>OX465298.1:76241273-76872971 GCA_949987735.1 Leucophora obtusa
TTCTAGAATTTACTTTTCTCCTTGCCTCCTTAAAGGTATTATGCAGTTCTGTAGTTTTAAATCGTTTCCACCTCTCATAAGAAAAATTTCTTTCTTCTATCAAAACTTTAATTTCATTTGAAAACCATGGTTTTTCGTTACGTATTTTTTTAGTTTTAATAGGAATATATTTCTCACATAGGTATTGTATATTATGATGCAGGAAATCAAGTTGTTCATCTGCATTTGGCATGAAGAAGATTTGGTTCCATGGAATATTTGAAAGTTCTGTTTCTAATGAATGACTATATTTCTAAAGTCACGAAATTGTATGGTTTGTGTTTGTTCAATAACCATTGTGTCATACTCATAAGACATGAACATCAAATCATGTTTAGAAAACAAGGACGCAGAAATCTGATCAAATAGTAACAATTAACGAAAAACAGATCTAGCAGAGTAGATGAAGTATTTGTAAAATATGGGTATGGAGAAATTGACAAGAATTAGCCCAAGAGCATTCATATCTTCCATTAATCTTTTGTCAGCAATTATACTTTATTATATATGGCAGACATTTAAACCAAAACTTCTTTTAGATAATATTCTGATCATATTGAAGAGATTCTCTTTGGAACCAGCCCCCTAGTATTATATGGTAAGATCATTATTGTAAAAAAAGTTTTTACTAGCAATGCAAACAGAAGTATACACGTAGATAATTTTATTAACCGTTGGATTATAATGTATATAGTTAAAATGTAAAAAATTTAAATTGTAAAACAAATTATTCATAAAAGTATAAAATTTTATTAGATTATAAAGATTCTTGGCATTCAGTGGTATTTCCATCTTCATTGCGCTGATAAGGAAATAACTGAATTAACTGATCAAAATCGAAGATGCAAATAGGTTCATTACAATTAAGTTGTCTAATATAAACAAGACCTCTGTTTGTAAAAGCAGCTGATATTTGTCCTTCTTTTTTTAATTTATGAGCTTTTAAGAAAATATGATGATTTTCAGGTGTCAGGTTTTCGTTGACATAGAAAGGAACCGAACTTTTAAAACCCAAAATATGCAAACGAAGAGGTTCTTTTTGATTTTTAATAAAACTTGTTATTGATTTTAAAACAAAGTTTCTATCATACGGGCATTTAAATTTAACAATAATTGCAGCATCATGAGGTTTTGAGTTTCTTTGCTATTTTTTTGGTCATTTCTGTTAATTTTAACTCGATAAATTGATTTAATATTTGGAGGAGAAATATTAACAGCTTCACATAACCGAAAATATGTATCGTAGAGGTCTTCATTTTTTTCCGTAGGCACATTAGTTATTCGAATGTCGTATGCCACTATTGAATTGTCATGTTTTTTGGCAAAGCTTTTTAAAGACACTATTTCATTTTTTAAATCTTGAGTTTCATTTTTTAGTGCTATTATTTCATCCATATTGTATTTTTAATTTCTACAACAGTGGATTCTAAACTCGTCACTCTTTCTGTAATTTTATTCAAATCACTCTTTGTTATGTTTAATCTCTTGTCTATTTCAGTTAAGAGTCTATCTTCACATTCACGAAACATAGTTTGTATGATTGTTTGCAATTTTTCAGCAAGATCTTCGGTTAATTTATCAAAACGTTTGTCCATGGTTATTATTAATTTAAAAGGGGATTCAGTGTTAGAAAAACGAGGTACTTTTGATACACTCTCAATCATAGAAGTTTGCAAGACTTCTCTTAAATGTTTATTTGTTGGGTTATAATCGTTGTTCATTTGTGATGCTTCACTGTCTCTGTCTATAGTTGTTGAACTTTCTTGTTTATTCTTTTTACTTGCTTTTTTTAAAATTTTTTTTTTGTTATTTTTATTATTTTGCATTTCAAACGAATTTTCCATTCTCTCTTTAAAAATTATTCACAGTATGGTTAGCTCTATTGCACTTTTATGTTTTGTATTTGTTGTTTTTGGCTATTGCTTTAATTTGTTTTGTTTATATTTATATTTTTGTTTTATATAGTGGGCACAAGGAAATATTGTAGATAATTGGCATTTGATATTTTTCAAATTGATTATTATGAATTTGGTTGTTAATTCTATTTGTTTTACTCTTGATGTATTAAATTTATCGGCAGTTACAATCAATTAGTAATTAATATAATATCAGTAGAAAAGTATGTAAAACTTTGATTTATAAAAATGGATGAGATTAATGAGTTTAATAAAATAAACTTGTAATGATGATTATTAAAGAAGTTCTAAAAGTTGATGGAAATGAACAAGCCGTTCGTATCGAAAATATTGAGGAGCTGGAAGATTTTTTCGTGATGATGATCAAACTAACAACGTCCAATAATATATATCTGATGTACATGTATTTCGTGTCTTGCACTGTAAGAAAATATTTTTGTTTTGAATTTATTTTAATATATTTAATTTTGATATATTTAATTTTGTTTTTATTATTTTTATATATTTATTATTTTAAATTCTTTTGCGATAAAATATATTTATTCTTGATTAGGAATTTGTATTTGAAATATAACCATTTTCTAAATAATTTGCCACATTCCTATAATACTAGCGTTGCCTATCTAAAATATTTTATAATTTTTTACAATGTCATCAAATAATGATGCCACTACTTACAGTTCCAGAGATATATCTTCTGATATGCTCAAAGTTCTGTGCAAACAGAGATCGGGTGTAAATGTATGTCATATTAATGCCCAGAGTTTGAGGAATCAGATTGGTGAATTTCGGTATATGTTTGAGAATTCCGGAGTAGATATAATCTGCGTATCTGAGACGTGGCTCGGTAAAACTGTTTCTGATAGCATTGTCAGTCTAAGCAACTTTAAATTAGATAGGAAAAATGAAGTAAACGTGAATATGAAAGAACCTAGTGGTGGCGGTGTAGCAATTTACATAAGGAAAGGGATTATAAGTAAACTTTGCAATGAATCTTTGCCGGGGGAAAAAGTTGAGTACCTGCTAGTTGAAGTTTTTGCTTGTGGTAAAAAATTACTTGTGGGAAGTGTGTACAGACCTAATAGAAATTTAGATCTGCGAGTCTTTAAAGATAATATTGAATCACTTACAGTAGCCTACGAAGACGTGATTATATGTGGTGATTTCAATTCCAACCTTTTTTATGAAACACACCTTACTGATAATATGAAGTCAATTGGCTTAATTCCAACTAATACAACAATTCCTATTCACTATACTGCAATTACAAACTCATTGCTTGATATCTTTTTCGTTAGTAATGAGAATAAAGTTCTACTATATGATCAACTATCAGTGCCATGCTATTCAAAACATGACTTGATATTCTTAACTTTTGATTTCAAACTTGAAGATACTAATGAAATCTCAACTTTTTTCGACTTCAAACATATGGACTACAATATATTGTCAGTCGAGATTGATAATGTAGATTGGGACTCAATATATTATATGCCCTCTGTCGAAAACCAATTAAACTTTTTTGAGCATCATTTGTCCCACGTTTTTAACAAGTCCGTTCCTGTCAAAACTATTAGCCATAACTATAGGAAAAAACCATGGTTTAATGCTCAGATTAAGATCTTAATTGCTCGCCGAGATTTCGCATACAAACGTTGGAAACGTTTTAAAACGACTGAACTTCATCAGGAATATTGTGGTATGAGAAGACAAGTCAACAAATCAATTAAAAAGGCTAAATCAGATTATTACTCTGAACGTTTTTCGTCTGCTGTGGGATCAACAAAAACGTGGAAAATTATACATGATATTGGTGATGGTAAATCCAAGTCAATTGATACTTCTGAAATTGATGTGGATATGCTAAATGAATCCTTCACCAGCCTCCCAAATGTACCTTTGGGAAATAATTTTTATGACCAAATCCACAACCCCAATATTCAGAAAAACTCGTTTTCTTTTGAATGTGTAAGCCAAACAGACGTGCTCTCTAGCTGCTTGACTATAAAATCAAATGCTGTTGGTTTTGACAATATACATCCCAGATTTCTGAAGGCAACCATCCCGTTTCTGATACCGTATATAACACACATATTTAACACGATAATAACTAAAAGTATTTTTCCGAAAAACTGGAAGTACGCAAAAGTTATACCCGTACTTAAGTCCAATAATGAATACCGCCCATACTTATCGAAAGTATTCGAGAAATTACTGCACCAACAAATGTATACGTATATTAATGAAAATGGCCTGTTGACTGAGAAACAGTCAGGTTTTCGCCCTAAACGCAGTTGTGTTACCGCCCTTATTGATGTATCGGAGGATATACGTCAAAATTTGGATAGTGGTGAGATATCGCTTCTTGTACTCTTAGACCATTTCAAAGCGTTTGATACGGTTGACCATAATATTCTTTGTATGAAACTGAGTAATATTTTCAATTTTTCTTCATCGTCCACTCTTCTGATAAGAAGCTACCTTTCGGACCGTTATAAATCTGTGTATGCAAATAACAGAACATCTTGTGCTTTACCAGTATCAAAAGGCGTACCTCAGGGCTCAATACTTGGACCACTGCTATTTACTATTTATGTTAACGATATTACAAACCAGTTATTATACTGCAAGTCTCATATTTATGCCGACGACGTGCAAATTTACGTAATGTTGTGTTTTATTTATTTCCCTACCTAGGGTTTTTTAGCCGGCGTTTCAAACGCCACTGGCTTCAAAGATTGCCGGCACTAAAGAGCGCCAAGGCAAAGCACAATTAAGTGCTAAATTTTAAATATTTGAAAACTAATAGCCAACTGCTCGGCTGAGTTCTGATTTAAAACTTATCTTTATTTACAATTTTGTCCTTCTTATAAACTAAACTAACGGTACTTATAGTCTAGGATTTTATTTACATCTTTATTTTCGTTAACTTAAATTCAATAGCTGTTATTTGTTTACAAATGAAAAAGGGTTTTTTCGTTAAATATAACATATGTTTTATGAACATATGTTCTTAGTGATGTGAGTAGCGTGATCGGTTTGAATTCACCACACCCTCACCCTCTATTGAAAAAATGATTTTTGTATATTTATATAAAAAAAATTATTTTTAATAGCTTAAATTATTTTTACATTCAAAAAAAAATTTTTAAATTATTTTTGCATTTTTAAGACATATTCATATTCATTTCTTTTTTTTTTTCAGTTGTATCTTTGTAACATATTGTTATGAAATTTTCTTAGCTTACCGCCTATATCCAAAATAGAATTTCGTATCGTTTAGTACTCTACCGTCTTTAGCTATTTCTAGGTATTCTTTTGTTTTTTGTAGTGAAAATTTAAGCCGTTGTTTAAGTTCGTTTGCGTAATTTTCCGCGTTGTAAAATTGTTCGTCTCGTCTAACCTCATCGTTTGGCAGATATGGTAGTTTTCCAAATACTAATTCGTATGGTGTGTAGTTTGTATCTACATGTGGTGTTGTATTGTATGCAAACGTGAAATAAGGGATCCAATAGTCCCATTCATTATCTTTACAAAAATTCATTAAGTACTCTATGATTTCTCTCTATCGAGCCCAAAGTCTCATGATGGTAAGGTGCGCTAAAAATTTGTTTAATATCCAAAAGTCTACAAATTTCTGACATTAATTGGTTTTTAAATTCAGTACCTTTATCTGACTTTAAAATTTTAAAGTTACCGTATTTTAAAATAAACTGTTCTACCAATGTTTTTGCCACTGTTTTCGCCTCTTTGGTCTCCATAGGATATGCCACTACGTATTTTGTCAAGTCACATTGAATTGTCAGTATGTATCGGTTATAGTTTGACAACCGCAAAGGACCTACCGTATCGATGGATACTACTTCAAAGCTGGTATTTGGAGTGTCTGTTAAAGTAAATTTTTCTTTCGTATGTTTAGTTAGTTTGTTTATCTTGCATTGTTTGCAATTTGATACATATTGTTTTATCATTTTGCTCATATTCTTCCATATGTAGCGTTGTTTTAGTTTCATAGCTGTTTTTCTGACACCTAAGTGCCCTCCGTGTAATGAATTGTGATATTCTTCAATCAGTTTTATCTGTGTTTCTTTGCAAATTATTCTTTTGTTTCATTGTATAGCAATATTTTGAAATTAGTTTTTGCTTTTAATTGTAAATTGTTATATACATTTTTAAATTCTTCTTAGGCCATAGTATTAAATATTTCATTATTTTTGCTGAGAGCTAGCTCGTTTATTCCTATATTATGCATTTTTGATATGAGTTTCTCCAAAGTCAACTTTGTGCTCAATGGATTATCACTGCATTTTGCTATAATTTCATAATTTGATGTATCAATTAAAATATTTTTAAAATTTTTATTTATTTCAAACTTAAGTTTTCTTATTTTTTTTAAATCCGATAATGATGTACAGTCCCAGACAAAAAGTTGATCAGGCTTTTACTCGGACGTGCACTTTGTATTGGTAATTTCAGGATTATTTATATTTTCTAATTGTTTTTCCATATTTCTGGTTATTACTATAACCTTTTTATCTGCTTCATCCCTATCCGGGATCATAGCTTTCAACGTGTCACTATTAAGGACAATTCTTGATAATGCATCAGCATTTGTATTAATTTTCCCTTTCTTGTATCTTATTTCAAAATTGTAGTCGGATAAATCCATTCGAATTCTTGTCATTTTTGATGATGGGTTTTGGTGTGCAAACAGAGAAACTAATGGTCTATGGTCAGTGACCACAATAAACTTCCTACCATACAGGTATGGTCTAAAAAAATTAATACCCCAATGAATAGCTAGTAACTCTTTTTCTATTGTTGGTTTGTTTATGTCATGTTTCGATAGTGATTTGCTTGCATATGAGATTGGTAAGTCTGAGCCAATTTCACCTTGCGATAAAACTGCACCAAGAGCATAGCTTGACGCATCTGTTGTTAAACAAAATGGTTTGTTAAAATCTGGGTATTGAAGTATTGGTGGACTCATAAGTCTTTCCTTTAGTGTTTCGAATGATTCTTGACATTCCTTATTCCATTGAAAAGGTTTATTCTTCTTTAATAATAAATTTAAATTTTTGGCTATATCAGCAAATTTAGGTATGAACCGTCGATAATAATTGCAAAAGGCTACAAACCTTCTGACTTCATCCACATTCGTAGGAACTGGATAATTCTTAATAACTTTATACTTTGCTGGGTCTGTTTTTATACCCTTATCGGTTATGAGGTGTCCCAGATACACTACTTCCGGTTTTAAAAAACTGCATTTGCCTGCATTTAGTTTTAGGTTGAATTTTCTCAAACGTTGGAATACTTTTACTAGATTTTCATTGTGGTGTTTTAAACTACAACCAAAAATGATAATATCGTCTACGTAAAGGAATGCTTCAGCATCTAGACCACTTAGTGCGATTGTTAACATTCTTTGAAAGCTGTTAGATGATATTTTTAAACCAAATGGTAATCTTTTAAATTGGTGATGACCGTTCCTAGTCGAAAAAGCTGTTAGCGGTCGCGAATTTTCATGCAAATCTATCTGGTGGAAAGAGCTGGTCATATCTAGAGTAGAAAAATATTTGGCTCTCCCAAGTTTGTCAGGAACATCTTCTAATATTGTTAGTGGAAATTTGTCATTGACTATTTTCTCATTTAATTTTCGAAAATCCACTACTAGACGCCATTTTTCTGTATCTTTAGTTAATTTTTTTGGTACGACTAGCAATGGTGAATTATAAGGGCTAATAGAATTCTCTATTATGTTATCTGATAACAATTGGTTTAACCTGTTTATCTATCTCATCCATTTGAGATTGTGGCAATCTGTAGTTCTTTATGTATACAGGAGTTAGATCCGTTGTTTGTATTGTTGTGTATAAAAATTGTTTACGCTTAATTCTTCACCAGGAAGATGAAAAATATCTTGAAATTCGTTAAAAATGTCGATTAGGGATTTCTCCGCATGCGGATCACTTCCTCCAATATCTAAGTTTTTTAGAAGATTATTTAATCTATCTTTTTTTTTGTTATCATGTTTTGTAAAATATGTCATAGTTTTTCAATGGTTGTATTCTGCAATCTAGACTTTTTAAAACTATTTCTTTTTCAGATGTGTTCAATATTTTAACATGAGCTACTCCTTTTGCAGGTATTAAGCTGTTGCCTAGGAATACTCCTTCAGTTATCTCTTTAATCAAAACGATACTCTCTTCGTTTACTCGTGTATCAAGAGGAACGATCGCCTCTGATCTTGCAGGTATAATTACATTTGTTCTAAAAATTGACTTTGAATTTATAGGAACTATAATTTCTTGTTCATTTATATTAAAAGTTATTGTAAATGTTCCAAAATCTATCTTACATATATATTTTGTTAAAATGTCTCGACCAATTATTCCAATGGTTAGTATTGGAAAATCGTTTTCAATGATATGAAAATTATGTTGAGTTGTTTCATTTTCAACCATTAGGTTTAAGTTCTTTGAACATATGCAATCTATAGCCTCATTCGTTATTCCAGTTAATGTGATTATATCTGTTGTTTTAATATTAGTAAAATTTTTAATTTTACATATAGAAATATCTGCTCCAGTATCTACCAGGAATTTTAGATTATCATTTATGTTTTTACATTTTAATATTACGTATGTATTTGTGTTAATCGATATATTATGTATCTTATGTTTTGGCCTATCTGGGTAACCTCTTATGTCACCCGGCCATCGTAGTTTCCCTCTTCGGCAGTATAATTGTAGGATTTGTACGAGTTGTTGTTGTTTCCGGTGTTTTTGTCATTTCTGTTGTTATTGTTATTACTTCTAAAACTGTTGTTTTTGGAATAATTGTTACCACTGTTGTTTCGATACTTGTTGTTTGTACCATTGTTGTTTCTATAATTGTTGTTTCCATTTCTATCGTTTCTATAATTGTTGTTTCTAGAATTGTTGTTTCTATAATTATTGTTTCCATTATTATCGTTTCTGTAATTGTTGTTTCTATGATTGTTGTTTCCATTATTATCGTTTCTATAATTATTTTTTCTATAAACGTTGTTTTTATGTTGACTTAGGTTATTATTTCTCCCGTGTCGGCTATCTACGTGAAATAGATTCTTTTTATCAAAACCTAAATTTTTCTCTGCCGTCATGCACCTTTCTACCGCCTCATTAAAACTTGTTGGCATATTTGCCAAAAGAAGTGGTTGGTATTCAATATTAACACCTTTCATAAAAATATTGAGTGCAACGCTGCCACCCATTTTGTATCTGGCATATTAGTATCCCTAAAATCAGATATAGTACTATTACTCTGTACCGTAGTTCCCAACTCTGTCAGAACCTGTTGTAGTGTTCTTGGATTTGGAAAAACTTTTTCTAATGCTGTTTTCAATTCGATTAATGTTGTTGGCCGATTGGAACGACCTTAAATGCTACGCACTTGCGCCGTTAGCTTGAAATTATAAACGTATTTAATAAATATCGATTTATCTTCTTCTTTTAACAGGTCATGTAGTAATTCTGCCTGTGCAATAAAATCTTCCAAATCCTTGAATGAACCTTTAAAAATATATAGGTTTTTACCCACCATAGAAATATCGAAACTAGCCATCTTTGGAAAACTATATCTTTGCCAAACTTGTTTAATATTTTCGGTCTTTACGTTTAAATCTTCTATTGTCTCTTTCAATTCTTTATGTAAATCTCCAAATTCTATTTCTAGTTTTTTGGTATTGTCGTTGTCGCTATCCTCACAAAAGTTCTGTACAGTTTGCTCTAAAATTGCTAATCTTTCAAGTTTTTTTACTTTGTAAGACTCTTCGTAAACTCTATTTTTACTTTTCTTTATATTTGATTTAAGTTGTTTTAACTCGTCAATACATTCATTTATTGATTCCATTTACTTTAATTCTTAAAAAAAAATATTTAACAAATATGTATGTAAAAAAAATATTCTAAAAATATAACTTATTTTTGTTTATTTCAATATTTTGTGTGTACCTTGTACTTAATTTGTACCATATGGGTACCGATTATTGGAAAAAATACAACTCTACAATATTTCGTTTAGTTTTAATATTTTGTGTACACCCTGTGTCAATTTTCACTATATGGGTACCGATTACTCAAAAAAATATAACGCTATTATATTTTACATTCATATAACAGCTGATTATTTTTGTGTTGTCATTTTTTTTTCCTTCAAGTCTTTTTCTTTTTCAAGTTTTTTTTTTGTTTTTCTTTAAATTAATAATTATATTTTGTATCTAGTGATACAATAATTCAAAAGAAAATTTATTTTTTTTTGTAATAAGTGTGTGTGTTTTTAATTATAGTTTTTTGTAATCCATAAGAAAATAATAAAAAAAATTTTCTTTTTTTTATGCATGTGTTTAATTCGTAATAGATTTTAATTTTTACATTTTATATATATATATATTTTTTTTTTATATTAATTGTTTTTTTTCTTTTTGGTCTTCAACTGCTCAGTTATGACATCAATCTGTTGCCATAATTCACACGCCTGTTCCCAAGGTGGTGGAATCTCGGCTGTCACTCGCCTCTTCAGATTAGCTAATTTCTTCCTCAGCTTAACTATTTTTCCCGCTCTTCTTCGTTTGGGCTTCTCCGTAGCTGGTATTGTGGTCAATTTGTCTTCAGCCCTGCGCTGCTGCCGCTTGAAATAATTTTCAATGCTGATGGGCTGTGGCTGTTGCTTTTGACCAGTAGGTGATTTATTTTTAGTGGACATATAGACCAAATTTGGCAGGATCGCCATGTAATGTTGTGTTTTATTTATTTCCCTACCTAGGGTTTTTTAGCCGGTGTTTCAAACGCCACTGGCTTCAAAGATTGCCGGCACTTAAGAGCGCCAAGGCAAAGCACAATTAAGTGCTAAATTTTAAATATTTGAAAACTAATAGCCAACTGCTCGGCTGAGTTCTGATTTAAAACTTATCTTTATTTACAATTTTGTCCTTCTTATAAACTAAACTAACGGATTTTATTTACATCTTTATTTTCGTTAACTTAAATTCAACAGCTGTTATTTGTTTACAAATGAAAAAGGGTTTTTTCGTTAAATATAACATATGTTTTATGAACATATGTTCTTAGTGATGTGAGTAGCGTGATCGGTTTGAATTCACCACAGTAGTGAAAAAATTAATATTAGTACCTGTGTAGATAAATTGAATGATGAACGCATTCATGCATGGGCAACTGCAAATGGATTGTGTATTAACCCTTCTAAATCTAAATGTCTAATAGTGAAAAAGAGAACATTGCATTTATCTTTCGAACCGCTGGTTACTATCAATAATAAAAAAATTGATATAGTTTGTTCTACCAAGAATCTAGGAATCATTTTTAATGATACACTTACTTGGTCTGATCACATAAATGCGGCTTCTGGACGAACATATTCAATGATACGTACACTGTGGAATACCCAATATTTTACACCTTTGAAAATTCGAGTATTACTTGCTAAAACATATCTTATCCCAACCTTGCTGTATGGATGTGAACTATTTGCCAAATCTGATGCGATAAGTACTCGAAAACTTACAGTTACGTTTAAAAACATTTTAAGATATGTCTTTAATTTAAGAAAATATGATCGCATATCTGTAAATGAAAAACGTCTTTATGGTGTGACTCCTAATGACTTTCTAAGGATAAGATCACTATTACTGTTACATAAGATAATATTTACAAAGGAACCTGCATATTTATTTAATAGATTAACACCAACTCAATCTAGTCGTATTCGAGATTTGGTACCGTTCAGTCGAAGAACTCTGGTCTCTGATTGGCAATTTTATATTAATGCTATTAGTCTCTGGTACAATCTACCTACAAATATTCAAGTTATAGGCAACGCTTTGCAATTCAAAAAAGCTCTTTTACAATTTTATAATTAATAATATCAACATTTTAATATGCTTAATTGTTTGTAAACGCAAAAATCTCGTTTTTTATTGTTTTGTTTTTTTACTCGTATTATATCTGTGAAATTTAATTTAACTTAATTTTTATATATTTAAATTGTACTTAATTTTTATTTTAAAATCATCAAGAATGCTAATATACGTTATACTAATTCTGTACTATAATAATAAAATTTTAAATCTTGTTGTACAGAAAATCAAATCAAATAAATAAATAAAAAAAAAATTTTTTTTGACATGTGTGTAACGAACAGTGTTCACACTATTATACATTTTCGTTATAAAACACATTTCTGACATCTATAACACACTTGTGTGATAATCTAAACGGGGCTTTAGCAACTAAGCAGTTAAGAATAAACAATATTAAGGGTCAAGCACCGACCCAATTTTAATAACTTTATTTCACTAAGTAAACAAAATGATCAACGGAAGTTGTATGACAAAAAATAAGTATTTAAAAACATAAGCAATGATTATAAAATTAGTTATTAAGCAAAATACTATAAAGAAATTATTCAATAAAGTTTATATAATACTAAAAGTAAACAAAATGATCAACGGAAGTTGTAAAAGTATGTTAAAAAATAATTATTTTAAAACATAAGCAATAATTGTAAAATTAGTTATTAAGCAAAATACTATAAAGAAATGATTGAATAAAGTTTCATTTAGTTCAGTCTTAACAACCGTGTTGTGATAATCAATAACTTGTATGCGTGTTTTCTCTGCAACATTGTGAGTAATTTTTTATTAATTAGTGCTAAACAAACTAGAGCACATTTCTTACATATATTTGTGTTTCAACTATGTTGCTCAACAAATATTTTTTCCTAGCAGGGCTGTGCTGTTAAATCTATTGACCAAATTTTTCTTTTGCTTGTTACTATTTGTAGCACAGTAGTAATATTTCGTAGGAACATCGTGTATGTAGTCTTGAACATCGTGTATGTATAAAAAATACATCACAACAGTACCCGATCTACTTAATATAAATACAGCAAGTGACTGATGTGCGAAAATATTATAGAACCCTGTGAAAATTTATAAAAATTTTAAATTTACAAACATATGAAATATTTTTAGGGTGTGCAAAAAACACCTCCGCACATTAGAGGGAACGTCACTGGGTTGCAATGATTATGCTTTAGTATCAACATTGACAATCAGGTAGCGTATTTGTTGTTAGCACAAACATGAACTTACTACTTAAATTAGTAACGGACAAAACATATTTAACATTAATTCAAAAAAAGAGATTCAGTTTAATCTTAAACCAAATAGTATTTCGGGGAATGGGAATTGTAAGTAAAGGTGGAAAGTTCTTGATTGCCACTCACTTGCGAGTGGCCAGGAACGATTCCTTTGTTGCAATGTTTATGCAGCTCACGACCTCCGGCTTTAGGCCAGGTATTCCCTGGGAAATGGCTGTCGAATACCCGTTCAAAGCCAGCAAATGTGAGAAGGCGGCTAAGTAACCTGATGGTTAAGATAACGTCTCAGGTCAGTAGGAGTTAACTATCTCTGAAACTTAGTTTTTATCAACAGAGTACCCTGAGTTAGATCAAAGTCTCAATGCCTGCCTGGAAGGCAGCAAATGAAACAAAACGATCTGATTTACCGATGACGACTTTTAGCATGAGAACCCGGAAAAGGCCCTATGCTCCTTATAGGAACGATGGGAATATATCTATTTATATTCGAGTGTTGGCCAAAACGAACTCCTGACTTTGCTCGTTACATATTATTACCAAATTTAATTTTCCTACAAAAAAGTTTTTGCAAATATTTCTTAAACTAAAGCTAACATTAAATTCTAGTACCATATTCGTGATCGGCGTGCCAAAGCCTAAATATCAGAAATGATGACTAGCAATTCCGATGCATCAAATTTTTCTTACTTTGTTAAACAGTATAATTATTTTTATATAATTTTAGATTTTTAATTAAATTATATCAACTATGTTGAAGGCTGGAAATTTTTTTCTAGTTTACAATGCTTTGTAAATTATTAAACAAAAATCACAAAATATTTTAAATGAAAATTCTTGGCAAATAATATAACTAAAGAATAATTTTTTCGAAAAATTGTTTGAGTCTTTTTCATTCTACATAATAATATTCAGCCAATGGCTTTATTGATTTTACAGGTCAATTTTTATTTAAACTTTTATAGCAACACTTTTTCTGAATTTACAATTTTTTTTTTTTTTTTTGATTTTGCTGATATTAGCAATTTTTCTTAAAGCACTCTCCTGACTAAAAATTTGCAGACTCACCAAAAAATTTTTCTGACTTTACTGAGTTTTCTTTGAGTGTATTTATTATTTTCAAAGTTGCATTGTTATGTTTTTGGTGATTTTGTATATATAATTGTATTAATGATTCTATAGCTTTTCGGGAGTTCTGAAGATTGGCTGCAATCTACTAAGTAATGGAACCAATCCAGATGATTGACACTGGGAGCCTCTCCACCCAGCTCTGATGGCAGGACATCTTTGCAAACTAAGTTATGTAGCGAATTTAGATTTGAGCCATGAATATACAAACGTTTTTTAATTTTTTCATTCAGGAATGGTTTAATAACAGTTAGGGCTAAATCTACATACCATGGTTGCGATATAAAATGAATACCCTTAAATTTTATAGGCATACAGTCCTGAAAATAAATAAAAAAAAAAAATCAAATACATAGATACAACTGAATTTCTGGTGCATATATTTCCTATACGGATAATTTTTTGAGAAGGCGTATGTACACAAAATATTCTTGTAGGAAGTCGATGAAATCTTCCTTGATAAACGGTTTTTAATTAAAATTGTATTAATTTTGTCAAGTTGCATATAAATTTTGCACCCTATCCCTGTTAACTATATTAAATCTTGGGAAAACGTCAAACATATATTGTCGTCCCGATCAAAAAAACATTATATCTAGCATATGTAGTCATATCTCACTTGATATAGATCGACATTTAATCTTATCCAAGTTCATCTAAAAATTGGGGTATCCAGTAATATCCAATCAGATCCCTCAAATATATTACAGGATTAAATTAGATCCAAATAGATCTCAAAATTGGGATGTCCAATAATATCCAATAATATAAAATTGAGATCCTGATCCTCAAAATATCCTATGGGATTAATTTAGATCCAATTAGATGCAAACGGATAAGCCAGTTTTGGCAGATCGAATTGGATATTTTGAGATCAAAATTTATCCTATGATATATTTAGAATTCCCGTGAAAAAACGATTAGATTTGATCAAGTTAGGTTTGATCCAATTGTATCTATTCATATTAAAAAGTGAATAACAACGTATAAAATTAAATATGAATTTATCTGCGATTCCGATTTTCAAAATTTTCTTATTCGTTGCCTTATATAATGATATCCTAAAAAATCTTCTCTCTTATATCATTTTATATGCCATATACAAATACATATACTTGATCAAATTATATCTCGTTGAAGCTACATTTTTATATTGCTTCGAACAACACATTATAAAACTAAATGTGACCCAAGAATTATTTACTATCTCGAATCGAACAAAATGTATGTGGATTTAAATACAACCAGCAAAAATAGACATTACCGAGTAATTAAGCGAGTAAGTAGCACACAAAGGGTTTCACTACTTACCAGGCTATTTACTCGCAACATTACTTTTGTTCGCGATGTCCAAAAATTCATGGGTGGTCATTACCCTCTCGCTTACAAAAAAAGTGCGAATAACGAGTTACCCATAGTGCAAGAATAAGTAGTTACTCACAAAGAAAGAATAAGTGGTTACTCAGAAGTTAGGAAATAAGTGGTTACTCTACATTGTAAAATAGTTGGTCATATTGGCAAAATAAAACTTTTTACCTTGGAAAATTTCCTATTTAGTTCAAAAGAAATTTATAAATAAAATATTAATATGAAAAAGACTTAATCAGTACTTATTTAATCAATTACCAGTAAGTGATTACTTTGCACGAATATATAAGTACTTCTATAACTTATTATCGGTAAGTCATTATTTTGTATTTTAAAGTAATGCAAAAGGTAATGACCTATAATTACTTGGTAATTCGTAAGGTAATGACCTGTCATTACCATGTTTTTGCTGGGCAATTATATACTTAATAATTCAATACAAAATTAAAAAGCTGAGCTTATATGTTATGTTGCATCTAGGGTTTCTAATGACCCAGAATTTTTTTCATTTTTTCATGAAACATACCAATGTCGCACTTTTTAATTACAATATCTAATCTTAAATCTAATGAAAGAAATAATAAGAAAAGTAACTACACAGAGAAAAAATTATAGTTAAATCAATTACTATATCAGATTTTAATTAACATTTGATTTTTACGAACACCTTGTAAATAAAGTATTAATATTAGAGCTAGTGTTATAGTCATCGATTGGTACACTCTAATAAAAATTCATGTAACTTTACCCCATTTATAGTAGGTATTTTTTCTCCTACTATAATTTCAGTAAAAATACATTTTTGTGCCTAAATTCAAATATTTACATACATTGTGTATACATTAATTAGGCATAAAGTATGTAATCATACCTATTTATGTGCTTAAAAAATGTTTAGGAACATACGAATTTCATGTAAAATTACAGAGTTTGTGCTTAAAATAACATTCAAAAGTATGTAAAGATACAGATAAAATGCTTGCAACCACACGTAAAGTATGTATATATATATACATTCATGGTGCTTTATATTAAACAACCCAAATGATTCCCATTTCCATTTAAAGGATTAAAAAACAAATATATTTTTCAAGGATATTTTATTAGAAATTGCAAATGTACATTTTTTAACATTTAAAAACAATAAAAGAACTTATGTAAGTTAATTAAATAAAATAATAGGTCCTATTATAGAAAATCTACGTGGAAGGGATTTAAGTATAAAAAAATATAAGGAGTTAAATGCTTAGGCATAATAATTTGAAAACCTTATAACGCGTTTATAAAAATAATTTTGTATGAAAAAATTGTTTTATAAGCCATTTATGGATTTAAAAAGTGATTATGCATATGACCCTTAACGTTTTTAATATATTACTAGGGTTTGGGATTTCCCGGACTTTTTTATTTCCCGGGAAACGGGAATGAAAAAATTTAATTCCCGGGATTCCCGGGAATCCCGGGAAATATTTTTGAACAAAAGTGTTAATGAAAACCACCTATATAAGTAATTTTTGTTAAAAAAAACACTATTTCAGTACAAATTCAGTCTGTGTAGTGAGAATTCAAAGTAAAAATATCAGAATGTTGAACATTTGATTTCACATAAATTAGTCGCAGCACTGCCAAATGAATTGCATGATTCCAGCAGGCACCTACTACTGGACTGTCGGAAACAAACTGTTTCATCACACTTGGTCCATTATATATGGTGGCCACAATGTTATTTTCCAAAGACAAATAAAACTCTTCTAGTCTTATTTCTACAATTCTTCTTATTTCATCAGCATTACATCTTCCTGATATATAAACCAACCCCAGGTTATAAAATGAATTATTTCCGTTTATACATATGTTCAAATATCTCTTTTGTGATATTCTTGTCCATTCATCTAAGAATATAGTAAATCTCCTATTGTTAGAAATATTGCTCGATATTTCTTTTATCATGATATCTTTTACATGATTGTAGTAATTTAATATAATGTTCTTTATATCGGTTTTATTTTTTTTGCAATGCCAGGTTTTTATTATAAAAACTTTCTCGAATAAACGAAGATCTAGTTATGGTGCGGATTATTTGGAACCATTTCAGGAAATGTTTGCCGTACCATAAAACCTTTAATGCCTATTCAGTTTACACTTTTTTCTTCGGGTACTTTGCTAATTTTAGCTGAAACGTTGTTCTTGTTGTTGTTTTCTTTAAGAGAAGTTGCATGACCATCAATTTTTTTTTTTTTTTGTGAACCAAATTTAGATGTCGGATAACCAAATTTAGATACCACCGTTAACCATTAGTCTTTTCTTTTCATATTTATTAATGAAAACGTTACTTATAAAATTATTGACCCTTAATATAAAGGAGTATTTTAAATTTAAAGTCGACTTTATTTTTAATCAAACGGTTTTGTTCATTTTGTGTATGAAAACCTTACAAAAATATTTATATTTTCAAATATTTTGATTGGTTGAAAATAAATTAACCAATCAGAATGCTCCAAAAATAAACCAAGTCAAGGTATACTGCCACCCAATATTTTAACTAAAGTCGACTTTACCTAAATTATACATTTGAAAAATTTAGATAGTAAGGGCGATTATTTGTAAGAAACAAAGCTATTTTTTCATATTTCTTTTAAACATTTTACCAAGTTTTTAGGTTTTACTACTTAAATTTTGAATAAGTTATGCGAAAAAATCTTTATTAGTTGAAATGCTCCTAATTACTTGGCAAAGATTTTATTTCTGTGTCAAATAAATGTATTCCCTTTTAAAAGATTTTAACAATGACATTTTTGTTTTGGTATTTAAAATGTTTTTTATGACTAAAATTAAAAAATCCTATTCGAAACAAAAACAATTTAAACAATTTAATATTTTTAAAATTTCCCGTTTTCCCGGGAAATATATATTATTTTCCCGGGAATTCCCGGCAAACTTTTCCCGGGATTTCCCGGGAATTCCCGCCCGGGAATTCCCGAACCCCAAACCCTATATATTACCCAAGAAACATTTTAACGGACTCTCCGGTACGTACGGATTCATGAATCCGGCTTTTACGGCACGTTAACTGTCCGTAAGGTACGTATCCGTCAATGCTTGTACGTATACGGAACATTAACGGACCGTATAAATGGATTTTCGAACACAATACGTTTTAATTCCGTATTGGTGTATCCGTTTCCGTACCTTTAAATAGGGATTTCATCGGTTTGTTTACAAAATAAAAAATTTTTGTAAAGTCGGTGAAAATATTATTATAATGGGAATATATGGAGAATATGCAATAAAGGGAATTCTTTCTATCACACCATTAATCAAACAACATCAAGTAACAAGGTAAGATTTATGAAACTTAATGTTTTGTGTATAACATGTGAGAATTTGCATCGTGTACACAGTCAATTAAACCATAACTAATTGATTGTCTCTTTTCCATATAGATGTTGGATTTTACTCGGGGTCCCTAAGCGCTGGATAGATAGGTAAACCGAGCTACATAGATGTGCTAAATATTGTAATTATAAATAATAATTATTAATGAATTTATAAAAAAGAAAAAAAAGTACTTTGTATTGAAAATAATAAACATATGGTCTATTTTTTTGAAAAAATCGGTAGGATATGGACAAGGAAATACTCCGTTATTACACGACATATCGGTCCGGAATCGGTGCGGCATTGACGGACTTTCAGCGGACTAGTCCGTTTTTTACATGACATAACGGTCCGTAAACGGTCCATCATTGACGGACTTTAAACGGACTTGTCCGTTTTTAACACGACATACCGGTCCGTAAACGGTCCGTCATTGACGGATTTTCAACGGATTCGAATCAGTTTCGATGTTCCTTATGTTCCGTTTTCTGGTCCGTATACGGATCCAGAAAACGGTACGTATACGGAGTTGGATTCCGTTTATGACGGACCGAAAACGGTGCGTAAACGGAACGAATTGTTTGTTGGGTAGTTACGGTATAATCGAAAGTATGCCAGAAAAACTTTTGAGTACGCAATGCGAAGAAGTTATGTTAGATTTGTAACCGTTGAGTTTTTAATATTGCTAATTATCCACGTTGAGTGTTCAACGTGGATAATTAGCAATATTTTTTAGCAAATATTTATTTTTAAATTTTGTATGTTTAAAAGAGAGCAGATATTTCACGGTTTATATAATAACTTCTACTTATTTTCTGGCTTTTTAAACCAAAGGTGAAGTTGTAAGTTTTTGTAAATGTGGCAATAATGAATGGGGGAAATGTTTTCAGTTGATCTGTTATTTAAGTAAATGAATGTTATTATTTTAGTTTGACTCTAGATCATAAATTAATATCACTTTGTGTTTAAATTACACTATGGAACATTTTTGGGATTATTGTCTGGGGGGTGAGAAATTCCAAGTCAGGGTGATGGTACTAGGTCAGTATAGTAAAACCCTCAAAGGGTTTGGCGTTCGTTATGACCTTTTAAATTTTTTCCTTATCTTGATGTTTTTTCGCTTAGTTGTAACATTTTGGCAAAAACGTAGTTTAACATAACTCGAGAACCACTTGTCCGATTTTGATGAAACAACTTTAGAAAAATTTAGAATTACAATTTCTCTAATCTGTTTCTATACCGTTTTCCTATATGTGCAACACTTTCGAAGTTAAAAATGAATGTATGAAGGGAAAAAAGTATTTTTTGCCTAAAAATTTAAATATTTTTTTTTAAAAATTCATAAAAAATCCAAAATGGAAAAAAGTGCCAAAACTTATTACTTTCGCGTAAAGTCACATAACTCATGAGCAAAAAAAGGCATAGATCATGAAAATCGATGCACGCGTTTCTCATTTATTCACAATTAGGTAAATGTATGAATTTCAAAAATTTGCTCCAGATATGCACAACATTATTTGGAGAAAACATTGACACTCACAAGCCGAACTCTCTCGTATTTTTCTACTGTACTAAAAGAGAAATATTGATGTGGCAACACTGGTTCTGTAATGTTCACATAAAACATGCATTGTCATTATACTTCTTCTCTTTCTCACACTGGTTCTGTGATTTTTGTCATTCAACAAGTGCCGACGAACGCGAACAGTAAAAGTGATTTTTCTCCAGTTTTTTAAAAGTGAACAAAAGAGAACAGAATATGGAACTGTGCAAGCCAGATATAAATAGCTTTTGCTACTGCTGTGGTCAATATGTCTCAACACATAAAAAAAGGGGAAATTTCAGTACTGATTTTGTTCAAACATACGAGATGTACTTCAACCAAAATGTTATAGTGAACGAAAATTGGGTACCAAATATAGTGTGTAAAAGCTGCTACAACCGTCTAATGGATTGGAAAAATAGAAGACGTGAAAGTATGCCATTCGGTATCCCAATGACTTGGACTAATCCTGGCGAAGGTCACAATCCATTGAATTGCTATGCATGTGCGAATAAAGGAGCCGCAAAAAGGATAAGAAAATCGTATAATTACGTTGGTGTTGCAAGTGCCGCAACACCATTGCCTCATTCGGACCACATTCCTGTGCCAAAAGCTTCTAGCCCAGATATTTTCTCTTCTACGACTGCTCCGACATATCATGCACGTGATGATTTCCCGGTGTGAAAGTCACAGCTTATCGAAGTCGTCAGGCAACACTCCAAAGTTTATTCCTTGTGAATGATGAAAAAACTTCTGCATATTGCCCGGATGTAGGAAAATTGATGGACGCAATGGAAATAAAATATGAAGCAGATGACTGGAGATTATTTATTGACAGTTCAAAACTCAGCTTGAAGGCGGTTTTACTGCATAAGACCAATAAAAAACCTTCAGTTCCAATCGCCTACAGTACAGAAACGAAAGAAACATATGATGCACTGGAAAATATTTTAAAAATGGTTAACTACGCCAAACATATGTGGCGCATATGCTGCGATTTAAAAGTTGTAGCAATGCTTTGCGGTCTTCAAAGCGGCTATATAAAATATATGTGCTTTTTGTGCGATTGGGACACACGATTTTCCGGTGACCAATATGCATGCCACGGATGGAAACTCAGAGAGCACAGCAGGTTACAAACGGCCAATATTATTCGTGAGCCTCTAGTGCCGAAGGAGAAGATATTGCTGCCTCCACTGCATATTAAACTTGGAATTGTTAAGAATTTTATCAAAACTGTCGCCAAAAGAGATGAAGTTTTCTTGTGTTTGAAACTAATTTACCCGAGACTCAGCGAAAGTAAAATTAAAGAAGGTAAGTTATAATATCACATTCATTTCCCATGATTTTCCATCTTAACAAATTAATTTTTTCCAATCAGGCGTACTAAATGGTCCAGATATACGAAAGCTGATTAAAAGTGACGCATTCAACAATATTTTGATTGACGCTGAATTGAATGCATGGCAGGCAATCAAAGAAGTAATAGAAGGCTTGTTGGGAAAGCATCGTTCTAACAACTACGATGTTTCTGTCGCAAGGATGTTAAGAGCATTCTCGGAAATTGGTGTCCACATGCCCTTGAAAATCCATTATTTACATCATCATCTGGACTACTTCAGCAAACAATTGGCTACCGCATCTGATGAACAAGGTGAACGCTATCATCAAGTTGCTATGCCATTTGAAATGAGGTAATACTGATTTTTTATTTTTTCAAAATCATTTTAATAAAACAAAAACTTACAGATATAGTCGGCAAAAAGTCGCCGAGTGCAATAATTGCGGAAATTTGCTGGTGGAGTAAGTTAGTGTGGCAAGACAAGGATGATCTTGATGATAAAGAATTTTCAGGAGATGCAGAAGGGCCAAAAGTGGAGTCACACATTGACATTATGTGTGGTTCAGAAACTGATGATAGCGGTGAATGCGATGCCACTAATCCCGAACAACCACCATCGAAAAAGTCTAGGCAATATTTATTAAAATAAATAAAAATAAATAAATAAAATAAAAATAAAAAATTATAAAAATGTTTACTTAATTTTTTTAGTAGTTTATGGCCAGAAGTCTGGAGTTATTGGGGAAAATTTATGAAAAAGGCGATAAATGACACTTTTTTGAATAAAAACAAATCCCAAGTAAAAAAAAATGATATGGAGCCATATAAAGTTATATTTAATTATATATAATCTTCTATGTAATTAGATATAATTATATCCGAAAAATGAGAACGTCTTATTGTATCATATTGTATCGAATTGTATACAATTGTATACAATTTGGTACAATTTGATACAATTCGATACAATATGATACAATTGTATCCGAATTTTGTCCTCATCCAATTACATAAAATTATATCTTTTTGTATAAAATTATATAAAATGTTATAAAAGTGGACACAGTTTGATACAATTATACCTAAATATTAACCCTATATTTTTACCATAATATGGTCATATATATATATATATATATATAATATACAAAATTATATTTTTAAATAAAAAAAGATATACAATATCTGGAGATCATACCTGAGGGATTTCAAAATTTTCAATTACAAATTACTAGTAATTGTAATTGAAAGCGATTTCAATTACATTTAGAATTAAAAAGTGTTTTTTGTTAAAATTTTGTATAAAAATCTGACTGGGATAGGTTGCATAGGCATGGATGCGTATAAAAAGAATACGTCATGTTGGGATTACCCCTAACTTGTGCTTTTTGTCATTATTTATTTTCCCAAAAAATGTAATTGACATTTTTCAAATTACAAATTACTTGTAATTGTTCTTTTTTGAATTACAATTACAAATAATTTGTAATTGAGTTTTTTTCAATTACAATTACATATAATTGTGTAAATGAATGTGTAATTAATTACAAAATGTAATGATTAACCCCCAGGTCTACTGGATATCCTATAATTTCGATAAATCTTCCATTACTTTTATCCAGATTTACCATGACAGTGCATTAAACATGAAGAAATTTTTCTTTGTTTTTAGTAATTTTAAAATAAGGTTAACAACACTGAAATTTTTAACTTAATAGGATTGTGATATACAACCAAGATATAAGAGATCAGTCAAGTGTGCGTTATAGTATAGAGAATTCCATATTAAAGCTTCAGTATTGTTAATTTTATGGGCGCGTTAGCCATTTTAACTCACGCTCCTAAACAAAAACAAATTACTCAAGCACGAGCATTTCGTGTCTTACTCACGCAGACATGAGTATATTAAAAACTTACTCACAATCAGAAAATTCTTACGCAAAACAGTAAAAATTACTAAAAAACATATGATGCAAAAAATAAACTCACACACGAATCATGCACGGGTTATATATTCTTACTCACGCTCACGTACGAATTATATATTCTCACTCTAACGGGCGAATTACTTTGGTATAGTAATTATTACTCACGATCACTTGTGAATAACTTCACTCACGATCGTGTCATGCGCCAATCCCTAGTAATTACAAAATCTAAAACTAGTTCAAAATCATTTTTAATATGGAACCACATTTAATACAATACGGTTTTAAAAGGACCTTATACATATATTTTTATAAAAAATCACTTTGAAAAAATTGCTAATGTGGGATAATATATAACACTATGCGACAGTCAAAATCGGGATGGGATGAAACCAACGGGAAATGTTATATCGGTCAAAAACAAGTTATACGTGTCCCGGCGTTTCGCTGGGTCACCCCTAGGACTCGAGATATATCTTTTTTTGACATAACTCGAGAACCACTAGTCCGATTTTGCTCAAACAATTTTAAAAAAATTAAAAATTACAATTCCTTTAATCTGTTCATATAACGTTTTTCTATATACTCAACAGTTTTGCCGGTAAAAATAAATGTTTGTTACCGCTACCATAAAAATCAATAACCTTTTGTTTATTACTTTTTTTTTAATATTTTAGGCAAAAACTATTTTTTTCTTCATACATTTATTTTTACCGGCAAAACTGTTGAGTATATAGAAAAACGTTATATGAACAGATTAAAGGAATTGTAATTTTTAATTTTTTTAAAATTGTTTGAGCAAAATCGGACTAGTGGTTCTCGAGTTATGTAAAAAAAAGACCACCAAAGGTCAAATCGATATATCTCGATTCCTAGGGGTGACCCAGCGAAACGCCGGGACACGTATAACTTCTTTTTTACCGATATAACTTTCCCCGGTAGTTTGAACCCTTCCCGATCACTGACCCCTACCATTTGTCTCACAGTGTAATTATAGATGATTTTATAAAGAATGTTATATCGTTATATATAAAAGAAATCATGAAATATTGTAGATATGAAACCATACTAAGTTATATATAGGTTCATATGCGTCAATATATAATCATATATAACACCTATTATATAATATTTCTTAAATGGCTCCATATATAGTTTTATATTATTATGTATAGTGTCATACTAAATTATATATAAACGTATATGTAATTATATCTTTTATATATTACTTTGTGTACTTATATATAGCACATACACTTATATTCAGGCCAGTATGTAATAATATAAAATCACATATGTCTCAATATTAAAACCTTTGAGGCAAAAATATTTAATATATGACTATATAAAAGTCTATATGCTTCAATTTAAAAGCATATGTGGCCATATCTAACTATAAGTTACTATATGTAAATACATAAAATAATATATGATTATATCAAAACTTTTTTACTCGGGATAGCAATATTCTTGTCAAAATGGGATACCTTCACTTAATTGTAAATAAAAGCAGAACGCGTTAAATTTTGTTTATAGGTTATGTGACTTTACATGAAATTAATAACACTTGATCATTTTTTCCGTTTTGGATTTTTTATGAATTTAAAAAAAAAATTTTTAATTTTTAGGCAAAAAAATATTTTTTTTTCTCCACAAATTTATTTTTACCGGCAAAACTGTTGATTATAAAGAAAAACGTTATATGAACGGATTAAAGAAATTATAATTCTAAATTTTTCTAAATTTGTTTCATCAAAATCGGACAAGTGGTTCTCGAGTTATGTTAAACTACGTTTTTGCCAAAATGTTACAACTAAGCGAAAAAACATCAAGATAAGGAAAAAAATTAAAAGGTCATAAAAACACATACGAACGCCAAACCCTTTGAGGGTTTTACTATACTGACCTAGTACCATCACCCTGACTTGGAATTTCTCACCCCCCAGATTGGCTGTTGTACTGTGTTATTTGCAAATCAAAGAAAGATGATACAATTTTTACAAGTAAATTACAAATGTAGTAGTATTTTGTTGCATATGTATGTTGCCCATATTATTTCTATCAGTTCACATATATTTTACTAGTGTATTCCTATATTCTGTCCGTGTGAATGGCTGTCCTTATTTAGTCTATTACTTTAATGATATTTCGTTTATATAAATATATATATATATATATCTGTCCTTATCTGTAATTTTCTAGCTTTAAGTTATTGAGTACATATATTTTTACTTAAAGATGACAAATCATTATTAGAATAAACGTTAAACTGGAAGGTTCTTTTGTGTTTGATTTGATACATACTACACAAATAATAAAATTTTTTTAATTTTTATATTTTTTAAAAGGTTGTGGTTTTTGTAATCATTCGTATTCGCTATAAGTAATTTTTTCTTTGAGTGAACAAAAGTAGCTTCACCAAATTTTTTATCAATATTTTACCAAAAATTGGCTCTATATTAGAAGATGACATTTATACCCTACATCACTCTGTGAAAGAGGGAAACAGCTTGTAGTGCCCCAAGGCCGAAATCAATTAAAAATTATTAAAAGCGTCCCATATTTTGACCTAGTCGCCATTAAGCCAAGATGGTAATTGCAAACCAAAGCGATTTTAAACTATTTCTTGGACGGAACCAATATAATTTTGTGTTAATATTTGTTATAACCGAAATTCCCTTCCTAGAGTTCATGCACTTTCTGAAATATGGCCCAAGTCGTACTATGCTGTAGGTTTCATATTGACAGCATGCCCGATTGAAATTTTCGAACCCGTTTTTAACTGCTCTTAATTTTACCTCTTCCACCAGGATCCTCATGTCTTAACCTGAGACAACTTTTTGCAGATAGACTTTAAAATATGCTTTCGTCTAGTAATTTTAGACCCATTAGGGAAGATAACTCCTTTTTAAAATTATTGTGAATATTATAAAGTAGTGGAAGGCAGATAAAAACTTGATGTTTGTCCTAAATTGAAAACACATTTGAAACATATAACTTATGTGCAACATATGCGAAACCTTCTCAAATATCCCTTTGGTACCATTATTCGATAGTTAACGAAATTTTATATCTTCTTTGAATATCTACAAGAAATAAATGTGTTGATATCGCTTCTTCACGTGTAACTTAAATTAGTTTTCTTACCCTTTCTTGTACACCAATATATTGGCCGGAACCCCGAAGTTTTTATTAAATATTATTAATTTAAATGAATAAAATGGTAGTTTGTTTCAAAAATATCTCAATTTATTGTGTTTTTCTTTTTCATTTATGCTCCCTTTGACAAATTTATTATTACCATTTAAATCCTGTAGTATTACACATTTTATGCCTAAATAGATAATTTAGGCACAATGTATGTAATTATAAAGAGAAAATGTGTATAAACTTAGGAACATGTTTAGCAACATGCAAAGTGCTATATTTTGTGTGTACTTTTGCTTACAAATATCTATAAATAAATTGTTTAGGCATATTGTGCACAAATTTACGCGTTTACTGTAATTTTACATGAAATTTTATATATATTGTAATAGCGATTTTACAAGCATTTTTTAGAGTGTAGGATATTTTATTTAAGTAAGAAACTTTGAAACAAAATTTTCTAATTGGTGGCTATAATACTTATTAAAGTAAATTATAGTTAAACTTTTTCATATTTAAGTTAATGTGTTTTTCGATTTTAAAAATAAGCAGACAATTTTTTATATAAAAAGAAAAAACCTTTTCTATCTTAGTAAACGTTGTTTCTGTATGATTTTAATTTATTTCTTCTGTGTAGTTACTAATAACTGATAACGGATTATATAACCCACATAGAGAGAAGTTTGCTGGATCAGTTTTAATGAAATTTTTTAGTAAAATAATAAAGTTTTCTTCACAAGGTAAATGAAAAATTTCTTAAATTTGGTGAAAAATCTTCATATATTTTATGAATTTAGTTTTAATGAAACTTTTTAATTAAGTGTATCCCAATAAGCACATAGGTTTTAAAAATTCAAGTGCTTTAAATTTTAATTGAAGTAAAGTATATTTCAAATTCTAGCATTTGTATATTAAAAAAAAAAATAGTTCAAACTTGAATTTTTTTTCCCATTTGCTGGAGTATGCTATTGAAATAAAATGTAATTAAAGTTTTATTCAAGCCTTGAAACTGGAAAACAAGGATGGAATTGGACTTGTTTTCAATTTGAATTCCAGTGAAATTGTTTATAGGGATGAAACTTTTAATAAATAAAATGAATATTTTATCAAAACTTCCATTAATTCAATGAAATGTTTCAATAGACGAGGCCCAGTGAAATTTCATCGGTTTTGTGCAAAAATTTATTAATATCATTCAGATAATTCTCTCAGTTAAATAATTGGTCGTTTTCCTACACTATACATCTTCATATAAACAAACAAAATTTAATGCAATTGAATAAGACCAAAACTCCGATAAAATTGGATAAAATTATATCAATTCAAATATCTTTTTTATTCGTTTATATACAATTTGATTAATCCATTTTCCGGATTAAATTTTATATAATTTAGTATGATGCCAAATAAAAAAAGATATGTTACCGAATAAATTTTTTTTCACGGGTTATTTAAATTTTAATAAAATTTAAAAAATAACACAAAAAATTAAAAAAAATATTTATTATTTAAAAAATATTTATTTCATTAAAAAATATTTATTTCAATAAAAAAAACAAAAAAAATGCCGTCGGCAGGATTTGAACCCAGATTGCTGGCGTTGTAGACGGCCACTTAAGTCACTCAGCCACATACTGCTATACAAAATGACTGAATATATGAGACAACAATGTTCGTGTTACTGAGTTATATGTAATTATATAAATTTATAAATATAGATGACTTAGAAAAAATAAATTAATAACATTCCTGCAAAAAAAACAAAGAAAAAAATCTTAAATTTTTCCACTCACGGATTTTTTGGGGGAAGATAAAAAAAAATGTTTATTGAAGGGTCTCGGCACCGATTTATATGGCTCAAAAGTCTAAATATCAACAGTCTGTATTTGCGAAATTAATAATGGGATAAGAACAATATACATGGTGTTGAAAAGGTAATATAAATGTCTTTTAAATAAGGTATAACATGTATAAGCTTAGCAATCCTTTGGAAAAAATACTCTTATCCAACACTTTTTCACAAGTTGTTTTGTTGGTATTAAAAAAAGTAGGAGTAAAAAATAAGAATATTGCCAAAATTGTATGTAGAACTATTACAAAAAAAAATCATTTTCGCTCTGGAAGAACTCAAATTCAAAACTTTAACTAATTTTTTATATATTAAGATATCTAATTATATATTTAAAATACTATTAATTGAAAAAATAGTTTGCAGATGCTGTTGACACAAAATGGTTTAATCTTTTTAAGATATGTAAAAAAAAATATTTATAACTTAATCAAAATGAGTCAAAAAAAGTAAAAAAAAATTTTTTTTTGTGCCCGAACTGGGATTCGATAATAGTACCTCAGTTACACATATAATTATGTGTGGGGTTATATATGACAACATATAATTATAATCAAGGTTGGTTACCGTTATCGTTATAATACCGTTATCGCTTAAATACCGTTTCAAATTGAATACCGTTACCGTTATCGACACCTCTAAAAAAATTTCTAAATACCGTTATCGTTACCGATACCGTTATTTTTATGGGTAGTTACCGGTATTTATTATTTTATATAAAAATTACAAATTTTTTTATTTTTTATTTTATAATCTTGAGAGTTTTTTTACAAAAAATTTATAGATAATAATTTTACTTTTTAAAACTACCAGTATTGAATTTATAGCTTAAAATCTGTATTTTCAGTACTTAAAATTAAAAATATGCCATGTTTTTACTTGTTTTTATATGTTTTTAACATAATTTTTAATACCGGTACGTACCGGTATTGCTGTTTCGATAACGGTATACCGTTACCGAAACAGTCTTAAATACCGTTACCTTTACCGTTACCTAAACAAACGAAATCTGATATCGTTACCGTTACCCTTACCGTTATTCGTTTCGGTAACCAACCTTGATTATATTTAATTATAATTGAAAGCTTGCCGCACAAACACAGCTATATTAAAATATTGTTAATCCCAAGTTGCAGTAAACATAACTTTCAGGTGCTGTTGGCAGAAAATAGGTTAATTTTTTTAAGATCTGTAAAACAAATATTTACAAGTAAATTAAATTGAGTTGAAAAAGTAAAAAAAAAATTTTTTTTTGTGCCCGAGCTGAGATTCGATAGTAGGGTCTCTCAGATTATGTGTGACTATATATAATTATAAAGGGTTCTTCAACAGGGACGCTACAAAAGTAGAAGGACAGGGACAGCAAACGACGCCATATTTCTTGCCGCTCTTTTGACATTTCTCTTCAGGAAGGTTTGCCATTTCATGATGGAAAGAGCCAACAACGAGTCGAAATTATTAAAATTTACTACCGACATTCGGAGTCAGTGGCCTCAACGTTAAGAGCGCTACGTCCAATTTATGGTCGTCATAATGAATGGCTTCGTCAATAAACAAAATATGCGTTATTGGTCAGACAGCAATCCACACGTATTCCATGAGTCATTATTGCATCCCGAAAAATTACGGTTTGGTGCGGTTTATGGGCCGGCGGCGTCATTGGCCCGTACTTCTTCCGTGATGATCAAGACCGGCACGTTACTGTGAATGGAAATCGCTACCGTTCAATGATAACCGAATATTTTTGGCCCCAATTGGATGATATTGACTTGGAGGACATGTGGTTCCAACAGGACGGCGCCACAAGCCACACAGCGAATGTCACAATCAATTTATTGCAAACCAAGTTTGGAGAACGTGTTATCTCATGAAATGGTCCAGTCGATTGGCTGCCTCGGTCGTGCGATTTGACGCCGTTGGAATATTTCCTGTGGGGCTACGTCAAATCTATGGTCTATGCCAACAAGCCAGCGACGATTGATGAACTTCGTACGAATATCGGCCGATTTATGCTTGAAAACCGTTGAAAATTGTGTTCAGCGTCTGGACTTCTGCAAGCGTGCCCGTGGTGGCCATGCAAAGAGATCGATTTCCATATATAATGGCATCGCACGTACTTTCACAGGAATAAAGAATTTCATTGATATCCAAAACCGTTTTGTTTTATTTAAAAAGACTTTTGTAGCGCTCTTATTGAAGAACCCTTTATATTAAACACATAGAAAATATTACTGACGTGGGACCATATATAATCATATTTCAAATTATATTGTTAATCTTGCACCATATATGGAATCATATGTAATTATATCTTATAGCATTTAATATAATATATACCCGAGTAAAAAAAATTATATATAATCATATGTGGCATATATTACAATATATAATTCGACATGTCGTTATGTATATCCATATATAATTATATATGACGTCTTTTTCCAAAATTTTTCCTTATATTATGCCATATATAATTTCATCTAATTAGATATCGGCCCTTATATTATATTAGATATGGTATATATGATTATATATTACATAGGTTGGCTGATGTTATTGCATATATAGTTGTATATAGAGCTATATCTTAATATATATGGCGGCATTTTAGGAATATATAATTATATATGGTATCATTTAAACAATATATAACTATATATGGTGCCAGTTAAAATATATATTATTATATATGGTGGCATTTAAACAATATATGGTCATATATGGCACCTCATGAACAAAATCTTTAATACAGTTGCAGATATGATAATATATGCTACTAAATATAGTGCCATATATATTATGGTGCCATTTAAACCATATATTATTATATATGGTGCCATTTAAACAATATATGGCCATATATGGTACCTCATGATCAACATTTTTAATACAGCTTCAGATATGATAATATATGATACTATATATAGTGCCATATATATTTCTATATGGTGTTATTTAAGTAATATATTACTATATATGGTGCCATTTAAACGATATATTATCATATATGGTGCCATTTCAACAATATATGGTCATATATGGTACCTTATGAACAACATTTTTAATACAGTTCCAGATATGATAGGGCCGCAATAATATAATATAATATATGCTGCCATATATAGTACCATATACTTTGATATATAGTATCATTTAAACAACCCGAGTAAAAATAGTTACATATAGTTAGGTATATATGTGATTAAGTTATATCTGTATAAATATACAGTTTCATCCGAAGAATGGCCCGATATAATTTTATCAATTGCTTATCAATTTTTATCTAATTGTATCATTATTATTCTTTATTCAGTCTATGGAACATCATTTCCTTACAGATTATAAAATAATTATAAATATTAATTACACTATGCGACAGTCAAAATCGGGATGGGATGAAACCAATGGGAAATGTTATATCGGTCAAAAACAAGTTATACGTGTCCCGGCGTTTCGCTGGGTCACGTGTAGGAATCGAGATATATCTTTTTTTTGACATAACTCGAGAACCACTAGTCCGATTTTGCTCAAACAATTTTAAAAAAATTAAAAATTACAATTCCTTTAATCTGTTTATATAACGTTTTTCTATATACTCAACAGTTTTGCCGGTAAAAATAAATGTTTGTTACCGCTACCATAAAAATCAATAACCTTTTGTTTATTACTTTTTTTTAATATTTTAGGCAAAAAATATTTTTTTCTTCATACATTTATTTTTAGTCGGAAAAATATGCGTATGTATTTTTTGCATATGTGTATTTCTTTGCTTAATTAAAATTAAAATTTTTTTTATTTTTTTCAAACAAACGACACTGATGATGGCTTTTTTGGCTAAAGCCGAAAATACGTATTCTGTCTTGCTCTAGAGCAGGGATCGGCAAACATATACAACCTTATTTTGAGCTTGTATGAGTGAGTTTGTGAGGACGATTTCCACTGGAAATTTTTAAGTGTAATGATTCAAATGTTTCATGTTTTATTACTAATATTTTTGTTGGTGGGTATAACTGAAAATTTAACTGATATTTTTTTTGGGGTGTAAAATTGTTTCGTTCCTTTTAAAATTTTGTTTCTTTAGTTTTTTTTTATCAAGTTATCACATTATTTATATTCATTTGAATAAATTGAATATTTTGTCATTGGTGAAAATTTTTATTTTGAGTAAAAGTCTTACGGAGTTTTGTATAGGAAAATATTTTATACTATATCAAAAATTTGAAAAGATTTTGGTAAGAGAATCCTTTGAAATTGTTTGCCTTTGTTAAATTCTAACATCGGAATATGTATTATAGAAAGTTGGTTTCATATCGGCGAGTTTCCAGGATGGCTATGTACCGTGGGAAACGTAAACCCAGATTTTTGATAATCAGCCCGAGGCGATATTCTTTTCTTCGGAAAAGAATTAAAACATCGCATAAGCCGTTTTATAAAAAGAGAATTCTGAGGCAATCATCAACATATTCTTCACATGGAATTATTGTAATTTACTTAAGGCTCTATTTATTACCTTCAGTATAAATCATCGTGCAGTTCTCACTCGTGTTCACTAACACAAATGCAAACAGTTTTGCCCACCTATGGTATAAATTTTAAACGGAATAAAATTCAGATCATATAGATTATATCAAGAAACCTCAGATACATCGCCAAGTAAAAGCTCCAAATTTAAACTCGTCACATTTACTTAATACTTTCATTCTTTTCCACCTTACTATCTTTTTATTCGGCAAAAGATTGAGTGAATTTTGTTAATTCACTCTGCTTGGTCAATCATTAGGGTGTCCCAATAACTTCCTGTTGGTAAACTTTAAAAAAAAAAAAAAAAAATATTCTTTCATTCATTTTCATTATTTAATTATCGTATTAAATTCAAATTAATCTTTTTTTTAATTAATTTTAAACATAATTTTTTTTATTACTTAAATTTAAATATTATAATACATTTTTTCTGAACTTCTTATTTGTATACAAAAATCTGTCAGTACATTCTCTCTCACAAAAATATACGATTTCACTCAAAACAATATTATACAGTTCACATAACACACTCAACATAATTTGGTTATACTGAGAAACAAATATCCCTACACATACATAAACACACAATTATATTCTTTTCAACAGCAAAATCTCCAGTCAACAGTCGGCCGTCGTGATGAGTGGATATACACGTAAGTTTGTAATTTTGCTTATGTTTATGATATACTGACACACATATACATTAAAATTTACTATGAGTATTTTTATATACTCGCTTCCAATATTTTCTTCAATGTTACTCATATATAATTTGGCAATAGGGTTGCCATATGAGTTAAATTTAATTTTTAAATAGGTTTTCAAATTAATTTTCTTTAACTGCCTTTCATTTCAAACTTTTATCATTATTTAAATTAGACTAATTTAACATGATTATATTTAATAAATGTTGAATTTATATTTCAAATTGAAATATTCATATCGTATTACTTCTAGTTAGGAGGATAAGATAAATTCAAATTTGGGCTGACTGAAATCTACCCTATAGTCGGCAAGGTAGGGTGGGTATAGACCAGGGTAGTCATAACATCTAAGACTACCCATAACAATCATCAACATCCCTTAACTATCCTTTTCACCATTTTTATTGTAATCGTTTTGTTTAGCTACCTTAATTTAATATTTTTGTTAACGAACCTGAATCTACTTCCAAAGGGGCAAGAACACACCCCAGCCCTGAGCATGGCCGGCTCTTTAGGTAGCCCTGCCCTGGAGGAGGTAGAACCAGGTCGTAAGGTTCGTTACAGAATATTTGGCGCCTAACGTGGGGCATCAGTTCGCGTGTTTTGTAAAATCCTACCGTGTTGTTATCTAGGGACTGATGCCCATAGAACCATGATTATAATTTTTGTGTGTGTGGTGAAAACGGTTTTTTTTGTTTGTTTTTATTTTTGTTTTTCTTTATCTTTTATTTTATTTATTTCTACTTTTCATTTCAGTAACTTTTGAGCTTTTAGCCGTCGGTTAGGATCATGGTTAATGGATATTTTCGTTCCTCTGCCTTTCCGACACTAATTGCCTCAATTGTTAATCTATCAGGGTTTGGGTTCGTGTAGCGATAACATTCTGGTGCGTATCGGTTTCTGCCTACACGACGCATTTTCCTTTTTCCTTCTTTCTTTCCTATCTTTCTATTTCTTCGTTCGGCCTTCGGTTATGATGATTCTTGTAGCTTGGTTTTTATCGGGTACATGCTACATAATCGATTGCCGAATGCTCTTTTTCTATCCCTCCCATATCTGGTTTAGTCTGGTGACGGGATTCAGTCTGATCATTTCAGAGGAATCTACACCAGTTATGGGCTTCCGGTTTCTGGTTTAGCTTGGTAGCGGGATTCATATGGATCTACATCAGAACTGGAAAAATCTATTCCTCCTTCTTTCCTGTCATTTGTGTATTTATAATTTTTATCTTTCTGTTGTTGATGATGGATTTTTTTTTTTTTTTTTTTAGTACTTCATTAAGTAGTTATTTTAATTTCCTTTCGGGTTTGTTTTTCTTAAATAATCTTCTACATCTCTCAGAAAAACTTCTCTCTACAATTTTCTTTAAATTCTTATTTTTTTAGTTTTAAATATTTTAGTTTACTTCGTTTCCAATATTCGTTTATTAGTACGCTAAATTATATTCTTTTTTTTTATACACGTTCTTTTACTATAGTAATGACTTACTTAATTGTCATTAAAAGTTTTATTTTACTTTATAAGTAATGCATAAAATTTTGTTTTCGTTTAAATAAAAATTTTTTTTGTAGGTTTTAGTAAACATTTAGTATTAGTTTATTGGTTTCCATCAACCGTTAATTGACCTTAAGTTAGTTTAAGAATATATGTATCTTTTCGGATATGGAAAATCGTCTTTTCCAGTTTCAGTGTTGCAGTACTGGTACTTTACAGCTGCAACTGTTTTGTGAGGACGATTTCCACTGGAAATTTTTAAGTGTAATGATTCAAATGTTTCATGTTTTATTACTAATATTTTTGTTGGTGGGTATAACTGAAAATTTAACTGATATTTTTTTGGGGTGTAAAATTGTTTCGTTCCTTTTAAAATTTTGTTTCTTTAGTTTTTTTTTATCAAGTTATCACATTATTTATATTCATTTGAATAAATTGAATATTTTGTCATTGGTGAAAATTTTTATTTTGAGTAAAAGTCTTACGGAGTTTTGTATAGGAAAATATTTTATACTATATCAAAAATTTGAAAAGATTTTGGTAAGAGAATCCTTTGAAATTGTTTGCCTTTGTTAAATTCTAACATCGAAATATGTATTATAGAAAGTTGGTTTCATATCGGCGAGTTTCCAGGATGGCTATGTACCGTGGGAAACGTAAACCCAGATTTTTGATAATCAGCCCGAGGCGACATTCTTTTCTTCGGAAAAGAATTAAAACATCGCATAAGCCGTTTTATAAAAAGAGAATTCTGAGGCAATCATCAACATATTCTTCACATGGAATTATTGTAATTTACTTAAGGCTCTATTTATTGCCTTCAGTATAAATCATCGTGCAGTTCTCACTCGTGTTCACTAACACAAATGCAAACAGTTTTGCCCACCTATGGTATAAATTTTAAACGGAATAAAATTCAGATCATATAGATTATATCAAGAAACCTCAGATACATCGCCAAGTAAAAGCTCCAAATTTAAACTCGTCACATTTACTTAATACTTTCATTCTTTTCCACCTTACTATCTTTTTATTCGGCAAAAGATTGAGTGAATTTTGTTAATTCACTCTGCTTGGTCAATCATTAGGGTGTCCCAATAACTTCCTGTTGGTAAACTTTAAAAAAAAAAAAAAATATTCTTTCATTCATTTTCATTATTTAATTATCGTATTAAATTCAAATTAATCTTTTTTTTAATTAATTTTAAACATAATTTTTTTTATTACTTAAATTTAAATATTATAATACATTTTTTCTGAACTTCTTATTTGTATACAAAAATCTGTCAGTACATTCTCTCTCACAAAAATATACGATTTCACTCAAAACAATATTATACAGTTCACATAACACACTCAACATAATTTGGTTATACTGAGAAACAAATATCCCTACACATACATAAACACACAATTATATTCTTTTCAACAGCAAAATCTCCAGTCAACAGTCGGCCGTCGTGATGAGTGGATATACACGTAAGTTTGTAATTTTGCTTATGTTTATGATATACTGACACACATATACATTAAAATTTACTATGAGTATTTTTATATACTCGCTTCCAATATTTTCTTCAATGTTACTCATATATAATTTGGCAATAGGGTTGCCATATGAGTTAAATTTAATTTTTAAATAGGTTTTCAAATTAATTTTCTTTAACTGCCTTTCATTTCAAACTTTTATCATTATTTAAATTAGACTAATTTAACATGATTATATTTAATAAATGTTGAATTTATATTTCAAATTGAAATATTCATATCGTATTACTTCTAGTTAGGAGGATAAGATAAATTCAAATTTGGGCCGACTGAAATCTACCCTATAGTCGGCAAGGTAGGGTGGGTATAGACCAGGGTAGTCATAACATCTAAGACTACCCATAACAATCATCAACATCCCTTAACTATCCTTTTCACCATTTTTATTGTTATCGTTTTGTTTAGCTACCTTAATTTAATATTTTTGTTAACGAACCTGAATCTACTTCCAAAGGGGCAAGAACACACCCCAGCCCTGAGCATGGCCGGCTCTTTAGGTAGCCCTGCCCTGGAGGAGGTAGAACCAGGTCGTAAGGTTCGTTACAGAATATTTGGCGCCTAACGTGGGGCATCAGTTCGCGTGTTTTGTAAAATCCTACCGTGTTGTTATCTAGGGACTGATGCCCATAGAACCATGATTATAATTTTTGTGTGTGTGGTGAAAACGGTTTTTTTTGTTTGTTTTTATTTTTGTTTTTCTTTATCTTTTATTTTATTTATTTCTACTTTTCATTTCAGTAACTTTTGAGCTTTTAGCCGTCGGTTAGGATCATGGTTAATGGATATTTTCGTTCCTCTGCCTTTCCGACACTAATTGCCTCAATTGTTAATCTATCAGGGTTTGGGTTCGTGTAGCGATAACATTCTGGTGCGTATCGGTTTCTGCCTACACGACGCATTTTCCTTTTTCCTTCTTTCTTTCCTATCTTTCTATTTCTTCGTTCGGCCTTCGGTTATGATGATTCTTGTAGCTTGGTTTTTATCGGGTACATGCTACATAATCGATTGCCGAATGCTCTTTTTCTATCCCTCCCATATCTGGTTTAGTCTGGTGACGGGATTCAGTCTGATCATTTCAGAGGAATCTACACCAGTTATGGGCTTCCGGTTTCTGGTTTAGCTTGGTAGCGGGATTCATATGGATCTACATCAGAACTGGAAAAATCTATTCCTCCTTCTTTCCTGTCATTTGTGTATTTATAATTTTTATCTTTCTGTTGTTGATGATGGATTTTTTTTTTTTTTTTTTTAGTACTTCATTAAGTAGTTATTTTAATTTCCTTTCGGGTTTTGTTTTTCTTAAATAATCTTCTACATCTCTCAGAAAAACTTCTCTCTACAATTTTCTTTAAATTCTTATTTTTTTAGTTTTAAATATTTTAGTTTACTTCGTTTCCAATATTCGTTTATTAGTACGCTAAATTATATTCTTTTTTTTTATACACGTTCTTTTACTATAGTAATGACTTACTTAATTGTCATTAAAAGTTTTATTTTACTTTATAAGTAATGCATAAAATTTTGTTTTCGTTTAAATAAAAATTTTTTTTGTAGGTTTTAGTAAACATTTAGTATTAGTTTATTGGTTTCCATCAACCGTTAATTGACCTTAAGTTAGTTTAAGAATATATGTATCTTTTCGGATATGGAAAATCGTCTTTTCCAGTTTCAGTGTTGCAGTACTGGTACTTTACAGCTGCAACTGTTTTGTGAGGACGATTTCCACTGGAAATTTTTAAGTGTAATGATTCAAATGTTTCATGTTTTATTACTAATATTTTTGTTGGTGGGTATAACTGAAAATTTAACTGATATTTTTTTGGGGTGTAAAATTGTTTCGTTCCTTTTAAAATTTTGTTTCTTTAGTTTTTTTTTATCAAGTTATCACATTATTTATATTCATTTGAATAAATTGAATATTTTGTCATTGGTGAAAATTTTTATTTTGAGTAAAAGTCTTACGGAGTTTTGTATAGGAAAATATTTTATACTATATCAAAAATTTGAAAAGATTTTGGTAAGAGAATCCTTTGAAATTGTTTGCCTTTGTTAAATTCTAACATCGAAATATGTATTATAGAAAGTTGGTTTCATATCGGCGAGTTTCCAGGATGGCTATGTACCGTGGGAAACGTAAACCCAGATTTTTGATAATCAGCCCGAGGCGACATTCTTTTCTTCGGAAAAGAATTAAAACATCGCATAAGCCGTTTTATAAAAAGAGAATTCTGAGGCAATCATCAACATATTCTTCACATGGAATTATTGTAATTTACTTAAGGCTCTATTTATTGCCTTCAGTATAAATCATCGTGCAGTTCTCACTCGTGTTCACTAACACAAATGCAAACAGTTTTGCCCACCTATGGTATAAATTTTAAACGGAATAAAATTCAGATCATATAGATTATATCAAGAAACCTCAGATACATCGCCAAGTAAAAGCTCCAAATTTAAACTCGTCACATTTACTTAATACTTTCATTCTTTTCCACCTTACTATCTTTTTATTCGGCAAAAGATTGAGTGAATTTTGTTAATTCACTCTGCTTGGTCAATCATTAGGGTGTCCCAATAACTTCCTGTTGGTAAACTTTAAAAAAAAAAAAAAAATATTCTTTCATTCATTTTCATTATTTAATTATCGTATTAAATTCAAATTAATCTTTTTTTTAATTAATTTTAAACATAATTTTTTTTATTACTTAAATTTAAATATTATAATACATTTTTTCTGAACTTCTTATTTGTATACAAAAATCTGTCAGTACATTCTCTCTCACAAAAATATACGATTTCACTCAAAACAATATTATACAGTTCACATAACACACTCAACATAATTTGGTTATACTGAGAAACAAATATCCCTACACATACATAAACACACAATTATATTCTTTTCAACAGCAAAATCTCCAGTCAACAGTCGGCCGTCGTGATGAGTGGATATACACGTAAGTTTGTAATTTTGCTTATGTTTATGATATACTGACACACATATACATTAAAATTTACTATGAGTATTTTTATATACTCGCTTCCAATATTTTCTTCAATGTTACTCATATATAATTTGGCAATAGGGTTGCCATATGAGTTAAATTTAATTTTTAAATAGGTTTTCAAATTAATTTTCTTTAACTGCCTTTCATTTCAAACTTTTATCATTATTTAAATTAGACTAATTTAACATGATTATATTTAATAAATGTTGAATTTATATTTCAAATTGAAATATTCATATCGTATTACTTCTAGTTAGGAGGATAAGATAAATTCAAATTTGGGCCGACTGAAATCTACCCTATAGTCGGCAAGGTAGGGTGGGTATAGACCAGGGTAGTCATAACATCTAAGACTACCCATAACAATCATCAACATCCCTTAACTATCCTTTTCACCATTTTTATTGTTATCGTTTTGTTTAGCTACCTTAATTTAATATTTTTGTTAACGAACCTGAATCTACTTCCAAAGGGGCAAGAACACACCCCAGCCCTGAGCATGGCCGGCTCTTTAGGTAGCCCTGCCCTGGAGGAGGTAGAACCAGGTCGTAAGGTTCGTTACAAGTTGCAGCCTCTCACTCTCAATGCACAAAGAACGTTTGTATAATAATTCTAAAATTTTAAATATTTATAATCTCTATATATAAAAGAATAACGTGACTGACTGACTCAACATCGCCCAGCCCAAACCGCTGAAGCTAGGAAGTTGAAATTTGCTATGTAGGTTCCTCTTTCGGCGTAGACGTCCGCTAAGACGAGATTTTTGGAAATTCCTACCGGAACGGGCAAAAAGGGGAAAAGTCTCCCCCTTGGCGGCCTGCCAAAACCCCTTTGGCTAGAAAGCTGAAATTTAAGATATGAGTTCCTTGGAGTATGGGCTAACTTTTCTGGAAAGTACTTTCTGGAATTTTGGACAGGGACGTTGTAAAAATGGGGGTTAAAAAGGGGAAAAAGGCCCCCCTTGACGGCCTGCCCAAACCGCTGGAGGTAGGAAGTTGAAATTTGGTATAAAGGTTCCTCCACTATCGTAGACATCCACCAAGACGGGAGTTTTGGAAATTTTTACAGGGACGGGCAAAAAGGGGAAAAAGTCTCCACTTGACGGCCTGCTCAAACTGCTGGAGCTATGAAGTTGAAATTTGGTATGTAGGTTCCTCGACCGGTGTAGACGTCCGTTGAGACGGCATTTTTGGAAATTCTTATCGGGAGGGGCAAAAAGGGAACAAAAAAAGTAGCTTTTTCCAAAAAAGTACCTTTTCTCAAAAAAAGTACCTTTTCCCCAAAAAAGTACGTACCTTTTTCCAAAAAAAGTACCTTTTTCCAAAAAAAAGTAGCCTTTTCCAAAAAAAAGTACCTTTTTCCAAAAAAAGTACCTTTTTCCAAAAAAGTACCTTTTTCCAAAAAAAGTACCTTTTCCCGAAAAAAGTACCTTTTCCCGAAAAAATTACCTTTTTCCAAAAAAAGTACCTTTTTCCAAAAAAAAATCCTTTTTCCAAAAAAAGTACCTTTTTCCAAAAAAAATTACTTTTTTTAAAAAAAGTACCTTTTTCCAAAAAATTTACCTTTTTCTAAAAAAATGTACCTTTTCCAAAAAAAAACGTACCTTTTCCAAAAAAAGTACCTTTTCCCAAAGAAAAGTACTTTTTTCTAAAAAAATGTTCCTTTTCCAAAAGAAGCACCTTTTCCAAAAAACATACATTTTTCAAAAAAAAACAGCTTTTTAAAAAAAATACCTTTTCCAAAAAAAGTACAAATAAAGTACTTTGTAAAAACAAAGTATCTTTTTCCAAAAAATTTCGTTTTTCCAAAAAGTACCATTTAAAATAATATATAATTTCAAAAAAACTACTTTTTTTCCTCCCCCCACGGATATCTCCACTAAAACAAGGTTTCTTGATATTCGGCATAGACGTGCGATAAGACGGGATTTTTGGAAATTCCTACCGGAACGGGCAAAAAGGGGAAAAGTCTCCCCATAAACAGTCTCACAAATTGGAAAAGTGCCTGCCCAAACCACTGGAGGTAAGAAGTTGAAATTTGGTATAAAGGTTCCTCCACTGTAGTAGACATCGACTGAGTTTGTATTTTTGGAATTCCCTACAGGATATCCCAAAAGGAAACTCGGTATGTGAGTTCCTCCTTCTGTGTAGGCGTCCGATTAGACGGAATTTTTGAAATTCCTATCGGGAGGGGAAATAAGGTAAAATTCTCCTCCTGACGGCTTGCCCAATCCCTTTTGGTCAACCTAAAATTTTAAATATGTATTCCTTGGAGTAGGACTAACTCACCGGCAACGTAATTTTTCTATTTTGGAACAGGAACATAGTAAAAATGGTGGTTGAAAGAGAAAAATGTCCCCACTAACGGCCTGCCCAAACCGCTTAGGCAATGCAGTTGAAATTTGGTATGAATGTTCCTCATCCATCGCAGATAGCCGCGAAGATGGAATTTTTGTAAATTCCTAAAGGGAGGGGCAAAAAGAAGAAAAGCCTTACCTTGGGGGCCGGTAGAAACCCCTTCGGCTAGAAACCTGAAGCTTAAAATGTGGGTCCCTGGAGTAAGGGCTAACTTATTAGAAAGATACTTTTATGAATTTTGGACAGGGTCGTTATAAAATGGGGGCTCAAAAAGGGAAAGTTGCCCCTTAACGACCTGTCCAAACTGCTGGAACTAGGAAGCTGAAATTCGGTACTTAAGTTCCTCTTCCAGCCTAATTCTAACCGGGAGGGACAAAAAAAGAAAAAGTGTCCCCCTTGACAGCCTGCTCAAACTGCTGGAACTAGGAAGCTGAAATTCCCTGTCGATGGATTTTTGGAAATTCCTACCGAGAGGGGCACAAATAGTAAAAGTTGGCTAGAAACCTGAAATGTAAAACATATGTTACTTGGAGTATGGGCTCACTTACCGGGAAGGTGCTTTTTGGACAGGGACATTGCAAAAATGGAGATTAATGAAGCGAAAAGTGTCGCTTAAAGGCCTGCCCAAACCGCTGGAGGTAGGAAGTTGAAATTTGGTATTAAAGTTCCTCCTCTATTGTAGACATCCGCTAAGATGAGATTTTTGGAAATTTCTACAGGTAGGGTCAAAAACAGGAAAAGTCTCCCCCTTAACGGCCTGGCCAAACTGCTGGAACAAGGGATCTTAAATTCGGTGTTTGGGTTCCTTCTCCAACGTTGACGTCCCCTAAGATGGTATTTTTGGAAATTCATACCGGGAGGGGTAAAAAGGGAAAAAACTTCCCCCTTGAAGGCCTGGCCAAACTGCTGGATATAGAGACCTAAAATTATGTATGTAGTAGGTTCCTCCTCCAACGCAGACGTCCTCTCAGACGGAATTTTTGGAAATTCCTACCGGGAGGGGTAAAAACGGAATAATTCTCCCCCTTGATGGCCTAACCGAACCCTTCGGCTAGAAACCTGTAATATATAATATGTTTTCCTTGGAGTATGGGCTAACTTATCGACAAGGCATTTCTAGGACTTTGGACAGGAACGTGGTAAAAATGGTGGTTCAAAAGGGGAAAATTGCCCCCCCCCCCTTAACGTCTGGGTCTTTAGCTAGAAACCTAAAACTTAAAGAACAAGTGTATATGAAACACTAAAATTAAGAAACTAAATAGGAAACGAGTGGAATTGAAACACTACACAAGTGGAATGAAATGGATATAAACGTTGAACGAGTTGAATTGAAATTATAGACAATGGAAATGGATTGGAAGAGGGAATTACCTGTTCAAACACTATCCACGGAATATGAAACTTATGTAGCAGTGAAACATACTCTCCAAAAAGTTAAACAAATTTTCTAAAAGAGAAAAAACCTTAGAAAAGGAATGGAACTTATATATTCCGATATTTAAACTTCATGTAACGAAGCACCGGTGGAAGAAACCGACGCAGTAAATTTTCCAACTGAATTTGTGAATTTACTTGAATTGCCAGGTCTACCTTTACATAAACTGGAATTAAAAAAAAACTTTAAGACACGCTAACAACGTAGCGGGCTTTGCCCGCTATTTTTAATATTATAAAATGCTTTCCAACCCTGCTTTACGTTATTTATTTTCATTCAAAACACAAATGAACAAAACTGCTTACGGGTCTATCTACCTAAGTTCACACTTTACCAAATTATCTTAACATACACACGTATATTGCAATTTATTATGAATTCATTACTAACAATCCACTTTCATGAGAAAAAGTGATCAAATATTTATTTATTTTAAACCCATTGTTGTGCAGAATTATTTATTTGTGGTGGCTGGGTGAAGGCTTTTATTATAAAAACTGTACTTTAAATAAAAAGCGAATTTAAAAAAAATTGTCGGGGGGGGGGCACAGCCCCCCCCCCTAATCTTTAAGGCACGCTAACAACGTAGCGGGCTGTGCCCGCTAGTGGGAATATAAAATAAAAATTTAAAAGCAAACAACAACTACGAAAACAAATATTAAAAACCAACAACACAATATAAATAAAAAAAATTAAAAATAAATTACCAAAACATTATGCAGAGTGTAAAAAATCTGGCAAACAAGCGATGTGACAACCTACTTCATTGAAATCTTGTATGCGACTGATTATTTTTTTGTTCTATGTGTGAGCTTATGTAGGTGTGAGAGAGCGCCCATGGGCTTAGGTGTTGCCGACCTCTGCTCTAGAGTCAAACTAAAAAAACATTAATTTACCAAATAAAAGATCAACTATATACCCCTCATTCACCTTAATTTAAAATTTTTTCACAATGGTGTTATTTGTTTATCATTGCACCAGCTGTCCCTTTTACAATTTTCCGAAGTTAATAGTAAAAAGAGAAAGAGAAGTTAACAGTAGATAGAAGCAAAAAATTTTATAAAAATATCTGTAAGGGCCTAAAGGTTTTTGAAACTTGTTTAATATTAGAACTAAAAATGACTAATAACCATAAAATGAAATATAATTTTTAACGCATTTTCTAATTTCTAAACTAAATTATATATCTCAAGTGTAATTTGATTTCCAGGTGATTTCAATTTTCAAAAATTTAAGTTTTTTGTCTATATTTAAAATTTTCTGCAATCCGTTTGTGATGTGGAGTATATGGTTTTACCCATTTTCTGCCAAGCATGGATTCCGTGCGAATTTTCTGACAATACTTGGTAGAAGGATAGGTAGACGTGGCTTTAAAGATATGTTGGTAAAAAATGGGTTTAACAATTTAAATACTTTGTCTCAAAGTTTTGTTACTTTATTTTAACAGTGAAATTACGTTTTAACACTTTCTGGACAAATTTTTAATTTATTTGTGTGGTTTCCTTGTTCGTTATTAGTTCTAAAAGGTTTTATTACAATTTTATAGATTACCGGAAAATCTGAATATTAAGCGTAAATTACATCATTACTATTTTTATTTCCAATGGAGTGCGTCGTTCCAATATGATCTTAGGCTAATTTCAAAGCGCAACAATAATTTTAAGCCCGATGGTTCCAACTCGAAATGAAAGTAAAATTCCATAGGTTTTGGAAAGAGGGATCGGTTTTTTATTTTATGGCCGTTTGAAATATCTGTGTGGCGCGAAAGCCCAAAAAAGTTGCACAGTTTTAGAGTTAGGAGCTCTCTCGCGTTCGCGAATAAGTTAAATTTCAACTGTTCCTTTCGGTTCCTTTATTTTGTTTGTAATTATCAAAACCATTGATATAATATAATCTTATTCTGATAGAAAAAATCCGGAAAAAATATCAAACAAAAAACGGTGCTCAAAATTAGTTAAAAGGGGCCCTGCACAGAAAGCTTTTGAAATTAATAAATATTTGTTGCTAAATATTAGTAATATAAGTACAGCAAAAATGCAACTGTTAAACTGTTAAATAAGTAATATTTGAGTTAAATTTCGTTTAATTGAATTGCAGATTTACCTTTAAGAAATTGTTATATATTCAAAAGTTAATTTATCTTGAATACAAATAACGGTCTCTCCTACTACAATAAACAGAAATATTTGCTATAAAATAGTATACTGCTTTCTGCAGTGTATATTTTTATTCGCATTAAGAAAATCAAAAACAAAAATTCTATATTGTTTTTAATGGTTTAGTCGAATAATATCCAGGAAATTTTGCAAATTTAAGAGATTTTTTTTTTGTTGTTTGTATCTTTCTAAAATTTAGCAAACAGATTCTGCTGGATTCAGCTGTTTTTCAGCAAACACTTTTAAAGACTTTTATATTAGTGTATGAACAACTGAAAAAATTTCTCGAATGAACGAGTGAACTAGAAGGACACCCTAGTTCAAAAATAAAATATATTGAAATGAACTGTGAACTAGAGATGAGCGATCCGGTGATTTTTGAATAACGCTGCTACCAGTGATCGTGATTTTCATATCACCGTTCTTTTATACAGTGACCGTGATCACGGGTTTTGTAATAGAGATGGGCGATCAGGCGATTTTTCAGTAACATTGTTCTCAGTGAATGTGATTTGCAAATCGTTGTACTTTTAAACTGTGATCGTAATCACGGTTTTTCTATGGAAAATACTGCGATTTTCTGATAAATAAACGAAATAATATTTATGGCGAGTTTTTAAGATGTCAGTTAAACTTGGTTTAGTTAAACCGAAAAGGAATTTTGTCAGCCATTTCAAAGTTTATTAACAAAAATTTTACGGAAAAACTTTTTCTTGAGTATTATTTATTTCTTTATTGAAATAAAACAAAATAAACCACATTTTAAAAGCAGTATTCCAGTTAAAAACTGCGTTAAACTAAGTTTAAAGATAATCCACTTCCTAAAAACTGGGCGTTAAAAGAAGAATAGTTGCGACCGGTAACAAAGACATGATAGAAGGAGACATTTTATTCAGAAGAGCGTGAAAGCAAGTCACTGTTATTGAAAAAAACATGTATTACTGTGCACAATGAAGTTTGCAAATAAGAATAGTACAAAAATATTAAAAGAACGACATCCCGAGTAACTGCGACTTGAAATATTTGATCACTGCCGTTACCAGTGATTTATCAATAACTGTGATTAAATCACCGGTATGAAAATATCGCTCATCTCTACTGTGAACTATAATGCCAAATTCTAGTAATTTTTATTCCGATTGTTTGTTTGTACAAAATGTTTTATTTTGTGTGGAATTTTACGGGTGTACTCATATTTTTACTCATAATTTATAAACCGATAACAAACAATTTGAATAAAAAGCAACTGATAGTGCGTCTTTGTGACGAGAACGTGCTTAAAATGGACACATGTTTTGAGAGGCCATCAAATTCAAATCAGAGCTAGATTTGCAAAACCCTTTGCTTAACTTAGGGTGGAAAAAAATGTAAAATGTCGAATTATGCCAAATTATCAACCTATAGTAATAGATTGTGCCTGCAAGCAGAGAACTGCTTATTTTTATGGGAAACCAAAGGCTAATTATCAATTTTACGTCTAAATTATAATAAATATGACGAAAACTATTAGTATCAGTGATGCCAATTTAGACATTTTATGCCTAGATTTAGCCATTTTTTTAACCCGTTTAGCCTGTAAAAAATTGATTAGCCATTATTTTAGCCAGTTTTAGGAAATGTTTAGCCATTTTCCGTTTTTCTACAAAATATAATTTTTATCTGTGAATTTATAGCAAAATTTATGAATTTTGTTCAATCTGCCAAACAAAATTGAAGTTACAGATTTCAAGCACTTATTTTGATTTAAAAAATGACAGAATAAAAATAAATTTCTACACACTGAGAAAGTTCGTTTGAAGAAAAACTGTTTTTCTAATTATGCCAAAATACAAAAATTGTATTTAAAACATATAAAAAACTATTTTTCACTATTTTGTTTTTACGCAAATTAAATATATAACACTATTATTTTTCTTGTGAAAAGTGATATTTTGGGTTTATTGTGATTGTGTCTTTCAAATAAAATAAAAATAATTCATTTTTAGAATTTTTAGAAATTAACTTTTAAAGCATTTTAATTTCGAGTGAAATTTTTTCGCGTAAAAACTAACTTACTATTATTTTTGCGGTGAAAAATAATAGTCATTTTTAAAATTTAAATAACGCTTTGAGGCCTTTAAAGTTCGGGTGAAATTTTTCCACATGACATTTAAACCTTTCAATAACGAACATCAATCTGAATTATCTCTTACAGGAAAGTGTCCACTTATGGCATGTAGTAGATATTAATTCTTGATACGAAAAAAAATTACTATATTTTTTATAAAAATATTGTAAAATTTAATTAAATAATTCTTCAAGCTCGAGGTCTGTTAAATATAGTACAGAATGACAAGTGGTTTGTAAACAAAACAAACACAAATATTCCAGATGACTTACAGTGGCTTCTTTCGTTAGGCCAGAAGCATGCAATTCCTACAACAAAAACACAATTCCCTTTGTTTAAAATTATTGCTGACGGTGAGGATTGTATACAAACACTTAAGGGTAAGGAAGAACAAGAAACGGCGAGAACAAAATTCACATCGATGCTGGAAAATCAAATTAATAAGCTTAGTTTACATAGGGGTTACACGATCAATTTTTTCCTTTCAAGTTTTAATACACTCATACTTTTTTACTAACACACTCACATTTTAAAAATTGAACAGCAACTTGATATCAATTTTTGCTTTCAAGTTTTGAGAAAACTTGACGGTCAATTTTTAAACAGCTGATCAAATTTCTTGTAAATTTGTTTTTCTTTTTACAAATATTGTGCCGCAATAAAACACGATTGATAAAATACGGAATGTGAATATTCCGGTATATCGACGAAATGATTTAAAAATAAATAAAAAACCAATTTCTGCTGACATGAAAATGTCTGTGGAAGATGTGAAGAAAAAAATAAAGTCTTTTCGAACAGCCTACAGTGCGGAAACAGCCCACAGAGGCGAGCAATTTTAGTTCTTTCCTTGACGACGGCATCTTGAAAGCAAAATTGACTATCAAGTTGCATGCAGCCTACGTCACAGCTTCAAGTTCAACTGAATTTGACAAGCTGTATGTGTTATCAACTTGAAAGCAAAATCTTGATCATGTAACCTCACTGTTAACTAGAAGAGATCGTTTTGTGTTAAACACAGTGGGTCAAACTAGAACTTTTTTGCGGAAAAATAGAAATATTTTAATTCTAAGAGCCGACAAAGGAAATGTCACAGTTGCCATGGAAAACAAGATTATGAAAACAGGATGAGCAACATTTTGAATGATATGATGACGTATAGAAGACTCAGTAAGGACCCTTCATCATCACTGCATAGGAAAAACAACGAATTTTATTTGTAGATGAACTTCGAAAACTTAATATTATATCTGTGATAGAGAGAAAAAGAATGAAAAATGACGCGGCATTTGCACCGAGAATTTATGGACTACCTAAGATCCATAAAGAAGGATTCCCACTAAGACCAATCTGTGCATCAGTGAACTCACCATCTGGTCATTTGTGTAAGTTTTTATCGAACATCTTGAAGAAACTCACAGTAGATTCAGAATTTAATATTAGGGATGCAGTGCAATTTAGGGATAAGGTAGACAATAGTGCAATAGGTGAAGACGAGAAGTTGGTTTCATTTGACGTTATATCTCTTTTTCCGAGTATTCCGGTGGACTTTGCTATTGACGTGATCAAGCATAAGTGGGAGGAGATAGAAAAGCATACTACGATGCCCAAAGATTTATTTTTGAAAATATTGAAATTTTGTATTAAGGACAACAGGTATTTTAAATATAAAGAGAACATATATACACAGTGTAAAGGGTTACCAATGGGATCGCCTGCTTCACCTATAGTGGCTGATATAGTTATGGAGGAACTTTTAAGGCAATGTATCCAAAAGCTTGATCAAAAACCAAAACTTTTTACGAAATATGTAGACGACCTATTTGCGATTGTAAACGATAGTGCAATAAATAAAACTTTAGAGGAGTTGAACAATTTTAATAAACAAATAAAATTTACCATCGAGGAGGAAATTAACGGAAAACTACCATACCTTGACACCATGGTGATTAGAAACAATGGAAAGATAAAAATAGATTGGTATCAGAAACCCACATGGTCAGGAAGGATAATAAACTTTTATTCATGCCAACCGAAGAATATAACAATGAATACGGCCAATAACTTAATTAGAAGAGCACTAACGATAAGTGATGAATAATTTCATAGTAAAAATATTTACAAAATAAAGGAAATATTAAGGAGAAATGCATTTCCTGATAATACTATAAATAGATTAATCGACGCGAATAATAAAAGTAATATAAGAATAAACGCTGCATAAAAGATATACAAGGCGATGACGTATGTACCAGGAATATCGGAAAGAATAGAGAAATCCGAAATATACGATAAGGAAAAATATAAAATTGCTCCAAGAACGGATAACACTTTAAAACAATTATTTTCTAACACTAAAAGCAAAATTGACAAAATGGACAAATCAAACGTAATTTATAAAATAATCTGTACAGGTGACAACACCAACATATGCAATCAAGTATATGTTGGCACGACCAAGAATAAATTGAAAACTCGATTAGCTGGACATAAATCAGATTTGAAAAACAAAAATAAATTACCAACACAAAAAACAGCCCTTGCAGCCCACTGTGCAGAGAAAGCACACACACCAGACTTAGATAATGTGGAGATATTGCAAAGAGAGCATAAATATAACAGACGATACACATTGGAAATGCTACATATAATAAACTTACCTAAGAAGAGGAGAATAAATTATAAAAGTGATACTGATAACTGCGCTCAAAGCTATAGGCATATTATAAGCAAAATGAAAACATCAAATTAGTGCAATATTACATATAATCGTTAATACGTGTATTTTGATTTGTTTTGGTTATTGACACTCATTGTAAGCTTTTTTGTTTTGTTGATTTTTTAAGGATTTTTGTTATTTATTTGTGACAGTGGTTTTGACTTTATAATTTTTCTGTTATATATTTTATTAAATAATTTTTAAATTTTTTAAATTTAATATTTATTTGTCAAATTGTAGATCTCCAGAAGATGCTATCCAAATTGGATGGCGAAAAATTGAGAATATATTTTTAAATAAATAAAGAATTAATGAAAACAGACCTCGAGCTTGAAGAATTATTTAATTAAAGTTACAACAAAAAGGTCGACAAAACTCAACATATTGAATATTGTAAAATGTTTATATAAATTTCAAAGTCAACTGACTAATAAGTTGGAAGACTTGAACTCAATTTCAAAAATTCAACAAAATCAATTTCAAAAATTCAAAAAAAAATCTTAAAAATTGCTTGCTATAATTTTGAATACGGATGAATTGAAAGAAGTTACTTTCAATTTTATCAGCATTACTTTTCGAGAAAAATGTTTAACCGTTTCCTAATATTCGCTTAAGAAATGAGACGATATCTCTTTGCTGGTAAAATAAGTTCTATTTATTAAATTTAGTTGTTCCTCTATAATATTTTCAATACACATAATATAATATACATCCTGATAAACAAACACAGGTAGGTGATCGTTTACCGGTGCCTGATGTTTCTTCCTAAACACAGAATAAGTTTTTATCTGTTTCATAGGAAAGGTACTAAAAGATTATATTGCTAATCATGGGTTTTTCCTAAAATACATTTGGTTATTATTACTAATTATGGGTTTTTCCCTTATGTGATAAGACTTAAAAATACATTTGGTCAATATTACTAATTATGGGTTTTTCTCTTATGTGATAAGACTTAAAAATACATTTGGTTATTTATAACTAGTACAGTTTGTCAATATACTTAATATAATTATTCAAAAGGGAGTTTCCGCTCATTCGTAGAGTGAGTTGATATAACACTATTGCTATTCTTTCAAAATTACAAAAAAAAAGTGCGTTTTTAAATGTCCGCATTTGAATAAAGAAACGATCCGCTACTTTTAGAAAATTTTTGGTATTCTATAATTAAAGGTTAAAAGGGGTGTCCACTAACGGGAATGACCATTGTTGGTAGCTTTCCCTGTATTTAATAATTTTCGAAAAAAAAATCGCGTGATTCTTCCTAACAAAATGTTTAGCCATTTTATAGCTTTATTTTATCCATTTTTTTCACAAAAATTTAGTCATTTTTGCTAACCAAGTTCTGGCAACACTGATTAGCAGTAATAATAAAAAATAACCACTTATTAATTAAAAGGCGCAAAAAAAATTTCAGTTTCCTATTTGCGGCCACAATTTATAAACTTTTTCTCAGTAAATGGGAGGATTGCATTCTATTTATTTTCTAACTTTGATTATGCATAGCATACATAACTATTCAAGATTAAAAAAAAAAACTATAAACAAAAACAAAAACAGTATCTATGGGCACCAAATAGCTTAAAATTTTTTTATTGGATTTCGATTCTATTTTATTTATGAAAACTTAAGAAGCTTGCCATTTCCTATTTGATTTAAACAAAAAATAAATATTTTCTATTACTTTTTTTTTAAAACTTTGTTGCTTTCGACGTATTTTGTTAGATTTCAAAATTTGTCAAATCATTTCGGGGGGGGGGGGGCTCGAGTCCCTAAGCTCCCCCCTAGCTACGTGCCTGCTTTAGAGCATTTATTGCAGTTATAAACAATATTATTTGATGAAATTAAAACATTAAAATCACGATCACTATTGACACCAGAACACCCTTTATGGAATAGACCACTGCATGTTATGCATCTAATAAAAATACTACCAACAGCTCTAAAGCAACTAACACAAGCAGTACTAGACTGCATTAGGAAGAAAAAATAAAAATGAACTTGTTTAAACGACAATCAATTCTTCTACCTCAAGTCCAAATTCTAATATGATATTGTCATATTAGATTTTATTTGTTGTTTTAAAAAAGGTTGATCATTTTCCTGATAGACAATACAATGATGGCTACCACGCTAAAGGGCGGATTATGGGACCGTAAACGTAAATGTGACGTAACTGTACCGTGCCGTAGCTAAAAAGTACACTTATAGATTACCGTAAACGACATTACTATTTAGCATCTATTTCATGTGGTTTTATATTTTATTCTAAATTTTTACATTTATTTGTTAATTTTTATTCCTTATTTGTTGTTTGAATCAATTTTCTTTATTCATTTCCTATTTTTTCCGACTAAAATCATTCAGCAGTTTCGATGCCGGATAGAAAATTCTGATTTCAACAGAATGATCCGGCAAGTACGTTTACATTTACGTGTTAGTAACCATTCGTATACATTTCTTCCATTGATTGATCCATTTTTATAAAACAGTTACGGGGTGACATGGGTCACCCTGTGACTTTACAAGACCTGGCCTATTTGTATTATTGGGGTGTGTTAATACTCCTATGGAACAAAAATTTTGTCCGTTTTGCTCTATCTCGCTTAGTTTTCGAGATACGGGCTATTTAAAAAAATCGCCATTTTAAAAATGGCCAAAATTTTTGCAAGTTTTAGAATAACGTACACGCTCCTATTATTCACATGAGGTGGGTCACGGTGACCCACGTGACTGTTTTATAGAAATGGATCAATCGGAAGCTTTACAAGACCTGTCCTATTTGTATTTGTGAGGTGTGTTAATACTCCCGTGGAGCAAAAATTTTGTCCGTTTTGCTCTATCTCGCTTAGTTTTCGAGATGCGGGCCATTTTAAAAAAATCGCCATTTTACAAAAGATAGATGAAAAAAAGGTAAGTGCAAAGTACAAAAAAGGACATTATTTTTTATAACAATTTATAACTCTCTATTTTGAACTTTGATATTTATTATTTTGTACTTTTCTCGAAATATAAAAAACTATCTAAAATATTTGAAATTATAAATATCGGGTGCCTGGTGAAAATATACTCCAAGTATACTTAGAGTACTCTAAGTATATGCGTAGTATGTGCATGTCATGTATGAGCAACGACTATATCATTAAAAGACTAACCAACTCTCCCTACCTCTGTTAAATCACTCTCTTCTTAATTTATATCGAAAATTCAGCCATAAGAATTACACACGTCTGCAAAGGCTAACATGTTCGATATAAATTGTCAATCTTCGAAAGAGAGCGACGAATACCGCCTGGTATGAGTATATTTATGGAAAGTAACATACTTTACTTCTACTTACAACCAGTCGGTCCGAATGAAATATTGCATGTGTATGTATTTTAGACTGTCCCTTAAAATAGCGATTTGTCGATTTTCGTTCATTACACCCCCCAAAGTGGGTATTTTTTGCCGAAAAGTGGAAACATTAACCCTATATGGATCAAGTTACACAAAATAATAATTTATATCAAGTGGAAAAAAGATTTTTTTGATCCATTCGTGGAGATATTTTTTCGAAAATTATGAAATTTTATTCTGTAAATTTCATAGAGGGTCGTTTTTGGCCGAAAGTATAAAATTTAATCCTACATGGATTATGTTACATAAAATAATTATTTTTATCCAGTTGAGATTTTTTTTTTGTCAAATTTAAAGGCTTTACAATCTCGTAGTCATAATTAATGTTAATCTTTAAAATTAATAAAAAAACACGTTTTTGCATTTTTATCAAATTTGTGGGTCATTTTGGATTCCAGGCTAAAGTGGGTTAATAATATCCGATGAAGTCAAAATTCCATGTCTGAATCATTTTGACTACATTAAATAAATAAATGGAATAAAAACATTTTTTTTCGAAATTTAGAATTTTGGGAATTTTTAATAGTAATACACTTTTTTTCCAAAATGGGCCATTTTCGTCAAACTTTCGGCACGGGTTAACGTTTTCCAAAAAAAAAATCGATTTCTTCCATTTGGGACCATTTCTAATAAAACTGGGGGTGTAATCAGGGCTGCCAGATGATTTTAATAGAAAATCATTTGGCATTTTTTCGAAGAAAAATCGGCATTTTCGGCACTTTGTTTTTAAAAAATCGGCACAATAAATAATACAGATTTAAGTAATATTTATTGTACTTTTCTTAAAGAAATATATGAAAATATCAATTCAGTTTTAAAAGTAGCTAAAACATTGATAAAACAATAACACAGTTATTAGATAAACATAAAGAAGTATGTTTAAATCATGCATTTTTATCAAATAATGCAAAAAATATGCATTTGTACCAAAATATGCAACAAAATATTCATTTGCAGCAAAATATTTAAAAATTAATTATTTACAGCAAAATATGAAAAATACGCATTAACAAATCAATGCTATTTTATTGCAAGTTTCTAGATTCGCAAAGATATTTGGTTAACATTACCTTTCAACTACTAACGACAACAAGCATGTATTTACATGAACTTCGAGCCCTAATTATTACCAATATATCGTCCTTTTGCCTTCACAGTTCTATAATACTTTTACACAAAATATGGTATATTATATTTTTTCTATATTAAATGTTGCCAAAACATTATAAGACACTTTTCATTTTTACGTAAGAAAAATCATAAGCTTTTTGAATTTTTTCAATATATTGTAAAGTCATATGTGATGTGATGACACAGGTGCAACACGGTGATTTTTTAAACAATATCAAAAGTTGCACAATAATATTGCGTTTTGTATGAGTGCCACTAGCGTATAATTCTTGATTTTCACATTCATTTATAAAAATAAAAAAATTCTTTAAGGATTTCAAAGAAATAATTCTTTTCTTTTTTATCAATATGCACTAAATCCCTAAAAATTAAAATTTCGGGTTGAAAAAAAATCGGCATTTCTCGATCAAAAATCGGCAATTCGGCGTTTTACATATTTTTTAATAAAAAATCGGCAAAATGCCGAAAAATCGGCAATTCTGGCAGCCCTGGGTGTAATGACGAATCTATTTTTAAGGGACACCCTAATGTATATATTACTGTTTCCAATTATTCGACATAGGCGGTTAACCGGTTAATGCATTCGAAAAATCGCTAAAATTGATTAACCGGTTGTTCGGGTCGGTTAATCGAGAAAATTGGCGATTAATCGATTAATCGTATAATGCAAAATTAATGTATTTCCTTAATTTTTTATCAATAAAAACACAAAGTGATGCCTGTTTTTGTTAAATATCAACGTGGCATATAAACTCGATGTATTTAAAAAAGATTTCATATTGGTTGAAAAATTTCGGAATCTGAAATTTGTTTTCTTGTACTACTTAATAGAAAAGATCTCTAAACTTTTGCTAAAGCTACTAAAAATTAGTTAAAATTGAGGGCGTGGGTAGGGGGGGGAATACTTAAACTAAGAAAGTTAAGCACAGCAACTCTAAAACTGTTACATATTGATAACTTCATGTAGATTTTTTATTTCTTTAGAATAAAATTTTAAAAACTTTAGATACAATTTTTTTTAATGCAAATTTTAATCAATACTGCCAACAATAAAATATAAAATAAAGTTAAAATTTTATTAAGATTCTTCCTTCTCCTCCCTCTGAAGAAATAAAAAAACGAGCTAGAGCATTTTTCCATTGAGCCATCGAGTTATTCGTTAGTTGAAAATACCAGTTTACTCTGCAAAAATCAGCACAAAATTTTGCTGAAGGATATCGTAAAGAATCGTTAAATTCTCAGTCTTTTTCGGTTTTTTAAGGGACATTAAAAATAAACAAAATAACTTTAAGTGTGAATTATATTGGACGAGGTTTAATGAAAATTGTTACTAAATTAATGAAAAATTTCTTAAATTTTATGAAAAAGCTTTTTAATTTTTACTATGAAGCATTTTCTAATAAAATTTTTTGGGTGTATGAAATTTTTAATAAATAAAATAAAAATTTTCATAAAGTTTTATGTAAAACTGCATCAATATAATGAAAGTTTTCAATGGACGACTTTCAGCGAATCTTCATTGAATCAATGAAAAAAGTCATAAATAGCATGTACACTAGGGGTATAACCAATTTTTGGCCCTAGCACCACGCGATGGCGAAGGTTGTGTTATTTACGAAAAAATAATTTTGGGGTCATTTCGGATAAAAAACCTCACCCACGACTTCTTTTAAAATCCATTGTTTTTAAGTATTAAACACAAACTCGGAATATTTGAAACACGTTTGGTGGGTGAACTTTTTTGACAACTGCGAAAAAGTAATAGCATTTTTTTATATAATTTTCAATGGCCTATTCGACTATGCTAGGGCCATTTTGATATTTGCAAAAAATTGCAAAAAGTTATATCCCTAATGTACACCCTGAAAACAGATTCGGTGCTGACAACCGGATTTGTAGCCAATCGCATGATTCAGCTGCGGTAACAGACTTTTTCAGTTGTGACAACAGCAAACCAATTGAGACAGGACTAGTTTAACTATCACAATGGAATTTCAGTTGTATCAAGAATAATTCGGTAGTCGCAACCGAAAAATTCATTTACGTATTCATCCATTCAAATCGGCTTTAATGTTGATAGTATGGCGCTAACTGCATTAAACTATGAAATACACTCACAAAAGTTTGTCGGTAGAATCTACTGAAAATGACAGTTAAAACAAAGATATATGCAGTTAAAATAACTAAATATGCAGTTAAAATAACTAAACTAACTAAAACTTTTGTTATTTGTAACTGTTGAAAAATAACCAAGAAATGCATTAAAAATAACTACCAATGTCGTAGAATTAACTGATACATTTTTACCACAAACATTTCAAAACAACTGACAAAATCGGTAAAAACTACTGTTTTTTACAGTCAATTCTTTTTATTTATAAAAATATATTTTAATTTTAAAAACAATATTTTTTTTCTTTCGATTACAAAAATATGAGTTATTACTTCAGCCTATTTAAAATTCGAAGAAAAAAGTCCAAACCGTTCTCCAGTTATTATGATTTTATGCATTGGAGATACAATACAAGTTTCTGATTTTTATTTGCAAACTACAAATATATCAATATGTAATAACAAATATAAACTAAACAAGAATTTTTAAAATTCAACGAAATTTTTTATTCTTTTAATAAGTACCAAAAATAACTGTTTACTGTAAAATTACTGTTTTGGTAGTTGTTTATTATGATATTAAAAATAACTGCTTTAAACAACTGTTACGAAATAACAGTACTTTTCGTTAGTTGGTTTCTTAAATAACCGTTATAAAAGTTGTTTTGCTTTATTCTATAGAAAAACAACTGTAATTACTGTTAAAAACAACAACTACTGATTACTATACAAACAACTGTCATGTAGTAACTGTCAAACTTTTTTGAGTGTATAAAATCGACCCTAAATCGTTTCGGTTGCCAACCCTGATTTAAATTCAGTGAAATGGGTTCGGGCTCCATGGATTGGAACATGTTGTAGAATTTATGTGGTTTTAAACCGACTATACACACTTTCTTGGGAGATGTAAGAAAATTTAGATTTCCTATGGAAGTAACATGTCATTTGAGATCTGTGTGACACAAATTTAAAACAAATGAAACTTTGTATTGAAGGACATTGAAATATAATTTGCATTTAATTTGGTAGTAATTGTAAAGGGTTGCACTCTAGTGTAATACGCAGTAGCCAATATTTGTTGTTGTACATTATCTTTTTGTGGGTTAATTTATTGAAGTAGTACTTAGGCAAATTACCGTTGATGAATTTTGGCGAAACAACAAGCTGTATGTATGTTCTTACAAAAAAACAAGATAATTGACAAAAGCAACTAAGATTATTCTTTGACATACATAAACTAAGATGGCTGATGCTTTTTTTGCACAAAAATATAAACGAAGCGATTTTCAATTTTTTTTATAAAAATGGAATGTGGAATAAAATGAAAAATTAAACATAAAAAAATGTGAGAAACGTAAGTAATACATCCAAATAAAATATTCAAAGTGTTAATTTTAAATTTGTGGTTTTTTTTCAGACAAAGTGTAGTCAAATGTGAATGCCTGATCTTTGTTTTTCACACAACAGAATAAGCAAGAGGAATAATGCCATTGTTGAGGTATGTAATTGTGTTTTATAAATGTGATCCAAAATATGTAATATTAAATTAAAATATCAATAAAAATATAATTTCCAATAAAACAGGAGTAATTTTATTTATAAAAATAAATAGTATATTGAACCTGGAAAAAAGATGTAAATTTTGTCAACAAATATAGACGTTTCAACGACTATTTGTTTTTGGACATTTTCCTTAGTGATTTTATAAGTTATATTCTTAACTGTTGTAGTTGTATAGTATACAATCAACTTAGGCAACTTATACGCTTATTTTAGATGAAAATACTATAGTTTTTCTTTGCGTGTACTTAAGTGAAATTTTTTCCGACATTTTAAGGTGTTTCTGAGCATTACTTACGGTTGCGATTTTGATCCTAAGACCATGAAATTTAAAAAAATTAATTAAGAAGTTCATTTAAAAGATTTTAATAGTAGTACACTTAAATTTCTAAACAAAAAAACTTTTTTTAACTTTAAATAAAAGGGCCAGTTCTATAGTCAGAATTAAGCACGATTGTTTTCATAAGTAATTTCGTTTCAGACCGATCTTTGTTTTGACAATAAAACTGACCCTAGATATTGATTCTTAAGTAAAATGAATCAAAAAATTTGTTAAATTGCAAAAAAATGGTTAACAATTTCAATAATAATTCTATACGAGTAAAAACAAGCCCATTATAAAAAATATTTTGAGAATTATCTCTTGAAAAAATGTAGAACCTGTCAAGTTTCCTGAACAAAGAAATTCCTTCTTTAATCCAAGAATCTACACAAAATCTCAAATTTTAAAATGCTTGTTTAATGTCAAATTCTAAAATGTCTGTTTAAAAAATTAATCGTGTGGCCCCCTATAGCATTATTTGCAAAAACAAATTTTTTTTGGGCCTCAAGGGGGAGCGGGCCTTTAGCCCCCATAGCCCACCCCCCTTGTATCCGCGCCTGATTCTGGTAATAGAAACGTTTTCCGTAAACCGGTTTCAAAACACTAATTATTAATTTATTACCTGTAGACCTTCAATCATAGATCTTAATATTCTTGGAGTTAAATGAGATGATTGTTTGACTGTAAAATTTGTCCAATCCACTATTATCACAATTCCTAGGGCTTGATTATGTAAATCTTCCAACAATTTATCAAGAGTTAACAAAAGTGCTCGGTATACATCTTCAAGAGCATATTTATTTGTATTCCAATTAGCAGCTGTAAACGTTATCAGTTTTCTACCTCTCCTGTCACGTTGGCTTAACAATGCTGGGTTACCATCCAATAAAGCAAATTGAATTTTTTGATCAAAAATATTGATGTTTTTCATAATATCTGTATTGTCCTTGTAGTGCAAATAATTTGTAAGCAAATTCATAGCATTATTGCAATTGAATTTTCTTGCATACAAAAATCGATATAGAAAAACGTCATCCATACAAAGTGATTTATCCTTTAATTCAAAGTTGAGACTTGATTCGATCATGCTGCTAAATGCCCTTAAGATGTGTTGATGATTTTTTATTTCGATTTTATTGACATTTGACTCAATTGTTGTTGAATTACTAAAATAATTCTGACAGCCTGTTTTGTTAGACTTATTTATCGCTATTTCAAAATATTCCGACATTATGTATATCCGTAGTACCTAATAGCATAAACCGTGCCTTTGATAAGATGTTAGTGCGATTTATTAAGCAAAACCTGGAAACAAAAATAAACACTATGATTAGTAATCTCTATATATAAAAGAATAACGTGACTGACTGACTGACTGACTGACTGACTCAACATCGCCCAGCCCAAACCGCTGTAGCTAGGAAGTTGAAATTTGGTATGTAGGTTCCTCTTTCGGCGTAGACGTCCACTAAGACGGGATTTTTGGAAATTCCTACCGGAACGGGCAAAAAGGGGAAAAGTCTCCCCCTTTGCGGCCTGCCAAAACCCCTTTGGCTAGAAAGCTGAAATTTAAGATATGTGTTCCTTGGAGTATGGGCTAACTCTTCTGGAAAGTACTTTCTGGAATTTTGGACAGGGACGTTGTAAAAATGGGGGTTAAAAAGGGGAAAAAGGCCCCCCTTGACGGCCTGCCCAAACCGCTAGAGGTACGAAGTTGAAATTTTGTAAAAAGCTTCCTCCACTATCGTAGACATCCAGCAAGACGGGAGTTTTGGAATATTTTACAGGGACGGGCAAAAAGGGGAAAAAGTCTCCCCCTTGACGGCCTGCTCAAACTGCTGGAGCTATGAAGTTGAAATTTGGTATGTAGGTTCCTCGACCGGTGTAGACGTCCGTTGAGACGGCATTTTTGGAAATTCTTATCGGGAGGGGCAAAAAGGGGACAAAAAAAGTACCTTTTTCCAAAAAAGTACCTTTTTCCAAAAAAGTACCTTTTCCCAAAAAAAGTACCTTTTTCCCAAAAAAAGTACCTTTTCCCAAAAAAAGTACCTTTTTCCAAAAAAAGTATCTTTTTCCAAAAAAAAGTACCTTTTTCCAAAAAAAGTACCTTTTTCCAAAAAAAGTACCTTTTTCCAAAAAAAGTACCTTTTTCAAAAAAAGTACCTTTTTCCAAAAAAAAGTACCCTTTTCCAAAAAAACGTACCTTTTTCCAAAAAAAGTACCTTTTTCCAAAAAAAGTACCTTTTTCCAAAAAAAGTACCTTTTTCCAAAAAAAGTACCTTTTTCCAAAAAAAGTACCTTTTTCCAAAAAAGTACCTTTTTCCAAAAAAAGTACCTTTTTCCAAAAAAAAGTACCTTTTTCCAAAAAAAATACCTTTTTCCAAAAAAAGTACCTTTTTCCAAAAAAAGTACCTTTTTCCAAAAAAAGTACCTTTTTCCAAAAAAAGTACCTTTTTCCAAAAAAAGTACCTTTTTGCAAAAAAAGTACCTTTTCCCGAAAAAAGTACCTTTTTCCAAAAAAAAGTACCTTTTTCCAAAAAAAAATCCTTTTTCCAAAAAAAGTACCTTTTTCCAAAAAAAAGTACCTTTTTTAAAAAAAGTACCTTTTTCCAAAAAATGTACCTTTTTCTAAAAAAATTTACTTTTTCCAAAAAAAAGTACCTTTTCCAAAAAAAGTACCTTTTTCCAAAAAACATACATTTTTCCAAAAAAAAAACACCTTATTAAAAAAAAATACCTTTTCCAAAAAAAGTACAAATAAAGTACTTTGTAAAAACAAAGTATCTTTTTCCAAAAAATTTCGTTTTTCCAAAAAGTACCATTTAAAATAATATATAATTTCAAAAAAACTACTCTTTTCCCTCCCCCACGGATATCTCCACTAAAACAAGGTTTCTTGATATTCGGCATAGACGTGCGCTAAGACGGGATTTTTGGAAATTCCTACCGGAACGGGCAAAAAGGGGAAAAATCTCCACATAAACAGTCTCACAAATTGGAAAAGTGCCTGCCCAAACCACTGGAGGTAAGAAGTTGAAATTTGGTATAAAGGTTCCTCCACTGTAGTAGACATCGACTAAGTTTGTATTTTTGGAATTCCCTACAGGATATCCCAAAAGGAAACTCGGTATGTGAGTTCCTCCTTCTGTGTAGGCGTCCGCTTAGACGGAATTTTTGAAATTCCTATCGGGAGGGGAAATAAGGTAAAAGTCTCCTCCTGACGGCTTGCCCAATCCCTTTTGGCCAACCTAAAATTTTAAATATGTATTCCTTGGAGTAGGACTAACTCACCGACAACGTAATTTTTCTATTTTGGAACAGCAACATAGTAAAAATGGTGGTTGAAAGGGAAAAATGTCCCCAATAACGGCCTGCCCAAACCGCTTAGACAATGCAGTTGAAATTTGGTATGAATGTTCCTCATCCATCGCAGATAGCCGCGAAGATGGAATTTTTGTAAATTCCTAAAGGGAGGGGCAAAAAGAAGACAAGCCTCACCTTGGGGGCCGGTAAAAACCCCTTCGGCTAGAAACCTGAAGATTAAAATGTGGGTCCCTGGAGTAAGGGCTAACTTATTAGAAAGATACTTTTTTGAATTTTGGACAGGGTCGTTATAAAATGGGGGCTCAAAAAGGGAAAGTTGCCCCTTAACGACCTGTCCAAACTGCTGCAACTAGGAAGCTGAAATTCGGTACTTAGGTTCCTCTTCCAGCCTAATTCCAACCGGGAGGGACAAAAAAAGAAAAAGTGTCCCCCTTGACAGCCTGCTCAAACTGCTGGAACTAGGAAGCTGAAATTCCCTGTCGATGGATTTTCGGAAATTCCTACCGAGAGGGGCACAAATAGTAAAAGTTGGCTAGAAACCTGAAATGTAAAACATATGTTACTTGGAGTATGGGCTTTTTGGACCGGGAAGGTGCTTTTTGGACAGGGACATTGCAAAAATGGGGATTAATGAAGCGAAAAGTGCCGCTTAAAGGCCTGCCCAAACCGCTGTAGGAAGTTGAAATTTGGTATTAAAGTTCCTCCTCTATTGTAGACATCCGCTAAGATGAGATTTTTGGAAATTTCTACAGGTAGGGTCAAAAACAGGAAAAGTCTCCCCCTTAACGGCCTGGCCAAACTGCTGGAACAAAAGAGCTTAAATTCGGTATTTGGGTTCCTTCTCCAACGTTGACGTCCCCTAAGATGGTATTTTTGGAAATTCATACCGGGAGGGGTAAAAAGGGAAAAAACTTCCCCCTTGACGGCCTGGCCAAACTGCTGGATATAGAGACCTAAAATTATGTATGTAGTAGGTTCCTCCTCCAACGCAGACGTCTTCTAAGACGGAATTTTTGGAAATTCCTACCGGGAGGGGTAAAAACGGAATAATTCTCCCCCTTGATGGCCTAACCGAACCCTTCGGCTAGAAACCTGTAATATATAATATGTTTTCCTTGGAGTATGGGCTAACTTATCGACAAGGCATTTCTAGGACTTTGGACAGGAACGTGGTAAAAATGGTGGTTCAAAAGGGGAAAATTGCCCCCCCCCCTAACGTCTGCGTCTTTAGCTAGAAACCTAAAACTTAAAGAACAAGTGTATATGAAACACTAAAATTAAGAAACTAAATAGGAAACGAGTGGAATGAAACACTACACAAGTGGAATGAAATGGATATAAACGTTGAACGAGTAGAATTCAAATTATAGAGAATGCAAATGGATTGGAAGAGGGAATTACCTGTTCAAACACTATCCACGGAATATGAAACTTATGTAGCATTGAAACTTACTCTCCAAAAAGTTAAACAAATTTTCTAAAAGAGAAAGAACCTTAGAAAAGGAATGGAACTTATATATTTCGATATTTAAACTTCATGTAACGAAGCATCGGTGGAAGAAACCGACGCAGTAAATTTTCCAACTGAATTTGTGAATTTACTTGAATTGCCAGGTCTACGTTTACATAAACTGGAATTAAAAAAAAAACTTTAAGACACGCTAACAATGTAGCGGGCTTTGCCTGCTATTTTTAATATTATAAAATGCTATCCAACCCTGCTTTACGTTATTTATTTTCATTCAAAACACAAATGAACAAAACTACTTACGGGTCTATCTACCTAAGTTCGCACTTTACCAAATTATCTTAACATACACACGTATATTGCAATTTATTATGGATTCATTACTAACAATCCACTTTCATGAGAAAAAGTGATCAAATATTTATTTATTTTAAACCCATTGTTGTGCAGAATTATTTATTTGTGGTGGCTGGGTGAAGGCTTTAAATAAAAAAACTTTAACTAAAAAATTTAATAAAAATTGTGGGGGGCGCAGCGCCCTCCCCCCCTTAACCTTTAAGGCACGCTAACAACGTAGCGGGCTGCGCCCGCTAGTCTATATATATATATATTAGAGTGGTCCAAAAAAACATAAAAGTTGGAATTCGCGATCTCCACAATGTTGCCCCTATTCCTTAGTATCTAAAAACTCTCTGTGCCAAGTTTCAGCTAAATCCGCTTTTATTTAGAGGTAGCACAAAAAGTTGTCTTTTAAGAATTAGTATTTTATCTCTAGAGCAATTTATACAAAAAGTAGGGTTGACTTTAAATTTAATTATTTCTTAACCTGTACACTATTATTTATCATTTTTTTTTAAATCTGGTCTTAATTAATGTAAACAAAAGGAATTTGAAATCAAAACTTAAAAAAATTAAGAAACTTTTAAGCAATTCGCGGTTTTTTTAAAAATTATACCAAAAAGTACATATTTTAGTTAAAATTTCCAAATTTTCCGAAAAGATGTAATTAAAAATTCAACTTGGTTTTACCTTGTATGCGCAAATTTTTTTTGCGGCCCTATGTTCCACTGGAAATTAAAGGATTAAATATATATGCGCAAATTTCTCAAATCTGATCTTTATTTTAACGAAGATTATGAATCAGCAATCAATATTTAAAAAAAACTTTGTGGTTTATGAATTATTCGCGATTTTGGAAAATTTAAAAAAACTCAAGTTTTTTTTAGGTATTTTCCTAATTACCTGTAAACGGTGTTATCTAAAAATCCAATTTGTTATACTTTTACAATTTACTTACCACGGGCCTTCATTATATATAATACTGATTTTAATTTAAAAAGGATAACAGATATCATTGCAAATTAACTTAAAATTTGACTTTTTTAATATTTCGCTATTATTTAGCTTGTTATAATTTTATTGCTACCAAAAACCCTATCTCACATAATAGGGCATTCCACAGATATATGTATAATAGTGCAAAAAAGAAATTTTCATAGTCGTAAATATAAGAAAACATCCTGATCAAAGTTGGACATTTTTTGTATGAAATGCCCAACTGTTGACTTTTGTCCCGTAGGGTCAAGTTTTGAAAAATCACACTTTGACCCATTTAGAGTGCCCCAATCGAGTCCAAATGTATGACCGACCCCCACTAACTTTGGAGGGCCGATCCACCCATGCCAGTGGCACACCCCCTGGAACTCCCCTGGGGGGTTCCCCATACAAACATTTTAAAAAATCACCATTTTTGGCACTTTATTTTATTATTTTTTATTTATTTTATTTATTTTTATTATTTTATTTATTTTTTCTCCTTAGAAATTTATTTAGTCAGAACATATGTAAATGAAAAAATTAATTTAACTTAGTAATAGAAAAGAAAAAATAAAAAATTACTGTTTGAAGTCTTTTTTGCTTTCAAGTCTGGGCAATTTCGCACGGCTCTCTAATGTCGTCGCCATAACAGCCTCTACATTTTCCGGTATAACTCGTTTGGAAACGCTAGCTAGCAATTGAACGTGTCGTTCTGTTTCTTGTATGTGTGATGGAATTTTTGGATCATTAAACGGTGGATCATCTTGATTTAAATATTCTTTCAAAGTATCGTATGGAATGCTTCGCGTGAATGGTGGTTCAAATACGTCATTTATGTCATTCATATTGATCATTTCCGTTTAACTTGTGCAATAAAAGTTTATATCTGGTTTTTTATAAGCTCTAAGTCCCGTTGGGTCGTCAACATCGGTTCGATAGCGTAGAATTATCTTGATAGCACAGTCGCGCTTTTCTTTGCTATCATCAAACAACATTGATAACAAGATATTTTCCGAATGCGCATAATATGAATTATCTGTAATTACTTTATTGACAATTTTGCGTAAACGAGGTTCTAGAAATCTTGACCAACTAATGAATTTGAAAAATAATCTACTACCGTACACGACAGAGCTGTAATACTTGATATTGAAGTACATTGGCACATAACATGTAATTATAAATTCAACCAGTATTCTTAAATTTGCATCTGGATTTTCCGTTGTCACATATAATCGTAATAGTCTAGCGGCCTTGGTGAGCCACCGAGAATGTACAATTTTCCCTGGTTTGATGTTTGCCAGATCCACTGAAACCACGCCGCTAGAAATTGCATGGGCCATGTCGTATAAGTACTTGGAATCGGTGGAAAATTCATTTTTTCTGGAGCAGGGGGCATATTTTTCAACTCAATTTTCTGAAAGCCGTCCACCACCTGAAAATATATAAAAATAAAACAATTAAAAACGGTTGACAATTATAATAAATGAGTGATAGCAATAACTTACCGGAAGAGTTTCACAAGTTTCGATTTGACGGCTCAATTTCCCGGTTGCCGATCTTGGTCCAGTGCTGGTTGATTTATTCAAAGCTTCAAACAAATGCCGAAACGGAAGTTCGTTGAAGTGTAGAAGGCAAACGAACCAATGCAATGGTCTTTTTAACAGCAATTCGAATCGTCGTATAATTCCACCGTTTGGGCCAGTGTTTGTTGGCTCACCGTCAGTGCATATGCCAATTAATGCATCCAGTGATATATTTTTATCGTTGAAAAAATCATTTAATTTGGTTGTTTTGTATTCAGCGGTTTCATGTTCCAGTCTTACGTAACCAATCAATTCAGAATTCGGTTCTCTCAAAATAACAAGATGAGGTTCTTTTACCATTCTAGTATGATACTTCTCATCAATTGTATCTCTCGTTAAAGTATCATCTTTTCTGCCATCGAATGAAAATGCTAACAAATTGGTATCATCTAACCGTTTGCGAAGCACTTCTTGTCTGCATTTCTCTTTTTCTCGGCGAACTTTCGATTTATCCATGATGAGAGGTTTGCCATGGATATCTTTCATTTTAAAATCTTGGAAAAGAGCTGTTCCCATTGCTGGTGCTACTCTATCAGGCACGCCAAATCTGTCACATACCAAGGCAAAGTTAAAACAATCGTATCTCTGTGTGTATTGTGAACTTGTGCTTATATCCAAATCTTCTTGAACCGGTGGCGGTGCGTATGTTGAAGCATCGGGATCTTGGTATGTTGGCATTGATGACATAGACGTTGCTCCTTGCTCTTCAATTTCCATCGCAAATCCATCCATTGTTAGACTTCTCTGATTATGTTGATCGTGCATAAACTCTTTGAGGCGTTCGGGAACCAAACCGCATGCACATGGAGCTGCCTTCAAATCGCATTTACATGTTCCAATGAAAAAAATTGTTTCCAGAGATTTTACATACTCTGTAAATTGTTGGGGTTTGTTTCTTCTCTTGATTTGCTCTTGATATTTGTCAAGCAATCTATTCAATTTATTACATACACTTTTTCAGCATTATTTCCATACCAAGTTTTTCCCAAATTCCAATCAACTTATCTTGTACTTGAATAGTGAATGCTTTATAGGACAACTTTTTTTGTTCGCTCAAGTAAAAATAATATCTCAAGATATCCAGATGGGTTGGTAAATTAAGATCAGTCAAATCAGTAGACACACCAAAAACAGTAACATCATGCCTGGGTATATGACTCATTGGGTTTTCGATAGTTGTTGATGTTGTTATTGCTTCATCTTGCGGTGTAGAGGAATTTTTTGGAATGATTTTTTTTTAAATATTTTTTTATCTCAAATTAGCACTTCACACTTCGAGTTCTTCACAACGACTTAATGCATTCACAAAAACTGTTGCGTTATATATGGTCTAGGAGACGAGGTAATAAGAATGAAATGGTAATTTCAATTCTACCTGTAACCGATTTTGTTGTCAAAACTGCCCATAAAGTACTTACATGTAAATTAAACGTTAATCTGACTACAAATTCTGTTAAGCAAGTGCGCCTTTTATTACTTCTGGAAAATCCTTTATGATAATTTTATGTTCAATTCTACCTGTAACCGATTTTGTTGTCAAAAATGCCCATAAAGTACTTACATGTAAATTAAACGTTAATCTGACCACAAATTCTGTTAAGCAAGTGCGCCTTTTATTACTTCTGGAAAATCCTTTATGATAATTTTATGCTCAATTCTACCTGTAACCGATTTAGCTTAAGTAAGTTTACGACATGCAGCTGTGTCTTGTGGTGGCTTAAAAAACCCACACAACCTATTTTACGACCTGCAACAGAACGACACGTTCAATTGCTAGCTAGCGTTTCCAAACGAGTTATACCGGAAAATGTAGAGGCTGTTATGGTGACGACATTAGAGAGCCGTGCGAAATTGCCCAGACTTGAAAGCAAAAAAGACTTCAAACAGTAATTTTTTTTATTTTCTTTTCTATTACTAAGTTAAATTAATTTTTTCATTTACATATGTTCTGACTAAATAAATTTATAAAGAGAAAAAATAAATAAAATAATAAAAATAAATAAAATAAATAAAAAATAATAAAATAAAGTGCCAAAAATGGTGATTTTTTAAAATGTTTGTATGGGGAACCCCCCAGGGGAGTTCCAGAGGGTGTGCCACTGGCATGGGAGGATCGGCCCTCCAAAGTTAGTGGGGGTCGGTCATACATTTGGACTCGATTGGGGCACTCTAAATGGGTCAAAGTGGGATTTTTCAAAACTTGACCCTACGGGACAAAAGTCAACAGTTGGGGGGTAGTAGAATTCGTTTTAGAGGTATGGTTTCTTCGGCAAAGTTTGTTATTTTGATCCCTAGAATACGATTTTCACTGAGCCATAGGCGATTATTAAATCGACCCGCCCTATATATATTATATATATATATATATACTCAAACCGAGACATTACATAAGGTACTCGGTTTGAATAAGAAAGTTATCATTTTCTTATTGCGGACAACTGAAGAGTAGAGTGATGTCTACGAAACAATTGTATTGTCTATCATGAAAATGATCAACCCTTTTTGAAACAACAAATAAAAATCTAGTATGACAATATCATATTAGAATTTGGATTTGAGGTGGAAGAATATTCTAAATATAGAAAGTCCGAAAAAACAATTTTTGTATTTTTTAATGCAAAAATTAAAATAATTGTTTAACTTATTTAAAATAAATTAAAAAGAAGTAATCTGTTCGCGGGAATAAATTTTTTTGAGTGCTGAAAAAGTTATAAACAAAAAACCGCACACATTTCCGCTAATAAATATTTTAAAATTTTTGGATTTTTCGGACATGCGGCCACACATTTTCAAGTAACTTTTCCGTGCTGAGTCCGAATTTGGTTTCCAAATTTTTCCAGCACATCTGGTTTTTGAGCAAATTGAGGTCAAAGTTACCAAAAACATTTTTTGGCTATTTTTGAGTTGTTTTTACATACTTTTACCTCGATTTAATGAAAGAAGATGACACAATTTTTTCAAACATCACGGTAATTTTATTCGAAAATGCATAGTCGCGCTATATTTCCATTATTGATTATAAGTAGGAAAACCAAAAAGAAGCCAGGGCATGTTTTTTATTTGAAGAGATAGAACAGTTTAGATTAAATACAAGTTCTGATCTTAAAAATATAAGAATTTTAAGCTATATTTGTTAGAGCTTTTTTTTGCTTATTTTATCTAATTTTGCTTGTTTTTGCTTATTTTGTAAATATTGGCTTATTTTTGCTATTTTCTTTGAAAAATAAGCTTATTTTAGCGTTTTTTTTGCGAAAATAGAGCATATTTTTGCTTTTTTTTTTCATAAAATCAGTCATTTTTAAAATTATTTTAAGTCGACATAAATTTTTTTATTTAAAATTTATTTTTTTTAATTTATTTTAAATTAAAAAATCTCTTGTTAAAATAAACTTTTTATTTTTCCAACCTGGATTCTAATAGTAAAAATATGACAATGACGATTTCCTTAGGCAAGAATGATTTTAGCACATTTAATTCCACTATGCGACAGTCAAAATCGGGATGGGATGAAACCAACGGGAAATGTTATATCGGTCAAAAACAAGTTATAAGTGTCCCGGCGTTTCGCTGGGTCACCCTTAGGAATCGAGATATATCTTTTTTTTACATAACTCGAGAACCACTAGTCCGATTTTGCTCAAACAATTTTAAAAAAATTAAAAATTACAATTCCTTTAATCTGTTCATATAACGTTTTTCTATATACTCAACAGTTAAAATAAATGTTTGTTACCGCTACCATAAAAATCAATAACCTTTTGTTTATTACTTTTTTTTAATATTTTAGACAAAAAATATTTTTTTCTTCATACATTTATTTTTACCGGCAAAACTGTTGAGTATATAGAAAAACGTTATATGAACAGATTAAAGGAATTGTAATTTTTAATTTTTTTTAAATTGTTTGAGCAAAATCGGACTAGTGGTTCTCGAGTTATGTCAAAAAAAAGACCACCAAAGGTCAAATCGATATATCTCGATTCCTAGGGGTGACCCAGCGAAACGCCGGGACACGTATAACTTCTTTTTTATCGATATAACTTTCCCCGGTAGTTTGAACCCTTCCCGATCACTGACCCCTACCATTTGTCTCACCGGCAAGTCCGCCTCCAGGCGGGGTATATTAAATTGACCAGAAATACGCCAAAGGAGTATTTTATAATAAGAAATTATACTTTTTCAACAGAAAACAAAATTTATTAAATTTTTTGTGCAGAATTTTTTTATATACAATGCACGGTTTGGAAGCGAGAAAGTGTCAAAGATAAAATTTCGTAAAATTTCAGAAATTAAATATTTTAAAACAACCAAAATTTTCAAAAATCTTAAAAGCATATTTAAATTGACTAAAACAATTGATAGTGACCATGAAGTAAGATTGGAGCTTAAGATATTCAAAAAGTTCCTTACTATGGTCCAGGGACGCACAGGATTCCACAAGGATACCTTTAAAGGACATCTCCTTAACTTCAAAATGAATGGACGAATTTTTCTGAAATTTGGTAAAAGGAGTATATTTGGTATAGGCAGCAAAGCTTATAAGTTTGAATAATATATATTGAAGTTTTGGTGCGTTTTCGCTCAATTTCGCATTTTTCGAAAAACGAAAATCGATACATCCTCTTACGTAACAGCAGAAAAAATTAAATTTTTTTATTGCAATTACATCTTGGTAAGAGAAATAATTTGTGCCTAAACCTAGTAATTTTTATGCGCTAGTTTTCGAGATTCACCCTTAAACTATTTTGGACCATATCGCCTAAAGTAGGCAACGAAAAAACATTTTGTAGAAGAACTTATTGTTTATTTTTCATGAGGAACACATGGTATAAATTTCATTGCAAAAAAGCTTAGGCTGGTTAGAGGGTTAAGAATGTCACTACTTTGTCTGATTCCTGAAGTTCCAAGGAATGTAGCATTGTATTAAATAAAAAATTTAAATTTTATGAGGATTTTAATGAAGAAGTGATGAAGTTTAAGGGCTTATTTTTGCATTTTAAATGCTTATTTTACCGTTTTTTGAGCTTTTTTTAAGAGCTTAAAACATTGCTTTTAGAGCTTTTTTTGGTTGCCCTAATTATAAGTAATGTTGTTTTTTAATTTTTCCGTCCGTCCGTCCGTCTGTCTCTCCATATATTCTTGTGCGCACGCTACAGGTCGCAAATATTAAGGTTTTTTGATAAAATTTGGTAGACCGAATTATATCGGCTCAAGGACGAAGTCTATTGACTTTGGTTTAAATCGGTCTATGTTTGGACTTGTGCCCATATAAATTTGCCTCAAAACTGCAGCACAAAATTGAATGGCACATCAACGGTTTAAAGAATTATGGGATCAAATATGTCTTGAATGGTACATATCTTCATTACTATTATTATCTGAAAGTGCTAAACGGATCGGACGAATTTCGTATTCTCTACAACATATCTTTCTCCAAAATTCGCTAAAAGGTTAAATTCAAATTGAAGGCACATACACAGTTTTAAGAATTATGGAGTCCAATCTATCTGGAACGGTAGATCTTATCATTATGTGAAGGTGCTAAACAGATCGGATTTTATTTTTAGGCTTTACATCAATTTTCGCTGTACAATACGCTAAAAATTCAACTTTAAATTGACTAGCTTATATGATATATATAGCAATTAATATTGTTGTGTGTAAGTGCTAAAACGATCGGATTATACGGTTGGTTTCTACATCACTTTTAGCTGCAAAAATCTATGAAAAGCTACAAAATTTAACCTTAAATGGGTCTGGACACCAAACTAATAGTACGATCCATTTAGCACTTACACACAATAATAGTATCACCGATATACACCGATCACGCAGGACTGCAACTATCAAATATCAAATTTCAAGTTGTTCGCGCATAGAGGTGAAGAGATTATTATTGTCATATTTTCTTTATTTTTGAAGGCACACTTATTAATTCGATCTCAATTTTTTTGTTTACTTGTCAGTTATATGTCAGTATCAAAAATTTTTAATTGCATTGAGGCTGAAAGCGCAAAAACTAAAAATGTCTGAAATTACTCTTTATTCAAAAAACAGAGTTACAGATTTTAAAGAACTACCATTTGTTCCTAATTGAGGGCACCTATTTTTTTAACAAGTGGCAGATTTTCTAACATCATAATTATTATTCAGCAAAGGTTTTGGGCGGTTTCCTTTTATGCTGAAAAAGTTATAACCAAAAGAGTTGAAAAAATCTTGAAAGTTACAAGCAAAATTAGGGCAAATTAGGGTAGTTTTTAATTGAGTAGAGCACATTAGCAGTATAAATATTAAAATTTAAGATGTTCGCCTGATTAAATTCGTTGCCTCGAAAAGTCTGATACCATCAAAAATATTATATATTGTTATTAAAATGGTTTAAATCCCGAGATACATGGAATCGCCCGGTTCCGTAGATTTGCCCATATAGATATTTTGTTTTTTTTGCGTCATGATCAAACGGCGATAGTTAGATTTAAATTAATTTGTTGTTTTTATTTTATTTCATAATTTTTTTGTTGCGGGTTTTTCTTAATGAAATTAAATTTCAATTTAAATCGTACTAATTTAGATGAAACTTATAGAATAGATTTTAATTTTAAAGATATTTTTAAATGAATTTTTGTGAATTAAACAATAAAATCATGATGATTTCGTGCTAAATTTTGAACTGATCTGATTTCGAGCTAAAGTTTCCGTTGCTGTAGATAATTTTTTTTTTGGGATCATAAATTTTCGATTTTAGGGATTTATTCTATTTATGGTCAAGGATGGGAGGGCAAAAAGACAGATACATCAACATCCTGTATCGTCAAACACGTTTGTACAATTTATATCTTCCAGGATTGGTAATTATTCTTTTGTTTAGGTCTATTCTCAATTCTTTCTCAATTTCTACATTTTTTTTTTGTGTTGCACGTATAATAAAATAATTTATAAGTGGCAATTGTGGTATTGGGTATGACGTAGCCTTGAACCCCTCCTCCCCAAACGACGAGCAATAAGGCCGGAGTAAAAACGTGCACCTGCTTCATGTTTGCCCTAATCAACACCTACCATTTTTTCTAATATATGTTGCATGCTACATTTTAAATTTGACGCCCAATGTGGGGCACGAACGAGTCAAAATGTTGTAAAAATTTCATCTTATGTTTGCATCTTTTATGGTGTATAATGTTTTGTTCGGCTCCGATTAAATTTTCTTTGACTTTAGTTTCTGAATTTAACTAATTTTTTCTTATTTATTTTTTTCCTGGGTACCATTGAAATTTGGTTTGGATTTAATTACGATTCAGTTTGAACAAAACATTAATTTTTAACCCTGAATTTTATTGTTATCTAGCCTTCATTTATTTGTGAACTCATAAGATTTAATATTTGAACTGTTTGGAATGCAGTATTTGGACGTTAAAGCTAGAACTGACCTCAGTTTAAAATGATCAAATAAGTTTACCCTACAATACTGCAAATGGAATTATAAAACTTTTAAGTAGTTTTATCCGCTGTAGTGAACCTCTTTTGATTTTCCCTTTTTCTAATCTATATTTTCCGCCAAGACTGTTTTTATAAATTCGTGCGAGCACTAATCTACAATATGCGGTGACTTTAGTGACATGAAAGCAAACAGAGCATGAATATATATTTATATTTTTTTGTGAACGACACTACTGCAATTTTTAATTGAAAAAAAAACCTTTAAATTTACTTTTTTATTTTAGTCATTTCAATCTTTTAATCCTCTGAAAAAACTGAAGTATAGATTTAGCGATTAAAGAGGATTGAATATTTTTTTTTTTATTTATTTACCAATTTTTTTTTCTTTGCATGGTTATTTACTAACATTATTTTTATTGATCTGGTTTATGCACATTCATTTATTTTAGCTTGGGTAAGTGAAAAGTTAAAGTGTATCTATAAGATTACATTTTTGATTTTTTTTTTCGTTGGTAACCATTTTTTGCCACTTGGATTATAGGAACGGTTTCTAATTGTAAACAAACCCACTTTTAATTAGTGATTTAACATTCATTTGTCAAAATATTTGCTAACGCTGATTTAACTTTCCCATCAACATTGTTGCTTTTACAGTAGATACTTTTCACAAAACATATCTCTTTGTTTTGTTATTAATATTATTTTTGTTTGTTTTTACGAACTATCTTTTCATTAATTTTTGATTTTTTTTGTGATACAGACGAAATTTTGTTTCCTTCATTTTTTATACACGTACGAATTTAAACTAATTTTTCCTCCAATTAAATTGATTTAAAATCAAGACTATTTCCATTTCTGGTTTCACACAGATATTCACCGAATTCGTCGTTTTGTTTAACATTTTTTTCATTTAATATTTTAAAATCATTTGCAACTTGAAACTCTTAGTTTCAGGTTTTTTTTATTGCGTTCCTGGAATTTTGTTTTCTTTTGAAAATTCTAATTTATTTTGAATCACATTTTTGGTTTATCGAAAATATTTTGGGGATTTTTGTATATTTTTTTAGGATTTTATTTTAAATCAGAAAAGTTCTGTAAGATATTTCGGATTTTTTTGAGATTGTTTTTTTCATATTCCTTCGAGAGGAATTTTTATTTTTTTTGCCGGACGCAAACATTTTTGCTGAGCGTATACCATTTTTTATTTTCTGTAAGTTAATTTTGTGAATTGTCTCGAAATGGGCCTGGGTGAAGGTGCTCAAGGTGCCACTGCTGCTGGTGGTGCTGACAAGCATCCAAATTGTGATGCATGCGAAACCCAATAGTGTCCAAAAGTTTTCTGATCGCCCCTGTTTGTGGTCATAATTTCCATAAACAGTGTTTGCAAAAGATCATAAATTTACGTCCTTACTGTCCTGTTTGCAACACTAGAATAGTGGGTGAAGGTCCTCAGAAGTCCACACGTGCTCAGAGCAAACCGCTGGGGAATGAACAGGCGGGTATTTGTCCGATTTGTGGAACTGTAGCACCTGATGATTCGGTTAGGGACCCTTCCTCTACAGCACCAGTTGCAACCAATGTTGTTTCCGCAGATTCGCTTAAGTAAATGATTTCTGCAATAATTTCTGCTCAGAACGCCCAGTTATTAGCTTCTTTGAATAGCCATATATCAACACTTGTAAATCAGAATGTGCGGTCCAGTCTTGCTGGCCTGAATCTTCCTGCAACTTCTGCTGTGCACACAATTCCCCAGGTGGATCAATCACAGGGTTCACACCGGTTGGAAGAAGCAGTGTTGCCACCTGTCCGGGAAATCCAGCAAACAACCCCACCTCTTGTTCAACCGAAAAGCCAAAAGCAAAATCAAACTGAAACTTCACCACAGGTTGTACGCTCGCCGCCTCATCATATGCCGGATGTTTCTGCAGCGGAGCAACGTACGTTTAGAGAATTTTTAGGTCTCGACTCGAGCAGCACCAGTAATAATTTAAATAATCCTTATAGAGCTGGTCCCTTTAATTCTGCTCTGAATACTTCAGCTTTCCATGCTGCCTCGTCGTCAGATTTGCGAGGTCGCCCTGACAAGGTTCTGCAAATTTTTCGAACTGGAAACTAAAATTCAGTGGTGGTCCGAATAGTCTGTCCGTGGAAAATTTTATCTACAGGGTAGAGGCTTTGACAGTCCAGACATTGCGAGGAGACTACAATTTACTTTGTCACAACGCTGGCCTACTTTTTGACGGCAAAGCCAACGATTGGTTTTGGCGATATCACCGGTCCGTGTCGATTATGGAGTGACCCGAATTATGCACAGCCTTGAGAAAACAATACAGGGACTCTAGAACTGACGTCGACATACGTGAGCTGATTAGAGACCGAAAACAAAAGGCGAACGAGACTTTTGATAGCTTCTACGAATCTGCAGTGGAATTGACAGATTGGCTTACTGAAAAACTTTTGGATATACAGTAGTGGACTAAAGTGGATACATTAATTCAACATTTTTTGAAATTTGTTATATTTTTTATTTTATTATAGAAACTTAAATGATTTTTTTTAAAGCATAAAATTAAAACATTTTTCAATAAAAACCTAAATAGAGTAGACTACATCATTAAGAAGTTAATGAAAAAATAATTGCAAATTGTGACCGCTTTCATCCAGTATTGTTCATATTTGAAGTTTTCGGCAAGCTCCTTCTTTAATATTTTGTCGCAAGTCCTTTGTTCTTTAAAACAGATTTTATGCGAGAAAGAATGCTTTCCACGAGATTTTTAATAGTTTGAGGTGGAATATTAGCCCATTCCGCTGAAACTCCTGACCAAAGATCATCTAAGTTGGTCGGTGCTCGTTCGCATTGGGAGAGTTTTCTTTTGACAATTGCCCACCAATTCTCGATGGGATTCAAATCGGGGCTCTGACCTGGCCACTTCAAAAACTGGAAAAACTACATTTGGATATCACAAATTGAACAAAAGTTATTAATACAGATTTAAAAATATTCAAATATGTATCCACTTTAGTCCACTACTGCAACTTTAGTAGAGATTTTACGCCGAAATCTGCTCCCGGAAATTCAGCACGAAATTCTGAATTTAAGTATTCACTCCGTGGAGGATTTGCGAGATATATGCAGGCGTCGTGAGTTTCTCATGCAGGATATTCGTCGGAGACAAGGATTTCGAGGAAAGTATTTTAGACCTGCCTGAGAAAACAAATTTAGATATTTCAGCTTTGAGTTTAACTTGTTGGAATTGTAGAAAAGCTGGACACCGGTACCATGATTGCTTGGTTGAAAGAACCGTCTTTTGCTACGGATGCGGAGCTCACGATACGTATAAACCAAGCTGTAGAAAATGCAATCCAAAAAACTTGAGAGCGAGTGCACTGCGGGTTGCACAGAAGCCACAGGAGATGGAGTGACTATTTTGCAAAAGCTACCTGTTGATGACGATTTGACCACCGGATGTGACAACGTGATTACCGGACATGACTTTATTAGCACCGGAAATGATAATTTTAAACCTCTGGAAAAGGGTTCGAGATTTTTCAAACCCTTTCATGTGCGTTTGAGGGAATACAATGAGGCCCGTGTTCGGATTTTTGGCAATGATCCGAAAACAACTCGTTCTGCGAAGCGTATGCGTTCATTCTGGCAAAAAGTTAGGACTCTCAGGAAGAAAATAATCTGCTCAGTTTTGAATAAACCGTGTGACGTGAGACCATATGCTGAGGTTATCCTCTTTGGGGAAAAGATGTTGGGTCTGATGGATACTGGCGCTTCTATCAACTGTTTGGGTTCAAAAGCGGCTGAAAACTATCTATTGAGAACTTCGGTAAAACCGGCGGACGGCGGTAGCGAAAAGATTGTCGGTTTTATCGAAACCTATATTTCCTTCAAAGGGGTTGAAAAACCAATTGAGATTTTTATTGTGCCTGGTTTGGAAAAGAATTTGTTTCTAGGAGTTGATTTTTGTGAACTTTTCGAGTTACTTCCGCCGGGTTTAATTTATATAAATTCGCTTAATATGGCCTCGGAAATCAATGAACTGAGGAATCAAATGCCGTTGTCGGCCATTCAAAAACAACGTCTGGGTCAAGTAATTTCTATGTTTCCATCTTTCGCTAATGAGGGCCTCGGAAATACTGGGAATGCAAAGCCTATAAAACAGAGGCACTTCCCGGTTTCGCCTGCGGTTGAAAAACTTACATATGATGAATTAGACCGTATGATTGCTCTTGGCGTTATCAAAGAATCAAATAGCGCGTGGTCTTCTCCTGTAGTGTTGCACAGAAAACCTGGAAAGAATAGGCTTTGTTTGGACAGTAGGAAATTAAATTCGGTCGCCGTTGGTGATGCCTACCCATTGCGGCAAATTGATGGCAATCTGAGTGGACTTCCAAAAGCCGAATATATAACAAGCTTAGATCATAAGAATGCTTTTTGGCAGATTCCATTGGAATTGGGTTCTCGAGAGAAAACAGCATTTACCGTTCCTGGGAGACCGCTTTACCACTATAAAGTAATGCCTTTCGGGCTTTGTAATGCTCTACAAACAATGTCCCGCCTTATGGATAAGGTCATTTCTCCGGCTCTCAGGACGGAGGTGTTTGTTTATCTCGATGATCTGCTGATCATTTCGGATTCTTTCGAGAGGCATCTAGAAGTTCTAAGGATTGTTGCAATGAAAATTCGTGAATCAGGACTGACGATAAACGTAGAAAAGAGTAATTTTTTTGTCCCAGAAGTGAAGTATTTAGGCCATTTGGTGGGTAATGGGCTCATTCAGACGGATCCGGAAAAAGTGTCCGCCATAACTGACTTTCCAGTTCCGCGATCTGTGAAGCAAATTCTAAAATTTTTAGGGATGACGGGTTGGTACCGGAAATTTATCAGGAACTACGCTTCTATTACCACTCCTCTGATTGATTTGTTGAAAGGCAAAAGAAAATTTGTATGGACCGAAGAAGCCCAAAAAGCTTTCGAGATTTTAAAGACCCATTTGAGTACCGCCCCTGTTTTGCACAGCCCCGATTTCGCGCAGCCGTTTTTTATACATTTCGATGCTTGTAAAACAGGCATAGGAAGCGTGTTGGTTCAGAAAAATGCGGAAGGCGAAGAGGTTCCTGTGGCATTTATGTCCAAGAAACTCAACCAAGCCCAACGTAACTATTCGGTAACCGAACAAGAATGTTTAGCAACTCTGTTAAGCATTAAAAAGTTCAGAGTCTATATCGAAGGACATGAGTTTACTGTCATCACTGACCATGCGTCTTTGAAGTGGCAGATGTCCCAGACGGATCTGAGTACGCGGTTAGCTCGGTGGGCTTTAAAGTTGCAGGGATACAAATTTAACATTCAGCACAGGCGAGGTAGTTTAAATATAGTTCCTGATACTTTGCCTAGGGCCAATACCGAGGACTTGTCCGCATTAGAAATGGAGAGGTTGACCGATTTTAGCGATGACTCAGGGGTTTTCGTGAATTTAAGCTCCACACATTTTCAATCTGACGAACACCGGGAGTTATTGGGCAGAATCGCGAAAAACTTGGACAAGATGCCAGACTTAAAAATAGTGGATGGTTACTTGTATAGACGGACAGAGCACGCTACAGAGGAAAAGTTACAGGATGATATGACCTGGAAGTTGTGGATTCCTCGAACACTGGTTCCGGAGATTTTACGTCGCGCACATGATAATCCGCTATCGTCGCACAGTAGTACTAGCAAAACGTTAGAAAGAATACGCCGGTATTATTTTTGGCCGAATTTAGCGGTTGACGTGAAGGCATATATAAATAATTGCGAGGTTTTTAAATCATCGAAACACCCGAACCAAGTTCTCCAGGCTCCGATGGGAAAAATCTTGGAATCGAGTCGTTTTTTCCAGAAGCTCTATGTCGATTTTCTCGGGCCGTATCGGCGCTCTCGCTCTGGACATATTGGTATATTCATTGTATTGGATCACTTTTCCAAAATTCCCTTTTTGAAACCGGTAAAAACATTTACGGCTGATCCTGTTGTAGGATATCTTGAAACTGAGTTATTTCATACGTTTGGGGTAAAAAAAATGTGGTTTCCGATAACGGATCTCAATTTCGGTCACATCAATTTAATCAGCTCCTTTCGCGTTACAGCATAAAGCACGTATATACGGCGGAACATGCTCCGCAAGCCAACGCATCTGAAAGAGTTAACCGGTCTGTGATATCTGCGATAAAGTCTTACGTGAAGCCTGACCAGAAAAATTGAGATGAGCTGTTAAGTAGTATTTGTTGTGCATTACGATCGGCTGTACATTCGGCTACTGGTACCTCACCGTATTATCTTGCTTTCGGCCAACTCTCTTCGACTCTACAGCACCAGTTGCAACCAATGTTGTTTCCGCAGATTCGCTTAAGTAAATGATTTCTGCAATAATTTCTGCTCAGAACGCCCAGTTATTAGCTTCTTTGAATAGCCATATATCAACACTTGTAAATCAGAATGTGCGGTCCAGTCTTGCTGGCCTGAATCTTCCTGCAACTTCTGCTGTGCACACAATTCCCCAGGTGGATCAATCACAGGGTTCACACCGGTTGGAAGAAGCAGTGTTGCCACCTGTCCGGGAAATCCAGCAAACAACCCCACCTCTTGTTCAACCGAAAAGCCAAAAGCAAAATCAAACTGAAACTTCACCACAGGTTGTACGCTCGCCGCCTCATCATATGCCGGATGTTTCTGCAGCGGAGCAACGTACGTTTAGAGAATTTTTAGGTCTCGACTCGAGCAGCACCAGTAATAATTTAAATAATCCTTATAGAGCTGGTCCCTTTAATTCTGCTCTGAATACTTCAGCTTTCCATGCTGCCTCGTCGTCAGATTTGCGAGGTCGCCCTGACAAGGTTCTGCAAATTTTTCGAACTGGAAACTAAAATTCAGTGGTGGTCCGAATAGTCTGTCCGTGGAAAATTTTATCTACAGGGTAGAGGCTTTGACAGTCCAGACATTGCGAGGAGACTACAATTTACTTTGTCACAACGCTGGCCTACTTTTTGACGGCAAAGCCAACGATTGGTTTTGGCGATATCACCGGTCCGTGTCGATTATGGAGTGACCCGAATTATGCACAGCCTTGAGAAAACAATACAGGGACTCTAGAACTGACGTCGACATACGTGAGCTGATTAGAGACCGAAAACAAAAGGCGAACGAGACTTTTGATAGCTTCTACGAATCTGCAGTGGAATTGACAGATTGGCTTACTGAAAAACTTTTGGATATACAGTAGTGGACTAAAGTGGATACATTAATTCAACATTTTTTGAAATTTGTTATATTTTTTATTTTATTATAGAAACTTAAATGATTTTTTTTAAAGCATAAAATTAAAACATTTTTCAATAAAAACCTAAATAGAGTAGACTACATCATTAAGAAGTTAATGAAAAAATAATTGCAAATTGTGACCGCTTTCATCCAGTATTGTTCATATTTGAAGTTTTCGGCAAGCTCCTTCTTTAATATTTTGTCGCAAGTCCTTTGTTCTTTAAAACAGATTTTATGCGAGAAAGAATGCTTTCCACGAGATTTTTAATAGTTTGAGGTGGAATATTAGCCCATTCCGCTGAAACTCCTGACCAAAGATCATCTAAGTTGGTCGGTGCTCGTTCGCATTGGGAGAGTTTTCTTTTGACAATTGCCCACCAATTCTCGATGGGATTCAAATCGGGGCTCTGACCTGGCCACTTCAAAAACTGGAAAAACTACATTTGGATATCACAAATTGAACAAAAGTTATTAATACAGATTTAAAAATATTCAAATATGTATCCACTTTAGTCCACTACTGCAACTTTAGTAGAGATTTTACGCCGAAATCTGCTCCCGGAAATTCAGCACGAAATTCTGAATTTAAGTATTCACTCCGTGGAGGATTTGCGAGATATATGCAGGCGTCGTGAGTTTCTCATGCAGGATATTCGTCGGAGACAAGGATTTCGAGGAAAGTATTTTAGACCTGCCTGAGAAAACAAATTTAGATATTTCAGCTTTGAGTTTAACTTGTTGGAATTGTAGAAAAGCTGGACACCGGTACCATGATTGCTTGGTTGAAAGAACCGTCTTTTGCTACGGATGCGGAGCTCACGATACGTATAAACCAAGCTGTAGAAAATGCAATCCAAAAAACTTGAGAGCGAGTGCACTGCGGGTTGCACAGAAGCCACAGGAGATGGAGTGACTATTTTGCAAAAGCTACCTGTTGATGACGATTTGACCACCGGATGTGACAACGTGATTACCGGACATGACTTTATTAGCACCGGAAATGATAATTTTAAACCTCTGGAAAAGGGTTCGAGATTTTTCAAACCCTTTCATGTGCGTTTGAGGGAATACAATGAGGCCCGTGTTCGGATTTTTGGCAATGATCCGAAAACAACTCGTTCTGCGAAGCGTATGCGTTCATTCTGGCAAAAAGTTAGGACTCTCAGGAAGAAAATAATCTGCTCAGTTTTGAATAAACCGTGTGACGTGAGACCATATGCTGAGGTTATCCTCTTTGGGGAAAAGATGTTGGGTCTGATGGATACTGGCGCTTCTATCAACTGTTTGGGTTCAAAAGCGGCTGAAAACTATCTATTGAGAACTTCGGTAAAACCGGCGGACGGCGGTAGCGAAAAGATTGTCGGTTTTATCGAAACCTATATTTCCTTCAAAGGGGTTGAAAAACCAATTGAGATTTTTATTGTGCCTGGTTTGGAAAAGAATTTGTTTCTAGGAGTTGATTTTTGTGAACTTTTCGAGTTACTTCCGCCGGGTTTAATTTATATAAATTCGCTTAATATGGCCTCGGAAATCAATGAACTGAGGAATCAAATGCCGTTGTCGGCCATTCAAAAACAACGTCTGGGTCAAGTAATTTCTATGTTTCCATCTTTCGCTAATGAGGGCCTCGGAAATACTGGGAATGCAAAGCCTATAAAACAGAGGCACTTCCCGGTTTCGCCTGCGGTTGAAAAACTTACATATGATGAATTAGACCGTATGATTGCTCTTGGCGTTATCAAAGAATCAAATAGCGCGTGGTCTTCTCCTGTAGTGTTGCACAGAAAACCTGGAAAGAATAGGCTTTGTTTGGACAGTAGGAAATTAAATTCGGTCGCCGTTGGTGATGCCTACCCATTGCGGCAAATTGATGGCAATCTGAGTGGACTTCCAAAAGCCGAATATATAACAAGCTTAGATCATAAGAATGCTTTTTGGCAGATTCCATTGGAATTGGGTTCTCGAGAGAAAACAGCATTTACCGTTCCTGGGAGACCGCTTTACCACTATAAAGTAATGCCTTTCGGGCTTTGTAATGCTCTACAAACAATGTCCCGCCTTATGGATAAGGTCATTTCTCCGGCTCTCAGGACGGAGGTGTTTGTTTATCTCGATGATCTGCTGATCATTTCGGATTCTTTCGAGAGGCATCTAGAAGTTCTAAGGATTGTTGCAATGAAAATTCGTGAATCAGGACTGACGATAAACGTAGAAAAGAGTAATTTTTTTGTCCCAGAAGTGAAGTATTTAGGCCATTTGGTGGGTAATGGGCTCATTCAGACGGATCCGGAAAAAGTGTCCGCCATAACTGACTTTCCAGTTCCGCGATCTGTGAAGCAAATTCTAAAATTTTTAGGGATGACGGGTTGGTACCGGAAATTTATCAGGAACTACGCTTCTATTACCACTCCTCTGATTGATTTGTTGAAAGGCAAAAGAAAATTTGTATGGACCGAAGAAGCCCAAAAAGCTTTCGAGATTTTAAAGACCCATTTGAGTACCGCCCCTGTTTTGCACAGCCCCGATTTCGCGCAGCCGTTTTTTATACATTTCGATGCTTGTAAAACAGGCATAGGAAGCGTGTTGGTTCAGAAAAATGCGGAAGGCGAAGAGGTTCCTGTGGCATTTATGTCCAAGAAACTCAACCAAGCCCAACGTAACTATTCGGTAACCGAACAAGAATGTTTAGCAACTCTGTTAAGCATTAAAAAGTTCAGAGTCTATATCGAAGGACATGAGTTTACTGTCATCACTGACCATGCGTCTTTGAAGTGGCAGATGTCCCAGACGGATCTGAGTACGCGGTTAGCTCGGTGGGCTTTAAAGTTGCAGGGATACAAATTTAACATTCAGCACAGGCGAGGTAGTTTAAATATAGTTCCTGATACTTTGCCTAGGGCCAATACCGAGGACTTGTCCGCATTAGAAATGGAGAGGTTGACCGATTTTAGCGATGACTCAGGGGTTTTCGTGAATTTAAGCTCCACACATTTTCAATCTGACGAACACCGGGAGTTATTGGGCAGAATCGCGAAAAACTTGGACAAGATGCCAGACTTAAAAATAGTGGATGGTTACTTGTATAGACGGACAGAGCACGCTACAGAGGAAAAGTTACAGGATGATATGACCTGGAAGTTGTGGATTCCTCGAACACTGGTTCCGGAGATTTTACGTCGCGCACATGATAATCCGCTATCGTCGCACAGTAGTACTAGCAAAACGTTAGAAAGAATACGCCGGTATTATTTTTGGCCGAATTTAGCGGTTGACGTGAAGGCATATATAAATAATTGCGAGGTTTTTAAATCATCGAAACACCCGAACCAAGTTCTCCAGGCTCCGATGGGAAAAATCTTGGAATCGAGTCGTTTTTTCCAGAAGCTCTATGTCGATTTTCTCGGGCCGTATCGGCGCTCTCGCTCTGGACATATTGGTATATTCATTGTATTGGATCACTTTTCCAAAATTCCCTTTTTGAAACCGGTAAAAACATTTACGGCTGATCCTGTTGTAGGATATCTTGAAACTGAGTTATTTCATACGTTTGGGGTAAAAAAAATGTGGTTTCCGATAACGGATCTCAATTTCGGTCACATCAATTTAATCAGCTCCTTTCGCGTTACAGCATAAAGCACGTATATACGGCGGAACATGCTCCGCAAGCCAACGCATCTGAAAGAGTTAACCGGTCTGTGATATCTGCGATAAAGTCTTACGTGAAGCCTGACCAGAAAAATTGAGATGAGCTGTTAAGTAGTATTTGTTGTGCATTACGATCGGCTGTACATTCGGCTACTGGTACCTCACCGTATTATCTTGCTTTCGGCCAACTCTCTTCGACTTATGCTCTCTTACGTCAGCTAGATATGCTAGATGATCGCGCTGTTAGATTTAATAAAAACGATTCTCTTGAAATAATGAGTGGAGAGCCGCTGAACTTGTACAGAAACAATTTGAAAGGAACGAAAAGACTTATAATCTTAGATCCAGAGAGGTGTCCTATGATGTAGGTAAAAAGGTTTTTCGCCGGAACTTTAAGCAGAGTAATTTTGAGCTGGGATACAATGCTAAATTGGCCCCTACTTTTGTCAAAGCACACATACGTCGCAAGCTGGGTAATAGCTACTACGAGTTGGAGGATCTTAAGGGCACTTTAATAGGCAATTATCACGCTAAGGACATTCGGCAATAGTTTCGATAGATTTGCAAGCGTGATCAGCTTTGTGGTTGAAATTAAACCCCCAAAGTCTGATTTTGGCCGGGGAGTTTTGTTGAGGCGCCTGCATTGGTATTTTTATTTTCAGTTTTTTTATATTGTTTGATTTTTTTTTCTTCGTTAAGTTTTGGACCTGTAAATATGCACAAGTTTTTTTGTGAAACACCGCCATCTACATGTGATGTAGATGGCGGTGTCGCTACATGCACAGCACTGCTTGTCGATATAATGGCCGAGATATTTGCCGCTTGGTTTAACGAAACCTCGGCAACGCTATAGTGGCTTGGCGCCACGAAATTTTTTAATAAAACAAAAGTTAGTTAAATGTCAACATAGCGACTACATGTCCTTGTAGGTGTTGCCGAGGTTTCGTTAAACCAAGCGGCAAGTATCTCGGCCATTATATCGACAAGCAGTGCTGTGTGAAACATATTTTCAAAAATAAGATCAAAGTGATTTGTAGCAGGAAAAAGGTTTTATTTTAAAGTGTTACAAGTCTAAAGTATTTTTTTGTAATTATAAAATCGTTGTGCTGATTTTGTTCAAAATTACTGAAGTAAAGTTTTAATTTAGTTCCATACATTTGGTTATAAAATTGTGAGTATTTTTCTTAATTTTTTTTTTTTGTTATTTTACTTGAAAAGTGCATGTAGAACAAAGTTCATTTAGAGTTAAGCAAAGGAATCCTATTTTTTTTTATTTCTCACAGCTTTTGCTTCTCAAAGGTATTGCTGGCCGAGGTACTTTGTTTGCAAGGATACATTTTTGGTCCAATTGATTTGCGTTTTACTTTGGGTGAAAGCTCGAAATTCAAAGGTATATTAAACTCCCTGAGACAGAATTTTCGCTGTGATTAACAAATGCTTAATATTTTTTTCGCTGCTTGTCAGAAGCTCCCTTAAAACTACATTTATTAGGTATAATTTTAATTCGGGGACCAGTTCCATATATTTTTACCCCTTGGTGCCATCTCTCAGTGGTAATTACTTACTCTTTTATAACAATTCTCATGAATCTATTTGTTTTATATAGATTTGGCATCTTGTGTGTAACCAACAAGTATAAACCTATAGAGAGACTACCGTCCTCACCAAATTTTGTTGTTGTGTGGCGAACTTGGCAAAGGCTAAGAAAACATGTTGATAATGTTGTTAAGAGAAAAAATGAGTCGGAAGAGCATTTTGAGAAACATTTTTTCGTTTTTTGCTTTTGAAAAAAACTTCTTTGATCAGTGTTGTCAAGTTTGATTTTCCATTTAGGGTTTTTTTAATGAATGTAGTAAATTTTTTTCAACTACTGTTTATAATAATTTTTGTTAATATTATTTTAAAATCTTTTAAATAATTTATTTTATTATACAAATAATATATAATTCAACTTATGTTTTTAATAATTTTTGTTAATATTATTTGAAAATTTTGTAAATAATTTATTTTATTATACAAATAATATATAATTCATTTTCACCGTTCTTGTTATTTTAAATGTATATTATTTTTGTTAAAATAAACTATATTTTAAAAAATAAAACTATATTAACTATCAATATTAGTTTAAAAAAACCCAAAATTGACACTATTGACAAATGTTTGTTGGCACGTTAATTTTTTCCATGTTGAAGCAACATTGGAATCTCTTAAATCATCTTAAAAATCTGAAAATTCTCTTAAAAATCTGAAAAAAACTCACTCAACCTCAATGCTTATTATATAGGGAAATGTGTAAAAAAAACACTCAATCTCTCATTTTTTTACAATGTTTACCAACATGTTTTGTTTTCTTTCCCGACTTCACGAACAAAAATAAAGAGTAAAGGTTAACAGAGGAAGAGTGGTATAGAAACCCACTGGTGTAACACAAAAAATAAACAAACCAAGAAACTAATTGCATCAACTACAAGCCTAGTTGATCGAAAAGCTTTTGTTTTGATTCCTCCCTCTGGCCTTAAATTCCAACATCAGCCAGTGTGTATTCAAGTATTTAAAGTGTAGAAAATCGGGTTGGTGTGTCGTCGCGCTAAGGATCTGTGTGATAGAAGCCGTCGGGGTTTGAGCGTCCGAATTAATTAAATCCCATCAAAAATTTTCATTGACTTAGTGCGGGGAAAATCTTGTGAAAATTCCACCCTAAACTGAGGGAAAAAATTTATGGGGAATATGTGTGATGATGTGTTTAAAACAGGCAAGAATAACAACAACAAAAAAAAACCTATATTGCAAATGCTGCTACATAATTAAAAGTGCGTGTTAAAAGGCTCCTTAAAAAAACTGTGTTGAAAACAAAAGAAATAGTTTGATAAGTGTTTAAAAAGACCCGGAAGGGCATAAAATTTATTTATAGGAAACGATTTTGTTTTTTCTAAAAATTATTTTAAATAAAATTCTCTACATAAAACTGAAAAAAAAAATCGGCGCGAAGAGAAATTAACGTTTTACCGCGTACATACATAGAATTAAACGGTATGGGACGGATATTTGCATATTTTATTGCAGAATTTTATTAATAATTTTTATAAAGAAAAAATCTATTTGTTTATTCAGATAAACGTTAATTTTTGTATTAAGCATCACATATAAGCCGTCGTTAATAATTTAATTTAATATAAATTCGGTAGTGTTAGTGATAATTTGAGTAATCAATCGGGCTCTATAGTGTTAAATTTGGTTCTTGTGTTAAAATCTTTAAAAAGCAGTCATTTATTAGTCTAATTTTGTTTTTGTATTTATTTTTCTACTTTGGCTATGTACTAGCAAAATCAAGACTCAAAACACATAAATGTAAGAAAACACACAACATTACATATAATTTTATAGTTAACAGGAAAAAATTCGAGACAAGAGTGTCAGTGTTAAATAACAGTGTTAAATAAATTCTAACATTTTTGTTTAAAAACTAAATACATTTAACTACATTTGTTGGTTTTGGTAGTATGGCTTAGTAGCAAATGAGTCAAAAGTGAATTATAGCGAAGAAAATTAATTAACCAAGTTAAATTAAATTACGTATAAACATTTCTATTTATTTAATCAACAAGTATAAACCTATAGAGAGACTACCGTCCTCACCAAATTTTGTTGTTGTGTGGCGAACTTGGCAAAGGCTAAGAAAACATGTTGATAATGTTGTTAAGAGAAAAAATGAGTCGGAAGAGCATTTTGAGAAACATTTTTTCGTTTTTTGCTTTTGAAAAAAACTTCTTTGATCAGTGTTGTCAAGTTTGATTTTCCATTTAGGGGTTTTTTAATGAATGTAGTAAATTTTTTTCAACTACTGTTTATAATAATTTTTGTTAATATTATTTTAAAATCTTTTAAATAATTTATTTTATTATACAAATAATATATAATTCAACTTATGTTTTTAATAATTTTTGTTAATATTATTTGAAAATTTTGTAAATAATTTATTTTATTATACAAATAATATATAATTCATTTTCACCGTTCTTGTTATTTTAAATGTATATTATTTTTGTTAAAATAAACTATATTTTAAAAAATAAAACTATATTAACTATCAATATTAGTTTAAAAAAACCCAAAATTGACACAATTGACAAATGTTTGTTGGCACGTTAATTTTTTCCATGTTGAAGCAACATTGGAATCTCTTAAATCATCTTAAAAATCTGAAAATTCTCTTAAAAATCTGAAAAAAACTCACTCAACCTCAATGCTTATTATATAGGGAAATGTGTAAAAAAAACACTCAATCTCTCATTTTTTTACAATGTTTACCAACATGTTTTGTTTTCTTTCCCGACTTCACGAACAAAAATAAAGAGTAAAGGTTAACAGAGGAAGAGTGGTATAGAAACCCACTGATTTAATACAACCTGTTTCAAAAGAACGTGTGAGACCAATAGCTCTTTAAATGTTGCTAGTGAGTGTTTAGCAACATTTCTTTTTATTAAGAGTCTTATTTTTTTCAGAAATCTACTAAGAAACCTACCACCAATACACGTCAGTGATGGTATTTGAGAATTTTCGTTTGGTGCCTAAATGATGCCAAAAAGTGCCAAGAAAGCTTTAAAAGTGCCAAAAAAAAATTAAGCAACATTTAATGTTTAAAAAAATATGTTCAGCTTTTATTTCAAATATTTATACATTTACACCCTTATTCTAAACTTTATAACAATAACAAAATTGTCACAAAACCGGGTTGAATGGAAATTATTATAATTTTGGTATTCTAAGAAAAATTGTCACAGCAAAACCTTGACAAAATTGTCATGTAATAAAAAGCACATAACAAACAAATATTGTCATTTGTCAACAATTTAAAATATAAAAGTTTTATTTTCTTTTGAATTTTATAATTTTTCTTCACAGAAATAAAATATGAAATACCTCATTCATATTTTGAAAGATTATTTTAAGATGCGTCGAACCTTTTACCGATTCTAAAATTCCTGCAAATTCCTCCAAAAGATTACGTATTAACATGGGATTTTTGGTGCTAAAGTTGTTAGGAAAAAGTCAGGGTGCTTGATGCTAAAATTTAAAGGATACTCCAAGTGCTTAGAAATAGTTCTCTCGTGTTCTGCGGTTCCTGGACATTTTTTAAGTTTTCATTTCATTTAAGATTTCATAAAATTATCGAAAAAATCGTAATTTTTGACAAATTACAATTTTTTGATAATTTTATTTTTGGCAGAAAAAGCTTTTACCATTGTATGGTGAAATTTTTAAAACTTTTGCTTGTCATAAAAAAACAAGAATACCATAACAAATTTTTGAAAAAATCCAGTAACGGACAATACAATAGAATCAGTTAAATTTTTGTAATTTGATCCCCATTGCTTTCATTTTTAAAAATCAAAATAATGACTAAATTGTCCCGGAAGAACTGGAAAGTGGTCCAGAAAATTGTAGAAAATTTTAGTGTAGTATTTGTTTTTTATTTTGCTACCCGTTCTTTTAATAAAAAACCAGCGATATCGACCTTTTATCAAATAATATAGAAATTTTTTTAAAAAGTGCCAAAATTCTATGGAGAGTGCCAAGGTGCCATTGAACATTCAATAGTGCCACAAATGGCGATACACTTACCAATGCATCGAGAGATCTTTCGAAGAGCGGACGTTTGTACTCACTAATGTAAGTGGATTCTAATCTCATTTTTTTTACATTTTGTTTATTAATTTGCATATGTTTTTTTCTCTTGTTTTGTACATATCCAACAAGTATAAATCTATAGAGAGGCTACTACCAAATTTTGTTGTTGTGTGGCGAACTTGGCAAAGGCTAAGAAAACATGATGATAATGTTGTTAAGAGAAAAAATGAGTTGGAAGAGCATTTTGAGAAACATTTATTCGTTTTTTCCTTTTGAAAAAAACTTCTTTCATCAGTGTTGTCAAGTTTGATTTTCCATTTAGAGGATTTTTAATGAGTGTAGTACATTTTTTTCATCTACTGTTTTTAATAATTTTTGTTAATATTATTTTAAAATTTTTTAAATAATTTATTTTATTATACAAATAATATATAATTCAACTTGTGTTTTTAATAATGTTTGTTAATATTATTTGAAAATTTTGTAAACAATTTATTTTATTATACAAATAATATATAATTCATTTTCACCGTTCTTGTTAATTTAAATGTATATTATTATTGTTGAAATAAACTATATTTTAAAAAATAAAACTATTAACTATCAATATTAGTTTAAAACCTAAAATTGACACTATTGACAAATTTTTGTTGGCACGGTAATTTTCTCCATGTTGAAGCAACATTGGAATCTCTTAAATCCTCTTAAAAATCTGAAAATTCTCTTAAAAATATGAAAAAACTCACTCAACCTCAATGCTTTTTATATAGGGAAATTTGTAAAAAAAACACTCAATCTCTCATTTTTTTTACAATGTTTACCAACATGTTTTGTTTTCTTTCCCGACTTCACGAACAAAAATAAAGAGTAAAGGTTAACAGAGAAAGAGTGGTATAGAAACCCGCTGACATATCTGAAGTTTCCTTAAGAATAGATATTCAGATATATTTGTTATAGTTGTGGATATTTATTTTTAAGGGTGACCAGATGAGGTTTATATTGCGTTCGTTTTTTTTTATGAAGTTTTACAAATTTAAATTGAATACGTGTTTTTTAACAAGAGGAAAATATTAAAACGTAACTAACGAAAGTAATTAAAACGCACAATTTTGAAACACCACCTTTAGGTTACAATTTTCATTTCAAGAAATTATTATTATTTTATTTATATATATATAGATATTTTGTTTTTTTTGCCTCATGATCAAACGGCGATAGTTAGATTTAAATTAATTTGTTGTTTTTATTTTATTTCATAATTTTTTTTTGTGGGTTTTTCTTAATGAAATTAAATTTCAATTTTAATCGTACTAATTTACATGAAATTTATAGAATAGATTTTAATTTTAAAGACATTTTTAAATGAATTTTTGTGAATTAAACAATAAAATCATGATGATTTCGTGCTAAATTTTGAACTGATCTATTTGATTTCGAGCTAAAGTTTCCCATGCTGTAGATAATTTTTTTTTTGGGATCATAAATTTTTGATTTTTAGGGATTTATTCTATTTATGGTCAAGTATGGGAGGGCAAAAAGACAGATACATCAACATCCTGTATCGTCAAACACGTTTGTACAATTTATATCTTCCAGGATTGGTACTTATTCTTTTGTTTAGTTCTTTTCTCAATTCTTTCTCAATTTCTACATTTTTTTTTTGTGTTGCACGTACAATAAAATAATTTATAAGTGGTATTGGGTATGACGAAACCTTGAATACAAAAACCCGTTGAATTATACAAAAAAAAAATCGTTTAAGTAAAATTTTTTATAAGTTTAACTTATAAACATAAAGAGTTGATGTGGGGATAGCTAGAGTAACGGCAGCGATTTGCAAAGTTTCCATATAAAAATTTGAAGTTTATCACTTACTAATTTTATATTGGACATAGAGTGTAGTGTTGATGTCGAAAAATCATTGAGAAGATGGTTTTGGCAAACTTGAAGTTTCTTTAAATGGCACTTGGAGGCAGTATACCACACAGGAGCCGCATAAAACAAAATGGCATGGAAAACTGCTTTTAATAAAAGAAGCTTGTTATCGATGCTCAATTCAGAGTGTCTATTTATTAACAGATACCAGAGAACTTATATTCTTAGAGAAGGTGCATTAGAAAGCTCACTTTTTTTTGAGCTTTCTATGGCGTGAACGATGAGGGCAAAAATTTGATTTTAGCAAATTCTACTTCATCACTAGATGACGTTAGTGTTCCCGTGAACTGAAGGGACAAATTATTTTTGTTTACGAAATGTGGTAAGGTAGGACATGTAAGAAATGTAATAGGCGAGCAGCAAAATTAGGATGGTTGAAAAAAACAAAAATCAGGAATTTGTTTTTCTTTCAGGCGAGGGGGGCGCATATTACTACATGTTATTATTTACGATATTTGGGTGTGCGGGGTTGTAGAAAATGTTTTTTTTATTGGTGGATAGGTTTCTTGATATGGGGGTATAGTTAAATGTTTGTAACTTAAGGGACGAGGAGGGATGGGTAGATTTTTGTTTTAATGGGTATAAATTGCATTAGATGCGTGTGTATGTGCATTTTTGTTTACATTTGTAACAACAATAAGCTTTACACGCAGGAGCAACAACAATATTTACAATGTTTTTTTTTTTGTTGTTTTGATTTTTTTATTTTGTTTTTTTTTGTTTGGTGAAGTTAAAGATAAGCAAACCAACAACAAACATACTGTTTTTTATTGTTGGACAAAAATATTTTCTATCATTATATATGTACATATATATGTACATACATATATGTATATGTAGGTGTTAAAACTTATTAAATTTTAATTTTTTTAAATTTGCCAAATTTCACTATTCTTTGAAATTTGGCAACATGGCTTGTGCTCGTATATTGTGTATTACAATTACTAACATAAAATATTTTTGGATTTAAAATCTAAAAAACATCTTTATTTCTGTTTGTAAAAATGGTAATGTATATTTGAAATTTTTGAAATATTTGCAATATTTCAAAAATTTCAAAATATTTAAAAAAAGGAAGCTAAGTATTTTACTTAACTACATATTTCATTTATTTCAAAATATTCGTATTTCAGCTTTGAAGTATTAATATTAACAAAATATTTATATTTCAGCTTTGAAATATTAATATTTATTTACTTACTCCAAATTATTTGAAATAAATAAAAAAAATATTAATATATTAAAACTCAAATATAAATATTTGTTGTTTACTTACTTAAAAACCTTTTTAAGTAAGTAATAAAATACTTATACTTGAACTTTCAAATATAATTACGAAAAATATTTCAAATTGTTAATTTAAGTAAATATTTTTAAGTAACTATACAGCTTTGTTCCTGGCACGAGCAAATTTTTTTTAAAAAACAATTAACAATAAAAAAAATATTGTATAGGTAAATTATTTTTTCGAAAATCTATTTTTCAATACTGATAAGCATATACATTCAAAAATGCTTGACAGTTACTACATGACAATTGTTTGTGTAGTAATCAGTAGTAGTTGTTTTCAACTGTAATTACTGTTGTTTTCCTATGCAAAAATATAAAACAATTGGTATGACAGTTATTTAAAGAACTAACAAGAAGTACTGCAATTTTTTAGCACTTGGTTAAAGCAGTTATTTTTAATATGATAATAAATAACTACCAAAACAGTATTTTCACAGTAAACTGTTATTTTTGTTAGTTATTTTAAAAGCACAAATTTTTTTCAATTTCGTTTAACTTGAAAAATTCATGGTTAGTTTATATATGTTGTTATTGATATATTCCTAGCATGCAAATAAAAATCAGAAATTCTTATTGTATCACCAATCCATTAAAGCATAATAACTGAAGAAACGTTAGGAATTTTCGCTTTGAATTTTAAATATGCTGAAGTAATTACACATACGAGTATTTTTGTAATCGAGAGAAAAAAAATTGTTTTTTTATAAAAATATACTTTTATAATATTAAAAGAATTAAGTGTAAAAAAAATAATGGTTTTTACACATTTTGTCAGTTGCTTTAAAATTTTTGTAGTAAAAATTTTTCAGTTAATTTTACGATATTGTTAGTTGTTTTTAATGTATTTCTTAGTTATTTTTTAACACTTTAAAATAACAACATTTTAAGTTATTTTAAAGTTAAATGCCTTTGTCATTTTTTTTTAACTGCATATACCTTTGTTTTAACTGTCATTTTCAATAGATTATACCGACAAACTTTTTTGAGTGTATATGACGACATTTTTTTCGTTTTATAATATGCTGGCGTATAAGCACAACTCATATTTTGTTCGTAAAGACCGCTGCAAATGTAATTTAAAATAAATGAAATTTTATTTGAAAACATGACTACTACAATTTCATTACATTAAACTTACATTTTCTTTTTGACTCTTAATAGTATAAACCACACATTAGTCAAAACAACTAACAAAATACTGCATAAAATGAATGTTACAAATTTTTAGTATTTTATGTTCCCTTTTTTTTTTGTTATGACTTACGAATGTAGTTAAAACTTATATTAATTCTACAAATTATTGTTATTTTCATTTAAAATAACAAAACTGAAATACTAATTTAGTAAGTGACAAATTTTGCCAATAGAAGTTTCCTGACTGCAGGCTTTTGGGTTTCATACAGGCTGAGCTATAATAGGTTGTCACCAAATGGTTAAAAGTATTAAAAACTCATTTAAGCATAAAAGGCATCTGATTTATTTAATCAGGGTTTATATACATATGTATAAAAACTTGATAGTTTGTTGCAAAAAGCCCTGTGTATAAAACCATCACCAGATACATACATATATGGTATATTTAATAGATAAAAATGTAATTAACCAGCTTCAAATAAATATACAAAAATTCAAAAATATGTGCTTACATATATGTATCCTTTCTTGTTTTGAGTCTAAAAATATATTTCCAAAAAGAAATTACAAAAAATCTATAACCCCGAAAACTTTTTATTTTTTGCTTTTAAACAAAAATAAATATCTTTAATATTCTAATGGTTTTTTTCGAACTGCTGAAGAACAAAACAATTATTTTTATTTATATAATATTACAAAAAGAAAAACATCAACAACAAACTGAAAAGTACTTTATTGATAGATAAAAAACAAAATTCAAAATAAAAAGTTCAAAAAAGTAGAATATTTATTTGAACTTTTCTATTTAACACCAAAAATTTATAAATTCTTAAATAATTTGTATAAATAAAACGCAAATAGTTTTGAATAATTTTTACCAAAATATTTTGTAACAAAACTTAGCGGTTTTGTTATTACATAAATATTAATCATATGTTGTTCTCAACAATTTTTATTCGAAAAATATATTAAAAAGAAATTTGCAAATTTGTTTACAAAAAATTCCAAAAAATAAATGAATGCTTCATTTGCCACAAATCGATTAATTCCATAAATAAAAATGAATGAGTCTCAATGAGAAAATATTAAATAATGTTTTTTTTTGTAAATTCTTGTTAAATTATAAATTTTGTCATTTAGGCCCGATTACTAAATGTCTAGTTAAAATTTAGCCGACAGTTAAATTCAAATTTTATACGTGAAACAATAACAAATGTGTCAGTTAAAGTCCCAGTTAGTAGCTAACTGAACATTCAGTAATCGGGCCTTAGTAGTATTAATATTTATTATCAGAGAAATTTGTTTTGAATATTTTACAGTTTGGGCTCAATAAACTGTTTTCAAATTAAAGTTTTATAAAATTCTGAAAGTGGAATTAATCGATTTGGCAAGTGAAACATTCAAATAATAGTTTTATATATGTTTTAATATTTATTGAAATATAGGATGTAAATAGTCAGTGTGTTCGTTTACTCGAAATTCTTACTACTTTTACTACAATTGGAAAGTTTTTTTATTTTTTATATTGATTTTTTACAGCTGTAGTAAAATAAGTAAATTGTGGTAGGTAAACGAACACGCTTATATTAAGGGTTTATAAAAACTTTGTTATTCCATAAAGAGTTTTTTCGCAATCCGCCATTATTTTTCAAGTTTCTTAAATACTGTTTTGAAATAATTATAATCTATAGACTGTGCTCTGTGATACCCATATATTGTACCACATCTCAGTGGTTTTGTTGATACTACATATCCTAATAGTTGAAAATTGTAGCAAGGTGAAGTTGTATAATTATAAATTGTTCACATATAAATTAAATAAAATTATAATATTTTTTATTTTTATTTTTTTTTTGTTGAGTTACAATAATTTTATATTTTACAAAAACACTTCCAAAAGAAAAAAAAAAGAAAAACAAAGGTGTAGACTCAAAAGTACACTCATAGAAATAAATCTGTAAAAATAGGAAATGCAACAAAAAATTTGTTAAAAATTATGCTGATGCAGTAAATCATGGTGGCGTGGAAACCTGCATAGTGTATTTAATTATTGTTATGTATGTATACATACGCTCGAATATTGTTATGAACCGAATATGGTTCATAACCTAACAATAATTAAATACACTATGCAGGTTTCCACGCCACCATGAGTTACTGCATCAGCGCGCTCGCCAATTTTTGGCTGGTCTCCCCAGACATATGGAGAGTGTACACTAATAAGGGCCTCCATACCACTATTTTAGGCATAAACAATAATATGGTATAAAAAATAGCTATGTGAAATTAATTGGTCTGTAGGCCCTTATTCGGGGTCAATATCCATATGTCCACCCATCATATACATAATTGTTTCTATACCTTTCACCATAGAGCGTACACATATTTATATTCGGCAATGCCGAATATGGTTCAAAACTTTTACACTTACTCCTGCACTAATAGAAAAAAGTCTGTAAAAAATTTAATTAGAACTACTAAAAATTAGTTAAAAATTATACTGCACAAAAAACTACTAAATTAGCAGATAATTTTTTCTATACATTATTAAGATAAAAACAGCAAAAACAAAACTGTTAAATATAAAGAATTTTAGTTATATTTGACTTAAATTTTTGTTAATAGAAAATAACAAATGAAGCTACTAAAATCAGTAAAAAATTTTCATAAATAATTAGTGGCCTAAGAAAATCACGAAAAAATTTAAAATTTTCTATTTTTTTTTCGTTTTTTTCATAAATGCAAATAAGAATGGAGCCTATTGAAAACAGCAGTTTACAATTTTTTTTTTTTTGCAAATATTTCTGTTAATTTAACGGAATTGACAGCTATTTGCATTCAAATAGATTTAGCTTAAAAATAAGAAAAATTTTATAGATATAACAGTTTGTTTTTGTTATTTTTAGTATACTTAGCAAAGTTTTCTCCAGATTTTACCATAAAATTTGTTATATTCAATTAACTAAAATTTAACTCAAATTTAAATAAAATTCTGTAAATTTAACAGTTTAATTTTTACTGTTCTTATTTTACTAGTATTTATTAAAAAACAAAATCTGGTAATGTAACAGTCTTTCGGCAGCATAATTTTTAACAAATTTTTTGTTGCATTTCCTATTTTTACAGATTTATTTCTATGAGTGTACTTTTGAGTCTACACCTTTGTTTTTCTTTTTTTTTTCTTTTGGAAGTGTTTTTGTAAAATATAAAATTATTGTAACTCAACAAAAAAAAAATAAAAATAAAAAATATTATAATTTTATTTAATTTATATGTGAACAATTTATAATTATACAACTTCACCTTGCTACAATTTTCAACTATTAGGATATGTAGTATCAACAAAACCACTGAGATGTGGTACAATATATGGGTATCACAGAGCACAGTCTATAGATTATAATTATTTCAAACAGTATTTAAGAAACTTGAAAAATAATGGCGGATTGCGAAAAAACTCTTTATGGAATAACAAAGTTTTATAAACCCTTAATATAAGCGTGTTCGTTTACCTACCACAATTTACTTATTTTACTACAGCTGTAAAAAATCAATATAAAAAATAAACAAAACTTTCCAATTGTAGTAAAAGTAGTAAGAATTTCGAGTAAACGAACACACTGACTATTTACATCCTATATTTCAATAAATATTAAAACATATATAAAACTATTATTTGAATGTTTCACTTGCCAAATCGATTAATTCCACTTTCAGAATTTTATAAAACTTTAATTTGAAAACAGTTTATTGAGCCCAAACTGTAAAATATTCAAAACAAATTTCTCTGATAATAAATATTAATACTACTAAGGCCCGATTACTGAATGTTCAGTTAGCTACTAACTGGGACTTTAACTGACACATTTGTTATTGTTTCACGTATAAAATTTGAATTTAACTGTCGGCTAAATTTTAACTAGACATTTAGTAATCGGGCCTAAATGACAAAATTTATAATTTAACAAGAATTTACAAAAAAAAACATTATTTAATATTTTCTCATTGAGACTCATTCATTTTTATTTATGGAATTAATCGATTTGTGGCAAATGAAGCATTAATTTATTTTTTGGAATTTTTTGTAAACAAATTTGCAAATTTCTTTTTAATATATTTTTCGAATAAAAATTGTTGAGAACAACATATGATTAATATTTATTTAATAACAAAACCGCTAAGTTTTGTTACAAAATATTTTGGTAAAATTATTCAAAACTATTTGCGTTTTATTTATACAAATTATTTAAGAATTTATAAATTTTTGGTGTTAAATAGAAAAGTTCAAATAAATATTCTACTTTTTTGAACTTTTTATTTTGAATTTTGTTTTTTATCTATCAATAAAGTACTTTTCAGTTTGTTGTTGATGTTTTTCTTTTTGTAATATTATATAAATAAAAATAATTGTTTTGTTCTTCAGCAGTTCGAAAAAAACCATTAGAATATTAAAGATATTTATTTTTGTTTAAAAGCAAAAAATAAAAAGTTTTCGGGGTCATAGATTTTTTGTAATTTCTTTTTGGAAATATATTTTTAGACTCAAAACAAGAAAGGATACATATATGTAAGCACATATTTTTGAATTTTTGTATATTTATTTGAAGCTGGTTAATTATATTTTTATCTATTAAATATACCATATATGTATCTGGTGATGGTTTTATACACAGGGCTTTTTGCAACAAACTATCAAGTTTTTATACATATGTATATAAACCCTGATTAAATAAATCAGATGTCTTTTATGCTTAAATGAGTTTTTAATACTTTTAACCATTTGGTGACAACCTATTATAGCTCAGCCTGTATGAAACCCAAAAGCCTGCAGTCAGGAAACTTCTATTGGCAAAATTTGTCACTTACTAAATTAGTATTTCAGTTTTGTTATTTTAAATGAAAATAACAATAATTTGTAGAATTAATATAAGTTTTAACTACATTCGTAAGTCATAACAAAAAAAAAGGGAACATAAAATACTAAAAATTTGTAACATTCATTTTATGCAGTATTTTGTTAGTTGTTTTGACTAATGTGTGGTTTATACTATTAAGAGTCAAAAAGAAAATGTAAGTTTAATCTAATGAAATTGTAGTAGTCATGTTTTCAAATAAAATTTCATTTATTTTAAATTACATTTGCAGCGGTCTTTACGAACAAAATATGAGTTGTGCTTATACGCCAGCATATTATAAAACGAAAAAAATGTCGTCATATACTCTCAAAAAAGTTTGTCGGTATAATCTATTGAAAATGACAGTTAAAACAAAGGTATATGCAGTTAAAAAAAAATGACAAAGGCATTTAACTTTAAAATAACTAAAAATGTTGTTATTTTAAAGTGTTAAAAAATAACTAAGAAATACATTAAAAACAACTAACAATATCGTAAAATTAACTGAAAAATTTTTACTACAAAAATTTTAAAGCAACTGACAAAATGTGTAAAAATCAATATTTTTTTTACACTTAATTCTTTTAATATTATAAAAGTATATTTTTATAAAAAAACAATTTTTTTTTCTCTCGATTACAAAAATACTCGTATGTGTAATTACTTCAGCATATTTAAAATTCAAAGCGAAAATTCCTAACGTTTCTTCAGTTATTATGCTTTAATGGATTGGTGATACAATAAGAATTTCTGATTTTTATTTGCATGCTAGGAATATATCAATAACAACATATATAAACTAACCATGAATTTTTCAAGTTAAACGAAATTGAAAAAAATTTGTGCTTTTAAAATAACTAACAAAAATAACAGTTTACTGTGAAAATACTGTTTTGGTAGTTATTTATTATCATATTAAAAATAACTGCTTTAACCAAGTGCTAAAAAATTGCAGTACTTCTTGTTAGTTCTTTAAATAACTGTCATACCAATTGTTTTATATTTTTGCATAGGAAAACAACAGTAATTACAGTTGAAAACAACTACTACTGATTACTACACAAACAATTGTCATGTAGTAACTGTCAAGCATTTTTAAATATATATGCTTATCAGTATTGAAAAATAGATTTTCGAAAAAATAATTTACCTATACAATATTTTTTTTATTGTTAATTGCTTTTTAAAAAAAATTTGCTCGTGCCAGGAACAAAGCTGTATAGTTACTTAAAAATATTTACTTAAATTAACAATTTGAAATATTTTTCGTAATTATATTTGAAAGTTCAAGTATAAGTATTTTATTACTTACTTAAAAAGGTTTTTAAGTAAGTAAACAACAAATATTTATATTTGAGTTTTAATATATTAATATTTTTTTTATTTATTTCAAATAATTTGGAGTAAGTAAATAAATATTAATATTTCAAAGCTGAAATATAAATATTTTGTTAATATTAATACTTCAAAGCTGAAATACGAATATTTTGAAATAAATGAAATATGTAGTTAAGTAAAATACTTAGCTTCCTTTTTTTAAATATTTTGAAATTTTTGAAATATTGCAAATATTTCAAAAATTTCAAATATACATTACCATTTTTACAAACAGAAATAAAGATGTTTTTTAGATTTTAAATCCAAAAATATTTTATGTTAGTAATTGTAATACACAATATACGAGCACAAGCCATGTTGCCAAATTTCAAAGAATAGTGAAATTTGGCAAATTTAAAAAAATTAAAATTTAATAAGTTTTAACACCTACATATACATATATGTATGTACATATATATGTACATATATAATGATAGAAAATATTTTTGTCCAACAATAAAAAACAGTATGTTTGTTGTTGGTTTGCTTATCTTTAACTTCACCAAACAAAAAAAAACAAAATAAAAAAATCAAAACAACAAAAAAAAAAAAAACATTGTAAATATTGTTGTTGCTCCTGCGTGTAAAGCTTATTGTTGTTACAAATGTAAACAAAAATGCACATACACACGCATCTAATGCAATTTATACCCATTAAAACAAAAATCTACCCATCCCTCCTCGTCCCTTAAGTTACAAACATTTAACTATACCCCCATATCAAGAAACCTATCCACCAATAAAAAAAACATTTTCTACAACCCCGCACACCCAAATATCGTAAATAATAACATGTAGTAATATGCGCCCCCCTCGCCTGAAAGAAAAACAAATTCCTGATTTTTGTTTTTTTCAACCATCCTAATTTTGCTGCTCGCCTATTACATTTCTTACATGTCCTACCTTACCACATTTCGTAAACAAAAATAATTTGTCCCTTCAGTTCACGGGAACACTAACGTCATCTAGTGATAAAGTAGAATTTGCTAAAATCAAATTTTTGCCCTCATCGTTCACGCCATAGAAAGCTCAAAAAAAGTGAGCTTTCTAATGCACCTTCTCTAAGAATATAAGTTCTCTGGTTCTCTGCAGATACATAACTATTTTTGTAAAGTTTATTTTGTGTATTATAAAGCTTATATGCTCACTAAAAAGTAATTTTGCATCTAGTACAACACCCAAATATTTAACTTTTGCTTTCCAGGGAACCCTAGTATATCCCACCTTAATATTAGATTGAGGAATAAAACAATCTTTTCTTCTCCTAGTAAAAAATATTGACTGCGTTTTTGACGGGTTTATCATGATTTTCCATATTTTGAAAAAGTCTACTACTATTTTTACTGAAATTTCCAAGTTACTAATAATTTCCTCTGATAAAATATCAGTGCTTAAAATAGCAGTATCATCTGCAAAGAGAAAAAAAATCAAAATATTGTACCCCCCGGAATATTATGCGTTAAAATAACTGCATTTGTACTTAAAAAGGTGTAGACTACATTTGCATTTAAATCAACTGCAATATGAAGTTATTTTTAACTGTTAAAAATCAACTGACAAATGTAGTAAAAACAACTGCAAATGCAATTAAAACAACATATATGCAAATTATTGTAAGACTGTACAAACAACTGCAAATGTAGTTAAAATAACATAAATAAAAATATTTTAAAAATTATTAATTTAATAAAAACAAATTTATGTAAACACTTTTAATTTAATTTTATTCTATTGTATAATAAATTTAAAATTGAGAAATCAAAATTTACACTTAGGGTGTTATTCTAAACTTTATAACAATGACAAAATTGTGACAACACAGACCATTCACCACATTGTTATAAAGTTTAGAATAAGGGTGTAAATGTCACTTTTATTTTTCACTATTAAGATATTGTTGTAGATGTCCGTCTGTGAGGGATGAAATATGGTGTTTGGCTTCCGTTTTTTCTGCAGGTAGAAAGGGATGAAAATATAAAAGAACCGAAAGAAAATAAATACAATATATTTTAATATTCCCATAAATAAATTTATATTATAAAACTTACCTTATTATTTTAATAAATTCAATAAAATATATAACATTTTCCGTATTACACGTCTTCACTCTTTGGCGTTGTTTTATGACTAAGACATGAGAAAACATGTTTTTCTCATATTCTTTCACTAGAAATTTCTAAGCAAGCGCTTCGTACACATGCTCCTGTTTGCTTCGTGTGTGTGCACACACACTTGAAAGTTTAAGTATTTGTAAAAAAATTCAAAATAACTGCATAAAATAAATGTTACTACAATGTAGTAGTTTTTGTAGTTTGTTTAAAAAATTAACTGTAAAAAACATTGAAAAAATTTTCTCTAAGTAAATTAAATACAATTGTAGTTAAAATAACTACAACCGCATTACTACACCAATAACTGTCATGTAGTAACTGCAGAACTTTTCTGAGTGAATGTGAACCTTAAACGATCTGTTCGACAAAAAAAATTCTTATTATTTTTATAATAGACATATCCATGCCAAGTGTCAACATTTTGTATATTAATTCATCGTGCCAAACAGAGTCAAACGCGGCTTTAATATCCAATAGGACCATTGCAGTGGATTTACCACAGTTAAAATTACTTTTAATAATATTTTTAATTCTTACAAGAGGCTGTATAGCATTGTGTTGCGCTTGGAAGCCAAACTGCTGTGATGGTAAAATGTTATTATCATCAATAAAATTAACTATTTTCTCTTTTATAATTTTTTCCAATATTTTACTTAACGTGTTGAGCAGACTAATGGGACGATAGGATTCAGGACAGTTGCAGTCCTTACCTGGTTTGGGAATTGCAATAATTTTCGACTGCTTCCAAACTACAGGGAAGTAGCATTGATTTAAACATGAGGTATAGATACGGCAGAGAAACTGCAGATCCTTGAAAGGCAATTGTTTTAAACAACGATTAGAAACCCCGTCAATACCCGGTGTTTGTTTGCTTTTAATTGTTTAATTATTCCTTTTACAAAGCTAAAACTAACAGTAATATTATTTTTAACAATATCAATTGAATGCTTAACAAGCCGTTTTGTATTCTGATCACTTAGGTCAGATGAAATAGTGTGATTCAAAGCAAAAGTTTGAGCCAGAATTTCTGTCTTTTGATTGTTCGTTATGTAAACGTTACCATTTGGTTTAAGTGATACCTTAATTTTCTTCTTAATAATTTTTGAAATATTCCAAAATTTAGTAGAAGCTTTTGGCAAACTATTCAATAGATTGTTCCATTGCGAATTTCTAAACTGGAAAATTTTTTCAGAAATGAGGTTATTTAGAAAAGTCATTTGGACCTTATCTAAAACGGTCCTATGTCTAATCCATTTCCATCTAGATTGGTTTCTTAACTTAATGAGGTGCAAAATTTTTTACAAAGATGTTGGACACTATTCGTTTTGATACACTAATATCAATAGCATCTTGGACCACTTTTGTAAAAAGATCTACTAATTTATCAATGTCATCATTTCCATTGACTTCCATGTCTAGAAGGGTGTCAATATTGCTATTAATAAAGTTTTTGAATGCAGTCCAGTTTGCGTTATTATAATCGAATTTTCAAACAGAAGTAAGCACTGGTAGATGGTCTGAATTCAAACTATTGAGAACTTCAGCTCCAGTAAGCTTATCAGGAATATTAGTAATGAAAAAGTCTAAAACAGTAGCATTTTCTGTACTACTTGCAGGAACCAGTGTTGGATTTAGCGGGTAGTTTAGTTTTGGATTTAGCGGGTAGTTTAGCATTTACCGTAATTAAATCAAAAAGTATATTACCCCAACTATTTGCTTTTAGGCATCCCCAACTTTGATGTCTGCAATTAAAATCACCTCTTAAGATATATTTACCTTTTCTTCTAGCAAATTTCTTTAAATCTGATTTAAAATTATTTTTCTTTATATCTAACGGACCAGCGGAGCCCCCAGGAAAGTAACAGCTATAAGTATCTAAGATTGAGTTATCTGAAAGAGTAATTTGTATACCAGTATTTTCAATAAGTTGTGTATCGATTTTAGAAAGAAGCTCGTGTTTTATATGTTTTCTTATAAAAATTGCAACTCCCCCGATCCGATCCTTATCTACCGATCCTTGCGGTAGATAAAAAAATTTTGATGTTGTACAGATATGTCTTTACTTAACCAAGTTTCGCACACCAACGCTACATCTATAATTTCTCTTAATAAGTAATCAAAAAATTCTTTAAGTTTTTTACGTATACCTCTAGCATTCCAAGTTAAAATTTAAATTTTGCTATCCATTTTTAAGACAAAAATTTAAAGGCCAATGATGTCCCAATAAGCACATAGGTTTTAAAAATTCAAGTGCTTTAAATTTAGCTTGAAGTAAAGTATATTTCAAATTCTAGCACTTGTTTATTTAACAAAAATATTTCAAACTTGAATTTTTGTTTCCCTTTTGCTGGAGTATGCTATTGAAATAAAATGTAATAAAAGTTGAATTCAAGCCTTGAAACTGGAAAACAGGGCTGGAATTGAACTTGATTTCAACTTGAATTCCAGTGAAAATGTTTATAGGGGTAATAACATCAAGTTGTTCTACCTTTGACTTACAGTTTTTTAAATTATTAATAAAATAAATACTATTTGGTTTTACGTGACTAGCAATTTGTTGAGTATTTCTACTAGGACAAGAGTTATCAGTGGATTTGTGATCTCCTTGACAATTTACACATTTTACTTCCTTGGTTTTACAGTCTGGTGTTTTGTGTGGGCCGGAGTATTCGACTTGCTATAACTTGGAATACTTTGTATACTCGATTAAAAAAAAGACTCATGTTAAATTACAGTCATATGTAATTTAACATGAGTCTTTATACAATTTTATCCGAGAAATGGGCCCATATAATTTCATAAGTTTGCATAAATTCAGTTATAATTTGATAATATCAGATATGTATGTATAATTTGATCAGACTTTTTATAGTAGTATAAAATTATAGCTAAAATGATACAAACATATAGAAAATCAAATATTGTTGTATCCGGTTTATGCACTATAAATTTCACTGAAATTCTAAACGTTTACTGAAATAATTACCTGAGAGTTTGTCAGACCTAGAACTTCATGAAAGCTATTAAACTTTTTTGGATTTCGACAAAAGGACATTTTACAGGAAAGCACAAACACCTTTACTGTTGCTTTAAACTGTTTGTATAAATTTTTTAACTATTTCTTTCCATTGCAAATTTTATTTTTAACAGCCTTTGATAAAATTACCTCCAAAAGATTTATTTTGTCTAAAGAAAATTTGAAAAAAAACTGGATCGATTGTTTGAAATTTTGTAACTCATTTCGATTTAGGTTGTTTTAGAAAAGGAAGTTTAAAATTTTAACGAAATTCAAGAGCTTAAGGAAAAATTTATCCTTACAACAGTGATTGCAAAAATACAAAAATAAATGTTACAATTTATTACTTTCTTTTTAAAATTGTGCACGGAAAAATAGACTATAGTGAAAATTCCTAATGCTGCAAATAAAATAATTTCTTTTGTCAAACGAAAATTAATATAATTTTGAAAAAGCTGATTTTAGAAGTTTTATATATTTTAGTGTTTAAATGTAGAAAATATGAGGAAAACACAGAAATATGCGATTTAAAAACTTATATTGTCGACAAATATCTTGGAAAATGTTCTTAAGTCGATTTAAATTGATTTTCCAAATGTCCTTAGATTTGATTACATACGAAATGAGACAGAAAATTCGTCTAGAGTTTGATGTAATATCAAATTATATCCAAAAGGCGACTGACAAATTTTCTAGTGTGACTCTGAATAGGGTATATATAATTCTATCCAAAACGAAATCGTGCTTTTTTGAAAAATGATATCATATAAAAACAAATATTATTTTGGATTATGTACTAAATAGGTATATATAACGCCATATAAAATTGGATTATCCTATCTAATTGTAAATGCAATATACAATTATATACTGATCGATATGTAATAAGATGAAACTAAATATGACATCATATTACAATTTTTTGAGAAAGAAAAAATTATATATGGGTACATATAATTATGTCCGGTTATATACACTGGTGTATAAAAACATATATAGGTATATAAAATTATATATTATTATATACAAATGTTTTTACTCGGGTAGCTAAAATTGGTATTCCTTACATATTTGGGTCTAACTTTTGTATTATTTCAGCTATGTGACTTGTTGATGTATCACTTTAAAGCTTCTGAAATCGTGCTTAAATCGTAGTACCCAAGTCATTCTTTAATTTGATAATTCTCGATTTATCAAAAAAAAATTAAATTCTTGAGAATTTTTGTAAAATGAATTAATTGCTTCTATCTTTTTATACCCTCCATCCCACTGTGCAGGAGGGTATATATCATTTTGTCATTCCGTTTGTAACTCATCGAAAAAAAAATCTGGGACATAAAAAAAATATATATTCCTGATCGTTATCAATAGCGAAACCGATATAGCCGTGTCCGTCTGTCTGTCTGTCTGTCTGTTGAAATCACGATCACGCTCAAAATAGTTGTGCTAGGATGTTAATTTTTAGTCAAAATTTTGGTCCAATTTCTTAAGCAGTTTGCTATTGGAAATGGGCATATTTGGTCCAGACGTTTAAAAGTTATGAAAGAAAATGTAGAAGCACCTCTAGAATTTTCCATATTAACATGAAAAATATATTAACTGTGTGTTGTTGTTGTTACTGAATAAGAAAAAAATACAAACATACACATCCAGACCTTGAAAGAGTTAATTCTTTTTTTGAATTTATATGCATAAAATTGGATTCATTTTATAAATTACTGAATAATTCATAATGCCTTTAAATCAATGATTGGACATTGAATAAAGTCAGATAAGATTTGTTCCTATTTGTGTTGATTCAATTTTGATTCGATTGAATAATTTGGACGTATGTTGGCTTTAGAGGCATCTCACCGATTGATTCTAAATTTTTACTACTGATATAACTCTCTTTTGGGGGCCCGAAGATATTTTTTTTTTTTCACCGAAAAGCCTGTATGGGGAGTTACTTCGGTTTAAAGTTTAAAAATGAACTTAACTATATTTTCTTCATTTATGATAGGGTTGGAACAATATGTACACCATTGGAAAGGTAATAAATATATCTTTAGGATAGCATTTTTTTGTTAACTCATTATGATTCGGCGTAGGAATTTTAATTTTTTTGTTTTCTTAATGTTTTTATTCCATAAAAATCCTGTATAAGAACAAAAATTGTGCTTATTAGAATGTTATCAAGACGAAAAGCTTTTATTTGATATATAGATAGGATTGACTTCTAATATCTTCGGTGTTTGAAGTGATAAAATTTGAACTACATCTTAAAAGTTTTTAATCTTGAGAATATATTAATAAGTAAAAAATTATGTGGTAGTATACGGTGGTTTTTATAAAAACGGTTTATTTTAAAAAATCTTAAAAATAAATCTCATTCGCCGGTAATGGGTAAACAACCAATGTCGTCCATAAGATATTTTTACTATCTTTTAATGATATATATATATTGTTCCAATTTGACTATAAATGACTTAGATATATGTAGCTAAGTCCATTTCCAAACTTTTCACAGAAATAAACTCCCTACAGAGGTCTTTCCGCGGATTTTTTTTTAACAGCTTGAAAAGTACTTCATCGGGGTTAAAAAAAAAATTCACTGAGATCAACTTATTGCAAAATTGAGAATTAAAATACGAATTAAGGAATTATATTTTTAAAGGTCTGCACACATCTATATGAATAACATAAGCAGTGTTGCCACTTTATGGGTAGGGCATGGATGACAGAAATTAATAAATTGTTTTTCACTTAAATTTCAATTCAAATGAATGAATTGAGAAAGTTATCAAATTTGTAAATAAAAAAATATATTATACATAAAAAAAGAATTTAAATCATAAACTAGCCAATAGATAGTGGGTCTATGAATACAACTTAGCAATTACTTCAAAGCATTGTTGGTAGCAGAAATGGTGCGATTATCGGTGAGGGTAAGTAACGCTATCATAGATTATTTCGGTTACAGTATTTTAAGGATAATTGTATTTCGATAACGGTATTTTAAGGTTAACTGTATTGCAATTATTTCGATAATGGTATTTTAAGATAAGAAGGATTTCGGTGCATTCCGCAAATTTTTTTTATGAAAAAACAAAGTAAAGTAAAATAAATTTATTAACTAAGTGTATGTAAAATTCACAATTACGACGTGGAATTACAAAAATTTTAAACTAAAAAACAATGGTGTTATAAAGATAATGGGATAATGGTATTTGATTAATTTCGGTACTGGTATTTTAAATGTATCGATATTTGAATCTATAACAGTATTTTAGCGATAGAGCCTACCAACCCTGCCTCAATGTATGTAATTACTTTTGGCTTATGAATGACTTAACATCTAATTGTGAAGTTTGCATAAAAATTCCAATATCTATTTTTTATTCATACGAGTTAATAATTACAAATAAGCTATTAACGTACAAAAAAAATTGTTACCAAGTAATTAAACAAATTTCAACTAATAAAGTTTTATCGAATAATTTATTATATTGTGTATGCCACAAAACATTATTTTAGTTGAAATGCTCCCAATTGCTTGCCAAAGATTTTTTTGTGTGTATTTAAAAACGCAAATAAAACTTGATTTTTGAAAGACTCTAAAATAAGATTATTTTTAAATCGTTCACATGTGATCATAACTGACTCTTATTTACAAGCTTTTTAAGTGTTTTGTTCTAAAGTTAATTTTTTCTCTAAATTTTATGAAGATTCATATAAGACTCAAAAGTCCATCATAAATGCTGCATATTTAAGGAACTTTTCTTTGTAATAATATAACGCCCAGAACGATGGGACAATTAAAATGGCCAAATCACTTTTTTTTTAAGTTTACTGATGAGGTTATTACCTTTTTTCGGAGTTCAAATTGTAATAATATGTTAATTGAAGTCATTTAAAATTTCATATTTTTTGGGTAATTTTGTCTACACTTTTGGGAATTTTGAATCTTGCTTGTGGCAGCACTGATATTAAACAAGATTAAACTGAAATATTTACTTGTAGTGGTGGAAAAAATCATACACATTTGTTGCACAGTGGATTGACCGAATACAAAATGGGTAATAATTCATACTTGTTTGTACTCAGTAGAATCCCCGAATAAAAACACCAGGATGGAGGGTATCTAAAGACTCGGCACAGCCGAATTTAATCTTTGGTTTGTATAAGTTCCCAGTCACCTGGGGACTTATACAAACCATCGAGCGGGCTTTAGCCCGCTTATTATAATTGAAGCCATGATTAAGCCACGTGAGTTGTTACTGTTTTGAAATGAACTTTACCCATTTATCGTTATCAAAGGTCTAAAGCCGTTTTATCTTAATCCGCGGTTCGGGATGTTTTCAAGGTTGGTTACCGTTATCGTTATAATACCGTTATCGCTAAAATACCGTTTAAAATTATACCGTTACCAATACCTCTAAAAAATTTTTAAAATACTGTTATCGTTACCGATACCGTTATTTTTAATGGTAGTTACCGGTATTTATTAATTTATATAAAAATGCAAGTTTTTTGACTTTTTGTAATAATTTTCAGTTTTTTTAATTTTCAGAAATTCTAGATCATAATATATAGAGGGTATTCACAGTTGATGATATTTTAAGTAGTAAATTAACATTTATCGTAAATTTGACAACTTTCTATGGATTAAACTTCAAAAATCATGCTATTTTACAACGCGCTAACTTTAACATTTAAACTGTGAATTCCCTCATAGTATTTAATTAAAAAACAGTTCGATTTTCAGCATTTGTATGAAAAAGGAGCCAATAAGATTACCATTATAAGATTTCGCAAAGACAAAAATAAAGCAATGAGGAACAACATATATTTTCTCAGAAATTTAAAAGAATCCATTTTTCGATATATGCCGATTTAAATCGCAGATTTCATTAAATTAAACTTTGAAATTTTTATTACTTATAATTTTATTGCACCGACATCACATTCTTTAAAGTTATACCACAATAATACTCGTTACTTAAGCATTTCAAATGATATAGACAATTTGGGTAAGTCAAAATTTGGATTAGTTTTTTCCTATAGGAGCAATCAAAACAAGAATGTTTATTAAATTTTACGAAAAATGTCGCCGGAGTCTGAAAAGTCCTCAAAATTTGATTGAGATGATTACCAGGATATAAATCCGAGATTATTTGTTAACAAAGTTTTTATTTCCTGAAAAGTTTTAAAATTATTTTCATTATTTTTGTTTATATTCACTTTATTTATTAAAAGCTGATTTTTATATTCCAGTTATAAATTTTGGCTAAACTGCAGTTTATGGGGTTTCGTCAAAAAAATATAAAAAGAATATGACCCCCTCTGGAATTAAAAAACAAAAAAACCTAAATTAATTTTGGGAGGGGCTCGGCCCCGGGAGGTCCGTGGGGGGCAAAAAACTGGGGGACATAGTAACATGTAAGTGTGGGTACTCAAATTAAAGGAAATTGTCTCACGATTTCAAAAATTTTATTTTTTTTTAATCCATAAAACGTAGCCCTAACTAGAGCCATTTTAGTCCCTTAAGAGGGGGGACTGAATATTTACCTTTTGAGTACCTTTATACCATTTTGTATGGTATAAAGGTACTCAAATGATAGAAAATGTCCCCCCACGACTTCAAAAACTATTTTTTTTCAATAATCGATAAAAGCATTAAAAAATTAGACATTTACATAAAAAAATTTTTTTTAACAAAATGCCTCTAATTCGATTCACGTCAAACGGATTAGTAAAAAAAACCTCATTTTGGAATAGTGAGAAAATTTCCTTTCATTTGAGTACCATTTTCGTTCATATTAATATTTTACTTTTTTCGATTCCCCCTATTGGTCGAAAAATGGCTCTAGTTAGGGCTACGTTTTATGGATATAAAAAAATTGCATTTTTGGAATCGTGAGACAATTTCCTTTAGTTTGAGTACCCACACTTACATGTTACATGTCCCCCCGTTGTTCGCCCCCACGGGCGTCCCGGGGACGAGCCCCTCCTAAAATTAATTTCAATTTTTTTCTCTTTTAATTCCAGAGCGGGTCATATTTTTTTATATTTTTTTGCCGAAACCCCACAAACTGCAGTTTTGCCTAAATTTTTACTAAAAACTTCCAACATTAAACAAATTCTTGTTTTTTAAGTATTTTTTTCGGAATGTTTCGCAGACCTCCTAGGATGCAATTACGGACGCTCAGAGGTTCGTGATTAATATTTGGGAAACGTTGTATAATTAAATTTTCATATCGGTTTTGATATAGCCGTGGGAGCTAGCTGTCGTTATTAACAAAAGGAATTATTGGCCAACTTTTCTTTGACGCTAAACCAACACTCTATCTTTTAAAGTCAAAAAACTTTAAAAGTTGGGAGGAAGTACAGGATTTAACGCTAGTCAATTACTCGCATGCAATCACAAATTGAAGAGTATTTCAAAAGAAATTATATTAGGAACATAACTGTATACTCAACAATATCAACATATGTGTACAGGATTTCATTACGATCCTTTGGAGAAACCTAAAAAAGACCTCCACGATATCTTTACGAATGAAATTTGGAGAATTTCAAGTGAAATTAATTGTAAATTCTATTTGGAATTTGTTATATTTGATCTCAAAACTGAACAAAAATAACAGTAATTAATTTTTTTTTCTTACAATATTTAGAAAATTTTAAGAGAAATTTAAATTTTTGATTTCGAAATTAGAAAATTCTAAAAGATATTAGAATTTTCCATTTAAAATTTATAAAATTCCATTAGAAATTCAGTTCTGCAATTTTAGTGAAAAAAATTCAAAATGAAATTTAGTTTTTTTTCCCATAAAGCACCGTAAGTTGTTTTTCACATGGAAAAATTTTACTCGAACTTTAAAGGCCTCAAATTGAAATTTAAATTATAGAAATTAACAATTTTTTAATTTTATATCAAAGACTTAATCACAATATACAGAAAATATAATTTTTCCCCAAGAAAAATAATAGCCTCGTACATTAAATTTGCGTGAAAACAATCTCTACTCAGTTTTCACGTGAAATTCATTGTTGTGGAATTTTTTTTATATGGAGTATAACAATTTTTTCAGGTGAAATCCGAACAACTTACGGTGCTTTACTATCAAAAAGTATTTTACTTTTAAAGTCGACTTTATATTTAAACATACGGTTTTGTTCATTTTGTGTATAAAAATCCTAAAGAAATATTTACATTTTCAAACTTTTTGATTAGCTGAAGATAAATTAACCAATCAGAATGGTCCCAAAATGAACTAGGTCAAAGAATACTGCCACCCAAAATTTTAACTAAAGTCGACTTCAACAAAAATATACATTTGAAAAATTTAAAAAGTAAGGTCGTCTATTTTTATTTAAAAAATTTTAATTAAAATTGAAATTTTATATTAAAAATGCGAAATTTTAAAATGAAATTTCTATTTGTCATTTAATATTAAAAAAATTTCAAAGGTTAAACAATTTTTTAGTAAAATTATAATTTTTTTTAGAAGTTTCATTGCATTTGTTTATAGTAACCAATAAAGCCTATTCAGGCCAAAAGCTGATTACAGAGCTAATTCAACATTTTAACACAAAAGTATTTATAATACAAAACTAAACTTAACGTAAGTTAAATTAAATATAATGATTATTATATATAATATAAGAAAAAATAATACAAAAAAATAATACATTGCATCCCCAAGCACGAATTGGGGCAAAGACAAAAGCAAACACTTATAACAACACAAAAAGAAATCAACAGCGATTTATTCTAAATTAGACCACGAATCAAATTTACAAAGTTAACAGAATTTGATAAATTTCTATGACCATATGGTATGACATTGTTCCATAAACGCATAACGCGTATGAGAAACGATCTTTCCATGAGAGTTGTGTCATGTGGTGGGTAGGTAAGACCACATGTCCGTGAAGAGTTAGCAAATACAAATCGTTCCGAAAGGTATGCAGGTGAACCGTACACGCAGAAAAAAGAGATTGTTGGATATATTTACATGCAATTATATATATGTTTATAAACTACTATACTTATGTTTAAGGTGTGTTTACAATTATTTTATTTTTATCGTTATAATATGTATGTCTCCAGGCAAACACTGTACTGTTTGAATGTTAGTCATATTTTCCAACTTAAACAAAAATATGTTTGCATTTTTATTTTATCATTATTATGTTTGTGGAGTGCAAATATAATAATGATAAACATATATATGTTTGCCTGCAAACATTTATATATTTGCGAGTAGATGTATTTCATATGATTCAAACATACATATGTTTATAGGCAAAAATATTATATTTGCTGGCAAACATATTATATTAAAAACACGGCAAATATATTTTGACAGTTCTTCCAAACATATATATATCACCAGCAAATATGTTTCCTGCAGGGCGATTTTTTTCAGCGTGTATTTAACAGTTTTGTAAAATAGTGTAAGCAACCTTACACTTACAAAATCACCAAAACTACATCCCAAAAAATCAATAAACGTACCGAATAATTCTATTGAAGCATGTTCTTTTCAGCCTATCAAATTGAGTAGCAGTTGAACCAGAAAATACCTCTAGCCCGTATAAAATAATTGGCATAAGTAACGCATGTGCAATTTGCTTTCTGATTTTTAGCGGCAGACTATAACACGAACTATGAACAGTCTTCAAAGTGAATATTAATCTCGAAGTAATAAAATTAATATGATGAAGAAACGACAACTGGTTGTCTACATATATTCCTAAAACCTTAAAATACGCAACACATACAATGTGTTCGCCATTTACTAAAATTCGAGGTACTATTCGTCTATTAAATCCAAAAAGCATTGCCTTAGACTTCGAAATATTCAATGAAATGAAATTATCACCACACCAGCATTCTATATTCTGCATTTCTCTATTAACCATAAGTTCTAGTTCATTGCCACAATCTGCAACGGCAACAAGTTGCAGGTCGTCTGCGTAAAGGTAACCTTTCAATGTAGATAGCCGACTCAGTAGATCGTTAATATATAACAGGAACAACTGAGGCCCCAGAATAGAACCTTGGGGGACACCCCAGTAAACTCTCTTGGTATTCGAAATTTTATTCTTCACCTGAACATACTGTGATCTGCCTCTCAAAAACGTGTCCACTAAACGACATGCTGAAGTTGAAAACCTATATAATGTAAACAATATATTAAGCAAAATCTCGTGTGAAATGGATTCAAATGCCCTACTGAAATCTAAACTTATGACTGACGCTAATTTTCCACAGCGGACCTAACCTCGTCTATAATACTTAAAACCAGAGTTGTCGTATTATGCCCCTTTCTAAAACCCGATTGATTGTTAGAAATTAATCTACCATTTACCAAGTATTCAGTCAACTGATCATTCATAATAAGCTCAAGTATCTTAGAGCAAACGGATAATACATTAATCCGACGAAAATCAGATAAAACTCTCGGATTTTTCACCTTTGGGACTGGTACAACTCTTGCACATTTCCAACTGATTGGATATTTTGCAGTTATTATAATAGAATTTAAAATATGCGTAAAATGTATCGAAACCATTGGAAAAATTAATTTTAAAAATTTTATGGAAAGTCCATCAGGACCAATACAATTTGATTTAACCCTCATCATGTCATGTCCTGTTTGCATACAATATTGCTGGGGGGTTGGGTATCTCCGGCAAAATAAAGAAATCATTGCACTGATCCACATGAACATCGCAGACATTGGCATTACCGTTAACACTACATATACCAATTCTTTTTAACTCATTCCACATTTGTCGAGGATTACATTCAGAAAATAGATTGTGATAGCATTTAGCACGAGCTCTCCTAATAATAGGTTTTAACTTATTATTGCGGTATCTACAAAAAGTTGCCCATCTTTCGGGACTACTAATTTACATATAAGCACGATAAGAAAAATCTCTATTCTCCTTAGCGATTAAAACTCTACCCTTCATCCAGTCCTGTTTCCTCCTACATTTAATTGTCTTTAGAGGAACATTTCTATCATACAGATACAATAACCGTTGTGTTAAATAGTCCACTTGAAAATTGGCATCAGACGTTTCATAAATTGGACTAAAATCTATTTGCTCTATATCCCGTTGACAACTCTCAATATCTAAGCGACTATAGTCCCTTACATTTATTACGCTAGCGATTCTAGTTAAGCCAATATTGTAAAAAATATAAACAGCAGCATGGTGGGAGCTGGAAATTGGAATTGTCCCTTACTACATATATGATCATCCTTTACAACCAAAAAGTAATCTTTTAACGAACAGCTATCAGATCTTACCTCAAAATGAGTTGGTAAACTATTGTGCACCAAATTTAGCCCTAGAGGGGAGCACATTGTTCTCATCATCTCACCGTTGTTAAACAAATTAATATTAAAATCACCCATGCAAACAACATGCTCATACCCAGAAACTAAATCTCCTAAGTCTTCCTCACACGCACGAATATTACCCCCTGGTAGATATATAACTCCTAATAGAATCGGTACAGACCCTGTACCCACAATTTCAACAGACAAACCTTCATAATTCACCTCATCATTTACAGTGTGTATAACTCTTGATTTAAACCCATTCCTTATATATATACATACCCCACCACCATTTCTTATAATTCTGTTATTTCTATGCACATAGTATCCGACAATAGATACCGCATTGTCGGTTATAAAGGGTTTCAGAGATGATTCGGATATCGCTATAATATTCGAAAATTCCATCTTCAAACAAATTCCTAATTTCGTCAACCTTTGTAGCATTTGTTCTTGGAGACAGGCTCTGAGCATTTATGTGAATCATATTTAGATTATTATGATTAAGGTTAATATTTCGCAAAGCTTCGCTGCTGATAATCTCCCCGAGATTGTTATTCATGATCAAAAAATAATATAACCACCCACACCCGTGCCCAAAAATGCAATGTATATAATATTGTAATAACTTCTAAAATTTACTAAATTTCATTGGAGATTTATTCATGAAAAAACTATCCGTAAAAAAAAAACAATTGTTAATAAAACCATCGAGAATACCCTCAAAATCACGTCACATCTTTGCAATGATTTTTAATAAAAATAACAACAGTTTTTAAAGATTCAAAGCTTGTTCGCATGCCCACTACAATCCACCACCCCCACCACAACCGGAAAAATTCAATACAAAACAGGAAACAAACCCCTCCAACTGTAGTAAAAGTAGCAACGAACTCGAGCAAACGAAGGCATTGTCAGTGTGTTCATCTACTCGAAACTGCTACCACCCTCACAACCAGAAAGCCCCGCTCACCCCCTGCACCGAACCCCTCTCGATACAGTAAAGGTAGTTACCTGCAGCATGCAAATAAACGAACAAGCTTATTAACAACAAGGAAATATGTATTTTTCACTTTTGCACAATACTGAATGTTTTATCTTGAAAGTATTCCGAAGTTTATGCTCATTAATATCATTAACAGAATCTTTCCAATCCTTTAAAGAAGAAGGAAAGAAAAGAAAAAAAAATAACTAAAAAAAAACAGCTTTATAATTTTGTAGTTTATGCTAAAATCAAAAAAGTAAATTAAAGGTTTTTATACAACAGAACAAATTAAAATTTCAAAAATAGAATAGAAAACAAAATTGTATATGAAAAAAATAATAAAATGAATTCAAATATACTATTTTATACAAACTTCTAATAAAGAAAATAAGTATTTTAAAGTTTGCAATAAGCATCTACGGTTTCGGTTTCTTCTTCTTGTACATTGGTTTTGAAAAACGCAGTCATCTTACCTAAATTAAGTAATTTAGAGGTACCACCCGGGAGAAATATTTTGGCTTCTGGCATTTCTTTATTATAAAATCTGAATTTGGCGATCTTTAAGCAATCTGCGACATAACTAGTTGAGTTTAGACGCCATTGGGGTCAGATTGTCATTGAGGTAGACTCTGGATTCGGCCTCCGTTTTTTTATATATCTGGCAAAGTTTTAAACCTTCAGTATTTTTTCATTAACTTATCTCTTTTGTATACGCTATTAAATTTGACTAAAACTGACTTTTTTTAACGTATATATGTACATAGGTTGATATCACTATGATTAATTTACACCTCAAGGCATTTCCCAATCTCAAACACAGTATTATGCATCTCATCTATATTCATTTCAGCCGACAACCCAAATATAACAATGTCACTTCTATTTATTTGCCTCCTTAAGTTATTGTTTTCATACTCTAAGTGCTAAATTGTAGATGTAACAAATGCATCAGTTGCTTTGGCTTTCAAAGAACAGCTTGCCACTTCGGATTTAATGTCTTTAAGTTGAATTATAATATCTTCAGATATATTTTTGAACAGCTCCTTAATTGTCGCTTCCAACTCACTTAACTTTGATGAAATTTCAGTGTCACACGTTTTGGCTTTTGGTTTATTGAAGCACGGCCGACATTTAAATACTATTCCACCTTTGCTTTTGTTGATAAGTTCTAGCATTGACTCGGTTACATAAGAATTTTTTTTGTTGCGCAGCTTATATGGAAATCAGGATCACATTCACCACATTTAGTAAATTTTGCATTCTTTTCATTTACATCACATTCTGCACACTGTTTTGCTGGAGCCCTTGTATATTACTTGTGTTTTATCTAGGGTTTGGGGTTCGGGAATTCCCGGGAAAATAATATATTTTTCCCGGGAAAACGGGAAATTTTAAAAATATTAAACTTTTTAGATTGTTTTTGTTTCGAATAGGATTTTTTAATTTTAGTCATAAAAAACATTTTAAATACCAAAACAAAAATGTCATTGTTAAAATCTTTTATTTGACACACAAATAAAATCTTTGCCAACTAATTAGGAGAATTTCAACTAATAAAGATTTTTCGCAAAACTTATTAAAAATTTAGGTAGTAAAACCTAAAAACTTGGTAAAATGTTTAAAAGAAATATGAAAAAAAGCTTTGTTTCTTACAAATAATCGCCCTTACTATCTAAATTTTTCAAATGTATAATTTAAAACTTTAAACTTTAGTTAAAATATTGGGTGGCAGTATACCTTGACTTGATTTATTTTTGGAGCATTCTGATTGGTTAATTTATTTTCAACCAATCAAAATATTTGAAAATATTTTTGTAAGGTTTTCATCAGGCACCCGATATTAATACTTTTAAAACGTTTTATTTTGTTTTTCCTCAATAAAAAAAAAATCACTTGTGTACAAATGAATTTATTTTTCTTGATGGATATTTTGTTTTCATCAATTTTTTTATTTTTTGTTTTCTTTTCGAAAACAAAATTTTAAAAATATCCGTACTGATATTTTCAGGAAAGTTGAGAATTATTTTTATTTTTGTACTGAGGAAAAAACAAAAAAAAAAACGTTTTTTTTTTATTGAGGAAAAAACAAAATAAAACGTTTTAAAACGTTTTTTTTAGTTTTTTCTGATTACAATTACATACATATAAATTTTGTAAAAATTCTTAAAACAACATTCATATAGACATATTTCTGCATCCAATGATATAAATATTTGCGTTATTAAAAAGTAATAAAAATTTCCGCATGATAATCAGCGATTAACATTCTGCAAGCAAATATATTGATGCAAAACTATTCCTTTTTGCAAAATTTTTTGTCGTGATTTTTTATTTTTGCAATCTAACTAGCTAAGTTTGGTATAGGATATATGTATTATAGTCCCTAGATTATGGATTTTAAAGAACCCCACTTAAAAAATTGCAAACTAATGGCGGAACGCGAAAAAAAAACTTTATGGTACAAAAAATGAATTAAAAATTGTTATCAAAAATTTACATTCTGCAAACAAATACACTGATGCAAAAAATTTTCTTTTCGGAAAATTTTTTTCGCGAATTTTTTTTGCAAACTAACCACCAAACTTTGATATGAGAATATTGGTATTATAGTCCCAAGATTATGAATTTTAAAAATCCGCACTTAAAAAATTGCAAAAAAAATCGCGGAACGCGAAAAAAAGCTTTATGGTACAAAAAATAAATTAAAAAACTCAGTCAGCGATTTACATTCTTCAAAAGAATATGTTGATGGAAAAATGTTCCTTTTTGCTAAATTTTTTTTCGCGAAACTTTTTGCATACTAACCACCAAACTTCGGCATAAGATATGGGAATTATTGTCCTAAGGTTAAAAATTTAAAAAAACCGCACTCAAAAAATTGCAAAATATTGGCGGAATGCGAAAAAAGCATTTATGATACAAAAAAATAGTTAAGAAACCTAATCAGCAATTTATATTCTGCAAAAGAATACATTAATGGAAAAAAATTTTTTTTTGCAAATTTTTTTTGGCAATTTTTTTTTTGCGAACTAATTACCAAACTTTGGTATAAGATATGGGTATTATGGTCCCTAGGTTATAAATTTTAAAAATCTGCACTTAAAAAATTGCGAATTAATCGCGGAATGCGAAAAAGGTTTCATGGTGAAAAAATTTAATTAGAAAACTTATACAGCGATTTCATTCCGAAAATGAATAATATTAGTGCAAAATGCTGGTCAATTGGCAAACATTTTAGCAAAAAAAAAAAAATATTTGCAATATATGTTTGTATGTATATACCGCTCAACAGTTCACTCTAGGATATTATATGATTTTCTACAGATTTGAAACCAAAAACCATAATAGTATCTCCACCATAAAAATAAAACAAAAATTTTAAAATTCTATTCATATTTTTGTACTTAGTACAAAGATGAAAAACAAAAAAAAACGTTTTTTAAAACGTTTTAAAAAGTTTTATTTTTTTATCAATTTTTTTATCTTTGATATTTATACCTAAAGATATTTTTCGAATTTCAACTTGAGGGATATTTTTGTTTTAAAGTACATTTTAAATTTTTTGTTTTCGATTGAGAAAAAAAAACATTTTGAACTTTAGTGATATTTATTTTTGATAAAAACAAAAAAAAAACGTTTTCTGGTGCCTGGTTTTCATACACAAAATGAACAAAACCGTTTGATTAAAAATAAAGTCGACTTTAAATTTAAAATACTCCTTTATATTAAGGGTCAATAATTTTATAAGTGACGTTTTCATTAATAAATGTGAAAAGAAAAGACTAATGGTTAACATTGGTATCTAAATTTGGTTATCCGACATCTAAATTTGGTTCACAAAAAAAAAAAAATTGATGGTCAGAAAACAATAACAAGAATAACGTTTCAGCTAAAATTAGCAAAGTACCCGAAGAAAAAAGTGTAAGCTGAATAGGCATTAAAGGTTTTATGGTAGGGCAAACATTTCCTGAAATGGTATCCAAATTAGCCGCAGTCAATCCGCACGATAACTAGATCTTCGTTTATTCGAGAAAGTTTTTATAATAAAAAACTGGCATTGCAAAAAAATGAAACCGATGTAAAGAACATTATATTAAATTACTACAATCATGTAAAAGATATCATGATAAAAGAAATATCGACCAATATTTCTAACAATAGGAGATTTACTATAATCTTAGATAAATTGACAAGAATATCACAAAAGAGATATTTGAACATATGTATAAACGGAAATAATTAATTTTATAACCTGGGGCTGGTTTATATATCAAGAAGATGTAATGCTGATAAAATAAGAATTGTAGAAATAAGACTACAAGAGTTTTATTTGTCTTTGGAAAATAACATTGTGGCCACCATATCTAATGGGCCAAGTGTGATGAAACGGTTTGTTTCCGACAGTCCAGTAGTAGGTACTTTCTGCTGGCATCATGCAATTCATTTGGCAGTGCTGCGAGTAATTTATGTGAAATCAAATGTTCAACATTCTGATATTTTTACTTTGAATTCTCACTACACAGACTGCATTTGTACTGAAATAGTGTTTTTTTTAACAAAAATTACTTATATAGGTGGTTTTCATTAACAATTTTGTTTAAAAATATTTTATTCCCGGGAATAAAATTTTTTCATTCCCGTTTCCCGGGAAATAAAAAAAGTCCGGGAAATCCAAACCCTAGTTTTATCCCAACAAACAATTCGTTCCGTTTACGCACCGTTTTCGGTCCGTCATAAACGGAATCCAACTCCGTTTACGTACCGTTTTCTGGATCCGTATACGGGCCAGAAAACGTTTACGGACCGTTACGTCGTGTAAAAAACGGACAGGTCCGTTGAAAGTCCGTCAATGACGGACCATTTACGGACCGTTATGTCATGTATAAACGGAGTGACACCGGGCTTATATATCTACCTAAATTGACCATATGTTTACTAATGTTGAGTAGTAATTTTTATGCTTTTTTATAAATTTATTGATAACGATATTAATTATTTACAATATATATTAGTACATCCCGCTCAGTTTAGTTCTATCCAGCGAATCAATACGCGATAGGGACCCATAATAAAATCGATCATCTACATGCAAAGGGAAAAATAAATTAGCTATGGTTTAACTGATTGTATTTACAATGGTATTTTACATACTATTCAAATTCGCATACTTTAGGCTTGTTCCACGTCGTTACCGCGGGTTCCAAATTTACTCGAAACAACAACAATTTACGCGTAATTTTGACGATGGAAACGCTTTTAGAAAAATTGGGTAGACGCGTTAATGTACGTGGAACAGAGCTTTTGTTACAAAAACAAACCATCTTACGAAAACCATTGTGAAACATGCACTAAATTTCATAAATCTTACCTTGTAATGTATCTATGCGACTTGAAGTTATTTGATTGATGATGTGTTGCATATATTCCCGCCATCGCGACTAATTTCTCTCCACAAAGGCGAGAAATTAGTAAATTTAATTGTTTTTATTTTGAACACAAATTAAAATCAACTCGTATTGTTTTCGAAAATCCGATTACACGGTCCGTTAATGTTCCGTATACGTACAGCTTTGACGGATATGTGTATTACGGACCGTTAATGTGCCGGAAAAGCCGGATTTATGATTCCGTAAGTGCCGGAGAGTCCGTAAAAATGTTTCTTGGGATTGCTTATAAATTTTAAGTTTTTTTTTTTTTAATTTCTTTTTATGCACATATGTATGTTCAAATGCTTTTTTAACTCTGTCCCAGGCACGTTGCTAGGGGGGGGGGGGCTTAGGGGCTCGAGCCCCCCCCCCCCCCCCCCCGAAATGATTTGACAAATTTTTAAACGTAACAAAATATGTCGAAAGCAACAACATTTTTTAAAAAATGTAATAAAAAATATTTATTTTTTGTTGAAATCAAATACCAAATAGCCAAGTTTCTTAAGTTTTCATAAATAAAATAGACTCTAAATCCAATTGCGAAAACTGCTTTCTATAAATTTTTCTAAGCTTTTTGGTGGCCATAGAAACTGCTTTTTATGTTTTTTTTAAATAGAATGCAATCCTCTCTTTTACTGAGAAAAAATTTATAAAGTGTGACTGCAAATAGGAAACAGAAATTTTTTTAGCAACTTTTAATTGAGAAGTGGCTATTTTTTATTATTAATACTAATAGTTTTCGACATATTTATTATATTAACATAAAATTTCGTCATACAAACATAAAATTGATAAATTAACCTTCAGTTTTCCTTAAAAATTACAGGTTTCCTGCTTGCAGGCACAAGCTGTTACTATAGGGTGATAATTTGGCATAATTCGACATTTTACAACTTTTTTCCACCCTAAGTTAAGCATTATAATGTTGGATTTTCATATTTTTTTTTAAATTAAAATTATTAGCTGTCCATAAAAAAGCGTACTTTAGGAGAAACAAGAAATTTATTCTTGAAGTGACTGTAAATTAAATACATATATAAAGTCGGATTTGTCCCAAGAAGCTTCTTGCAATATATTTAACAAAACTATATTTTGCGGTTTTAGAAGTTCTTGCAAAATGACCATCGCGGTCAGAATCATTGTTTCAAATGCGAAGTGAAAGTACGCTGTTGCTAAAACAAAACCCTCAAAGTGTTTTGCAAATCTAGCTCGGTTTTTAATTTGATGGCCTCTTGAAACATGTGTCTATTTTAATCACGATCTCGTCACAAAAACGCACTATCAGTTGCTTTTTATTTATATTTAGGCCTTTTTCTAATCACTGGATTTATTTTTAGATTTATTTTATCTTCTCAAAAAATTTACATTTTGTTTTTTAATTTTCAAAATTTCATATTTTTATCCAAATCTAACACATATTCCCTAATATAATGTGAAAGAAAAATTTAAACTTTGCAAAAATGCAATTTCTGGAATAAAATTAAGCTAAATCCGAAACGGATTTATTTATTTTTTAAATCCATTTTAGATTTAGCTTATTTCAATTCCTGTGTTCATATTTTTACAAAATTTAATGAATTTCTTGTACATTATATCGGCGAGTAAATCCAGTGATTAAAAAAAGGCCTAATTGTTTGTTATTAGCAGTTTGGTGTTAAAAATTGTCGAAATCTATTCTATTTTCCTAATTCTAACACAATGCACTAGCATAAGTAGTTAGTCTATGCCTGAGTGTTAGTCTATCGTAAAAAAAATTAGAAATATTGAGTAAAAATGTGAGGACACTCGGAAATTCTCATACAAAATAAAACATTTTGTACAAACAAATAATTGGAATAAAAATGACTAGAATTTGGCATTATAGTTCTCAATTCATTTAAATCAATTTTATTTTTGAGTTCACTCGCTCATTCGAGAAAAATTTAAGTTTTTCATACACTAATATAAAAGTCTTCAAAAATTTTTGCTGAAAAAACAGCTGAGTCAAGCAGAATCTGCTTGCTAAACATTATAAAGATACAAACAGCAAGAAAAATCTGTTAAATTTACAACATTTCGGCTATATTTCGGCACTTTTAGAGCAATTTCTCTTTATAAGCAATACTTAAGTGATTTTTTGGATGTTGTTCAGAAGTAATTCTAAAAAAGCTGTAAAAATATACTAACGGATACTTTAGAAGCAATGAAAGAAGTGATTTGTTGATGTTGTTCAGATTAACTTCTAAAAATGCAGTAAAAATTCACTAACAGATGCTTGTGAATCAGTGGAAGAAGTAGTTTTTAAAGCAATACATCCGAATTTTTTTGCTGGGATGTTTTAAAACTAATCGAACAAGGAAACCGCACAAATAAATTTAAAAATTTTCTAAAAAGTATTAAATTATAATTTCACTGTTAAAATCAAGTAACAAAACTAAGAGCTACAGTATTTAAATTGTTTAATCCATTTTTTACCAACATATCTCTAAAGACACGTCTACCTATCCTTCTACGTAGTTTTGGCAGAAAATTCGCACGGAATCCATGCTTGGCAGAAAATGGGTAAAACAATATACTCCATATCACAAACGGATTGCACAAAATTTTAAATATTGACAAAAAACTGAAATTTTTGAAAATTGAAATCACCTAGAAATCAAATTACACTTGAAATATATAATTTAGTTTAAAACTTAGAAAATGCGTTAGATATTAAATTTTCCTTTATGGTTATTAGCCACTCTTAGTTGTAATATTAAACAAGTTTTAAAAACATTTAGGCCCTTACAGATATTTTTGGGTTCTTACGGATATTTTTATAAAATTTTCTGCCTATGTTTACCATTAACTTCTCGTTTTACTATTAAAAAAAATTGTAAAAGGACAGCTGGTAAAATGATAAACAAATTACACCATTGTGAAAATTCTAAATTTTAATTAAGCAAAGAAATACACAAAATAAAACTTCTGTATATAAAAATTCACTGAACGAAGTCAAAAAAAAACTTTTGAGTGCAAAAAATACGTGTTTCTGTGCGATTTTTGAGACTAAAACTATACGCATTTTAATTTTTTTTTAATAGTTTTGGGTTAGAAAAGTGATTTTGTGCGTTCCCGTACTTTTGGGTAATTTTGCCTTTTAGATAGAGGATTTTGTGATTACTCTCATTTTATTGAAATTTACACAAAAAGCAAAGGAGCACACTTAACTTAAAATAAACAAAAAAAAAGCGGGAAAAGCCCGAAATAAATTCCTAGCTGTCCTATTTTGTTAAATTTGTCATTGTTTGTTTGTTTGTAAACTGACTTTTGTGTTTTATTGCTTATAAATTTTAAGTTTTTTTTTTATTTCTTTTTATGCACATATGTTTGTTCAAATGCTTTTTTAACTCTGTTCTATTTTGTTAAATTTGCTTAAATATTTCTCAAATGCAATGCAACGGTTTAAATGAGTTTGATAAAAAGTAAAAAATGAATAGCAACCCAGCAAAAAAAAATCGTCAAAAGAAGAGTAAAAGAAGCAGTGATTTGGATTCGATATTGTGAAAATTTGGATCGGAACCAATGAATTTTACATAGGGTTGTCATAGGGTGGAAGTTTTCTTTTATGATCCTTTTGATGTTCTTTTTAATTGGTGAAAAGGAATTAATTTTTGTTCGTAAAAAATTTAAGCTAATCAATTGGACCTGACAAGTTAACTCAAAATAATTAAAGTTAAGTGCTTAACCACAGTTATAAATGTTAAATTTATATGGAAATATCTGTAGTTAGATAGATTTGGAAAGACTTAATTTCCTTCAAAATCACATTTTCGGAAGTTGTGAAAAAGAACTGCTTTAGAAGCGGAAAATCACAACTTAATGATACTTTGGAATCAATGAAAAATTGATTCCTTAAGATCACTTCCACGTTTTTTTGCTGGGAAGTAATAATACTGGTTTTTTATTTATATCTGGCTTCGTCTTCTCATATAATATAAGAGTATCTTAGCATTATTTCTGTCGATATAAATAAAGCAGATGGGATATTTCTCACTTATTGTTTCTCAATTTTTTTTTTCATTCGTTTTTTACAGTTTTTTTACTTTTCTTTTTTTTATCGTTCAATTATATGTATAATATGTTTCTTTTAAATTTATAAAGTTTATTTAAATTTTTAATATGATTTCTTTCCCAATATATTCATTTATAGTCTGTTAATTAAACTGACTTCTTTAATAGAATTAGAAACACGATTTTACCACCAATTTTTATTTTTACGGACAGTAGAAAAATTTGCGTCTACTCTTGAGTCATTGCAAATTACATTTTTTCTTCACATAATTAATGATAACTCAAAAAGGCTTAGTCCGATCTTATTAAAATAAACTTAGAAAAATTGAGATTTACATAACCTTTAATCCGTTTATATATTGCATTTCAATCGGCTCAGTAGTTTCGGAGTTATAATCAAAAATTTAAGCAAAAAATATATTTTTTACGTGAAAATAGCAAATTTTTTTGTTTTAAAAAAATCATGAAAAATCGAAAACGGCAAAAATTGTTCAGATTTATTGCTTTATCGCAAAGCACATGTAATAGCAATAAAATGAGATATCGAACATAAAAATCTATTGATTCTTTTCGAATTTATTCACAATTAAGTGAATTCCCTCTTTTTCAAAAATTTTAGTGTATTGTTTGATATACATACATAAAATTGAGTAGTTAATGTTCTTCTTTCGATTTATTGAATTTCGAAAATTTTCACATCGAAAATTCATTACATAGTAACATTTCTGTATTTTTTGGCAAACCGCTACCTACAATACTGATTCTATTCTTCGGCAAAACATTTGAATTGGATGAGTTTAAATGTATTAAACAGTAGAAAATTTATATAGTATTATAAGGAATAAAATAAGAAAATAAATAAATAATTATTATAAACTACAAACTCTGGAATTTTCTTTTATTCGATTTTCTATTGTTCAATAACGAAGTGTTAAGCTACATTCACAGTGATGGAGTACACCACTCTGCAGAGTGGAGTGTACTAAAATAGAGATGGCATGATACAAAAAATATGTAAGTGCGAAAAAGAAAGGAACAAAATCCACTCTGTAGAGTGGAGTACTCCATCACTGTGAATGTAGCTTTAAGGTGCTTTCACAATGGTAGAGTGACTCTACTCTGCAGCACAGATTAAAATGTTAACTGTTTGAAATGCAGAGTAGAGTTACTTCAAAACTTATTTGACATTTTAGTACTTCATATTTTCGCCACTTTTTTGCCAGAATTTTTACCATTTTTAATTTAAATATTTTTTTTATTTTAAATTATACCGGAAACACCACAAATTTTATATTTATTTGATATATTTTGTTATTATTTTTTTTAATTTGTTGACACTTAGATATGTGAACAAATTAGAGATGTGTTTTTTGGGTATATTTGTCATGTTAAACAGTTAACAGACCAATGTTAACTCCAGAGTGTAGCAAATCTGTACTCCAGAGTCAAACAAGTTTTACTCTGGAGTGGAATAACAAGAGATAGCACAATACAAATATGTGTTAGTATGAAAGAGAAAAAAACTAAATTTGCTACAGATTGGAGTACTCCGTCATTGTAAACGCACCTTTAAGGTGCTTTCACAGTGGTGGAGTGGCTCTACTCTGCAGCACAGATTCAAATGTTAACCGTTCACAATGCAGAGTAGAGTTACTTCAAAAAAATATGTGACGTTTCAGTACTTACGCAGTTTTTGCGAATATCTTGGCATGGCTGCTATAATTATAAAATATTTTTTTATTTTATATATTATTACAAATTGAAACTATTTCCTTTTATTTTTCAATATTTTTTTATAATTTGTTGACAATTAGAGATGTGAACAAATTAGTGATGTGTTTTTTTAGTTATATTTGTCATGTTAAACAGTTAACAGAGTGATGTTAACTCTAGAGTGCAACAAATCTGTACTCCAGAGTCAAACAAATTTAACTCTGGAGAATAAAAAAAGATAGCCAAATACAAAAACGTATTAGTAAGAAAGAGAAAACAACTAAATTTTCTACAGATTGGAGTACTCCATCATTGTAAACGCACCTTTACTCTGAATACTCCGGCAAAAATCAGCCATCATGTGTGCATCCCAGCGACCCTGGTATCGTTCCTCCATTGTCCGAATATCTTGGTGGAATCGTTCGCCCTGTTCCTCACTCAAGTCTCCTAGATTTTCAGGAAAACGATCTAAGTGACTGTGCAGGTAGTGTACTTTGATGCTCATGTTGCATCCACGATTCTGGAAGTGAGTAAACATCTCTTCAACGTGCACAATGTAATCATCACCCTTATTATTTCCTAAGAAATTTTGAATAACCCATACAAACGAATCCCATGCATTCTTCTCAATTTCTGACATTGAATTGCCAAAATCAGTATCTTTCACCAATTTGCGAATTTGTGGGCCGTTAAATATGCCTGCTTTCAGCTTTTCCATACTCAGATTAGGAAACTTCCTTGAAATATACTGGAAACATTCAATATCTTTGTTAAGTGCTTTAACATATTGTTTCATCAGACCAAGTTTAATGTGAAGAGGGGGTCATATGATGCGATCTCCGGGCACTAGAGCCACATTTATACACTCATACAAATAAGTCCGTAAAAATAGCAGAAAAAGTTACTAAAAATTAGTTAAAAATGATGTTGCAGAAAAAACTGCTAATATTAGCAGAATCAGTTTGCTAAATATTAATAAAATGAAAACAGCAAAAAAAAAACTTTTAAATTTACAGAATTTTAGTAATATTTGAGCTAAATTGTTGTTAATTGCAAATAACAATTTAACCTGCTAAAATTAGCAAAAAAAAAAATTTATGAATAGTAGTTTAATAAAAATAGCAAAAAAAACTGTTAAATTTACAGAATTTTAGTAATATTAGAGCTAAATTTTTGTTAATTGCAAATAACAATTTAACTTGCTGAAGAAATCAGCAAAAAAAATCGCTAAATAATAGTAGAAGGAAATAGCAAAAAAAAAAACTGTTAAATCTACAAAATTTTTGGTAAAATTTTCTGAAATCAACAAAACTTTGGCAGATTACTAGTGGACTGGAAAAAGGTAAAAAAAGGAGCAAATGAAATGAAAATTAATAAATAAAAAATAAATGTGTATTTAAAAACATACTTGGGACCAGTTTATTGAATGTGTCAATTAATTGAAATTTTTTCAATTGGCATTGTTCAATGCCTAAATGCCTATTTATAATTGATGAAAGAAGTATTTGTGTTCATGTTTTAATAAAAGAATAAATTAAGAAAAAAAAAATAAAAAATCGCGTATTTCTTATATTTTCTTTATATTACAATGCTTTTTCTTCAATTATGTGTACATTTCATTACCATTGTTTTCATCTATGCAAATTGAAAAATTTCATTGGCATTGAATGGTGATGAAATTTGCTGGCAGATAAAGTAATGCCAATTATATTTCAATGCCAATGAAAATTGCCCAAGAATGATTTTTTGTAAAAGTGGTAATATTTATAGACAATAATATGTTAAACATAACAACCCAGTCAGAAATCGCCAGTGGTATAAAAAATCAAGCACTGGCATACCACGGTGTTAAAAATAAATGAGTAGCAGAACATTCATTTGGGACGCTTTGCCAGCGTTTGCAAAAAGAGTGTTGCCAGTATTTGTTTTACAAAAATTTCGGGGGTTTATAAAAAAAACTACTGGCATAGAATTGGCTTACAGTGATATGCCAGGGTTTGCAACCAGTGGTTATCCAGTGCTACCTAGCCAATGCTACCAGTGGTATAAAAATCAATTCACTGGTAGACCAATGATTTTATACAAATGCTGACGCTTTGTTAAAAAAGGTTTGTAGTCAGAAGGTTCCGAGTTCAAATCCGGTTGCAAGGAAAATTTTTTTTTTATTTTTTTTAATTTAAAATTTTTTTGTTATATAAAATCAATTTTTTGTTTGTGGGAAAGCTCCTTCAAGACCAACTTTTCTTTTGCCCTCCCAACGCTGGCATATTAGTTACAAAAAATTGTTTCCAGTACTAGCCTTTTGGCAGAGCCAGTAGTTGTCCAGCTATTATCACTCATTTATGTGTTTAGCCATCAAATATTATATGTCTCGTTAGCTCAGTGGGTAATCTGACTGCCTGGGATCAAATTACGGCAGGACCAAAAAAATACATATGAACTTTTTTTAAATTTTATTTTGGAAAATATATTTCCAGACTACCTATTTATTTGTTTTGCCAGCGTTTTACCAACGTTCAAAAATTTTGTTCCTCCAGTGCTTTTCCGGCGCTTTTTCGACAGCCGGTCTGTTTTAGCGGCAGCAATTCTGTGTTACGGCTGTAACACTTAGAATAATAATTATAATAAAACGCCAATACTTTCACTTTGGATGTGTTTTATTATCTAAACAAAAGGTTTTCAATAACATTAATTCAAATATCTTAAATAATATAAAAGAAACTTACAGAATTCTATTCCTCGCGGTATTTTCAGAAAGCGTCTTTTACTTACAATGTTGTCAATATATATCATTAAAACCTACGTTAAAAAATAAGAATACAAAAAAGGTAATAATAGAAAGTGTTGACAATTCAATCGATAACACCATACGTGCAAAATAAACATTAAGCCTATGAATGTTCCACATATACAGCTCTTCGGAACATTCCACCTCCCGTGAGTCGATCAGGGAGACTCACTAACCACATCGTGTACTGCCAGTTTTGACGCAGGACGTTTCAATCTTCCCATTGGAGTTTTGATCCATGCCGAACGAACGTGCCCATCAGCAACTGTACATATATCTTCAACCACACCTCGTTTCCATTTTCCCCGCTCCTCAGTCTCATCGCATATAACCACAACATCGCCTATTTTCAACGGTTTCACAGGATGGTACCATTTTGTCCGCCTTGTCAAATCGGGTAAATACTCCAAAACCCATCTTTTCCGGAATGTCTGCTTGAGCTGTTGTAAAATGTGCCACTGTTTGCGGAGACATACCTTCTTGTCCACTGCAGGGGTTTGTACGATGTTCGGCGATCCGAGTAAAAAATGGTTCGGCGTAAGTGGCTCGCTATCCGAGCTGTCAATGGGTAAGTGCGTCAAAGGACGCGAATTTACCAAGTTTTCAGCCTCAATCAGGAGACTATTCAAAGTATCAAGCTGTGGCGATCTTTCCCTCAAAGTAAACCCCAATACGTTCTTTATGGCACGAACCATCCTTTCCCATGCACCACCTGTGGAAGGGTTAGCCGGGGTATTAAATATCAATTCTATGCCCCGGCGCGTACACTCATCAGCCATCAGCGTCTCAATTCTAACAAAGTCTTCTTTTGTGGCTCCAACGAAATTGGTACCTCTATCACTCCTTATTCTAATCGGCACGCCTCTCCTATTAATGAAATTTATAATACATAAAATCACAGCATCTGTTGACAAATCTCTTGCGAGCTCTAGATGGACCGCTCTTGTCGTCATGCACGTAAAAATTGACACCCACCTCTTTTCACACCTTCGGCCAATTGACACCGTACAATGCCCGTATATGTAAAGGGTCTTACGAATGGAGTTATACGATCTACCGGCAATTGTCCCATTAATGGGGCTTCGGGAACAGCGTTCCCATTTTTGCAAACCTGGCAGCTTTTCTTCGCACTCCTTACCAACTGCCTCAAACTGGGGATCCAAAACTTGGTTTGAATGGCGGCACAAATAGCCTCTTGATTCTGATGAACGTATTTTTCATGATAGTGTTTTACTATAAGCTTAGTAATTACATGGTCTTTCGGCATAATAATTGGTTCCCTTGTACATTGCTCCACACACGTAGCCTTACTAATACGACCTGACATTTGTATCAGTTCATCATCTTTAAGGCATAGGTTTAACTTATAAATGCTGCTCTTCTTAGACACCTGCTGCTCAGATTTCAAGAGATTATATTCTCTTTCAAAAATTTCCCTTTGAGCTATTTGACACCAATATATTTCAGCCTCGTTGATTTCCTGAAGGGTCAAATACGGCTTAAAATTCAAAGTAGATCTGTTCCGAGGTATAGCAAGACATTTAAAAATTTTAACTGCTCGAACTACCCAGCACCTAATTCTCAATAACTTGTATTATTTCGAATATTTGTCGTACGATATTATGGGCTGAATCTCTGTGATGGACAATAAAAAGTTTGAACGGACACCAGATTCATATGTTTGTTTATCAGCTTCACAACTTAACTTTGGCTAATCATTTTCATTGGATCTTAAGAATGACGGGCCATTTAACCAGCGAGATTCTTGGCCATTTCCTGAAAAGTACATCGGCCTTGACGCATCATCAGCGGGGTTTTGGGATCCGCGAACCCATCGCCATTGTTTTGCCTTGTAGTGTTCTAGAATTTCGGCAACTGGGTGGGACACAAACTGTTTATAAATGCGACTGTCCAACTGAATCCACTTAACCACCGTTTTCGAGTCGGAACAAAATATTATTCGCATCGGTTTTATATCATGGCTTGAAATAATAGCTTCTTTCAATCTTACTCCGAGCACCGCAGCCTGAAGTTCCAATCTTGGTATCGAAAGGGTTTTTATTGGGTCACATTTTGATTTGCCAGCAACAAACAATATTTCAATATTATCTTCCAACCGTGTTCTCCAATAACCGACAGCCGCGAACGCCACCTCGCTCGCGTCCACGAAGATATGTAATTCAACAATAGTCGACGGATCAGTAAACGTTACTCCATAGCATCTGGGAATCCTTATATGTCGTGCATTTTGGAGTTCTCTATACCAGTCTTGCCATTTACAATACACTTTATCGGGAATTGGTGAGCTCCAGTCCAAATTATATATCCACAGTTCCTGAAGTATAATCTTAGATCTGATAACAATATTCGCCAAAAAACCAAATGGGTCAAAAATTGACATAACCAAACTTAGAACTTCGCCTTTAGTAGGCTTTCGACTGCCACTTAAAACCGCCTCTGGAACTCTAGAAAATTTCAAGATAAAGTGGAATGAATCATCTTTAGGCGCCCAAAAAAGACCAAGAACCTTTTCCGTCATTGACTCACTTATGCTGAGATCTTTCGACTCTGATTTGTCGGTACAATCTGGCCCCTTAATAACATGACAAAATTCAAGTGAATTTGAGACAAACCCACGCAGTTCGAAACCGGCGTGTTCATGAATGTTAATTACGCTCTTCGTTACGGCAATAGCATCTGCAGTTGTATCGAAACTATCTACATAGTCGCCTACGTAATGGCAGTCCACAATTGCCCTATAGGCTCTGGCATCACTTTTCTCAAATATCTTGGCATTTAAATTTTTGACGTATTGGGCAGAGCACGGCGAACTAGCGGACCCAAATATCATCGCTTGCATTATATATATGTCCGGCTCACTGTCGTTCACACTCGATCGCCATAAAAATCGCTGGGCTGTTTGGTCCTCTTCACGAATACGAACACGATGAAACATCTCACGTATGTCCCCACAAACTGCCACTTGTCGCTGTCGAAATTTAAATAATATTGAAAGTAGTGGTTTTGGTTGATACCTGGTTGGACCCTTAAGTAGTCTGGAGTTGAATGATTCACCATCCACAGTCGCAGCTGCATCAAACACCAGACGTCTCTTATTACCCTTATTAGCGTTTACAATAACGAAATGCGGCAAATACCATGTGCGGTAATTTTTCACGGCAGCCTCTACGGAGGACAATTTCCTTGCGTATCCCTTCTGGATATAATCTTCAATCTTATCCTTATACCATTTTCCCATATCTTCATTTTTTCTCATTTTACATTCCGTGCTCTGTAAACGTTTATAGGCCAACGAGTAAGTTTCCTTAAATTTGCATTCATCTTGTTTCCAAAGAAGGCCAGTCTGGTATCGTTGCCCGTTTTTAACTGTAGTATCCCCCAATATTTTTTCAGCTCTTAAATCTTCCTCGGAGACAATAGGATTCACTGGTTTCATTCCAAAACTTTCCAGTGAAAAATAATCCGACATTTGTTTTCCAAATTTTCCTCATTTGACCCAAAAAGTATATTCCCCAAATCTGTCTCATGTACAGAAAAACAATCGTCCAAATTTAAAACTTTATGTGGGCGAACCAGTTTTAAGTGCGGCAAACCGATCAGCAGCTTCGGCTTGGCTTTAAAATACTCATCAATGGCGATATCTTTCAATATAGGAAACTTCTCTTTAAATGTCTTTAATTCTAGAATTTGTGCTGTTAACTTCAAATGGCCTGTCGTTATGACGTTCTTCATCTGGAAACTACAATTGTCCTTATTACTAATTTCCAATTCTATTTTCATCGACATTTCGTTTGATCTCTTGCCGCCTATCTATCCGAGCGATAAATTACTTTTCGGCCCTTTTAAACCTATTTTAATCGCAATTTCCTCTTCTAATAGTGTCACCTTTGTTCCGTCATCGATGAAAGCCATAATATCGATGCTACCTCTGGGGCCTTTTAAACGTACTGGTAAATATTTAAATAAAGTTTCCTTACTCAAACATTCCTCTACTATTGTCGTTACTGAGGCGCTGTGGTTTTCATTCTGTGCAGCTAAATTCGACATACCATCACTAACAGAAGTACCATCACTAACAAAAATATTTGTTTGTTTACCTTTTCTATCTTCGTGAAGCAAACGATTATGGTATCTGTTGCAATTCTGAATACCACATGAACGAGGGCTATTACATTGGAATGAATTATGGCCAGTTGCCAAGCAACAGAAGCATAAACGATTGTCCTTTACCAATTTCCATCTTTGATCAGTTGAGCTGTTTCTAAATTTTGTACACTGGGTAAGGTTATGATTGTTGTGGCACATCACACATTTCGTCTGCTTGCGATCATCAACTGTTATGGCAAATGATAGCTTATATTTGCCTCCCTTATCCTTTGCAACTTCCTCACTGTTGGAATATGTTGCGGTTGCCAGTGATATGTATGTGGCAACATTTTGCAGCCACTCGCTAAACTGACGTACTGTTGGATATTGACCCAGGTTAGTGAATATTTTTCCCATTCCTCACGCTTTGTAAGAGGCAACTTGTCAACGAGCTCATCGAGTAAAGTCGGATTAGAGAGATGTGGTGTTGCGCCAGCATTCTCCAAAAATATGGTGAGGTTCGAAACCATTGTGGCAAAATTTACAATCTCAGAAATTTTCCTTCCCGAGATGGCAGGAAACGCCTTTACCTTAGCAATCTGGCTAAGTATCATGATATGCGGACGACCGTAATGGAAATCAAGAGTGTTCATTACCTGATCAACACTTTCCGGGTGTATAAGGAAGCTTCCACCTTCGCTTTGGCATTTCCTTTTAAAGCCTTTTGCAAACGGAATAAATTTTCCAATTTCGAATAATTATAGTGTTGAGTTGTCTCCCTATATGAGACAGCGAACATTCGCCATTGTTCTGGCTGTCCGTTGAACTCCGGCAGATCGTACAACTTGCGAAAGGGATGAAAAACTTGTTGCTGTTCATTTGAAACTCCCATGGTGTTTATATGGTGTGATGATGATTGAAATGTTGTTGTTGGTATGCACGGCTGTGGTGGCTGAGACGATAAAATTGTGGCAAATTGATGCTGCGTGTACGTAGGCTGTGAAAATGTGGCAAAATTAGGCTGCGAAAATGTGGGTATGTGTGTAGTTTGCGTTGGCGACGGCTGTGGCATATAATTATGTGGTATATAATTCGAATTAAAATTAGAAATTGGCATACTTATCTTTTGATTCATAGAGGAGTATAGCGATGATGTTAGAGGCATTGTGGTCAAAGGCACTGCAGATATCGGCAAGATGGTTGTTGATACTATGGGCGGTTGTAATGTGGCTGGCGGCGGCAGGTAACTAGTTTCAATATGTGGTAGATGGGATACAGAGGCAGTAGGATTCGGCGATGTAGTTGCATTTTTTAACAACATGTTAAGAGATATCTTCAACTTTCTTATGTCCTCTTTTAACTCGGCAACGGCATCTTGTTGCACGACAGTTTTCTCGTGGTCACTTTCATCTTCCGACAAGTCGTGACTTTCCTTTCTTCGGACATATTTCCAAGTCGCTTACTTCGGCGGTGAATTATATTCTAGTCATAAGCATAAAACAGCAATAATTTTACGTCATAAGCTTTCCCAGAAAAGGCATACAATTCCAATAATTGTATAATAAAAAATGTTGTAGCGGCAGCAATTCTGTGTTACGGCTGTAACACTTAGAATAATAATTATAATAAAACGCCAATACTTTCGCTTTGGATGTGTTTTATTATCTAAACAAAAGGTTTTCAATAACATTAATTCAAATATCTTAAATAATATAAAAGAAACTTACAGAATTCTATTCCTCGCGGTATTTTCAGAAAGCGTCTTTTACTTACAATGTTGTCAATATATATCATTAAAACTTACGTTAAAAAATAAGAATACAAAAAGTTAATAATAGAAAGTGTTGACAATTCAATCGATAACACCATACGTGCAAAATAAACGTTAAGTCTATAAATGTTCCACATATACAGCTCTTCGGAACACGGTCCTTTTTTCTAATGATGTTATCATTTTGGGAATGGAAAAGCACTTTTTGCCAGTACTTGTACACCTGTTAAAGTGCTTTACAACCGCTTCCCGTTTGTATTTTTCTGATTGGGAAAATATATTTCAGAGACCCTTCTTTGACTTTAATTGTTTGCTGATCGGATATGTACTTCCGAATTTATTTGAGTTTCCATTTTCACCTCTAAAGCTCCACCCACAGGAAAGAAGGTGTGGCCGATTAAAAATATCGTATTCTTTAAATAAGCTTAAAGGAAAAAAATTAGGGTCATCCCCGTAAACTCCACTTGCTCCCCAGAGATACTTTTAATCACAATTTTCATATTAAAATGGTTCGTCCACAATAAATGTATTACGATAAATGGAAACTTTTCTCATAAATTTTAATAATTTAGATATTTTATGAGTAGGACAAATTTTCAACCATTTCCATTTAGCTTTATTTAAAAACTTTTTGCATTATTTTTGGCGAGTTAAAAATATGCAGTAATTTTTATGAGTCATTTAACATTCTGTTTATAACCGCTCCAAAATTGGTGGTTTAGTTTACAAAAAATTTGTAAAATTAGCAAATCTTCTGTTAAAAATTAGTAACTAAAATTCAGCAAAATACTGTAAAGTTAGAAAATTTATTGTTAAAAATTAGTAACTAAATTCAGCAAAAAAAAAATAGCAAAAAAATTTGTAAGTTAGTAATGTGGAGGTAGCAAAAAAATTAACTAAAAATTAGTTAAAAATTTGTTAAGTTGAAGTACTAACAGTTTTACTAACTTTTCTACAAACTTTTTTCTATGAGTGTAACATTTGGTATACCTGGAAACAGGGGCCAGATTCCCGCAGTCGTTAGCGTTCAAAATTGTTAAAAAATCAGGTTTTTAAAGTGCAAATAAAAGAACACGAACAATTATTGTTACAACTTTAACTCATATTTGCAAAAAGGAACTAAATGCTTCACCTCTAACGTGGTTTTAATATTTGTAATGTTTTAAGTAACAATAATTGCTATCGAATAACACTCGATCACGACTGCGGTAATTTGCCCCCAGTGTTTCCCTAGAAGGCCATTGTCTTCTCTTCCAATGTTCTACTTTAGCTCTGCTGTCCCATAAACATAAAAAGCAAGGATATTTTGTAAAGCCACTTTGTTGAACTTAGAGGAAATTTACCATCTTAAGATCAACACAAATTACCCAGTTATATTCAGCATACTTTATCTTCTTCATGACCAATGCAATTACAGAGTATTCTTCTTTTACTTTGGTTGAATGTGCGATCGGCAAAGAGTGAAATTTATTTCCATTATGCAAAAGGACACACTTCAAGCTGCGTTTTAATGAGTCGATAAATAAACGCCATTCGTTTGAATCGTATCTCTGTAAGCCCATTGCAGTCATCAAACCAGAAATATCTGTGCAGTACACAAAATCATCCTCTTCAACAAAATAATGAAGTAAGCCTTCTTCTTGAGTACGGTAATACGAAACTTTAGTTTCTTTAGTTATGAGATCTGTTTCTTTCATCCGGGACGCAAGTAATTCCGAATATCTTTTCGACAATCCAAGGTCTCTAATTACATCATTAAGCTGGTCTTGATTCCATGGTCTCAGCGAGAAATTTTTGTGTGGGATGAACTCGTCATTTTCAGATGTAAATGGTAGTGCTGGATGTGAACTATCTGAATGGTAACACATACTTGAGGTTGAGTGTCCTGGTGAAGATGAAAGCACTTGACTAAAGCTTGGTCCCCGATCTTGAGCATATTTAATTTCTGGTGAATGTAGAACTGCAAGTGTAAACCCATCAGCAGACCTCGTGGGGTAAGACCATCGCATATGTTTTCCGAAGCCGGTTTTTGTACTTAAACAAAAATAACAATCGGATTCGTGGCTCGCTGTTTCTCTCCATAGCATAGGCTTCGAAATTTGCAAGTGTCGTCTGTAAAATTAAAAAAGTATTTAAATCTTTTTTAATTTTACAGACGACACGAATATGAAGAATTCAAAATTTAATTAAGAAATACTTTAAGTATAAAATATTCCAAATGTATTAACCTATACTTACTTTACATTATAAGACCTAATAGATAAATTCAATCGACATGAAATGCATATAGTACTCAGTGTCCAGTGCTGGTTCAAATTGTGCGGATATATATTATAGCAATCTTCATATGACTTTTGCAATGAAGTTAAGAAGCAGCTCCGTTTTCTCTCGGTGATATATTGGCCGCACACATAACAAACTGAATTCGGATTGTTTCTACATAGGAATGTTCTGGCATTCTTGCTCATTTTTATTAACACTTGTAAATTGTTTTTAACTTGTAAGCTGAATCACTCTTTTATAGGGATAAAATGATGTTTCCGTTATCGCAAACACTTCTTGAATAAAATAAAATGGCTCAAGGAGCTCTTATAAATACTGATACTATAATTTGGGATAACCCTTTATGTGGGTACAGTTTGTGTGTTTTGCAATTTTTTTTCTTATTCCCAAGAATCATAAAAAACATTAAGGAATTTTATGAAAAAAAAATCATCCGTTTCAAACGGAAAAAAGAGCAATTCAGCGTGCACGCACTTTTATGAGCGTTTATTACTTTGCTTCCGCAATCGTAATGTTTATTACTTTTTTTTTTAATTCTGAGAATCATAAAAATGTTATAAAGGTTTTTTCCAAACAATTTCCTACATTTAAAGGGGGTTTGCCAAAATCCGTGTCGTAAAATGCACCTGTGTTTCTATGTTCTGTATTTTTATTATACCATTTTCTACAGTGCTTGTCAATATGCAATACCTTCAATTAATTGTAAATAAAAACGTAAAGAATGCATCGATTTTCATCATCCATATATACTTTAATTCACATGATATGTAGCTTCACTACAAATAAATAAAATTTAATACTTTTTGTAGTTTTCGATTTTTTCCAGATTTTTTTATTTTTTTTTTTTTAACTTTTTTACCAATTTTTTATTTTTTGCCTAACAATTTGTTTCATAACTTTGAAACCATTGATCGCATTGAAAACAATTGTATACATCATTTAAAGATAATAGGTGTGTTTTTTTACTTTTTGGGTAAAGTTCGGTAAAATGAGAGTAAGCACAAAATCCTCTCACAAAATGACAAAATTACCCAATAGTACAGGAACGCAAAAAACCACTTTTCTAGCCCAAAAACTTATTTCAAAGAATAATGTTAAACAGTGATGGGACTTGAAAAATTTTGTTTTGTGCCAAGTGTGTGACTAAAGTGTGTGACTAAAATGTGCCAAATGGGCCTTTATTTTGCAAAAACTCAATTTTCACTTAGAACCCGTGTTTTCAACTTTCATTTTGTAAATGCATTCTTATGGAATTCTATTTTGAATTCTTATGGAATTAATTATATTTGAATGAATTAAAATTTTCTTTCAATTAAAAGGTGAATGATAAATTAAATTCATCCGATTCTTATTAAAGATTTGCGAATGCAGCCAATGAATGAATTCTTTAGGAATGGTTGCACGGAATGGTATACATATAAACATTTTCGAAAACTGAATTAATTTGTTCATGAATTAAACTTAAATTAATTCTTTCGAAGCTCTGAGATAACTTTATAGCATTTGAATTTTTAAAATTCTATGGATTAAGCACCGTAAGTTGTTCAGTTTTCACGTGAAAAAACTGTTATACTCCATATAAAAAAAATTATTTTTCACGACAATGAGTTTCACGTGAAAATTGTGCAAACTTAGTTTTCACGCAAATTTAATGTACAAGACTATTAATTTTCTGGTGAAAAAGTGACATTTTGTGTTAATTGTGATTGTGGCTTTGTTATAAAATTAAAATGTTGTTAATTTTTTTAACTTAAATTGCAATTTAAAGCACTTAAAGTCTGAGAGAAATTTTTTTCACGTGAAAAACAACTTACGGTGCTTTATTCGGTAATATCTACGATGCCATTTTTTAGTTTTGCTTTATTCGAAGAGGTATTTTAATACCTATAAATGCTTAGAAACTAAAAATTAAAGAATTGTTATTTTTTTAATTCATTTTCTATTAAATTTTGTAGATAACCAAAATGTGCCAAAATAGTATCGGTTGTGCCATTGTACCAATCAATCTTAGATTGTGCCAAAAATCCCATCACTGATGTGAAAATACGTATAATTTCAGTTTGCAAATCGGTACAAATAGTCATATTTATTCGCATTTAAAAGTTGTTTTTGATTTTATTCAATTAATTCTAACAAAAAACCAAGTTTCTTTTGCTTATTTCTGTATTTAATTACAATTTTTAATTTAATTTCACAATTGTTTTTTGTTTATATTTGTATCAGCTGTTTTACCAAAGTTTACCCGAAGAAAGAGTCTGGGTTAAATTCGTTTTTTTATTTAAAGTGCAGTTTTTATAATAAAAGCCTTCACCCAGCCACCACAAATAAATAATTCTGCACAACAATGGGTTTAAAATAAATAAATATTTTATCACTTTTTCTCATGAAAGTGGATTGTTAGTAATGAATCCATAATAAATTGCAATATACGTGTGTATGTTAAGATAATTTGGTAAAGTGCGAACTTAGGAAGATAGACCCGTAAGTAGTTTTGTTCATTTGTGTTTTGAATGAAAATAAATAACGTAAAGCAGGGTTGGAAAGCATTTTATAATATTAAAAAAAGCGGGCAAAGCCCAGCAGTTTGCCCAACTCGGCAAGGGGGAAGTTTTTTACTTTTTACCCCTCCCGGTATGAGTTTCCAAAAATACCGTCTTAGGGGACGTCTACGTTGGAGAAGGAACCCAAATACCGAATTTAAGCAGTTTGGCCAGGCCGTTAAGGGGGAGACTTCCTGTTTTTGACCCTACCTGTGGAAATTTCCAAAAATCTCATCTTAGCGGATGTCTACAATAGAGGAGGAACTTTAGTACCAAATTTCAACTTCCTACCTCCAGCAGTTGGGCAGGCCTTTAAGCGGCACTTTTCGCTTAATTAATCCCAATTTTTGCAATGTCCCCGTCCAAAAGCACCTTCCCGATAAGTGAGCCCATACTCCAAGGAACATATGTTTTACATTTCAGGATTCTAGCCAACTTTTACTATTTGTACCCCTCTGGGTAGGAGTTTCCGAAAATCCATCGACAGGGAATTTCAGCTTCCTAGTTCCAGCAGTTTGAGCAGGCTGTCAAGTGGGACACTTTTTCTTTGTTTGTCCCTCCCGGTTGGAATAAGGCTGGAAGAGGAACCTAAGTACCGAATTTCAGCTTCCTAGTTCCAGCAGTTTGGACAGGTCGTTAAGGGGCCACTTTCCCTTTTTGAGCCCCTATTTTATAACGACCTTGTCCAAAATTCAAAATACTATCTTTCTAATAAGTTAGCCCTTACTCCAGGGACCCACATTTTAAATTTCAGGTTTCTAGCCGAAGGGGTTTTTACAGGCCACCAAGGGGAGGCTTTCTTCTTTTTGCCCCTCCCTTTAGAAATTTACAAAAATTCGATCTTCGCGGCTGTCGGCGATGGATGAGGAACATTCATACCAAATTTCAACTTCATTGCCTCAGCGGTTTGGGCAGGCCATTATTGGGGACATTTTTCCCTTTCAACCCAAATTTTTACTATGTTTCTGTTCCAAAATAGAAAAATTACGTTGCTGGTGAGTTAGTCCTACTCCAGGGAATACATATTTAAAATTTTAGGTTGGCCAGAAGGGATTGGGCAGGCCGTCAAGGAGAATACTTTTCCCCTTATCTCCCTCCCGATAGGAATTTCAAAAATTCCGTCTAAGCGGACGCCTACACAGAAGGAGGAACTCACATACCAAATTTCGGCTACATAGTTTCAGCAATTTGGGCAGGCCGTCAAGGGGGATATCCTGTAGGGATATCCTGTAGGGAATTCCAAAAATACAAACTTAGTCGATGTCTACTACAGTGGAGGAATCTTTATGCCAAATTTCAACTTCTTATCTCCAGTAGTTTCGGCAGGCAGTTAATCGGGACACTTTTCCAATTTGTGAGACCGTCTATGGGGACGTCTATGCCGAATATCAAGAAACCTTGTTTTAGTGGAGATATCCGTGGGGGGAGGAAAAAAAGTACTTTTTGTGAAATTATATTTTTTTAAATGTACTTTTTTTTTGGAAAAAGGTACTTTTTTTGTCCCCTTTTTGCCCCTCCCGATAAGAATTTCCAAAAATTTCGTTTCAACGGACGTCTACACCGGTCGAGGAACCTACATACCAAATTTCAACTTCATAGCTCCAGCAGTTTGAGCAGGCCGTCAAGGGGGAGACTTTTTCCCTTTTTTGCCCCTCCCTGTAAAAATTTCAAAAAAATCCCGTTTTGGTGGATGTCTACGATAGTGGAGGAACCTTTATACCAAATTTCAACTTCCTACCTCCAGCGGTTTGGGCAGGCCGTCAAGGGGGGCTCTTTTCCCCTTTTTAACCCCCATTTTTACAACGTCCCTGTCCAAAATTCTTGAAAGTACATTCTAGAAAAGTTAGCCCCTACTCCAAGGAACACATATCTAAAATTTCAGCTTTCTAGCCAAAGGGGTTTTGGCAGGCCGTCAAGGGGAAGACTTTCCCCCTTTTTGCCCGTTCCGGTAGGAATTTCCAAAAATCCCGTCTTAGCGGACATCTACGCCGAAAGAGGAACTTACATACCAAATTTCAACTTCCTAGCTTCAGCGGTTTGGGCTGGGCGATGTTGAGTCAGTCAGTCACGTTATTCTTTTATATATAGAGATAAGTGCAGCAATGTCTGAAAATATTGCCAATTTAACTAAAAAATTATTTATAAAAAAATTTATCCATAGAATTGATAAATTTTACCATTTTACTTAGGTATCCATGATTCATCAAATCTATATAGTGGTTATTCAAGCCTTTTTTTGCTGTTGACCTGTGTTATGCATAAGAAATTTGTATTTCTTTCACTTTATCCTTCTTTTTCTTCTTTTTTCTCATCTTTTCCCCTCCTTTTTCCTCTTTTTCCTTTTTTTCCTTTTCTCCTTTTTTTCTTTTTTGATTTTGCTGAGAAGGAAGGAAATGTCCCGCGCTTGAAGCCGAGACAAGTTGAAAGGTGATTTTGCATGTCGGAAATACTGCTTGAACGCTACAAAAAGAAGTCATTTTTGCATCGTATTGTTACTGCCCGAGTAAAAAAACTTAGATGTTATAAAATACAAACATATCTTTTTTTGGTATAGCCTAAACTACAATTTGATCCGAAAAGTGGTAGATCCCCAGTATGCACAGTTTCGAGGCTGTTCATTTTTTCGAAAGTTTATCGAAGTTTTTCTAGAAAATTAATAGAAATCGATATGAAATATGGAATTAGTCGAAAATTTTATCGATTTCGACACTATAATATCGGAATTTCTCAATTTATCGTATTTTTTATTATTCTGAAGTTTGGTTCGTTTTCGATACTCCGTCCAATCTATTTCAAGTTTAAATATTGAAATTTCTCGATATTAATTTTCACCCAAAAATTACGCGATTAATAATTTTTTATACTTTTTAGTGTTAAAAACGTAGTTTACTTAATTAAAGTAAAAAAGAATATACATAGTTATTTAAAAAAAAATACAAATTTGGGCTGTAATAGAGATTTGAACCACGACCCTGATAAAGTGATATTTCGTCTATGTCTGACCTTCCAGACATCTACACCACAACCGATTTAAAAACTGTATAATTTAAATTTGAATTTAAAATATTTTGACATATCTATAAATTGAACAAAGGGAAATTTAAACAAACAAATGTACCCAGCAAACAATTTGAATTTATAAAAACGAGGTTTTGTAGCTGCACGACAAGTAAAACTGAACAACTGTAAACTTCGTTTTATATCTAAATTTTTTTGTTTGTTTTATATTAAAGATTTCAATTTTAAATGATATGAATTCAACCAGAGTTTAGGACAACGAAATTATCTAAATAGATTTCCAAATTTATTTGAATTGTTGGTAAAAATGTTTAAATTGATTTGACAGTCACGGGGTTACCGGGTTGTAAAAATGTGAAGAAATCTCGATGTCAGTTGCTACCAAAAGGGTCGACATATACGACTTAAATGTTCACCATACAAATAGTTATAAAAACTAAAAATATTAAATACAAAAATAAAATTTAAAAACAAACACTTTTTATAATGCCCTTTGCGGGCCTTTTCATATTTTTTTTTATTTTTAATTTTATGTGGAAGTAAAAAGGATAGATTTTATATTTTATGAGAATCAAACATATCAAATAAAAGTTTAACTGTAAAAATCAAAAAAAGTAAAATAACGCAAGTTTTTCTCAATTAAAATTGAATTTTATAAACTGCAGTTAAACACTAAATTCTAGGTACTTTGATTTATGCAAATTTGTATTGCTGACTAACTAATCTTATTCTCATCTTAATTCATAGTGTATTGTCACTTTTAAAATAATTATAAAACAGGGCGGTTTTAAAATCTTTTAGATTATTTTAGTATAAACATATTTTTATGCAATTTTGCTCCAAAGTTTAATATCGATGGCTGAGTGAAGACAGACCCTAACTTAATTCTTAATTTCTATTGAAGGGAAGGCAACACAAATCTAAAAACCTTCGATATAGAGTTTTCTGAATGAATTTTTTTATTAATACAAAAACAATAAAATAAAAAGTATAATCAAAGTTTTTCAGATTTTATTGTCCTCTAATAAAATATTAAGTCGAGTTAGGGCCTTGCTGTATTAAGCATTAAATTTATTTACGAAAAATTGGAAAAGAACAGCATATTCGTTCTTACACCTAGGGCATTTCTTTTAACTTTTACATTCATGTTTGTTGGGTAATATATAGTTTACAAAGGTATTTGAATTATAAAAAAATGATTATGAAACTATATGTATCATTACGGTTTGGCTCAAGGGGTAAGGCGATGAACTTCTAAACCAAAGGACGTTGGTTCGAATCTTGGCTGGTGTTGGAACAAAACAAAATTAAAGAAAATTAAATTATAGAGAAATAAAAAAATAAACAAGAGAAAGGTAAAAAAAGAAAAGAAAAATGTTTTTTTTTTCGTTTTTATTAATAATATTTTTCCTCGAAAAATATTCGTTGTTTCGATGAAATATCGAATCTATAAATCAACAATTTTTCGGATCTACATATATCACCTTGCACGCCACATAGGAAAATACCCTCATTCTTGGTATTATATCGCACTCGATATTGAAGAAATTTTACGAAAAAATGAATCAGTTTCGATACAAGCTCGACTCATTTGGCATACTGGGTCGTACTGTACTCATTTAGATACACCTTGGATCTAATATGATGAAATACGATCCGAAAAATGGTTTTATCTTACTATATATAATTAGAATTAGTACAATAAAGTTACATTTTATTTGATACCATTAGACAAAAATACTTCATTCAAAGTGCGCTCATATTGCATTAAATCGTCCATTCTATTAAAATTAGTTTTTGATTGTCATTATGTCACATCCAATTCTATATGATTAGATAAACCCATTTTCGGATCGTATTTGATCATATTAGATCCACTGTGCATATAAATGAATACAGCATGATCCACCATTTTTCGAATCAAATTTTGTTTTGGGCAACATCAGAAAAAGATATAATTGCATGTTGTACGTCATTATTGTTTTTAATAGGGTTGTGATGAAAAATGGATACATTACGATAACCCCAAGCGCAAAAAGTCATATGTAAAGCCCGGTCAACCAGCCAAATCAACGGCGAAGCAAAATATCCATGGCGCCAAGGTAATGCTCTGTATTTGGTCGGATCAGAAGGGTGTTTTGTATTATGAGCTGCTGAAATCGGGTCAGACGATCACAGGGGACCTGTACCGAACACAATTGATTCGTTTGAAGAGAGCAATCAACGAAAAACGACCAGAATATGCGACCAAACATGAGTCAATAATCTTCCATCATGACAACAGTGAATGGGAAGTTTTGGCTTATAGCCCAGACCTTTCCCCTTCTGACTACCATTTGTTTCGATCGATGCAGAACGCCCTTACTGAAATACGCTTCACTTCAGAACAGGGTATCAGAAATTGGCTTGATTCATTTTTTACCTCAAAATCGGAGCAGTTCTTTTGGCACGGAATCCATATGCTACCAGAAAGATGGAAAAAAGTAGTGGCTAACGATGGACAATACTTTGAATAATGTATCAATTCATTTTGTTATTATAATAAATGCATTTTTCAAGCAAAAAAATCGACATTATTAACTTGTATACCAATATTTTTTTTTTATTTTTTCTCAGAAAAACCAATAAGAATTAGGGATAGCTGATTAAAAAAGATTATATGGTGACATATCCAATTTGATGAAATACAATAACTAATCAGATACAATTTAATCCCAAAAATGGTGAATACAATTGTATCTACGTGGATCAAATTGGATTTAATTGCTTTAAATTATATACAATTTAATCCGAATCCAATTTGATGAAATACAATAACTAATCAGATACAATTTAATCCCAAAAATGGTGAATACAATTGTATCTACGTGGATCAAATTGGATTTAATTGCTTTAAATTATATACAATTTAATCCGAATTTTGACCAGACATTATTGTATTAAATAATATTTTAATAGTTAAAATTTGATGAATTAGGTCAAATTTGATAAAAAATTTTCGAATTTCTGTTTTTATTAAATATTGCATTGAAAAACAACGGGGGATTCACGTAAGGGTTCGTGTATCGTGTAAACTAATCAAATCTAGTAACTTTTAGAGTCTTTATGTTAAACTGCACACATAAAAAGTATCTACACCCAGAAAACAGATTCGGTGCTGACAACCCCATTTGTTGCCAATCGAATGGTTCAATTGCATCAAATGAATTTTTCGGTTGTGGCTACTGAATTATTCTTGATACAACAGAAATTCCGTTGTCATACTCAAATTAGTCCTGTCTCAATTGGCTTTCTGTTGCCACAAATGAAAAATTCGGCTACCACAACCGAACCATGCGATTGGCTACAAATGCGGTTATCAGAACTGAATCTGTTTTCTGGGTGTACTTATTAATCAGTACTTATAGGACCTATAGTATAGTTCAAGAATAACCCATAAAATAAAAAATTCTAAATGAAATTTCAAATAATTTTTCATAAAACATTACTGGATTTTTCACTGAAGGTGAGATTTTCATTTTGAAAGTGAGAAAAGTTCAAATGAAGCTTTAATTTTTGGACTATTCATTTTAAAATGAGAAAAATACCTAAAAATTGTGATAACAAATTTGACATGAGTTTTTAATAAAATTAAATGTCATGAAGTAATCATTTAAAAATGTTTTAAATTTTCAAATAATTACACAATTTTAGTCTGCTCACGGGTAGACAATTTTTTGTTTTAATTTTCATTTGTATTTCATGATATCCTTCAAGCCTATTAATAAATTTGGTGCTACGTTATTCCTAAACCAAAATAATTAACTAACTCGAAGAATTGGTTAACTTTTATTAATATGACCCAATATTCAATTTGAAAATAAAATAATCTGTTGTTTCGATATAAATTTATAACATTTTGATAGTGACTGGGCAAAAACTAGTAGTTTTTGGTGATTTTTAGTTTTCGAGCCGAAAACTACAAAATTAATATAGTTTTTCCATAAAATTTTCATACAAACTGAAAACCACATTCCACCTGGTTTTTGCCAAAAACCAAGTAAAGATATCTGAAATGAGCATTTTTGATACACCCGGCATCATTTATAATTATTTTCGATACACCACGTTACAACGAATATAAAGGGTTTTTCAACAGGGACGCTACAAAAGTAGAAAGACAGGGACAGCAAACGACGCCATATTTCTCGCCGCTCTTTTGACATTTCTCTTCAGTAAGGTTTGCCATTTCATGATGGCAAGATATACGAGCCAACAACGAGTCGAAATTATTAAAATTTAATTCGGAGTCAGTGGCCTCAACGTTAAGAGCGCTACGTCCAATTTATGATCGTCATAATCATCCTAGCAGATCAACAATTGAGCGTCTAGTGGAAAAATTTGAATCCACAGGCACAGTACAAAATGTTCCCGTGCCAGTGAGACAAAGAATTGCCCGTAGTGTCGAGAATATTGCTGCCGCTGAGGCTTCAGTTGAAGAAAGCCCAAATGTGTCTCTCACACGTCGTTCTCAAGCGTTGGGCATCTCTGTGACGTCGTTGTGGCGAATTTTGTGAAAAGATCTTGGCCTACATCCTTACAAGATCAAATTGACGCAAGAACTGAAGCCGCTTGACCACCAGAAGCGTCGTATGTTCGTGAATTGGGCTGAGCAACAACTTGAAAATTATTCGGATTTTCATCGAAAAATCATCTTCAGCGATGAGGCTCATTTCTGGCTGAATGGCTTCGTCAATAAACAAAATATGCGTTATTGGTCAGACAGCAATCCACACGTACTCCATGAGTCATCATTGCATCCCGAAAAAACGGTTTGGTGCGGTTTATGGGCCGGCGGCGTCATTGGGCCGTACTTCTTCCGTGATGATCAAGACCGGCACGTTACTGTGAATGGGAATCGCTACCGTTCAATGATAACCGAATATTTTTGGCCCCAATTAGATGATATGGACTTGGAGGACATGTGGTTCCAACAGGATGGCGCTACAAGCCACACAGCGAATGTCACAATCAATTTATTGCAAACCAAGTTTGGAGAACGTGTTATCTCACGAAATGGTCCAGTCGATTGGCCGCCTCGGTCGTGCGATTTGACGCCGTTGGACTATTTCCTGTGGTGCTACGTCAAATCTATGGTCTATGCCAACAAGCCAGCGACGATTGATGAACTTCGTACGAATATCGAATGTGAAATTGCAGCAGTATCGGCCGATTTATGCTTGAAAACCGTCGAAAATTGGGTTCAGCGTAATAGTATTTAAAAAAACTTTTGTAGCGCTCTTATTGAAAAACCCTTTAGGAGTAAAGCAAGTGTCAAAAAAATATTTAGTTTTTTAAGAATATTTCTAGTTTAGTTTGAAATTGTGTGTTGTTATTCTTTTTTAAATGTATTAAAATTTTTTTTACATTAATTTAACAATAAAAAAAGAAAGAAAAGTGTGTAGTAAAAAAGTGTTGTGACAAAGAAATACAAAATAATCAGTGTAAACGACTTGGCTTTCGTAATTTAGTTTTGCGCAAAAACCAGCTGGTTTTTGCTTGGTCTAAATTCAGTATAAATGAAAATGAATTTCAATTTGAATTTACTAAGATATTAAGAGTTCATTTAAAACAAGAATATACCATAGATTATATAGGGAAAATAAATTTTTCTTGGTACGAAATGTGGTACGAAATCCCATACAAAGTCTGACTGCGTATGTTAAGTATTAACTCTTTTAACATAATATTTTCAACGCCCGAGTGAAAATAGTTATATAGGAAATTATATAATTTAATATGGACTAATATGTTGATATATAGTCAAGTGTGATACTATATCTGTGCGGATATAATTATATATAGCTTTGAGTTTTTAAAATATTTCTTATATGATGTCATATATAGATCAGTATAAATATATATGTCCCCATATATATAAATATGTACCATATCTAGTTACATATGCTATGACAATTTTATTGCAGCGTCATATATAATTCAAAATGGCTTTATCGGAAAACATATAAAGTTTTATATAGCTCAATGTTAAATTTTTTTTCTAAGTTGTTTTAGATATGTTTAAGTATAGAGCAATGTTAAAAAAATCTTTCTTTTTTTGGATATATTTATGTATGATTTCAAAATATAAAAGGCTTTGTAAACTTTGTATAAATACAAGCCATATTTTTTATGTATGGAAATTGACATTAAACTCATAAACATACCAGGTTTATACAGTTTACGGGTAGAATACAAATTTATATGAGAAGGCTTAAAATGATTGGTTACAATAATTTAAATTTTAATTTAAGTTTTGAGTTTTAACTTAAGGGCGTTATTTTTCAGTACTTTTTAATAGTTTTGTTTTGATCTTGAAATATGAAGCGTTATATAATTATGTCTGTCTACATCAAATTAGATATAATTATATCGGGTCAAAATCCGGATAAGATTCTATATCATTTAATATATTTAGATCTTATCCGATATAATTTTATCCACCTTTTTCGGATCATAGTATATCTCCAATTATATTAAATAAGATATCGTTACATATGGCATCATATTATTTTTTTTACTCGGGCGTCGATAATGTATGGGTCATCTGTCATATAATATCACTGAGATTCTATTCAAAAATACCGGTTTTTCGCCTTCATGATATTATTTTTTAAATCACTTAAACTTAATATCAAAATTTGTTTTTGTAAAAAAATATTTTCCATTTAAAAATGGATTGTAATTGATTTCGATAAAATCTTAATAAAATGAATGTTCTTTAGTTTGACTCTAGATCATAAATTAAAATCACTTTCTGTTTAAATTATTTTCAAATCAAAGAAAGATGATACAATTTTTACAAGTAAATTACAAAGAATAAAAATTTTGAAAGAATTCGTTAAGACCAGCAAGACAGAATACGCATATTCGGCTTTCGCTACAAAGCCATCATCAGTGTCTTTCGCCTTGAGTGGGTTAATATTTGATAATTGTCTACTTATGTGACCGTTGAAAGCAAATCGAATTTGTTATCAACAACTCAACTTAGACTAACATCAACGAAATTTAGCAATGCTATTTTTATCCTTTGTTATTATTACTCTTTTTTGCTTTGAACCTTAATTCTTAAGATATCTCAGCTGATTCTATTCAACTCTGTGTATGATAACCACAGATTTTTGAATTACAACGAACCGTTATATTTAAATTTAAATGTATGTTATTTAAATTATATTTTTGCACCGTGTCAATGTGTTTAAGATGAATGAGGGGGAATGTTTTTAGTTGATCTCTTATTTAAGTAAATTAATGTTCTTTAGTTTGACTCTAGATCATAAATTAATATCACTTTATGTTTAAATTCTTTTCAAATCAAAGAAAGATAATACAATTTTTACACGTAAATTACAGAAAATAAAAATTTTTGAAAGAATTCGTCTTGAGTGCTTAAATAAATTACAATTTATATTATGCTCTATCTCGCAGAATCCATTATCATATTTCATTTTCCTAGATGCTCATATTAAAACACTTCATGGTGGCTTAAATCTAATGCAGTCGTATGTTTCAAGGGAATATTGGATTCTCTCTGGAAGAAATTTGGCAAAATTGGTTTTAAGGAAATGTACAACATGCTTTAAGTATAATGCCAAAGCTGCTCAACAGATGATGGGTAATCTTCCAAGTGTTCGTTTGAAGCCCGCTCGTCCATTTAAGCACAGTGGTGTAGATTATGCTGGTCCAATAACTATAAAACAGTCAACAGCACGTAATTCAGTCACAACAAAAGGTTACATTTGCTTATTTGTCTGCATGGTGACGAAGGCGCTGCACTTGGAGGCAGTTACGAGTTTATCAACCGATGCCTTTATAGCTGCTTTTCGACGTTTTGTGGCTAGCCGTGGGATTTGCACCGATCTTTACTCTGACTGTGGCACAAATTTTATAGGCGCAAGTAAAGAACTTCAGATTTTATACAACAGAAGCAAAGCACCAATTCCCGAAGGCCTACTCGAAAATCTTGCTTCTAATGGTACTACATGGCATTTCATACCGCCAGCTTCACCAAATTTCAGCTTCACCAAATGGCCTCTGGCCCGTATTCAGGATGTTCATCCCGGCAAAGATGGATGTGTAAGAGTGGTAACCCTACTTTCAAATGGCAAAACTTTTAAACGCCCGATTTCTAAAATTGCCTTTTTACCAACAAATAATTGCGATGAGAATGCAAATGATTGATCCACCAAACTTGATAATGATTCCTTGGTTTAAGCGCTGTCGTTCTTAGTGGGGGAGAATGTTGGCGAATATTTGATTATTTTTTTTCTACACTGAACCAAAAACAGCTGTGAAATCAACTAAAATCCATATTAAATTGATGAATGGGTGATCACTATACAACTAACAAAACCTGTCCATCAATTTAACGCATTGTTTAGTAGATTTATATTTTGACGTTTAACTATTTTATGTGGTATTATTTTGAGAAAATATCGTCAAATGTATTAACAAAAATTAGTTGTCTTAACAATTATATTTAATTAAATTGCAAAATGATTTTGTTATTTTATCAATGCATTTTATTAAATTCAACAATGCATCTTATTTAATTAATTTTTTATCGATTTATTATTAATTTTTAGACTTATATTTCATTATTTTTTATATTTCACCAACTTCAAATTTTTTTAATACAATGGTGACCTGTAGCGCTTTGTGATTAGTAACTCTGCCGAACGATGTTTTCTTTGTTTTGTTTTTAAATATAATTTTTTTATAATTTTCCTTTATTTTATTTAAATTTTTGTTTTTGAATTATATTTGTATGTTTTTATTTGTCATGCTTACAAAAAAAAATATTTTTAAAATCAACAACAACAAATGTATCACTAATTGATCAAAAGTAGCAAACTTTTTTTACGCTACCAAAATATGACAGCGCTACCTGAGCGCTCAGACTGAGCGGTTAGTGATCAGATCGTTCAGCAGACAGTTGTACAACTGTTGTAGAACTGTTGACAATTAAAGTGTATCTGCCGAACGCAGCCAATGTCTTTTTTTATAATGAATTTGATAAAATATAAAAAAAAAATTAAATATAAAATTGAAATTATAATATAGCATATACTAAAAACTCTTTATTTAAAACACATGTACCATTTTATATACAAAAACATATAACTTTATTTAAATTAACAAATCAAATACATTATATAACATTCATTAATAGTTTGCCTTAAACAAAATAACAAAAAGATAGATAATATCAAAATTAATGACAGAAATTTTAATGTACGATTTAATTGAGAACGTTCAAAATTATATAAATTTATTTAAATTAAATTTAATAAATTTTCAATTAGCAATTCACTTTAAGTCACTGAATTTGTTAATTATCTATACTTTGAAAAACAAAAACACTTAATGTCAATTTATAGATATTTCCGACAATTACAAATACACATGCTAGAACGAGTAATGAAGCGAGAAAACTAACCTCACTAAACTTTTTTCCACAGATTTAATACTCTTTTTTTCAAATTGAAGAAAAATTATATCAAATTTACGTTGCAGCCTTTTTACAAAATTTTTTAGAGTTAACAAATTAAATTTTGTTAAAAAATGGACAAAAAATTATCAAAACAAGAATTGTTTTGTAGAGAATTATTGACGGAAATAAGTATGTTCATTTAAAAAAAAAGTAGTTGATTTAAAAAAAACACACATTAATTTGACTAAAAAATATATTGTTTTAACAATTCCTTTCATCAAAAAGTAACAAAATTTTTATGTTGATTTCACTTACGACTTTTGGTTCAGTGTATATATCTTGTCATTTTTTAATAAAATATTTGACGTCATGGCTTTATTAGATAATTTAAGCATTTACATTAATTTTCATTAATTTCTATGAATTTAATAACTTTGAGTGTTAACTTTTGTTATTCATTGTATTTGTTTAGTTTTGTCACCTAATGTCTTCAAATGCAATGAAATGTGCAAATAAATTTGAAAATAACACACAAAGCAACAACAAAATTATTTTCGTTGTTGTTGTTTTGTGTGTTATTTTAAAATTTCTTTGCATATTTCATTGCATTTGAAGACACTAGGTCAGCCCCAGTACTTGCAGTTCTTGCATTGTTACTGTTTGTTATATTTCTTTTGCTTAATTTAGATAAGTTCTAAGCGACCGTTAATTAAAAGTCATACTCTCACTCAAAACCAGTTTTTCTGTATGTATTAATTATTCCTTAATATTACCTAAAGAAATTATGTTATTTTTGGCAAATTATCGTTTGCAAATTATATGTAAGTTAGAAGTCTATTGATCGTTGAATCTTGTGTCTGGTGTCTTTTAACTTATTTTAAGAGATAGTTAAAAGAATGTAATTGCTGGAATTAAATAAAGAAATTTTATATTATTTAACTGAATAAGAGCTACGATTTTATTTAACTAAGAAAAAAAAGGAAAAAGATTTATTTGGTAATAAATCTAACGACTCATACGAAACACGACAAAATGCATGTAATGGTCGCTCATATTGTCCTCAATAAAATCTTATTTAAGACAAGTTTGTGAATTTGTCGCTCATCTATTCGTTAATAAGGCTGAAAACACGACAAAATGTACGATCTTGTTGACGAACTTGTCCTCAACAGTGTAATATACACGACAAATTCTAAAATATCTTGAAGACATCCTTGACGACAATTTCATGTCAGACTATTTGGCCAACGGGGCTCTGCTTCTGATGCAGTAGGTCGCAGGTTCAAACCCCGGTTGGAACACAATATTTTTATTCGTTTTTTTTTTTTGTTTTTATAAAATTTTAATCAGGTTTTTATAGTTTTGCTGTTATTTTGTATTTAACAATTTTTTAGGCTAGAAATAAATAAAAAAAATTATACAATTTGTTTTAAATATGAAAAAAAAATTAATTCAAAAAAGAAAATACATAAAAGTTATTTTTTACATTGGCTGGAATTTGAACCCGTCCAGTCCATGTCAAAGGCAGGCATCACAACCAGTGATGCCAACTTGGTGCTTTAAGCACTATTTATGGTTCTTTTTGATGACCCAAAACGCCAAATTTTTGCTAATGGTGACAAAACAAAAAAAGCACTAAAATAGTGCTTTTTCAACAACTTTTCATAATCGTGCTTTTGCAATTAAATTGTTCTAAAAAAGGTCACTTATTTTTTTAAGTGGAACATTTTATATGGCAAATTTTTTTAGGTTTTAATTTCAGTGTAGGCACCAGATCAAATGTAAAAATAAACCATCAGCAATTTTATGAGAAATCGTCAGGAAATCGTAATCAGTTAAATATCATAAAAACCCTAGTATTATTTATTTTTTATTCGAAATTTAATTTATTTTAACTGTAATTTGTTCTATAATTTACAAATAAGGCAAACACAGAGTATTTCGACATTTTTAACCGCGATTTTCTAACAAATGTGACGTGAATGAGACATTTTAAAAACATATCGTCACCTTAAATGCAAACGGACTATGGTTTGGGATTTCCCGGACTTTTTTATTTCCCGGGAAACGGGAATAAAAAAATTTGATTCCCGGGAATCCCGGGAAATATTTTTGAACTAAATTGTTAATGAAAACCACCTATATAAGTAATTTTTGTTTAAAAAAAAAACACTATTTCAGTACAAATTCAGTCTGTGTAGTGAGAATTCAAAGAAAAATATCAGAATGTTGAACATTTGATTTCACATAAATTACTCTAAGCACTGCCAAATGAATTGCATGATTCCAGCAGAAATCACCCACTACTGGACTGTCGGAAACAAACCGTTTCATCACATTTGGCCCATTAGATATGGTGGCCACAATGTTATTTTCCAAAGACAAATAAAACTCTTCTAGGCTTATTTCTACAATTCTTCTTATTTCATCAGCATTACATCTTCCTGATATATAAACCAAACCCAGATTATAAAATGAATTATGTTCAAATATCTCTTTTCTGATATTCTTGTCCATTCATCTAAGATTATAGTAAATCTCCTATTGTTAGAAATATTGCTCGATATTTCTTTTATCATGATATTTTAGATGATTGTAAAATTTTTTGGCAATGCCAGGTTTTTATTATAAAAACTTTCTCGAATAAACGAATATCTAGTTATGATGCGGATTGACATTCCGTCGACTGCGGCTAATTTGGATACCACTTCAGGAAATGTTTGCCCTACCATAAAACGTTCAATGCCTATTCAGCTTACACTTTTTTCGGGTACTTTGCTAATTTTAGCTGGAACGTTATTCTTGTTGTTGTTTTCTTCAAGAAAAGTTGCATGACCACCAGTTTTTTTTTTTGTGAACCAAATTTAGAAGTCGGATAACCAAATTTAGATACCTCTGTTAACCATTACTCTTTTAGGGCAAATATTGCACTGCGCTGCATTGTCCTTTTTTGTGAAGTATTTCCATACTCCTGACATTTTATTCTTTAATATAAAAGAATATATTAGTTTGAAAGCAGGTGTATTAAAATAAAGTAAACTTACTTGAAAATATCACATTTATTAATGAAAAAGTTACTTATAAAATTATTGGCCTTTAATATAAAGGAGTATTTTAAACTTAAAGTCGACTTTATTTTTAATCATACGGTTTTGTTCATTATGTGTATGAAAACCTTACAAAAATATTTATATTTTCAAACCTTTTGATTGGTTGAAAATAAATTAACCAATCAGAATCCTCCAAAAATATACCAAGTCAAGGTATACTGCCACCCAATATTTTAACTAAAATATACATTTGAAAAATTTTAAAAATCCTATTCCAAACAAAAACAATTTAAAAAATTAAAAAAAAAATTAAAAATATTTTTAAAATTTCTCGTTTGCCGGGAATTCCCGGCAAACTTTTCCCGGGAATTCCCGAACCCCAAACCCAAAAACGGACGTAACTACACAAAAATTCGAAATCGAGTTTTTTATTGATTATGGTTCGTTTTATCAAACTACATGTTCACGCCAAATTTTAGACTCAAAAACGGCGACTTTATTAAGGAAATTCAAACGGACGTAACTATAAGTGCATGCATTTCTTAATGCAAAAAAACGTAACTCCACTCTTGTATGAAAAACATACAAACACATGTATTGTGTGAGGTTTTTTTTTTTTTAAAAAAGAGAAGCAACAATCAGGAAATTCTTCCTATTAGTTAACGTGTTGCTTCCTTTGGAAAGGGGATAGAGTAGAAGTGAAAGGTGGTGAAAGTTGAAGGGCTTCAAATATGGCAACACTGTAATTGCGCGAGATGTTGAATTTTAGAACAGTTGTTGCGCGCCATTTGATGGTGAGTTGGCGAACTTTGTTGAAGCTTTTTAGTTCATAGCCCTGTTATATTATTTTACTTCGGTGGGGTTAAGTGCTATGGGAACACCGAAGGAAGACGCTGCGATATGTATGAGGGATAGAAAAAACGCATAGATATTACTATTTTTCATAAATTGATGTTGCCTTGGTTGGGTCTCGAACCCGCAACCTCACGTGTAACAGTCCAACGCGCTAACCATTACACAAAGCGCCCAGCGTTGCCACAATGTGAATTTAAAATTACCCGCAAGTTTAGACAAAATTACCCAAAAATTATTTATTAAATTACCCACACTTATAGAAATAAACCTGTACAAATAAAAAAGAAAAAAACAGCAAGAAAAAATCTGTTAAATCTACAAAATTTTAGTTATATTTCAGTACAATACAAATGACAATTTACCCTGCTGAAATCAGAAAAAAAATTTATGAATATTAGCAGACAAAAAACAGAAAAAGATGTTGTATCTCCAAATTTTAGGTATATTTAAGTTAAATTTAGTTGAATGAAAGTAAGAATTTTCCTGTTAAAATAAAAAAAAATAATAATTGCATAACAATAGTAGTGTCCTAATTTTAGAGAGGTAAATTGTTATTCATATTAAAAAAAACCTACATATGCTATGAAAAATAAAAAAATTTGTGATGTTTTTAGTCGACTAAAATTGAGCAAAACTTGTTGCTGGTTTTAGCAGGGTGAATTGTTATTTGCAATTAACTAAAACATAACTAAAATTTTGTTCTTGCTGTTTTTGTCTTGCTAATATTTAGCGCACCAATTCTGCGAGATTTAGCAGTTTCTCCCGCAGGGGCCCTTTGATAGAGTTTTTCTTGTTTTTTTTTTTTAATTTTAAGAGTTAGAACCCAAAACTCCCATTTTTCGGGGCTAAATTAGAGGTGTTTAGAGAAAGAATAGTTTTGGAACTTAAAAAGTTCTCTAATAAGAATAAATTATGATTTCAAAACGTGAACGATATAAAAGTTATATCATAATTTACATATATTTTACTGCTTTAAGCCTATTATCTTGTTTACTATATCCAAAAAAATCCGTTATTTCCCTTGAATCTGTTAAATTTTTCAATAAAATTGTTTCCCCTTTCTACAAAACAACACATTTGAAAATCAATTTATTTATGTGGAGATTGGCAGAAGTTTTCACAAATTTTAGAAAACATTAACGGTGGGTCTCATACTGCAGGTTTAAACTTAATGGTTAACCCAAAAATTTGTTGTTGTTTTGTGTACATTTTTTTGACATTTTATTTTGTTTTTAGTTAAGTTAAAGTTAAACCTACAGTATGAGACCCACCGTAAAGGACTATAATAAATTACAGCAGAACTTCGAACTTTTTTTAAATCAATTATCTGGAAAATCAAATTTACTTTATTTGAATTGGAACTGTCGGAGTTAATTTTACTTTATTCACTTAACTAAAAAATCTGAAAATATCAATTATCCAATTCATGCATTGAAATCTTTTTTAATTGTATAATTTATCCTATTACCCAAAAACTACACATGAAAGCAATTACCCGCGTTCTACCCACGAGGGCAAAAATTACCTGCGATTTGGGTAATTACCCGTAATGTGGAAATTTAATTTTTAATTTTTTGTTTTTTTTTTCATTTAAAATTACTCAAATATCTGTATTAAAAGTACATGTGTTTTTTAGTTTAAAAATTAATAACACAAATCCTTTTTCTTTTTTTAATAAAATATAAAAATTTAAATACAAAAAAAATTAATTAAAATTTAAACAAGTATTTTGGATGGATGTATTAATTTTTGAGGCGTTATTGGTTGGCTTTAGTGTAGTTACGGTCTTCTTGTTTCTGAAAAAAGCAAATCAAACGGACGTAACTAACATAAAAACTTAAATATATAAAAACAAAACAAAAATTGTTAAAATATAAATAAGTGTCCACACTATAAGTAAAATTTGAAAAAATTGCAAAGAATACTTTATTATTATTGATTTTATAAGGTTTTTTGCTTCTGCTGTAAAAAAAATAAAAGTGTAGTTACGTCCGTTTGCATTTAAGGTGATGATATAGAGAATCAACTTGTCTAAATCTATAAAAATGTAGTACCAAAGTTTAAATCCCTGCAAAAAATTCATTTTGTAAAGCCGTGTAAATTAAACATTAACCTAGTTCCAACTTTTGTTTGTTAATTGTTTTCAACCATGAACATACTTTTCCACTCAGACTTGAGAAATATTGCGAATCACAAAAACGCGATTCGAAAAGAACAAATATTAAAATATACATTTACATTACTTTTTTAAACTTTGTATAAATTTATTTGATTTTTGTATTAAAAGGGCATAGTGCTTTTTTACGCTTTTTAAGCGAAAAAAACAACGCTTTTTAAGCTTTTTTGCAAAACATTTGCGCTTTTCACAATCCAAAAGTTGGCAATACTGATCACAACCACTTGGCTACAATTAGAAATAGTTTGCGTAAACAATATTGCATACGAGTATACAATACACATGCATATGTTTAGAAATATGCAACAGTGATTTTATTGTGTTCTATTCTGATTGGAAAAATGTAACATTTTAGTGGGGTGAGGGCAACATTTTTAAAATGGTGCCCTTTAACAAGGCAACATTTTTTTACAGAAAAAAAAAACACAATAAAGCGGCCCACACATTAAGGAACATTCGTGAAAAATTCACATTTTTTTGTGAATGTGTGAGTGTGTGGGTGTTGACATCGTGCAATTCGTGTTTACAAAATTTTTTGATATTTTTTGTTCCCTACTCAATGTTCCTTAATGTATGGGCAGCATAATGCGGCAAATAGACTATGCAAGTCACTTGCACAATAACGAGTTTGTTCAAATCACCTTACTCGCCACACACCAATCAAGTAAACTGTGCAATATTCATTTTAATTTACACATAGCAGCAGAAACATGTAGCGGATTGTTATTGTCATGAGAAAATATTAGTCTTAAAAAGCTTTATTTCACACTTTGCGCAGGCCAAAATACCTGAACTTCGTTGGCGATGTTAATAAATTTATATTGACATTTTTTACTTTACGTTTATTCATACTTTTAATTTTTTTTATCCGTATTTATGATGTTCACTCTTCAAAAATTACTGCTGAACTGTGCTAATTTCAGCATACACTGCGCAAATGACTTGCACAAGTTCTAAAATATTGCGTAAAAATCAAAATCGTTTTGATTTTTACTCAAGTCTAAAAATATACTTGTACAAGTACACAAACCAGGCCACACACTGTTCAACTGACCTGCACAAACTCATGATTGTGCAAGTAACTTGAGTAGTCTATAGGCCGCATAAGTGTTTTGTGAGGATTTTTCTAATATTTCTTAACCAGTCAGTCAAGTGTTCCCCACGACAGTGCAATTAATATAATTAAGACTTTTCTCTGCAATCGTTTTGATATTCCATATCATATGTATATTACATGTGAAGACACGGAACGGGTTAATTTTCAATTAAAAAAGTACCGTCGGGTTCAAAAGTGCACTATTTCGGCTCAGTTTCAGTACTATTTCAAAATTATTTTTCATCCCTGGTATGAGTAACATTGGTAAAATTATCTTAAAAAAATGGAGTGCTTAGGGCTTCTTTAAATATTTTTTTAGTAGTTTAATCAAAAAATAATACTGTTCCCATATATAAATAAATTATATATTATACAAATAAATTCCCTTTTTAACCGAAAACATTATATACTTAAATTAAATATAAATTAATATATACATATGGGGTAGAACTTACACAGTTGGTGATCAAACTTAACAATGGTAACAACTTTACTGGGTTTTTTAGATACTGCATATCTACAAAGAGTATACACCTACTAGAGAAACCACAGTACTCACCGTTTTTTTTTTTTGTTGTTTTGCTTGGGAAAGCAAATGAAAACATTTTTTTTTACATAGAAAAAATTACCTAAAATTGTTGCTATCAACACGGACTTTCATTTTGCTTTTATTGTGTTAATTTCTATTAAAATTCAGTTTGCTTTATTTTATTTGAAATATTTGTTTCTTAAAATACTGAATATTTAAAAAATGTATTGAAATATTTTTAAAAAATATGGAAAAAAGTGAAGTATTATAAGTTTACCAACATGTATTCATTTGCTTTGCCCGACTTTAAGAACAAAAAAAAAGAAAGGCGGTTGAGAGAGGAAGAGAGGTGTATAATGCCACTGATATCTATCTACTACTTACTACTTTTGTATATGTAGTTTGATCAGTGATATCAAACACTTTGAAATCAAAGAAAAACTACACAAAATAACAGGAAAAAACGAAGTAAAGCTGCGTTTACTTGTAGTCTACATGAGACATCGATTTGTTCAACCAACGAACAATTTCTTGTTCGCTCATGAATTTGTCTCGTGTGGACCACTCTTGTTCATGTTTTGTTCTTGTTCAGACAACGTTGTCAGCACAATTGTTCTCAAAACTATGGGCGAGTTCCTAAACGTCAAAATACATTGCAGTGATGCGGTTTTACTACTGTTTCGATACAAAGCAAACAAGTGTGTTGTTTACTTTGTAATAAAAACATGTCAACAAAGCATCAACAAAATTTGTGATGCACAGTTTGCTTTTTCTATGCGCATCAATTGCGTTTAGGAATGCATGACTTTGTTCAGTTGCATTGCAAATGACGTTTTGGAACTCAGCCTATGTGCAACAACAAACACGATGCCAGATCTAATTTTTACTTAGTGGCATTACTAAAAAATAAAGAAAATAAAGGAAATTGAATAAAATGTTAAGAAAAAGTAAATAATTTGTATTAGTATTGAATTTAATGCAATTTACTTTGTATTATTGGAAAAAAATTTGTGAAAAACACATTGAAAACATGAAAATAAATAGTTTCGTTTGTGACCTACTCCAACAAAAAATAATGAATTGTCTGCCATTACGTATTCTCCACCCAAAACAAATGGACAAATTTTTTCCCGTTATTCTGCTAACGATTAGTTTTTGGGCAAACAAATCAATGTCTCGTCAAGACGCTAAGTTAGGTAGAATTATGCTACGTTTACATCTGTTTCTAAATCCCGAGATTTCAATGGAAATCTTGACCGTTTACATTTGCACTTTATGACAGTAGCCAGATTTCGATTTGACAACCGCATTTTTTATTGTAAACAAAGTACCACACAAAAATAATATCATATTAAAAATATTTCTAAAAACCATTTTATTCATTAGCTCTGTTTCTTTACTTTTTGGGTAAAGTTCGGTAAAATGAGAGTTAACAAGAAATACTCTCCCGAAATAACAAAAATGCACAAAAAATGCGAAAAACCACATTTGAAGCCCGAAAAACAAATGTCAATAGATTTGTGCATTATAGTTCGTTTTGGTCAGCGCTCTTTCTAGTTCTTGTTCAATTTGTTGTAAAAATCTAGATAGCTTTTCTAGTGAAACCCCTTTTTAAATCAAAAATTTAATAAAAATTTCCTTAGGCATTTCTAATTACAAAAAGGAATACATAGTTTATTAAATTTGGAAAAGATTTTAATATTAAACAAAAGCTTCGATTTATTTACATATTTAACTCTTTAACGCATTTAAACAAGCGTCTTCACAAAGTTGTCGGTAATTTTATGGAGTTGTAAAATCACCGATAGGCTTTTGCAACTATTATACTAATTTTTGTAAATGATAAACATATTTTCTGAATGAATGAAATGACCGATTGAACTAAAAGAGCTATTAGTTGTGAACTAGGACTTTGGTTCAAATCAGTGAAGAGTTCAATTTAACTAGTTGCACCCAACTGATGATATAACAGCTGATTAAAACAATTTACCCAAATTTACACGAAAAAAAGTCTGGGCTTTCTCGTGCAAGAAGAACAAGAATATTACTCTCTCATGACAACTCTCATTTACCCAATTGTGTAGTAAGAAAACGCTTTTTGGTAAAATTGGGATCCCGCGGGATCCCAATGTTGAGTACCCGAACACAGCTATTGGCAGAGGACAATTATATTGTTTTGTTTAAAGACCTACCCGTGAAAAAACGATTAGATTTCATCAAGTTAGGTTTGATCCAATTGAACCTATTCATATTAGAGAGTGAATAACAACGTATAAAATTAAATATGAGTTTATCTGCCATTCCGATTTTCAAAATTTTCTTATTCATTGCCTTATATAATCATATCTTTTCTCTTATATCATTTTATATGTCATATACAAATACATATACTTGATCAAATTATATCTCGTTGAAGATAAATTTGTATATTGCTTCAAACAACTCTTTATAAAACTAAATGTGACCCAAGAATATTTTAGATAAAATTATTTACTATCTCGATTCGAGCAAAATGTTTGTGGATTTAAATACAATTATATACAAAATTAAAAAGCTGAGCTTATATGTTATGTTACATCTAGGGTTTATAATGACCCAGAATTTTTTCATTTCTGGGATAAATGAAACATACCAATGTCGCACTTTTTTAATTATATCTAATCTTAAATCTAATGAAAGAAATAACTACACAGAGAAAAAATTATATTTAAATCAATTACTATATCAGATTTTAATTAACATTTGATTTTTTACGAACACTTTGTAAATAAAATATGAATATTAGGGCCAGTGTTATAGTCATCACTTAGTAGGATATTTTATTTAAGTAAGAAACTTTTTCATATATAAGTTAATGTGTTTTCCGATTTTAAAAATAAGCAGACAATTTTTTATATAAAAAGGAAAAAACCTGAGATTTGTGTGATTTCAAAGCTGTTTCTATCTTAGTAAACGTTGTTTGTTTATGATTTTAATTTTTTTTTTTGTGTAGTTACTACTAACTGATAATAGGTTTGTTCCACGTAATTCTGGGTAAAGTCTGGTAAAATGAGAGTAAACAATTAATAATCTCAAAAAATGGTAAAATTGCTCACAATACCTGGAACGCACAAAACCACATTTCAAGCCCAAAAATTAACGTCACAGTTATGCATATAAACAAAAGCTATTTTTAAGAATAAAATATCGAAGGGAATAAAGAAAAAATGTTAGAACGTGGTATTTGTTAACGATATTAATTATTGTTTACAAGTTTTTTTAATATTTAAATTATTTTTACAAATTTAAAACAGCTGATTTACAAACAACTAGTTATTTGACAGTTTTACCATTTTACCCGCAAAAAAAGTACGGGTAACTTCTGGTAAAAAGAGAAACAAATTATTCTCTCATCAACGCTCTCATTTACCCAATTTTTAACAATAGATTGGGTTCCCGCGGGTACCCGCGGTAACGTACGTGGAACAGAGCTAATGCTGGACCAGTTTTAATGAAATTTTTTAGTAAAATAATAAAGTTTTCTTCACAAGGTAAATTAAAAATTTCTTAAATTTGATGAAAACGCTTCATATATTTTATGAATTTAGTTTTAACGAAGCTTTTTCATTAAGTGTATGAAACTTTTAATAAATAAAATGAATATTTTGACAACATTTAATCAAAAATTCCATTATTTGGTAAAAAGTTTCAATGGACGAGGCCTAGTGAAATTCATCGGTTTTGTGCAAAAATTTATTAATATTATTCAGATAATTCTCTCAAGTAATTAATTGGTTGTTTTCCTACACTATACATATTCATATAAACAAACAAAATTTAATGCAATTGAATAAGACCAAAACTCCGATAAAAGTGGATGAAATTATATCAATTCAAATATCTTTTTTATTCGTTTATATTATTGTTTCCAATTTTTCGACATAGGCGGTTAACCGGTTAATGCATTATTCGAAAAATCACTAAAATGGATTAACCGGTTATCGGGTCGGTTATTCGAGAAAATTGGCGGTTAATCGATTAATCGTTTAATGCTAAATTAATGTATTTCATTAACTTTTTATTAATTAAAACACAAAAAGCTGACTCTTCATTAAATATTAACGTTATATATGAATACGATGTATTTAATAAAAACGTTTTCATGTTCGAAGGTTGAAAAGTTTCGGGATCTGAGATTTTTTTAAAAAAAGGTCTGTAAAAATGTTGCTAAATCTACTAAAATTTCGTTGAAGATGGCAGAAAGAACTGCTGAAACTAACAAAATATTAGTAAGTTAAGAACAGCAAACCTAACGTAGATTTTTTATTTATAAAAAAAAATTTAAAATCTGAAAAGCTTAGATACAAAATTTCTTTGAATGTGATTTTTAATCAATACTGACACTATAAAATTTAATATTGCATTTAACTTTTTCAGACCCAACTAGCTTGCAAAAATGTATTCATTTTATAACTTTAAGGTAAAATGGTACTAAAACTATTAAAATTTCCTGGTGTCAATTCATATTTTATGAAATATAATTTAGCTAAAAGTATAACTGAAATTTTTTATCTAAATAAACCTATTAGTATTGAAAATATTTGTAATTTTAAGAGAAAACATCACATCTCACAATCGTGTATGCTGGGTCTGAAAGGGTTAAAGAAATGCTATACCTAAAGTTTTTTAAATTTTAATAAGATTCTTCCTACAGCTACGAAATTTTCATTAAAGGCATCGATAAAAAAATTTGAGTTCTCTTTGAGATTAATTTCAGTTAATTGAGAATACCAATTTACTTTGTTTCTCAGTATATTTTTCGTTACTAAAGGCCATTAACAGTAAAAAAATAACCTAAAGTTTGAGCGTACTTACTCAGAGAGAATTTTATCGGACGAGCTGTAAACAAAATTTTCAAAAAGCTAATGAAGTTTTTTTTAAAAAGTAAAAGCCAAATTTTAGGTTATTTGTTTTAATTCGAATTTAAATTCATTGAAACGGGTTCGGGTTCAATGTTGCTCAGTGGAACATGTTTTAGAATTGATGTGGTTTTGAACCGATGTGTATGTACACTTTCTTAAGAAAAATAAGAAAAGTTAAAGTTCTTACAGAATTAAAATGTTAATTGTGTAACAGTTTTAAAACAAATGCAGCCTTGTCTTAAAGGACATGGAGATATAATTTATATTAGTTTAAATTTTTAAAAGAATTGAAACAGTAATGCAAAATTGTCTATTTTATTTCATAAAGCATCCTCCAGCCAGTCGTGTATTTCGTGTGTTTTGTGAAGTTTTAAAAAACACCTTCATTTTGGCCTTTTGCTATGTTCTTAAGGCTTTTTTTACAAATAGAAACTTTGATACATATTTTTTTTTAAACATTTGCAAAAAATTTTATTAAAAATTGGGAGTCTGATGGTACAATGTCGACTTGTTTGCGGTTGCTCGAAAAAGGTATTTAAAGGCTTAAGGACCTATTTCACACGATTTTTAAAGAATTTGATGCTATTTTAGTTAGTATTTGTTTTTTCTAAGCTTTTCTGGTAATTGTATAGCCCAAATTAATAAAATTGTAAAGTTTTGGGAAAAAATTAAAGAAAAATTCCATATTAAAAATGTAACCGGTTAATCGACCAATTTTAACCGATTATTCGGGTCGAATAATTATTTGAGTTTTAAATTATTTGTTTCGACATTAACCGAAATAGAGGCGATTAATCGAGGAATCGGTTAATCGATTTACCGAATTGGAAACACTAGTTTATATACAATTTTATTAAACCATTTTCCGGATAAAATTTTATATAATTTAGTATGATACCAAATAAAAAAAGATATGCTACTGAATAAATTTTTTTTCACGGGTAATGCTAATTATGTTATGTTGCATTTATATCTGCACCCAAATCCCGAGATTTCCCCCAAAGTTGAGATTTCAATGTTAATCTCATGTGAAATCCCGAGATTCTCCATACAAATGAAATCCCGCCAATGTATAAAATGGTTTTTAGAAACATTTTTAATTTGAGGTTATTTTTTTTATGGTACTGGGACGACCCAAAGCCGTAATACTCGTTTTTGGTGCTCAACAGACAACACAATCTTTTTATTGTATGTAAACCCCTGAAAAAAATTGTTAATTTAATTATGTAAACCTAAACAAATATTGTCTTACATTACTAGAATAATGTGCTAATTCATAAAAAAAAATTATTTGATATTTGAAGCTTGCTATAGTTAAAGTACATATTTCGCTTAATAAAGAGTTATTAGAAATCTTGATTCATAATAGTATTTTAACTATAAATTAATTTTTTGATTTGATTCTGGCAACACTATTGTTTATTTTCTCTCTTCTCTCAAATAAGTCGCAAGTGATGTACAAATTTAGTAAACGATTGACTCGGTAATCGGAAGTGAAAATGTATTTTCTTAAATTAGAGAACTAATGATGTGCTAAGATAAATTTAAAAGCCATTAAAAATATTTTTTATTTTATTTATAAAGCAAATCAATGCAAATGTGTGTAAAAAATAAATTTTTTAGAACATATTATTTGAAGCATACAAAAGTAATCGAATTTCGAATAATGTTTTGACAGTCTGTACATAACTATTGTTTTGTTTTTCTTTTTATTTTATTTTTACATTATTTTGGAAATTTTTTTTCGAAAAAGGTCATTGGCTACGCAATTGTTGTTGGAAGCCACACATTCTAGGGATGGGATGGCTTTAGTAAATCATTTCATGACTGAAAATGAAATAATTAACAATTAAATGGTGGCTTCCTCACTCCAAACTTTATAAAAGGTTTAAAGTTAGTGAGTATCGACTATAAACCTATATTATTTTTTTCGTTATTAATCAAAAATGAATACTGTTTTTCACAAATTAGCTTAAAATCCTGCAATAAGACTGTTGTAAAAGTTTATGAATTAGACCATAAGTATTTTGTTACCCTTATTTATCCTTAACATACCTAAAATGAACTCCTGCCTTCATTTAAATGCTCTACTATTATTTTGCTCTCCACTGTAAATTAAATTGAATTTTAATCTCGATGAATTTAACAAGATCCAAGTACTTGAGTTACCAAGATCCAAGTACTCGAGTTAACAAGATTTAACAAGTAATCGTTAGTACTCGTATATAACAGCTGATTTTTTTGTAAATAACAAACAGCAGACAAGCACGTGGTGGTTATAAATGTAAACAAAACGCACGTGGTGCTATGAATGTAAACAAAAGCACGTGGAGCTATAAATGTAAACAAAAGCACGTGGTATTTGAAAATTTTACCAAATAACTTAAAAATATGTATATATACACATAAAATGTTAATAAAATCGCAAAAATATGTTTCATTTTGAAAAATATATAAAATCCATACAATGTTTCACAGGGATAACCCAACAAGATTTGGCGTATAATCAAAAACGTATATAGATTTTTTTTTAAAAAATGGTACTTTTTAAAATAAATAGAAAAAAAAACCAAGAGTTGTCAAGCCCAAATGAAAAATGAAATCAAAGGAGAATATATTCATAAATCCTGTAAAATTGTTGTCATGTCCCAAGTCTTTCATCAGGGGCTACCATAACCCAACAAGATTTGGCGTATAATCAAAAATGTATATAGATTTTTTTGAAAAAATTGTACTTTTTAAAATAAATAAAAACAAAAAACCAAGAGTGGTCAAGCCCAAATGAAAAATGAAATCAAAGGAGAATATATTCATAAATCCTGTAAAATTGTTGCCATGTCCCAAGTCGTTCATCAGGGGCTACCATAACCCAACAAGATTTGGCGTATAATCAAAAACGTATATAGATTTTTTTTGAAAAAATTGTACTTTCTAAAATAAATAGAAAACAAGCGGGCTAAAGCCCGCTCGATGGTTTGTATAAGTCCCCAGGTGACTGGGAACTTATACAAACCAAAGATTAAATTCGGCTGTGCCGAGTCTTTAGATACCCTCCATCCTGGTGTTTTTATTCGGGGATTCTACTAAGTACAAACAAGTATGAATTATTACCCATTTTTTATTCGGTCAATCCACTGTGCAACAAATGTGTATGATTTTTTCCACCACTACAAGTAAATATTTCAGTTTAATCTTGTTTAATCTCAGTGCTGCCACAAGCAAGATTCAAAATTCCCAAAAGTGTAGACAAAATTACCCAAAAAATATGAAATTATAAATGACTTCAATTAACATATTATTACAATTTGAACTCCGAAAAAAGGTAATAACCTCATCAGTAAACTTAAAAAAAAGTGATTTGGCCATTTCAATTGTCCCATCGTTCTGGGCGTTATATTATTATAAAGAAAAGTTCCTTAAATATGCAGCATTTATGATGAACTTTTGAGTCTTATATGAATCTTCATATAATTTAGAGAAAAAATTAACTTTAGAACAAAACACTTAAAAAGCTTGTAAATAAGAGTCAGTTATGATCACATGTAAACGATTTAAAAATAATCTTATTTTAGAGTCTTTCAAAAATCAAGTTTTATTTGCGTTTTTAAATACACACAAAAAAATCTTTGGCAAGCAATTGGGAGCACTTCAACTAAAATAATGTTTTTGTGGCATACACAATATAATAAATTATTCGATAAAACTTTATTAGTTGAAATTTGCTTAATTACTTGGTAACGTTTTTTTTTGTGTACGTTAATAGCTTATTTGTATAACGAAAGAATTTCAAAGCATGTACGATATAGATTAATACACTTTCCTGATGTATCGGTTTAATTCGTGGATGATCAGTCGCTGTGAATCAATTCATTAACTCGTATGAATAAAAAATAGATATTGGAATTTTTATGCAAACTTCACAATTAGATGTTAAGTCATTCATAAGCCAAAAGTAATTACATACATTGAGGCGGGGTTGGTAGGCTCTATCGCTAAAATACTGTTATAGATTCAAATATCGATACATTTAAAATACCTGTACCGAAATTAATCAAATACCATTATCCCATTATCCTTACAACACCATTATTTTTTAGTTTAAAATTTTTGTAATTCCACGTCGTAATTGTGAATTTTACATACACTTAGTTAATAAATTTATTTTACTTTACTTTGTTTTTTCATAAAAAAAAATTTGCGGAATGCACCGAAATACCGCTTATCTTAAAATACCATTATCGAAATAATTGCAATACAGTTAACCTTAAAATACCGTTATCGAAATACAATTATCCTTAAAATACTGTAACCGAAATAATCTATGATAGCGTTACTTACCCTCACCGATAATCGCACCGTTTCTGCTACCAACAATGCTTTGAAGTAATTGCTAAGTTGTATTCATAGACCCACTATCTATTGGCTAGTTTATGATTTAAATTCTTTTTTTTTGTGTATAATATATTTTGATAATTTGATAACTTTCTCAATTCATTCATTTGAATTGAAATTTAAGTGAAAAACTAAACAATTTAATAATTGCTGTCATCCATGCCCTACCCATAAAGTGGCAACACTGCTTATGTTATTCATATAGATGTATGCAGACCTTTAAAAATATAATTCCTTAATTCGTATCTTAAATCTCAATTTTGCAATAAGTTGATCTCATTGAATTTTTTTTTACCCCGATGTAGTACTTTTCAAGCTGTTAAAAAAAAAATCCGCGGAAAGACCTCTGTAGGGAGTTTATTTCTGTGAAAAGTTTGAAAATGGACTTAGCTACATATATCTAAGTCATTATATCATTGAAAGATAGTAAAAATATCTTATGGACGACATTTTTTTTTTTTGTTTGTTTACCCATTACCGGCGAATGAGATTTATTTTTAAGATTTTTTAAAATAAACCATTTTTATAAAAACCACCGTATACTACCACATAATTTTTTACTTATTAATATATTCTCAAGATTAAAAACTTTTAAGATGTTTCAAATTTTATCACTTCAAACACCGAAGATATTAGAAGTCAAGCCTATCTATATATTAAATAAAAGCTTTTCGTCTTGATAACATTCTAATAAGCAAAATTTTTGTTCTTATATAGGATTTGTATGGAATAAAAACATTAAAAAAACAAAAAAAGTAAAATTCCTACGCCGAATCATAATGGGTCAACAAAAAAATACTACATCGTCCTAGCACAACTATTTTGAGCGTGATCGTGATTTCAACAGACAGACAGACGGACACGGCTATTATATTTTCTTATATAGGTTTAAAAAAAAAAAAACAAAAAAATTAAAATTCCTACGCCGAATCATAATGGGTCAACAAAAAATGCTATCCTAAAGATATTTTTATTACCTCTCCAATAGGGTACATATTGTTCCAACCCTATCATAAATGAAGAAAATATAGTTAAGTTAATTTTTAAACTTTAAACCGAAGTAACTCCCCATACAGGCTTTTCGCTGAAAAAAAAATTTCTTCGGGCCCCCAAAGGAGAGTTATATCAGTAATAAAAATTTAGAATCAATCGGTGAGGTGCCTCTAAAGCCAAAATACGTCCAAATTATTCAATAGAGTCGAAATTGAATCAACACAAATAGGAACAAATCTTATCTCACTTTATTCAATGTCCAATCATTGATTTAAAGGCATTATGAATTATTCAGTAATTTATAAAATGAATCCAATTGTATGCATATAAATTCAAAAAAAGAATTAACTCTTTCAAGGTCTGGGTGTGTATGTTTGTATTTTTTTCTTATTCAGTAACAACAACAACACACAGTTAATATATTTTTCATGTTAATATGGAAAATTCTAGAGGTGCTTCTACATTTTCTTTCATAACTTTTAAACGTCTGGACCAAATATGCCCATTTCCAATAGCAAACTGCTTAAGAAATTGGACCAAAATTTCAACTAAAAATTAACATCCTAGCACAACTATTTTGAGCGTGATCGTGATTTCAACAGACAGACAGACAGACAGACGGACACGGCTATATCGGTTTCGCTATTGATAACGATCAGGAATATATATTTTTTTTATGTCCCAGATTTTTTTTTCGATGAGTTACAAACGGAATGACAAAATGATATATACCCTCCTGCACAGTGGGATGGAGGGTATAAAAACCAAGAGTTGTCAAGCCCAAATGAAAAATGAAATCAAAGGAGAATATGGTAGCCCCCGATGAACGACTTGGGACATTACAACAATTTTACAGGATTTATGAATATATTCTCCTTTGATTTTATTTTTCATTAGGGCTTGACAGATATTGGTTTTTTTTCTATTTATTTTAAAAAGTACCATTTTATCAAAAAAAAATCTATATACGTTTTTGATTATACGTCAAATCTTGTTGGGTTATGGTAGCCCCTGATGAACGACTTGGGACATGACAACAATTTTACAGGATTTATGAACATATTCTCCTTTGATTTCATTTTCCATTTGGGCTTGACAACTCTAGGTTTTTTTCTATTTATTTTAAAAAGTACCATTTAAAAAAAAAATCTATATACGTTTTTGATTATACGCCAAATCTTGTTGGGTTATCCCTGTAAAACATTGTATGGATTTTATATATTTTTATATATTTTTCAAAATAAAACATATTTTTGCTATTTTATTAACATTTTATGTGTATATATACATATTTTTAAGTTATTTGGTAAAATTTTCAAAAACCATGTGCTTTTGTTTAGATTTATAGCTCCACGTACTTTTGTTTACATTTATAGCACCACGTGCGTTTTGTTTACATTTATAACCACCACGTGCTTGTCTGCTGTTTGTTATTTACAAAAAAATCAGCTGTTATTTACGAGTACTAACGATTACTTGTTACATCTTGTTAACTCGAGTACTTGGATCTTGTTAACTCAAGTACTTGGATCTTGTTAAATTCAGTGTCGTTGAATTTTAGTGGCAGCACCATGAAATTACCTACTACCGAAATACAACACTATATTTTATATTAGTTACTAAATGGTAGCATTCAGCAGAGAAACCTTAAACTGATGCCGGTAACTTGTAGCGCTTTGTGATTAGTAACTCTGCTGAATGATGTTTTCTTTGTTTTGTTTTTAAATACAATTTTTCTATATTTTCCTTTGGTTTCTTTAAATTTTTGATTTTGAATTATGTTTTTATTTGTCATTCTTACAAAAAAAAAAAATTTTTTAAATCAACAACAACAAATGTATTACTAATTGATCAAAAGTAGCAAACATTTTTACCCTACCAAAATATGACAGCGCTACCTGACTGCTCAGACTTAGCGGTTAGTGATCAGGTCGTTCAGCAGATAGTTGTACAACTATTGTAGAACTGTTGACTATTAAAGCGTATCTGCCGAATGCACCCAATGTTACCACAGTGTAATTGTTACAGCTGTGTTATTTACATAAGTCAGTGTGTAACCGATCAACAGTATAAAAGGCTGCCAGTTGATTGTTTTTAGTGAGTTAGCCAGTGGCCGGCCACAAAGTAAGACCTTATTTAATTGATAGAAAGTTTATTTCTTCACTTAAATATATCTTCTCAGTGGGAACAAAAGTTGGTTAAGAAGTTTGAAAGTTTATTTCTGCTCCGACTTTATACCACTCCCCCGAATTACGCTCCCGAGTTTGAAAGTTTATTTCTGCTCCGACTTTATACCACTCTCCCGAATTACGCACCCGAGTTTGAAAGTTTATTTCTGCTCCGACTTTACACCACTCCCCCGAATTACGCTCCTGAGTTTGAAAGTTTATTTCTGCTCCTACTGTATACCACTCCCCCGAATTACGCTCCCGAGTTTGAAAGTTTATTTCTGCTCCGACTTCATTCCACTCCCCGCTTCCCCGAATTACGCTCCCGAGTTTGAAAGTTTATTTCTGCTCCGACTTTATACCACTCTCCCGAATTACGCACCCGAGTTTGAAAGTTTATTTCTGCTCCGACTTTATACCACTTCCCCTAGTTACGCTCTCGAGTTTGAAAGTTTATTTCTGCTTCGACTTTACACCAATCCCCCGAATTACGCTCCCGAGTTTGAAAGTTTATTTCTGCTCCGACTTTTATACCACTCCCCGAATTACGCTCCCGAGTTGGAAAGTTTATTTCTGCTCTGACTTTTATACCACTTCCCCGAATTACACTCCGAGTAAAACAGATTATTTCTACTCTGATAACTTTTCCTGTTGATACACTGAGAAGATTTATTACTAGACATTGAAAGTTTTCCTTACTGGAATTATCGTGAGTAAGGCAATCAAAAGGAAATTCGCTTTTATCACGTGGAGAGACCAAACTCAATTCGCCTTCCTTTACCTGCTAAAGCAAGCCCGAAGTTAAGTACCCATCTTTCGTGATTGGACCGTTTTTCCCCTCTGGCTAAAGTTGTGTGTTCGTGTTAAATATCGTATATGTCGTGTTGTGAATTAAGAAATAAATAAAGTTTATAACGTTAACCGAAAAAATTAAAGTGTTTCATCTCTCTTCGTCAAATATAAATGGTTTGTAACGAACCCTGGGCACGCTGAGCTTTGCCCCAGGCATGGAGCAAAACGTGTCGTTACAGTACTTTGTTTACAAAAAAAAAATGCTATTGTCAAATCGCTACTGTCATAAAGTGCAGATGTAAACGGTCAAATTTTCACTGAAGTCTCGGGATTTGAAAACAGATGTAAACACAACATTAGTAAAATACTTTTTTTTGTATAGACGACGAGCTAGAAGCAACATTTTTCAATATACATATTGATGGGGGGAAGACATGCACTTTCATGGTTAGGCTTCACGGGAAACAAAAATTGGAACTACACAACACTTCTTACAATCATTAGTATATTTTGGATCTTAATTTGTCTTTATTATAGTTTTCATGATTCTTTTATTTCATGATTTTGTGTTAGTTTTTGGTTATTTTTTTAGTCAGCCTTGCCACTTTCTCATTCAAAGACTCTACAAATTAAGCGTATTTTGTAAAAGTCTCCACAATTGTGAGATTTTCATAACATTTCTTAAACGCAATTCATATTAACGAGATTACTAATCTCCTGTACCCCGTTTCTGTATCTAATGCGAGAAGTTTTCTCGTCGAGAAATGCATGGTCACATGTTTTTTGTGAAAAATTTTTCAATGCGAGAAATACAATGCTGGTTTTTGGTTCTTTATTCTGTTACCATGTAGACTTTTTTTTCACGCAAATTTGATATGCAAGACTATTATTTTTTCTATGAAAAAATGACATTTTGTGTTTATTGTGATTGTGTCTTTGTTATAAAATAAAAAAATTGTTAATTTTTATAATTTAAATTGCAGGTTGAAGCCTTTAAAGTGTGAGTGAAATTTTTCCAGGTAAAAAACAACTTACGGTGCTTAATGTCAAAATATGATATTATATGGTAACTAGTGTTTCCAATTATTCGACATAGGCGGTTAACCGGTTAATGCATTATTCGAAAAATCACTAAAATTGATTAACCGGTTATTCGGGTCGGTTAATCGAGAAAATTGGGGGTTTATCGATTAATCGTTTAATGCAAAATTAATGTATTTCCTTAACTTTTTATCAATTAAAACACACTTTTCATTAAATATTAACGTTACATACATATAAACACGATGTATTTAATAAAAAAGTTTTCATATTCTAAGGTTGAAAAGTTTCGGAATCTGAGATTTTTTAAAAAAGGTCTGTAAAAATGTTGCTAAATCTACTAAAATTTCGTTAAAGATGGCAGAAAGAACTGCTGAAACTAGCAAAATATTAGTAAGCTAAGAACAGCAAACCTAAAACTGTTTCATATCGATTACTTAACGTAGATATTTTGTTCAGAAACAAATTTTTAATCAATACTGACACAATAAAATTTAAAGTAATGCTATACCTAAAGTTTTTTAAATTTTAATAAGATTTTTCCTACACCTATGAAATTTTAATTAAGGCATCGCTAAAAAAAATTTGAGTTCTCTTTGAGATTAATTTCAGTTAATTGAGCATACCAGTTTACTTTGTTGTACCTATCTTTTTCGTTACTAAGGGACATTAACAGTAAAAAATAACCTAAAGTTTGAGCGAACTTACTCTGAGAGAATTTTTTTTTTTTTTGCGTGTATGACATTTTTAATAAATAATATGAAAGTTTCATTAAATTTTATGAAAAATTGCATCAATTCTATTAAAAGTTTCAATAGACGAATTCCAGTGAAACTTAATTGAATCAGTGTATAAATTAATCAATAGCAAATAGACAATTCTCTGAGCGTGCAGATACAGAAGTCAAATTCTATATAAATTAAAATTTTTTAATTATAATTTTTTGTTAATTTGAGGTTATTTGTTTTAATTCGAATTTAAACTCATTGAAACGGGTTCGGGTTCCATGTTGCTCTAGTGGAACATGTTTTAGAATTGATGTGGTTTTGAACCGATTATACACACTTTCTTAGGAAAAATAAGAAAAGTTAGAGTTCTTACAGAATTAACATGTTAATTGTGTGACAGAGTTTTAAAACAAATGCATCCTTGTCTTTAAGGACATGGAGATATAATTTACATTAGATTTAATTTTTAAAAGAATTGAAACAGTAATGTAAAATTGTCTATTGCGTGTTTTAAGAAGTTTTAAAAAACACCTTCATTTTGGCCTTTTGCTATGTTCTTAAGGCTTTTTTACCAATAGAAACTTTGATATATTTTTTTTAAACTTATGCGCAAAATTTTATTAAAAATTGGGATTCTCTCAAAACATATGACGGTATCTAAAGCCTTAAGAACCTATTTCACACGTTTTTTAAAGAATTTGATGCCATTTAGTATTTGTTTTTTTCTAAGCTTTTCTTGTAATTTTTTATCCAAGATTAAGAAAATTGTGAAGTTTTGTGAAAAAAAATTAAGGAAAAATTCCATATTAAAAATGTAACCGGTTAATCGACCAATTTTAACCGATTATTCGGGTCGAATAATTATTTGAGTTTTAAATTATTTGTTTCGACATTAACCGAAATAGAGGCGATTAATCGAGGAATCGGTTAATCGATTAACCGAATTGGAAACACTAATGGTAACCTTGTGTCTACAAATGCAATGAAATGTGCAAACATGTTGCCAGTTTTGACGATTTATCGTCATTTTGACTATTTTTAACACAAATTATACCAGTACCGGTGTTCTGTAACTATGTGAGAAGTTTCTCACATAAAAATTGCAATTCTGCCATATTTAAAACAGAGTGAGTATCATAATGTCAAATTTAGCCAGAGGTATGTAAAAATTTACTTATATTCAGTTTGAAATTTTGTGACTCACCCTGTTTTAAATATCGTAGACACATCGTAGAGTTGCAATTTTTATGTGAGTAACTTCTCACATAGTTACAGAACACCGGTACAGATATGAATCAGCTTATTTGGGCAATATGGCCGACAGAAAATGAGCAAAACAAAACGCAAAAATTAAAAAAAAAAAAACACAAAATATAAAGCACAATAATCTAAAAAGAGACAGATATATACAAAAAATGTGCAATACAAAATGAGTGGAGATTTTATATTGTTATCTCCCTCTTGACTTGCCTTCCATGTAAACAAAACCATACAGTTCGAGAATACTTTTTTGACACCTGTCATTAGTTTCACATCTGTTATTAATCTGTGATTTTTACTATCGAAAATAGCCCGTCATTTGACGATTTTCCTCTTCAAAATGACGATTTTTTCAATAGGAAATATAGCATCAATTGGTAAAAAATACGTTATTTTTCCATTATCTAAATCAATAGATCTGAAAATTTTATCAGGTAATTTATAAATATTTATCATAACATTTTTATTTAAGGGTGTCATTTTAGAGTCTGATGGTTATTTTGTAGGAAAACTAACGGAGAATCTGGTTATTATTTTTATTTAAAATAGTTTTTCCTAAATCTCTAATAAATGGAACGTGTTTTTCGAAGGGATGTATATCTCATATCGGACTCTTTTATAATGTAAATTCTTTAGTAGGTACCTGTGAAATATCTCTAGACTAAGTACATTAAAATCTAAAGTTTTCTCGATACGAAATTTTTTTAAAGTGAACTCTTTCTTTCGAACAATTAATTTCAGTATATGGTAAATTTTCAATACCCAAGAAACATTTTTACGGATTCTCCGGCATGTACGGAATAGGGATGCCGAACGGGACTGGTTTTTACAAATCCCGGGATTCGGGATTTTGAAAATTGAAATCCCGGGATCCCGGGATTTTTCGGGATCCCGGGATTTATCGGGATCCCGGGATTTTTCGGGATTTCGGGATTTTTCGGGGTTTCGGGATTTTCTTGTTTCATCATATTTTTAATTTTAAAACCAAATAGCTCAAATAAATCCTACAAATTAAAATAATTCATTATAAATCTACTCATTATTTTTTGTAGTATGAAGAAATAAACAAATTAAGCCGGATTCACAATGCTGGAGTACTCCTCGCTGCATAGTGTAGTATATAAAATAGAGATAGCATGATACAAAAAATATGGAGTACTACAGCATTGTGAATCTGGCTTTAAACAGAAACTCCATTCATAGAAATAAGTATGTAAATATAGCAGAGAAAGCTACTTAAAATTAGTAAAAAAGGTTCCGCGATTAAATCTACTGAAATCAGCAGAACTTGTTTGCTAAACAATTGTTAAATTTCCGACATGTAAGTAATATGCTTATGAGTTAAATTTAAGTAAATTTCAAATTACAATTTACTTCTGAAGAAACTTTTTAACTAGCCGAAACACTGCTTATCTACAAATTTTTAGTTATATTTGTAAAAAATTTATTGAATGCAAATACAAACTACTCTGCCGAAATCATCAGAAATATTTAGTGACTATTAGTTTTTTTAAATCAACTAATTACATACTATATTAAACACATACCTCTGCTGATTTCAGAAAGGCAGTTTGTGAGATTTTTATAATTTAACAAAAACTTGCTGTTTTTAGTCGGCAAAATTATTTTGAATGAAGTTATGATTTTAGCAAATCATCAATAAAATAAATAAAAACATATCCGTTTAAAGAATAAATAAAGCTGAATTATGATTTTTAAAAGTTTCACAGCTGAATAAAAGTTTTTAAATTATTAAGGTTTTTATTCAGATTTATTCAATCTGTAATCTATTTGAATCTATTACTTACACTCATAAAAAAAATTACGTACAAATGCACAGGTCAAAATTGTGCTGGCGCAAATACATGTACTATTTCCTGTTATTTTAGCAGAATTTTGACCTATTTCTACGGACTTTTTTAGAGAAAATAACAGAAAAATTAGTTCAATTTAATCAGAACGCGTTTAGCGTTTGACTTTTGTACTAATTTTTTTTATAAGTGTATGAATAGGAAAAATTAGTTTTTTAATAACATTTAATAAGATATTAGATTTATGTGATTTTGGTCGAATATAACAATAAAAACAAATACAAAAAGAGGTAAAATATGCCAAATAATGAAATCGGAAATCCCGGGATTTTTTCAAGTCCAATCCCGGGATTTCGGGATTTCTAAATCCCGAAAATCCCGGGATTTTCGGGATCGGGATTTCGGGATCGGCATCCCTAGTACGGAATCATCAATCCGGCTTTTACGGCACGTTAACTATCCGTAAAGGTTCAATTAGACGTGCCATAACGCCATAAGGCTTCATTAGTCTAATCGTAAAGTAAAAAAACTTATCTGTAATCAATTCTATGTGTTAAAATAATATAGAAATATATTTTTATCTTTTTTCTATGCATTGAAACTGTTGTCAAGTAAAATCGTAAAAAAGTTCTGTTGAAAATAGAAATTTTCTATTTTATTACTTGACATTTAATTCTATGCACAAGAAAAAGATGAAAAATACAATATTTTTATTTTTTATACTCTTTTTATTCATTATGTGAATGATACGTTACTTTTTTTACGATACTTCCAAACTAATTTGGGCTATAGCCGTAACCATAACGCCATAGCAGACAACCAAAATAAAAAAATAATATATTTTTCCCGGGAAAACGGGAAATTTTAAAAATATTAAACTTTTTAAATTGTTTTTGTTTCGAATAGGATTTTTTAATTTTAGTCATAAAAAACATTTTAAATACCAAAACAAAAATGTCATTGTTAAAATCTTTTATTTGACACACAAATAAAATCTTTGCCAAGTAATTAGGAGAATTTCAACTAATAAAGATTTTTCGCAAAACTTATTAAAAATTTAAGTAGTAAAACCTAAAAACTTGGTAAAATGTTTAAAAGAAATATGAAAAAAAGCTTTGTTTCTTACAAATAATCGCCCTTACTATCTAAATTTTTCAAATGTATAATTTAGGTAAAGTCGGCTTTAGTTAAAATATTAGGTGGCAGTATACCTTGACTTGGTTTATTTTTGGAGCATTCTGATTGGTTAATTTATTTTCAACCAATCAAAATATTTGAAAATATTTTTGTAAGGTTTTCATACACAAAATGAACAAAACCGTTTGATTAAAAATAAAGTCGACTTTAAATTTAAAATACTCCTTTATATTAAGGGTCAATAATTTTATAAGTAACGTTTTCATTAATAAATGTGAAAAGAAAAGACTAATGGTTAACATTGGTATCTAAATTTGGTTATCCGACATCTAAATTTGGTTCACAAAAAAAAAAAAAAAAAAAAAATTGATGGTCAGAAAACAATAACAAGAATAACGTTTCAGCTAAAATTAGCAAAGTACCCGAAGAAAAAAGTGTAAGCTGAATAGGCATTAAAGGTTTTATGGTAGGGCAAACATTTCCTGAAATGGTATCCAAATTAGCCGCAGTCAATCCGCACGATAACTAGATCTTCGTTTATTCGAGAAAGTTTTTATAATAAAAAACTGGCATTGCAAAAAAATGAAACCGATGTAAAGAACATTATATTAAATTACTACAATCATGTAAAAGATATCATGATAAAAGAAATATCGACCAATATTTCTAACAATAGGAGCATAGTATAATATAGTAGCTTTACTCATTTTCTGTCATTTGAAAAAATTAAGTAGTGTTTGTAATTTTACTTGTACATATGGTTCTTAATACCACTACAACTACATGAGATAGGGACAAGCTCTCAATTTTTTAATGAGTGGGGCTACTATAGTATACTATGAATAGGAGATTTACTATAATCTTAGATAAATTGACAAGAATATCACAAAAGAGATATTTGAACATATGTATAAACGGAAATAATTAATTTTATAACCTGGGGCTGGTTTATATATCAGGAAGATGTAATGCTGATAAAATAAGAATTGTAGAAATAAGACTACAAGATTTTTATTTGTCTTTGGAAAATAACATTGTGGCCACCATATCTAATGGGCCAAGTGTGATGAAACGGTTTGTTTCCGACAGTCCAGTAGTAGGTACTTTCTGCTGGAATCATGCAATTCATTTGGCAGTGCTGCGAGTAATTTATGTGAAATCAAATGTTCAACATTCTGATATTTTTACTTTGAATTCTCACTACACAGACTGCATTTGTACTGAAATAGGGTTTTTTTTTAACAAAAATTACTTATATAGGTGGTTTTCATTAACAATTTTGTTTAAAAATATTTCCCGGGATTCCCGGGAATCAAATTTTTTCATTCCCGTTTCCCGGGAAATAAAAAAGTCCGGGGAATCCCAAACCCTAATTGTAGCCCATAAGATTGGTTTGAACAGCTGTTTTATATGGTTATGGTTATGGCACGTCTAATTGAGCCTTAAAACACGTATCCGTCAAAGCTTGTACGTATAGTCCCATTTCACACACAGAAACTTTTGTTGCACAATTCTTGAGTTTGTGGGAGAGAGGGGAAAGAAGAGTGGTAATTGGTACCGAATTGCTTGTTTTCGGCAATTCGTTTTGTTTTACATTCTACACAAAAGCTGCGTTTGTGCGGTATTCCTATCAATGATATCTCGAACAATTTTGACAGTAGAAAGCCGGAATAGGTTAAAAAACTGTCAAAATCGTTCTTGATACCACTGATAGAGGTCACACAAACACAGCTAAAATTGGCTGCAGCAGTGATGGAAAATGAGATTTTAGATTTTGTACCAAACAGACAAACAAATTGTACTTTTTTGACCCTTACGGTACCAAAATGATATATATTTATATATTTTAGATAAGTTACCATCTCTAAAAGAACAATGTAACATATTATTAATTTTTCAAAATACGTAGATGCTACTAACAAGGCGGGTTTAAACATGACTTTTGAATGATACTCACTATATATCCGAAAATTCTCAAGTTTCATGTAGTACTACTAATAGCACTAAAACTATGTGTATTGAGAATAGCACTGAAATTATGTGTATTGGAGTATATTTTTGGACAGCTACAGTTTTGGAATTGGTTGAAACAAGTCTTGATTCAATTATTTTGCAGCTTTGGGCCAAAATTTGTCATTTAAAGCCAATATAAGAAAATATTTACAAGTTTTGGTAGAATTATTTTCGTCTACGTCGGTAATTCGAATATTTGTTCAAGCTGTAAAGAACATCAAGCTGATATCAATACAAAAATTTTAAATTTGGAATATTTTGAAATTGTATCAAACGAATCGTGGTAGTACCACGATATCAACGAAAGTTAGAATGTACCAAGAAAAGTACAATTGTACCATCTTCTCCATCCTTGGGTTGCAGGTTTTAAATTAAAGGAAAACGAAAATTGCTGAAAAAAAATTTCTCTGTGTGAACATGAAGGCAACTTTAAAAGAGAATTGACAAGAATTGCCGCAACAAAAATTGCTCTGTGTGAAACGGGACATACGGAACAATAACGGACGGTACTTTCGGATTTTCGAATACAATACGTTTTGAATCCATTTTGGTGTATCCGTTCCCTCACCGTTAAATACGGACTTCACCAATTTTCATCAGATTCGAATACAGCACGTTTTAACTCCGTTTTGTGTATCTGTTTCCGTACAGTTAAATACGGACTTTATCGGTATTAGTTTGTTTTTGGAAAAAAGTACACAAATTATTTTAAAAAGCCCTTTAGCTGCTAAAAAATAGTATTTGAAGGAAAAATAAGTCGCAGTAGCGTGAATCCTAACACCCCATCAACCAAAGAATTTGAAGTCACATATATCAAATGGTAAGATTTATTTAACTTATTATGTGTTTTAATGGTTGTTTTTTTGTATGCGAGTGCAAATAAGAAATATTTGATGACACAACATTTAGTTGTTTTGATAGCAATGTGCGAATTTGCATGGTATGCAAAACGCCATCGTGATTGCAGTTAGTTAAAACTTATCTAATTTATTTTTTCTTTTGCATACAGGTATTGAATTTTATTGTGTGCCGATATTGTAAATGGATATTGGACAGAGACGTAAGCTGCACCAAATATAAATATAGTGTAAATATAAAAAATAAATTCCATTTTTAATAAATATATAAAAAAACTTAAAAAGTACTACTTATAATTAATAAAAATAGGGTCAATATAGGTAGACATAAAAATCCGTTTTTGTTTCAAAAAAGGGTACGAATACGGACCGAAAACGGCATTCTAAAAATGGGGTCAGTCCGTTGTTCACACGACATAACGGTCCGGAAACGGTCCGACATTGACGGGCTTTTAACGGACTAGTCCGTTTTTTACATGACATAACGGTCCGTAAACGGTCCGTTATTGACGGACTTTAAACGGACTTGTCAGTTTTTAACACGACATTACGGTCCGTAAACGGTCCGTCATTGACGGACTTTCAACGGATTTGAATCAGTACCGGTGTTCTGTAACTATGTGAGAAGTTTCTCACATAAATATTGCAAATCTTCCATATTTGAAACAGAGTGAGTATCATAATTTCAAATTTAGCCAGATGTATGTAAAAAAAATTTACTTATATTCAGTTTGAAATTTTGTGACTCACCCTGTTTTAAATATCGTAGACACATCGTAGAGTTGCAATTTTTATGTGAGTAACTTCTCACATAGTTACAGAACACCGGTACAGTTTCGATGTTCCTTAAGTTCCGTTTTCTGGTCCGTATACGGATCCAGAAAACGGTACGGAAACGGAGTTGGATTCCGTTTATGACGGACCGAAAACGGTGCGTAACCGGAACGAATTGTTTGTTGGGTACATACATAAAATTGTTTGAAATTCGGTGAAGTGTTGCGTTATTTCTACAGAAATTCTTTTTGTTACAAAATTAATTTACCTACATTGAAAGTTTTCTTCACTTTAACCAATCAAATAAAAAACTAGTTTCAGAATTTTTATTAAATTACAGCTGACACCGAAAACCCGTTAAATTTTATATTATGATTTTAGGGTTATAATCACAGTTCGTATTTGCACACCACGAAGTGTTCATTTTTAAACTACGAATATGTTTCTTTCTCATTTATGTTCATTTCTTTTACATCACATATCTCATTTTCATGATGGTGTTAGTGAGTGTGTGGTGGCTTAGTTTCTTTTCATGATTTGAAAAATGAAACGTAAACTATTTGCTCTCATTTTAAATACGAAATGAAGAAGCTTCTTCCGTTTCATGAAAAGAAATAAGAATTAAAAACAAAAATGAAGGAATATTCAAACGATACGCTTCTTTCATCATCTCATGAAAGAAATGTGAATGAGAAAAAAATGAAATATTCAAATGATAATTCTCATGATACTTCTCGTGATACTTCTTATGATAACTTCATGATACATATTTTTATTTTTCACAATTCTTCGCGAAGAAAATATTTGATATTTTTATAACACTATACTCAGATAAAAAAGTTAGTAAAAAAATTTGTAAACAGTTTCCCATCGCAATGTACTATTTTTATATACTGATTTTTAGTATAATTTCTTTTTTTAGTAATCACTTTTAGGAATTTATTAAGAGATAATGATTTTCCGATAGGATTAATTTCTTCATTAATAAATCAATATAAATTTAGGAAGAATAGTAACACAGGAAATTTAATTGAACAGAAGATTTACAAGTCTATGGTCTATATACCGGGAATATCAGAACGTTTAGAAAAATCAAAGATAATAGATACTAATAGATATAGAATAGCTTTTAAATCATACAATACAATAAATAAATTATATAGTAAGACAAAGGATAGGATACAGAAATTGGACATGTCAAATATAGTATATAAAATACCATGTAATGGAAATGACGGAGAGAATTGTGATAAGGTATATATAGGTACAACAAAGAATAAATTGAGAACTAGAATAGCTGGACATAAATCAGATCAGAAATATAGACATATTAATTCACAAAAGACAGCATTATCTTCTCATTGTTCAAATTTAAGTCACTATCCTGACTTTGAAAATGTATCAGTTTTAAATACAGAACATAATTATAAACGTCGGTATATATTAGAAATGTTACAGATAATTAATACACCAACAACAAATAGAATTAACTTTAAAGCAGATATTGAAAATGTAGCTCAGAATTATAGATATTTAATACAAAAGAAATAACACACATTACATTAATTTATAACACATTATATTAATACATTTTTTATTGTTAATTATTGTTATTTTTGTTTGTTATACTTTTATACCAAAAACTTTGTTTGCTGGTATAAATGTATACATACAATTTATATTTGACAAATGCTTTTCAAATTTTTTCAAGCTTTGAAATTGTTTATAATTTTTTCAATTAATTGTTATTTCCTGAAGATGCTACACATTGGAGTAGCGAAATATCGAAAATAAAAAACTTTTTATAAATAAAAACCAAACCTTAAGCTCAAGAAAATAGTAGAGTTAAAAATTAAAAAAGAAGGTTAAATAAACGAAAAGAATTTACAAAATCAAGAGCAGAAGATATAAAAATATAAGATGAATTACAACAATTTCAAAAAGAACACACAAGTCAGAATGTTAATCAATAAATTCAAGACAATAAGGGATAAAATTATCAAAGTAAAGTCTACAATAACTTTCTTGATACGTTGCAGAAATACCGGAATTATACCAAAATTTATCTCAAATTCTACCAAGAATGTCTCAAATATTTTTAAGATGGAGGGACTTTTGGCGATTCAGAACAATATTCATAATTATATACAAGATTTACACAACAAAATTTTAAGATTAACATTAAAAGAAAAACACCAATTACTGAAACATTTTCAAAGTGAGATAGAATTGATAAAAAATAATTTAGAGAGATATTTAACTGAAACTGAAATGAGAGAATTTTTAAGATATCAAGAGATATTGGCAACATCATTTAATGAGAAGGTAAGAAGAGTTCATAAAAGGAAATTTGAATGTTTAAGGGAAATACAAAGGAAAGAGTTAGGAATTAGATTAAATAAGAAATGGTTTATTAATAAGACTGACTTAGATATTCCGACAGACGTACAGTGGATACTTTCATTAGGACACAAACATGCATTACCAGTTAAAAGAGAAGATTTTCCGAAGTTGAATATGATAACTGATGCAGAGGACTGTATACAGACAATACCAGATAAGGAAGAACAAGAAATAGCTAGAAATAAATTAACAAATGTAATTAATAGCCATTTGAATAGAATAAGATTGACAAACAGAGATAGATACATTTTGGATAAGGTAAAAGAAGCCGAAATTTTCTTAAAAAAGAATAGGGATTTATTTATATTGAGATCTGATAAGGGAAATACAACTGTAGCTATAAAGAAAAAAGATTATGATATGAGAATGAACAATATCGTAGGAGATATTAGAAAATATAGTTTACAAAATAGGGATCCAACGAGTAGATTAAAAAAGATTAATAATAACTTAGTTGATGAACTTTTTAAAAAGAAAATTATTATGAATACAGAGAAAATTAAACTTAAGACTAATATTTCTACAGCACCTAGATTATATGGACTACCTAAAATTCATAAAGAAGAATTTCCATTGAGACCAATTTGTTCTTTTATTAATTCTCCATCATATGAACTCTGTAAATACATTACTAACATTTTAAAGAAGATTACAGAAGAATCTAAGTACAATGTAAAGAACTCACTTGAATTTAAGAATAGATTATTGAACAAACAGATACAGAATGATGAAAAATTAGTTTCTTTTGATGTAGTTTCTTTATTCCCAAGTATTCCTGTTGATTTGGCAATGAATATTATAAGGGGAAAATGGAATGTTATTAAAGAATATACAACTATTGAAAAAGGCTTATTTTTCCGTATTTTGAAATTTTGTATAGAGGATAATAGATACTTTCAATATAGTGAGAAGATATATTTACAACGAAAAGGACTTCCAATGGGATCACCTGCTTCTCCAATTGTGGCTGATATAGTTATGGAAGAATTATTGGACACTTGTATTGAAAAACTTGATGTTAGACCAGTGATAATGATTAAATATGTGGATGATCTATTTTGTATCATTTCTGAAAATGCAATTGATGATATGTTAGGAGCATTAAATGAATTTAGTCCTGATATTAAGTTTACCATGGAAAAGGAGTGTGATTCTAAACTTTCTTATTTAGATACTTTGGTAATAAGAAGAGATAATAATTTGATAATGGATTGGTATCAAAAACCAACAGCGTCAGGTAGAATTATTAATTTTTATTCAAAACATAGTAAGAAAATCATTATTAACACTGCAAAGAATTTGATAGAAAAAGTATTGACTATTAGTGACAGAAAATTTCATAGAAAGAATGAGGAAATAATTAGGAATTTATTAAGAGATAATGATTTTCCGATAGGATTAATTTCTTCATTAATAAATCAATATAAATTTAGGAAGAATAGTAACACAGGAAATTTAATTGAACAGAAGATTTACAAGTCTATGGTCTATATACCGGGAATATCAGAACGTTTAGAAAAATCAAAGATAATAGATACTAATAGATATAGAATAGCTTTTAAATCATACAATACAATAAATAAATTATATAGTAAGACAAAGGATAGGATACAGAAATTGGACATGTCAAATATAGTATATAAAATACCATGTAATGGAAATGACGGAGAGAATTGTGATAAGGTATATATAGGTACAACAAAGAATAAATTGAGAACTAGAATAGCTGGACATAAATCAGATCAGAAATATAGACATATTAATTCACAAAAGACAGCATTATCTTCTCATTGTTCAAATTTAAGTCACTATCCTGACTTTGAAAATGTATCAGTTTTAAATACAGAACATAATTATAAACGTCGGTATATATTAGAAATGTTACAGATAATTAATACACCAACAACAAATAGAATTAACTTTAAAGCAGATATTGAAAATGTAGCTCAGAATTATAGATATTTAATACAAAAGAAATAACACACATTACATTAATTTATAACACATTATATTAATACATTTTTTATTGTTATTTTTGTTTGTTATACTTTTATACCAAAAACTTTGTTTGCTGGTATAAATGTATACATACAATTTATATTTGACAAATGCTTTTCAAATTTTTTCAAGCTTTGAAATTGTTTATAATTTTTTCAATTAATTGTTATTTCCTGAAGATGCTACACATTGGAGTAGCGAAATATCGAAAATAAAAAACTTTTTATAAATAAAAACCAAACCTTAAGCTCAAGAAAATAGTAGAGTTAAACATTTAACTAATTTTCAAAACCGAGTGCTAAATTTAGCAGAAAAATATACTAATTTAAAAATTTTTATTTACAAGAATTCGTTAATTTTTTACAATTCTTGTTTAGTTTATATTTGTTACTATTGATATATTCTTAGTTTGGAAATAACACTCAGAAAATTTTATTGTATCTCCAATGCATAAAAAGCTAATAACTGGAGAACCGTTTTCAATTTTGACTTCAAATTTCAAGTACGATGAAGTAATTATACGCTTGTTGCAATCGAAAGAAAAAAAAAATTTTTTTTAGATTTTACAGTTTGCTTATTTTTTAGTACACTTTTTTGCTAGTTTCAGCAGACTGATTTTAAATTACAGTTTACAACTATTTACTGAAATTTGGTACCTGCAACTAATTATTTATACTAATTTAATTGCATTTAACTTTAACTTAACCATGGGTAACTAACCAATACTAAATGTTTATCCCTAGGATAATTTAACCATAATAACTTATCAATATTTTATCTCTGGGTAGGTAACCTTAGTATGAAATGTCAGAATAAAAACAAAAATTAATAACAAAAAATTTTTTTTTAAATACGGGAAAATTAAAAGTTTTTCTCGCGGTTTTTTGTATGTTTCTGGTCGTTTTTTTAAGATTCGCGGTCGCTAAATACTACCCAGCAAAATCTTTCATTACCAAATAAGTGGTTATATAATGAAACTAAAATTTTGCTACTTATAATTCGGCGTCGGTACTAGTTATTTTTGTTAGGCGAAGCCGGTTTTATAAAGATAATGTGAATTTGGTAACTATTTATTTTTCAACCACTAGTAAGTATATAAATAAGTCGTATTGTTTAACAACTTGTAACCACTTATTTTATAACTCGGTATAAGCACACGAATAACTACTTATTTTGGTAACTACTTATTTTTTATACTTTTGTAATGCAGCTGGTAATCGGATGCACAAATTTTGTGCGTTTTTTTATGCAGCGAATATGGACAACTACTTACAAAAACGACCTTGTCGAACAAATATAATGAGTTTTGACACCGAATTATAAGCAATAGACCCTAATTCTACTGCTTATTATTTAGATATTAGTAATGAGCACCCATTACTGAGATTTTGCTGGGTATAAAATGATTGTGTCTTTTTGCATACTACGCGAGGTGATTTAATTAAATCCATTTGGTAAGTCTATAAAATAAAATTTAATTATTTGAACTTTTATTAGTGTTTCATGCTGACAACCGCGAAAAGATTCGCGCATAAATGTGAGTAGAAAAATAATAGCTGTGCATGATTGTGTATCTTTTTGTAATTACGAGTCAAAACTGTGGGTTGTCCAGGGGTTCCTCACATACTTTTATGATATTTAAAACATGATTGATTTACATTTCGTTAATTCGCGAGTGATTTATGCGCTTTTTTATATTTGCGAATTAAATTGTACTTCACGTGTACGAAAATTCTGCATATCCTTGATAACACACCTCAACAAACTTTCAGCGGTTTGAGCTTTCATACATTCTAAATCCTTACATGCTAGTTACCCAAAATTGATGAAATAATTGTTTTTCTAAGAGTGGTTTTCAAAAGAATTTTTTCCTATATGTATTTTAGAGAACAAAGTTCATACTTTACTACCATCGTAATAAAAAGTCTTAAGCGGTTTGTTTAGTATTTGAAAATAGGTAAAAAGGCTATTTTCCGCGTTTTTAATCGCGATTTTTTAAAATTTGAGAGTTAAGAGCATTGGCGGACTTAGGCAAAGCCCACCCTCGACTTCTTTTTGCCCACCCCAGAATTTCAAAAATATCAATTAGTCCAGTGTTTTTGGCTGGAAAAATGTGTATTTGTTGGAATCAAAGCGTCAGTTTTATAAAAAGAACTAAGATCGACTTTTGTCTTAAATATTTCTTAAATAAGAAATGTTGTTTGAAAAATTCTTACTTAAAAAATATTTAAGAAATAAACCGTCCTTAGTTCTGATTATAAAACAGGCTCTAAGAGTTTTTCTTTAAGAAAAATTATTAGAATCACAGAGTTATTTCAATAAGCATCTGAAGGCAGTTTACATGAATATGGAAAAGGATTTTTAATAGGAAAATATCCCAGAATATTTTTTGGTGGGATAAATATCTTAGATTTAATAGTTTTTTAAAGAAATATTTACTTAGAATCTAACAACGAAGTTATTTCAAACTAAACACTATTTTGATGAAATTTCAATTGTTGTAGAAGCAAAAATTCTTAGATGAACATCTCACTGGTTTTTGCCACCACTGTAATTAAAGTAGTCAAAATATGGGGTTAGAATGGTTTCGTCCGAGGTGGACGAAAAAATGAGACAGGTTTATCTTAGATTTCTTTTCTCCATCAAATATACAAATTTTATACTAATCTGAGAGTATAGCTGGGAATACATTCCTCGTTCGCGGTTTTCTTCAGAAAAATAGATACAATTTTCAGAGTTTTCTGTAAAAACATGGAGAGCTATCAGATAAGATAAGATAAGATAAGATAAGCTATCAGCATTATTGAATTTTGAAAATTATTAAATTTTTATCATAAGGGAGGGAGTCATTTTTAAAAGTTTTGTTTTGTATGAAAAAATTGTTAGCATAATTTCGAATGTTTTTTTAAGACTAAGAGTCTGAGAATAGGCAAATTCAGAGCCGAATATAAATGGGTCTCTTGCCCCCCCCCCCCCCCCCCCCCACAAAAATGGTCTAGGTACGGAATAGAGATTTGGAATCAGTAAGTAAAATACTAAAAGTATATATCACGCTTCTAACAGCAGCGACTTTTCATTTTGCAGAGGTACGTAATTCGTGTCAAATTGTTCTAATATTGGTCATCATTTTTGGTTTTAATTACTCAAGGCAGATTTTGGCTCCTTTCCAGCAAAATCTTTCATTACCAAATAAGTGGTTATATAATAGAAATTCATAGCTCCGCACAACTTATTTTTTGGCGTCTAAACTCATTATTTTTGTTTGGCGTGGTCGTTTTTATAAGTAGTCACGCTTACCCGCTCGCTTACGAAAAAATGAGAAATAAGTAGTTATGAGATTTTGAATAATAAGTGGTTACACGCATGCTTACAAAAAGTTGAATTATAAGTGGTTATCCGATTGCTTACTTGATTCTTAAAAATAAGGAGTTAAGCAAATATTATTAGCTTAAGGAAATACAATCAGAAAAATTTAAGTTTTCTCTAGTGTGTAATTTTAGGACTCGTCATAAAAATTTAAACATAAAACATATTTACATACAGAGCTTCGAAGAATTAATTCCCTAATTCCCTTTTTTTGAACTGAATTTATATTTTGGGAATGAATTCCCGTTTAATTCAAGGAATTAAATTCATTTCGTTTAATTCCCTAAGGAATTAAATTTTTTTCGTTTAATTCCCTAGGAATTTAACTTTTTTCGTTTAATTCCCTGAATTTAAGTTTTCAATTCCTAGGGAATTAAACTTGAATTCCTAGGGAATTAAACGGGAATTCATTCCCTAAATATAAATTCAGTTCAAAATAATAACCTGACCACATAGTGGTGTAGGGTATAAAAAGGGAATTAGGGAATTAATTCTTCGAAGCTCTGTTTACATATAATAAATAAAAATGTATAAAATTTAACTGTGTAAAAACTACTTATTTAAACTATTACGAGTAAGTCATTATTTTATATTTAGGAACAATAAATACAAAAGGCCGTTATTAGGAAGTCATTATTTTATATTATAAAATAATGCAAAAGGTAATGATGTATCATTTTTGGTAATGCAGATAGTAATGAGGTGTCATTACCAATATTTTGCTGGGTTGAACCCATAAAAAGACACATTTTTGCTATTTTCTTATATTAGGCCAATTTCCAGGGGCAGTGCTGTCACACTTTGTTCTTGAATTTCGCGAAAACTATTTAATATTTTTAAAATTTTCCTATTGTTGTTTGTTTAATAACAGCTTTTGTTTATTTAGAAAATTTTGTAATTTCTCGGCAGTGACCAATAAAGAAATTTTATCGACAAAACGTCGTACTGCGGTAAAACACTGTCCACACTGCGTTTATCTGGTTTACGTTTTTGGATAAAGTGGAAAATGCACATCGAAAATACTTACAGTGGTGGAAAATATAATAGGGACATTAGAGTTTTTCTCTCGCTGCTTTTATTTTTAAAGATTAAAATAGTGGCAAAATTTGTTACGGCTGTAACTTTCCGAACAAATCAAAGTAGGAGACTTGCTTTTAAACTTATGCAAATAAATGCAGTAGATTGTTTATTTCTATAAAAACAATATAAAACACATTAATACAAACTTTCACAATTAAATTCACTCAATACTCACCGCAGTTTTACACCTCCTTCTTTCGTCACCAAATAATAAACAAAGAAGAATGCAAAAAATGCGGTTTGTATTTTACAATCGGCTAACTTCGATACAGTTCTCTGTAACTCACCAGACGCAGTCTTAACATCAACTTTCCGCACAACCCCATCAGAACCAGTGTACAAACGAGTGACCATACCTCGTCGCCATTGATTTCGTAGAAGATTAGGATCGCAAATAAATACAACATCTCGCTCCTTTACCGGTTTAGTGTTCTCGCACTACTTAACCCTTCTTGTCAGGGTAGGCAAATATTCGAGCACCCACCGCTTCTAGAATCTATCTCGTAAACTTCTGACAACTCGCCACTGCTTTTTTAAGGTGAAGAGTTTTTCATCAGGAACGCTGATTGCAGGCGTCAGTGGAGCGTGTGGCACACCCATCAAAAAGTTATTTGTAGTGAGTGGCTCCTCTTCATGTGGACCTACGGGCAAATGTGTCAACGGCCTTGAATTGACGAAGTTCTCAGCTTCTATAAGAAGAAACTGCAACGCATGTTCTTTTGGGGACAGATCTTTCACCGTTTGACGCAATACTCTTTTGACACATTGTACCATCCTCTCCCATACACCGCCCTCGAACGGATTTGCTGGACAATTAAATACCCACTCAACACCTTTTTTTGATAATTCATGTTGAATACGTTCGACTTCAAAAACTTCTTGAAAACGTTTGGCCTCTTCATTTGCACCAACAAAATTTTTACCATTGTCGGAACGAATCCTTATTGGAACTCCTCGTCGATTCAAAAAGTTTTTCATAGCGATAATGCATGAGTCCGTCGAGAGATCGTGAGCTATTTCCAAGTGAACGGCACGTATAGTTAGGCAGGTAAACAACGCTACCCATCTCTTTTCCGTTCTCCTTCCAATAGTGACATTTAAGGGGCCAAAATAGTCAAGCCCGGTGTATTTAAATGGGGCAGTATACGGTTCAAGTCTATCTATGGGTAGTGGACCCATGGCGGGAGCAACTGGAGTTGCGTTATTTTTTCGGCATGTATAACAGTTGGACACAATATTTTTCAAAAGGCGTCTTAACTGAGGAATCCAAAATTTATTTCTTATCTTACAAATCTTCATGATTCTGATGTTTCATCTCACAATGGTAGTGCATTACAACAAGCCTTGTGAAGTAGTGATCTTTAGGAAAGATAATAGGGCGTCTCGCACTGTATGGCAGGCAGCTGGCTGCATCAATCCTTCCGTATACCTTCAGTAAGCCTTCAGCAATATACGGCATCAAGTTGGCCAAGTTATTGGATTTTGACACTGACCGTCCCGTTTTGATGCAGTTAATATCTTCAGCAAATAATTCCTTTTGAACCTGTTGGCACAAAAAATTTTCAGCATTTTCTAATTCTTGGGCAGTTAACCCATAGCGTTCTAAGTTACTACATTTCTTACGGCACTTATTGACAAATCGAAACATTTGTGCTATTGATCTTTCGATATTTATAAAATCATTTTTCATAACCAGAAGCGAAATTTTAGGGCGGATCTCTTCCTCGTCTTTTTGCCAAAGTTGGGAAACAACAACGGCATATTTTGGCCATTCATCTTCACGTCTTTTAAGAAATGTTGACCCATTTAGCCATCGAGACGACGCAGAAAAATCAACTTTATTATAACGTCTTGTGGCGTCATCAGCTACATTATCACTAGTTGCCATCCATTTCCAATTAGCTGCTTCAGTGGATTCTAGTATTTCTGCTATTCTATGGGCAACATCAGGTTTGTAATTTCTATGGCTACTTGAGATCCACTTCAGAACTGTTTTCGAATCACTCCATAGGACTGTCATCTCTGGCACCAGTTTGTGTTTGTTAAGCACATTTTGTTTTATTCTTGTCCCAAGAACGGCTGCCTGTAATTCCAGCCGAGGAATCGAAACCTTTATTAGAGGGGCGCACTTTGTCTTAGAGCACACAAAACTTACACCAATTGCGACATCTGTAGAAATATATCGCCAATAGGCCACAGCTGCAAACGCTTCCTCACTGGCGTCTACAAATATGTTCAGTTGAATTTTCCTAATCTTGCCAGGAAGGAAGTAATAACGTGGTAAACGAAAATTAAAAATGTTTTTCAGCTGTTTGCGCCACTGTTCCCAAATTATGTTGATATCAGCTGGTATCGGCTCATCCCACCGAACGTCGCGTCTCCATATGTATCGTAGTACCAATTTACCACCAACTGTGTAATGGCTTAAAAATCCTAAAGGATCAAAGGTTGACATAATGATGCTCAGTACTTGGCGTTTTGTAGGCCTTTTTCTACCAGATATGACTTCCTGATCAACTTTTTCAAATTTCAAATTAAACATAAACGTATCAGTAGCTGAATCCCAATAGAGACCCAGCACTTTCTCCATACTATCATTGGCCGGAATCATTTTTGAGGATGAAGCGCCATCTAGTGACATTATGACGTCTTTCGAATTAGAAGTAAACCTCTTAGATTAAAGCCTCCATTTTTATGAATAAGTCTGACTTGCTTTGAAATTTCAATAGCTTCTTCCATCGAATCAAAGCTATCTACGAAATCATCCATGTAGTGATGCTCACAAATTGCTTCTAAAGCTCTGGGGTGGCAATCAGAATGCTCTTCGGCATTAGTTTTCATAACATGTAGGGCAGAACACGGAGAACAGGCGGCTCCAAAAGTCATTACCCTCATTTCATATTCATCTGGTGCTATGCCTTGATCGCCGTTTCTCCATAAGAAACGTTGAGATATTCTATCGCTGGGTTGTATAATTATTTGATGAAACACTTCACAAATGTCTGCACTTACAGCGATCTTACCACTTCGAAAATTGTAGAGTATGGAAGGCAAAGATGATATATATTGAGGTCCTTTAAGTAAATGGTTGTTTAAGGAAGTTCCATTTGCACTAGCAGCGGCGTCAAACACCAGTCTTAGTTTTTTCTTCTCTTTGTTAGGGTTTATAACATAGTATACTATAGTAGCCCCACTCATTAAAAAATTGAGAGCTTGTCCCTATCTCTGTCCCAAATGACAGAAAAAGAGTAAAGCTACTATATTATACTATGGTTAATAACGCCAAAATGTGGTAGATACCATTTCTTATCCGATTTTAAGTTGATATCTTCAGGCGGAACTTTACGAACATACTCTTTTGCGATGTATACGTTTATAACTTCAGTGTAGGCTGCAGAGAAAGTTGCATCGCGTTGCATTTTCTTTTCAATTCCTTTCAGTCGGCTGAATGCCATTGAGTAACTATGTGGCAACTCCACTATATCGTTCTTCCACAACAAACCTGTTTAAAAACGCTTACCAATTCGTTTTGTTGATTCATGAAGAATTCGTTTGGCTCTGACGTCACTGTCGCATTCGACTAGAGGGGCAGCGCATACACCCATACTTTCATTGTTAAAGAAATCTTGCACCATCTTATGAATTTCCTGTTCTTCTTCAACATGGACGAAAAGACATGATTGCGGTGTGGGCGACACTGATTTGCATGGTCCAAATACAACCCATCCTAATTCTGTGTTACAAAAAAAGGGACCTTTCGGATTGTCAGTCCTTAAATTAGATGGCAACACTAAATAGGCATGGTGCATCCCAATTAACAACTTTGGTACTACATTGGTGTATGGCTTCATTGAATGATTCCTCAAATTTTTATAACTGATTTTTATTTCATTTTCACTAAGGGTCTGCATGGGCAAATTTAAATTCGATATTGCGTAAACGTTTTTAAGCAGGTGATTCTTCTTCATCCCGGCTCCACTGATTCTCAGGTTGAAGGTCATTGATGACTCTCGTGCTGTTCTTCCACCAAACCACTGCATATTTAGATCATTGTTTGTTCCACGTACTCCTATTTGCTCCGCAATTTCTTTGTCTAGCATCGTGATAGAAGAACCGTCATCAAATAGGGCATAAATGTTCACGCTGCACTATTCTCCATACAAAGTAACTGGTAGAATATGAAACAAGCAATTTTTTATTATCATTTGAACAGCTGAGAACGTTTTGATTAGTTTCACTTGAAGCACTGGATATACTGGGTTGCTGTTGCTGTGTCGTCATGAAGCAACTTATTGTGTTTTCGTTGGCACCCTACTTTTGGGCCAACTTGCCTTTTACGGCACTCACGAGTTGTATGTCTGATATTCAGGCAGGAGAAACACACACGAAACTTTTTTACTAAAGCCCAACGCTCATCTACTTTTAAATTTAAAAATTTTTGACGATCATACATTTTGTGGCCTCCTTTACACACTAAACATTGTTGAACCCCCTCTGCGACGTGTAATACTCGACGCTTAGGCTCAGTGTTATTTACGTCTTGTATCAGGCATATCTAGTTTGCCACTTCACATAACCAATCACTAAAATGTTCTATTGTAGGATACGGCCTTATATTCATTGAGATCTTAACCCATAGTCGTTTACTCATTGGGAGTTTTGATACTAATTCTTCTAAAAGTGTCGGATTAGCTATGTGTTGTTCTCCATTCACAGATTTCAGAAACACACATAAATTTTTAACTTTTGTTGAAAACGGCACTAATTTTACCAAATTGGTTTCACTAATAAACGACAGTTGCCTTACTTGGTTTAATTGGCTATGAATTAGCTGTTCTGGTCTCCCAAATTTAAATTTTAGTTGATCAATAACTGCACTCACGTTATCGGGATGAATTAGTAAAGACCTGACTATTCCCTTAGCTTCACCCTTTAGGCACTTTTGCAATTGTTGGTTGTTTTCAAAGTTGTTGTACCCGTATGCTGCAGTTGACTGACAAAAGGCAGTGTAGAACAATGGCCAATCTTCAGGCTCACCACCAAATTCAGGCAAATCATATATTTTCCGTGGCAACATAACCTCACTTGTTCTATTATGTGTCCCGTATATATTCAATTTATTTCCCAATAGTTGCTGTTGGCCGGTACATATATTTTCAAAAGATGGCGGCATTAAACTTTCTGTAACAAGAGGCATATATGTGTTTAACGGTATAGACGCAGGGTGCGTTGACGGCAAGGCGACGTTGACGGCTGCAGTAGACGGTGGCTGCGTCGCTGTCATGGCTGCTGTTGATGATGTCGATGTATGTGTAGCTTGCATATTGCCCGGTTAAGTTGTTGTTGTATTTGCGAAATCAATGGCGGACATAATTGGCTTGTTTGAAAAATTAAGGTTATGGTCACTTACCCTTTGTATTGTTGGCCCCTGCGATGCATTCCCAAGTTGTTGGTAGTGACTTCTGCTTGCTTGGAGCTGCGATTGTGTTTCCAAAAGCTGCCGTTTTAGGTTTAACATATCTTTTTGCATTTCTTCAATGTAGGCGGTTTGTTTTGATGTCGATAGCTATGTGTCAACCGGCATGCTTTTTTGTCTGCTCTAATGGCTTGCGGACACCACTGCTATTTACTTATTTCGTTACAGGTGTATTTTCATTGGCGCCTGTTTCTTTTGGAGTTTCTGTGCTGGCGGCATTAGCACTTAAATTAATGTTGGATGTTGGTGTGTTGGCATTTTCACAATTTATATGAACTGCATCTTCCTGATTAGTCAAATCGGACATAACTGTGTCTGCACTGGCTGTACTTCTTAACTCAGGTGGGCTCCGACGGATTGGTGGTGGCATCTTTTTTTTAATAAGAAATTTGTTAACTTCAGAAATGTGGCGGTATATGCTCCTGAAGACAAAAAATGTGAGCACACAACCAAAAAAAAAATGCGAAATATAAAATGTTACGGCTGTAACTTTCCGAACAAATCAAAGTAGGAGGCTTGCTTTTAAACTTATGCAAATAAATGCAGTAGATTGTTTATTTCTATAAAAACAATATAAAACACATTAATACAAACTTTCACAATTAAATTCACTCAATACTCACCGCAGTTTTACACCTCCTTCTTTGAACATCAAAATTATATTAAAGGAAATAATGGCGATCGCTCGTCACCAAATAATAAACAAAGAAAAATACAAAAAATGCGGTTTGTATTTTACAATCGATTACACAATGAACAATATAAACAATAAACACAACCAGAGCAGCTGATTACTACAGGGCGTTCTGGAATAATAACAAATAAGCGATATCGACCATCTAGCAAATTACATAGCAAAATTTAGCGAGCAGTGATCGGATCTATGCAAGCTGTATATTTTTTGGAATCCTATAAAATTTTCCTGAATCTTGCGTTACTTTTATCCACAAAGGGTCTCCAGACTTACCATGACAGTGCCTTAGACATCAACATATTTTTCTTTGTTTTTAGCGATTTTAAAATAAAGTTAACAACACTGAATTTTTAATACGAAATGCTTTATACTTAAGGTTGCGTTTACACTTGCATCGAAATCGCGAGATTTAGCTATTCACCACTCTAAAAAAACAACGAAGAAAAGCATATAAATCTGCAATTTTTAATAAAGCACACATAGTTAGCCCTAATAAATACATTTTCTAAAAATTTAATGTTTATATGCTTTCCTTCATTGTTTTTTGAGAGTGGTGAATAGCGAAATCTCGGGATTTCGATCCAAGTGTAAACGCAACCTAAAGCTACGTTTACATCTGCACCCAAATCTCGAGATTTCGATATTCACCACCATGAAAAAGCAATGAAGGAAAACTTATAGATGTTCAATTTTGAATAAAGTAAACATATTTAGTTCTAATAAATAAATTTTCCAAATAATTTAAGTTTATACGCATATCTTCACTGTTTTTTCAGACTGGTGAATATCGAAATCTCGGGATTTCGGTGCAGATGTAAACGCAGCTTAACGTAGTAAAAACTTAAATTATTTGTTATATCGAGGTAGGTATAGCATAATCATATTCACTTTAAAATTTCAGTATTGATAACTTTATTTTAAAATCGCTAAAAACAAAGAAACATTTGTTCATGTCTAAGGCATTATCATGGTAAGTCTGGAGACCCTTTGTGGATAAAAATAACGCAAGATTTAAGAATATACAGTTTGTATAGATCCGATCATGCTCGCTAAATTCTATTATGTAATTTGATAGACGGCCAATATCGCTTATTTTTCATTTAAAGCCACGCGAATTTAGTCAATATTTTGAACTTTAAAAATAAAGGCAAAGAGAAAAAACTTAAAAAAAAGTTATATTTTCCAACACTGTATATATATCATAAACGATTCTCAGTCAAAGTTTGGTTAAAGCTGCGCTTTAGATTTTTTTTTAATAATCATCATTGCAACTTAGTTTATTAAAGTATCTTATGTAGGGTGAATTGTTCTAAAATAGCCTTGGTTAAGTTTCTTAACCCCAGAAATTTCTATGGTTAAATTTTAGCATTGGTTAGAAGAAATACTTGGTTAAAATTTAGATAAGTTATTCAAAAAATATGTTTACCAGTGGTTAAGGCTAGTATTGGTCTTAACCAGGGCCTAAATTGAGATAAGTTAACGGGCCTTAGTAAGTTTTTTAACTGATTTTAGTAAATCGATTTGGAATTACAGTTTACATTAATTTTACTAAAATTTAGTAACGACTACTATTTTTGGTGTACTACAGATGAGCAGACATGCGTTTCTAAAATTAGCAAAAAAAATACCGCTGGGCTCAAAACAGTTAAATTTCCGGTACTAACTGCAAAATTTTCAGTAGCCATTACAGATTTTTTTGGTTGAATGTAGGTTAGTGTGTAAAAATGAAATTTTAAAATAACACGCAAAGCAACAACGAAAATGATTTCATTGCTGCTTTGTGTATAATTTGCAAAATTTTATAGCATTTTCGATTGCATTTGAAGATACTACACTAAAAAAAAAGTTAGTAAAAGTAAATTAGTAAAAGGGTTTCCAATTTTATTATACTACACCCATAAAATTACATAGTGGCATAGTGAATAAAATCTATAGTCATTTTTAGTTTTAATTGCATTCACTATTATAATCAATAACAACTATGGACAAATTAAAAAGAAACCTTTTTTGAGTTACTCTGTGAAAATAAATTTCAAATAATTTTTAATTGTAAAGGAAATTTTAAAAACATTTTAAATAAACTGAAATTTATAAACGGCATCAATCAAATTTTTTGTGAATAAATATTATTAGAGTCTTATAATCATTTTAATATTTTAAAACTATTTTTTGCAGATAACGAATTGGCATATAAATCAAGAAAAAACTATGAAGAAAAATTTCCAAGAAACATGAAGTGCAGACTTGGAAAATTAAAATTATTGTATCCGGAGGGAGAGCAAATGAAAACATAATAAAGTATTTAAAGTCTACATGTACTCATGTTAATAAAGTTCTTAAAAAGGATATGTTATTTATTTTTTCAGTTAGTTTCAAATAAGGGGATGGTCTGTAGATGGTTTATGTGAAGTTTGCACGAAATTGGCACAGTGGTTCCGGAGATATGGCATTTAGATTTTCCTATATATTCCCACGCAAAATTTTCGTGTTGCTATGACAACTAGGCCTTGGCGTTACTATGACAACCAGGCAGCACTTATAGCATTAACCTAATCTAATCTCAGCTCATCCTATCTCATTTATCTCATCTCAATTTTTTTTTGTGGAAACATTTTTTTTTTTTTTGAAACATTTCTTTGTGGAAACTTTTTTTTTTGTGAAATATTTTTGTTTGTGGAAAAAATTTTTGTTGTGGAAACTTTTTGTTTTTGGAAACTTTTTTTTATAGAAACATTTTTTTTGTGCAAACACTTTTTTTTGTGGAAACACCTTTTTTTGTGGAAACATTTTTTTTTTGTGGAAACTTTTTTTTTTTTTGTGGACACATTTTTTTTTGTTGAAACACTTTTTTTTTGTAGAAATATTTTTTTTGTTTTGGAAACTTTTTTATTTTTGTGGAAACTTTTTTTTTTGTGTCAACACTTTTTTTTTTTGGAAACACCAAACACTTTTTTTGTGGAAACATTTTTTTTTTTGTGGAAATTTTGTTTAAGTCTAAATTTAATTACAAAAGGCTCTAAAACTGCACATAATTTGTTAACGGAATATGACATGCACAAAAATTTTGGACCTTTTTCTTTCCAAAGAAAAGAGTATCACATACTATGCCCAATATATTTTTTCGTCCACGAGCCGTTAAAAGGGTTCTTGCGGATCTTGACGTAGATAAGACAGCGGGCCCGGATGGTATTCCAGCACTGGTACTGAAACAGTGCTCTTCAACGCTATCGCGTCCATTGGCAACCCTCTTTAGCACGTCGTATCGCATGGGTATCTTTCCATCGTGCTGGAAGGTTGCCAATGTTCAGCCAATCCCCAAAAAGGGTGCGGCTACCAACCCTGAAAATTACCGCCCAATCGCAATCTGCTCTGCGCTCTCGAAGGTCATGGAGAGCATGGTAAACTACCATCTTGTTAATTATCTGGAATCCAATTTGCTTCTTAATGATCGACAGTATGGCTTTCTTAGAGGTCGTTCTACGGGAGACCTGATGGCGTTTCTTTCGGAACGTTGGAGTCGGTCAATTCACAGATTTGGTGAAAGCAAGGTGGTTGCGCTGGATATTTCCAAGGCGTTTGATCGTGTGTGGCATAAAGCACTCGTGTCAAAGCTCATGGCTTTTGGTGTTGGTGATGACTTCTCTCGATTTATATCGAGTTTTCTCAGGGATCGCACTATAAGAGTTGTTATAGATGGGGTCTCATCTAATGAGTTTCAGTTGAATGCAGGGGTACCGCAAGGCTCTGTTCTTTCTCCTTCTCTATTTCTTATCTTTCTAAATGACTTCCTCTGTCAGACTTCCAATCCTATCTACTCTTTTGCAGATGACAGCAACATTTGCCATTCATATTCCTTCGATCATAGGCCAAGCCTTGCAGAGATTGGGGGCAGGAGGCAGATTATGAATGACACACTCAATCAAGACCTTATTACAATCTCTGAGTGGGGTCGCGTGAATAGGGTCGATTTCAATCCACGTAAAACCCAATGTTGTTTGCTGACTCATAAAACCGCGGAGCCATCATTGTCATCTGTATACATGGGTGGTATAAATATTAAGGAATCAGAAGCTCTTGATGTTCTGGGCATGAGAATCCAGTGTGATGTCCGTTGGAAAGATCACGTCATTCAAGTGTCGAAAGAGGCATTCAAGTGTCTTGGCTTTCTTAACCGGTGTAAGAACTACTTCACTCCTTCTGATCTCCTTTCTATTTATACCACCTATATCCGGCCGAAGATGGAATACAACTCCCATATATGGGCAGGGGCTTCAAAGTCTATTTTGGAGCTTTTGGACCGTGTACAAAGGAGGGCGTCGGCGCTCATTAATGACAGTAGGGTATCCAGCTCTATTGACTCGTTGGAGCATCGTCGGAATGTGGCTTGTGTAACACTGTTCTATCGTTACTACCATGGGAGGTGTTCTGCTGAGATAAGTGCACTTATCCCGATGCCCCGTGTTTTTGGCCGTAACACGCGCTTGTACAGTAGATCTCATCCGTTTGTGGTTGATTGTCCAATTAGTCGCACAACGCATTATAGAGAGAATTCGTTCATTAGTCGAACCGCCCGTATGTGGAACAAACTCCCCGCAGATGTCTTTCCTGATACTTACAATTTAGGGAAATTCAAGTCAAACGTTCACAAACACTACTCCCTCTTTCCTCCTTCCCATAACCTATTTTCCTGATATCAACACAATGCATTGCATTTGTAGGGGGCATCCCCTGAGTGTTGGTCTATAGTAAAAAAAAAAAAAAAAAAAAATTGGCTTTGGTATTCAAAATCGGACTTCGACTTATATTTAAATTAAAAAAAAAAAAACCTTACAAAATTTTTAAATCTTGACTCTAAGCGAGTATATTTAGAAAAGTTATTGAGATATTGGTACACATATAAGTTTGAAAAATAGGGCACAGAATTAAGCTTAAACTGTGTACAGCGTTTTCTTTCCAAGGCTATATTTACTAAATTATGAATTTTTTATTGAAAAAATCGGCTGAAAAATTGAAGAAAGTTAAATCGCGAATTGCGCAAAACCTAGAGCCAATTTGAACAAACTGGTTGCAGATTCGAAATAAGCACCCATTAATTATCCTAAAAACACTGCAATAACACTCACCTTTTTTTGTGTGTTATTCGAAAGTAGAATTTATAGGAATATATGTTTTTTGAATAAAGCAAAAATATGCAATGTAAAAATTTCAATATTGAAAGTTAAACCTGGAAATCTTTTAAGGAAAAAACATATATTTTATTTCACCAATGTCTTAATAGCTTTTGAACAATTTTAATTTTGGATTTCATATTCGAATTTGTTGCTTTATTGGAAAGGGGATAAAGAAGAGATAGGAGGTGGTGAAAGATGAGAGGCTTAAAATATGGCAACACTATAATTGCACGAGATGTTGAATTTTAGAACAGTTGTTGCGCGCCATTTGATGGTGATTTGGCGAACTTTTGTTGAGGATGTTTATTTCATAGTCCTGTTATATTATTTTACTTCGGTGGGGTTAAGTGCTATGGGAATAGTGAAGGAGGACACTGTATTAGGGATGTTGCGGTCGCTGGGGATCGAACCCACAACCACATGTGTAACAGTTAAACGCACTAACCATTACACCACAGCTCTCACATCGTCATCGGTATTTATTAAGTGTGCCTATTTGATTTTATTTTTACTTAAAAAGTAGAAAATTTGTTTTAACCTTAGCTTCCTCTGAATAATAATTTTTGAAATTATTTATTTTTTATATAAGCTCCTAATAAGTAATCTCCTCGAACGGGGCTTTTATTTTGAAGATTTTTACACTAATAAAAAACATTGTATTTTATTAAATGAATGTTCTTTAGTTTGACTATAGATCATAAATTAATATAACTTTCTGTTTATATTATTTTCAAATTAAAGAAAGATGATACAATTTTCACAATTTCCCCTCATTGTATTTTATTTTCATAAAAATATTTAATTCCTATACAAAACAAATTACATTTTAAACTTTAAGGTACGCTAACCCGATACGACAAAATTCGTTTTCGGTTTAACTGCGGGCTTGCCTGCTAGTATAAATATAAAATTGTATTGTTATTTTGCAGGCGTTATGTATTGGTTAATTTGGAGGATGAATTCCTAATTAATATAAATGGAAAATTATAAAGAATGTAAGTAATATCTTGTATATAAATATAAAATCTAAATTCTAATAGTATTGTTTTTTTGCAGGCGTTATGTATTGGTTGCCTTATGATATGGTATTTCGAAGAATTGGAAGATGTGGAACATGGTGCATTTATCAAATAAACTTAATTGATTTTTGGAAAAATTTCAAATAAAATTTTTAGTTAACATTTTTATTTATTTTTTTTATAAAATTAATTTTACTAAAAAAATTGATTTTAGTAAAAAAATTGGCTGATTTTAGCAAATCGATTTCCAATATGAGTTACTAAAACTTGACTAAATTTTAGTAATCATTACAAATTTTTTCTTCTACTTTCACTTTACTAATAATTACAGACACGTATTGCTAAAATTAGCTAAATGGCCTAATATTAGTTATTTTTCTGTAATATTACAGTTTTTTCTGTAACTTTTACAGACTTTTTTATTTGAGTGTACAATGAATAAAAAACGTCAGTAATGGGTACTGAAAACCACAGATTAATACCAGATGTGAAACTACCCAGCAAAAAATTTTGAAAATAGGGAATCGAGTTGGGAATCAGGTAATTTTGGTAGAACGCCTTCCCAATTGGATTACCAACTTGTTTCTTTTAACAACGCGTGAGACTAAATGCAATCGATTCCTTGGAATCGCAATGATAGCTAGTTACTATTTTTCTTACAGAACACCTTGGAGTTTTAGTAAAAGAAGGTGCTCTAATAATAAAAAGAGTAAGCGAGTTTCTAAAAACAGATTTTCTTAAAATAGAATTTACCAATTAAATTTTGAAATATATAAAAAAAACGTACACATCCCAGCAAAAAAAGTCATTACAAAAAAGTTATTTTAAAAGCACTCCGAATAGCATCAACTGATTGTGAAGTAGTTGCAATTTAGCTCTAACACTGATTTATTTTACACGTGATGTCCCATGTTGTCAGTAGTTCAAATTAAACATTTTGTTAGTAATTTAAAAGTGATTACATAATGTTAATAAAGTATGGTTTTTAGGTATACATTTTCATCACATCAAAGCGAGTACATTTTGTTTGCATTTTTAGAGTGATTTAGAAGTACTCTTTATAATATAATATATTTTTAAAAGCGATTTAAATGTGCTTATTGAAATGCCTGAAATAGCATGTTTTAGAGGCAATTTTAATGTTTAGCCTTTACAGAGCACATTTCTGAACCTTTTGTGTAACAAAAGCTTCAATTTATTATTATTTGTAGGGCAATATTAAGGAAACACTTCTTTTGCATCTGAATCAATTCGATTAAGTCAAAATCAGACAAAACCAAAAATTTTTTTTAATTTTTGTTCAACAGTTTTTTTTAAATAAGTTTGTAGCATGTATACTTCAGTCTTTAAATTCAAAAAAGATACGATATTGAATTAAATAATATTAATACACTAAGATCGAGTTTTTGGGATGTCAGTAAAACTTTGTTTAGTTAAACCGAAAACGAATTATATCAGCCGTTTCAATTTGCCCGAACAACTTTTTCTCATTTAGAATTTATGTCTTCATTGAAAGAAAATAAAATAGATTTTAGAAGCAGTATTTTATTTATAAACTGCGTTAAACTAAGTTTAAAGATAATCTACATCCTAAAAGCTGGGCCTAGAAGTTATATGTAACTCAAGGAATTTTCAGAATATTAAAGCGTACTAGGAAACTCTTTTTCATATATTTTTTTTCATTTTAACAAATAAAGGAAAGAAAAGCATCGACATTTTACAACTCTACAGTAATAAGGCCATCATTATAAATTTGCTGAAGCCGCAGATCTATGATTGAAATTTTAGCTTTAAATCCATTAAGAATCCGAGAACAGTTGGAGGACAGTTTCCCCAGACATATTTTGAAGGCGAATACCATGTCGTCATTTGAATTTTGCAAGTCAACCATCGTTAGCTTAAAATCAACGTTTTCATTAAACGATGCAATAAATTCCAATGCTTGGCTCCATATGGTTTTTTAAAATATCTAAATACTGAAACTTGTCCATTTTTTCATTGATTTTTATAAGCGGACCTACGCCATGCCAAGAAAATGCACCCCAAACCATAATACTGCCACCTCCATGTTTTACCGTCTTCTGAGTGAACCGAGGATTAAACTCTTGGCCTTTAGGACGACGAACAAAGATTCTGCCATCTGGACCTATCCTGTTAATTTTTGTTTCGTCACTCCATAACACGTTTTTCCAAAAACTTATAGGATTTTGGAAATATTTCTTTTTTGGGATAAGGGCATTTTTTCTGGATATGCGCCCAAACAAATTTCCCTCGTTTGGTCTTCTTCTGACAAGTCTGCTTGATATTTCCATGTTAAAATTTTCATTAATATCCGATGCTATCTGACTTGATGACTTGAATGGATCAATTTTCACCATTCGTACTATAGCTGCATCCGTACGCTCATCTGTTTTTCGTCGCCTTGGCTTCCGAATTTTACCCTTAGTCAATATATCGGGATCCTCAACACAAGAATTAATTGCATTGTAGACTTTTCTGCGAGAAATTTGCATTATCTCAGCAATTTCTGCTACTTTTTTTCCATATTCATACATTTTCCATATGATCCGCCTTTCCTCACCTGTGGTATGTTTTCCTGATCCCATTTTAAATTTGTTTTAACTTTTTACATTTATTTTTGAACTACGAAAAATATTTATTACTTTGAATTAAATCTACACGACTACTGCCTATTTTAAGTAAATTGTGCCAATTACATGTCCACTTTAAATCAGCATTTACGCAAAAATGATAACGGTAAATAATAAGCAAAACATAATGGAACATTTGAGCACTATTAAGACAAATATCTTTTTCAACAACAATCAGAAGATATAAAACTTGCATTTTTAAATATATTTAGTTGAAAAATACTTAAATCTATGCGCAATTTAAATTTGTGCCAATTATATGTCCATAGCTGTATGTTGAAGAAGTTCATTTAGCAAAATTTAAACTTTTATTAAAATTTGGAACTTTAATGGACATTTTAAAGTTGATTAAGGAAAAGAATAATTCATATTTGGGTCATATTCCAGGAGATTCAATGGGATCCAATTCTTTATTTCCTTCCCTTTATCAATGGGAACTGTAATTGAAGTATTTTTTTTAAATATGTACACCGATAAAATTCCATAGTTAGATAGTTAACAAAATCTATAGTTGAAATTAAAAAATATATAAATAACTAGCATAATCAAAAACAACTACTGTTTTAGTCGAAATCAATAAAATTTTGGTAACCCTGTAAATGCACATTTCAATTAATTTTAAGTTGTCAAAATAGTTTAAAAATATATTTTATGAAAAACAGAAAAATGAAAATGAATTGGTAAGTTCTTATTTATATATGTTTTAAACCATATAAAATTTATATCTAATGTGCTTTTATGTTTTGCAGATACAATTTTGGAATATGGGATGAAAAATTGTTCAAGATTAAATAACGATTCCTTTCCTTTCGTCCGTGTTTTAAATTTCGATGTCTTGGCATAAAGTTGCCTGATGGATGAAGAGAAGCTAAGAAGTTTAAAAACTTCAAAATTGGGTTTTAAGTATGTGTGATATTCTTATTTACATTTATTGAATTGTGTTATATATATTTGTTCCTTTGACTTCTGCAAGGAGCATGTGGAATTGTGTTGTTTTCATATATTTCCTTTTCAATTCAATTTAATTTAAAATTATTACTAATAAAAAAAATTTTCGTAATGTTTGTGAATTCCCTTTTAAATTAGAACAAAGCGATATCTGTAGTGTGAATTAACTATTTTTTATATGATATAGTCGATTTCTATTAATTTTTTGATATCTAAAAAACTTAGTTATCAGCAACTAAATCAATTCAACTATATATTAGTTAGGGGTATTTCACCTATGCTATAGTTGAAATATTCGTTATAAACAACTAATGAATTTTTAGGGTGTACGAATAATTAAAAAATATGTAAATAATCGTAAATTAATAAAGTCGTTAATAAAATTAACTATTTTGTTTTTTTTAGAGATAAAAAAAGGAATCTCTAATAAATTCGTAATTTACAAACAAATGCAAAGAAAAAAACAACATTATATATACATTTTTGAAAGTTGTTTTAAAGCACATACATTCGAAACAGAAAAAGAGCACTTATAGCTCCATTGTAACCAATTTAAAAGTTGTTTGTTTTGAATGACTTACACATATTTTTGCTGGGTAGCTATAGCTCTACTCGATGACACAGAGGAAGTAAAAAGACTTAAAAGGTTCCATATCCTGGATCTGCCTTTCCGCACCTAATCAGTTATTCTCAAGAATATATGTACAAGTTTGTAAATATTGTTTAGAAGTTATACTATCCTTTTGATTATATGCCTATTGTTGTTCTCAATGGAGTTCAACAATTAATGTTATTTTTATTGTTATAAGATTTACTTATTATCCTTAAATGGATATATATTGTAAATAAAGAGAAGAGATAAAAAAATATCAGGTGTGGTGTATATTTATTATATTAGCTGTACTTTCACTCTTACTTATCAACATTAAATAAATAAATAAATAAATAAATAAATAAATAAATCAATAAATAAATAAATAAATAAATAAATAAATAAATAAATAAATAAATAAATAAATAAATAAATAAATAAATAAATAAATAAATAAATAAATAAATAAATAAATAAATAAATAAATAAATAAATAAATAAATAAATAAATAAATAAATAAATAAATAAATAAATAAATAAATAAATAAATAAATAAATAAATAAATAAATAAATAAATAAATAAATAAATAAATAAATAAATAAATAAATAAATAAATAAATAAATAAATAAATAAATAAATAAATAAATAAATAAATAAATAAATAAATAAATAAATAAATAAATAAATAAATAAATAAATAAATAAATAAATAAATAAATAAATAAATAAATAAATAAATAAATAAATAAATAAATAAATAAATAAATAAATAAATAAATAAATAAATAAATAAATAAATAAATAAATAAATAAATAAATAAATAAATAAATAAATAAATAAATAAATAAATAAATAAATAAATAAATAAATAAATAAATAAATAAATAAATAAATAAATAAATAAATAAATAAATAAATAAATAAATAAATAAATAAATAAATAAATAAATAAATAAATAAATAAATAAATAAATAAATAAATAAATAAATAAATAAATAAATAAATAAATAAATAAATAAATAAATAAATAAATAAATAAATAAATAAATAAATAAATAAATAAATAAATAAATAAATAAATAAATAAATAAATAAATAAATAAATAAATAAATAAATAAATAAATAAATAAATAAATAAATAAATAAATAAATAAATAAATAAATAAATAAATAAATAAATAAATAAATAAATAAATAAATAAATAAATAAATAAATAAATAAATAAATAAATAAATAAATAAATAAATAAATAAATAAATAAATAAATAAATAAATAAATAAATAAATAAATAAATAAATAAATAAATAAATAAATAAATAAATAAATAAATAAATAAATAAATAAATAAATAAATAAATAAATAAATAAATAAATAAATAAATAAATAAATAAATAAATAAATAAATAAATAAATAAATAAATAAATAAATAAATAAATAAATAAATAAATAAATAAATAAATAAATAAATAAATAAATAAATAAATAAATAAATAAATAAATAAATAAATAAATAAATAAATAAATAAATAAATAAATAAATAAATAAATAAATAAATAAATAAATAAATAAATAAATAAATAAATAAATAAATAAATAAATAAATAAATAAATAAATAAATAAATAAATAAATAAATAAATAAATAAATAAATAAATAAATAAATAAATAAATAAATAAATAAATAAATAAATAAATAAATAAATAAATAAATAAATAAATAAATAAATAAATAAATAAATAAATAAATAAATAAATAAATAAATAAATAAATAAATAAATAAATAAATAAATAAATAAATAAATAAATAAATAAATAAATAAATAAATAAATAAATAAATAAATAAATAAATAAATAAATAAATAAATAAATAAATAAATAAATAAATAAATAAATAAATAAATAAATAAATAAATAAATAAATAAATAAATAAATAAATAAATAAATAAATAAATAAATAAATAAATAAATAAATAAATAAATAAATAAATAAATAAATAAATAAATAAATAAATAAATAAATAAATAAATAAATAAATAAATAAATAAATAAATAAATAAATAAATAAATAAATAAATAAATAAATAAATAAATAAATAAATAAATAAATAAATAAATAAATAAATAAATAAATAAATAAATAAATAAATAAATAAATAAATAAATAAATAAATAAATAAATAAATAAATAAATAAATAAATAAATAAATAAATAAATAAATAAATAAATAAATAAATAAATAAATAAATAAATAAATAAATAAATAAATAAATAAATAAATAAATAAATAAATAAATAAATAAATAAATAAATAAATAAATAAATAAATAAATAAATAAATAAATAAATAAATAAATAAATAAATAAATAAATAAATAAATAAATAAATAAATAAATAAATAAATAAATAAATAAATAAATAAATAAATAAATAAATAAATAAATAAATAAATAAATAAATAAATAAATAAATAAATAAATAAATAAATAAATAAATAAATAAATAAATAAATAAATAAATAAATAAATAAATAAATAAATAAATAAATAAATAAATAAATAAATAAATAAATAAATAAATAAATAAATAAATAAATAAATAAATAAATAAATAAATAAATAAATAAATAAATAAATAAATAAATAAATAAATAAATAAATAAATAAATAAATAAATAAATAAATAAATAAATAAATAAATAAATAAATAAATAAATAAATAAATAAATAAATAAATAAATAAATAAATAAATAAATAAATAAATAAATAAATAAATAAATAAATAAATAAATAAATAAATAAATAAATAAATAAATAAATAAATAAATAAATAAATAAATAAATAAATAAATAAATAAATAAATAAATAAATAAATAAATAAATAAATAAATAAATAAATAAATAAATAAATAAATAAATAAATAAATAAATAAATAAATAAATAAATAAATAAATAAATAAATAAATAAATAAATAAATAAATAAATAAATAAATAAATAAATAAATAAATAAATAAATAAATAAATAAATAAATAAATAAATAAATAAATAAATAAATAAATAAATAAATAAATAAATAAATAAATAAATAAATAAATAAATAAATAAATAAATAAATAAATAAATAAATAAATAAATAAATAAATAAATAAATAAATAAATAAATAAATAAATAAATAAATAAATAAATAAATAAATAAATAAATAAATAAATAAATAAATAAATAAATAAATAAATAAATAAATAAATAAATAAATAAATAAATAAATAAATAAATAAATAAATAAATAAATAAATAAATAAATAAATAAATAAATAAATAAATAAATAAATAAATAAATAAATAAATAAATAAATAAATAAATAAATAAATAAATAAATAAATAAATAAATAAATAAATAAATAAATAAATAAATAAATAAATAAATAAATAAATAAATAAATAAATAAATAAATAAATAAATAAATAAATAAATAAATAAATAAATAAATAAATAAATAAATAAATAAATAAATAAATAAATAAATAAATAAAATAATAAAACAAAATGAAATAAATTAAACAAATAAATAAATTAAATTGAAATTCAAAAACTCAAAAAAGTTTTTGTAGAGTTTAGGTTTGGAAAAAATATAAAATTTGAAAAAAATCTTAACCCGTTCGTTTACAAAACCTTAAAATTGTATATTAGGGTGGACCTTATTGTGTCAACTTGTGATTTAAAGCCGCCGCCCCCCCCCCCTCCTAGAAATGTGCCTTTGGGTATAAAACTACACCATGCAAAAAATTAAGGTGATCGGATAACGGGAACACGTGCCGCAACGGACCTGAAGTTTGAAATACGAATTACAAGGCGAAAATGTCACTTTTTTGGCATTTTTTTAAAATACTGGTTTTGGTTAACTTTTTTAATTACCATTGCACATTTATTTACTTTTCATATAGTAATTGTGTATATCAAAAATACTATTTGTGATTAAGCGCAAATTTTTTGCAAAGAAATGGGAAATAGTCCTTTAAAAATTAAAATGACGTATTAGCAAAATTTTTAAAATAATATTTTCACTCTTATGTTTAAAACTAAATAACTTCTCTTTTCAAAATGTGGAACTACTTCTTGCAATGGTGTTTTATTACCAAAATGTAAACGGTTACTTTTTAAGATCAAATAATTTAAAAAGTAAACTATTAATTTTTGAAAACTTTTGTTAGTAAATAATTATATTTGAATGATTTTCATGCCTTGTTTGTTTTGAATTTTGGAATTGATTACAATACCTCTTCCTTTTTTTACGATCTTGTTAGAATGTGTTTGGTAATGCAGTAAAGAGATTTGTAAGCGGTTATATGGCAATGCCTTGTTAAGGTAATGTGTAATTTTTTCCTGGGTAATGACAGGTGTCAAAAAAGTATTCTCGAACCGTATGGTTTTGTTTACATGGAAGTCAAGTCAAGAGGGAGATAACAATATAAACCCTCCATACATTTTGTATTGCGCATTTTTTGTATATATCTGTTTCTTTTTAGATAATTGTGCTTTATCTTTTGTGTTTTTCTTAAATTTTTGCGTTTTGTTTTGCTCATTTTCTGTCGGCCATATTGCCCAAATCAGCTGATTCATATCTGGTATAATCTGTGCTGAAAACGTTACTGTTATGTATTATAGCAAGTTTAACTACTTTGAGCGGTATTTTTTGCTAACTTTGCCAACGCATATGTATGTAATGTACTGTTTTGTAGTACAATGAAATTATTACAAAAAGTTAGTAACCGCTACTAAATTTTGCTAAAATTGATGTAAATTCTAATGTAAAATTTATTTGTTGAAATTAGCAACGAATTTTATTAATCCTTAAATCTCTTCGATTTTAACCATTTTTTTATATATGATTCTAAAGGGAAAAATACCAAAAAAAATTTATTGAAAAAAATGTGATTTTTATTGAAAAATATGGTTTTTTGCCAAATAGCTAAATTGTGATTATTTTAACGTGTATGGGAAAAAAATCTATAAACTATGACTTTTACATTTATTGTTGCCAAAATGAATGTTATTGCGAGAATACCACTTTAAATATTTAAACAAACATTTTTGAATATTACACTTTTTGTAAAAAACGGGTGTTTTAGATTGAAATAAAGTGAAATTAAAAAAAAAAAAAAAAAAAAAAAAAACACTTTGTACATAAGGGGCACCAATGCCTAAAAATGCAGTTTTGTGCATCAAGTTGGTTTTTTATTAAAAAAACGGTATGTTGCCAAATGGCTACACCATGCATTTAAGGGTTAATATTAGTATCTCTCGAAGAAAAATCTTCAATTATGGTTACCCCCAGTCTAGACAAGCAATAAATATGTTGACATATATAGCAAATGTCAAAATTATGTTATTTTCAGCGTAGACCCCCAAATTGCGTACATATTTATTGCTGGCAATATATGTCGCAATAATTGTTAACGAAGATTCGTTAACAATTATTGCCGACATATTTCAGAGATGAAATGAAAAATGAAATGACATTTTAGTTTGACATTTATAAAAAAGGACGCCACTAAAAAAATAAGAGAAAATAAAGCAAGAAAAACAAAAAAACTAATTAAATTAAGAAGAATTAAATACAATTCAACTAATTATAAATAAAAGCAAAAAAGTTTAACGACTTTTAATTTTTACAAGGGTATTTACTAGTAAGTGTCGCATAACCTTCTTTGTTGAATGATTGCAAATTATGAGTTAAGAAAATTACGTGTTCTCAAACCCTTAACCTAAGCTCGGCAATAAGCATTTTTATGCCGTTATTCTGCTGACGTACTTAACTTATTGTTAAAGCGGAGAATACACAAGGGAACATTCGTAAAGTTCGGTAAAATGAGAGTTAACAAGAAATACTCTCACGATATGACAAAAATGCACAAAAGTAAACGAACGCGAAAAACCATATTTGAAGCCCGAAAAACAGACGTCAATAGATTTGTGCATTATAGTTCATTTTGGTGAGCGCTCTTTCTAGTTCTTGTTCAATTTGTTGTAAAATCTAGATCGCTTTTCTAGTTAAGCCCCTTTTTAAAAGGAATACATAGTCTATTAAAGTTGGAAAAGATTTTAATATTAAACAAAAGCTTCGATTTATTTACATATTTATCTCTTAACCACATTTAAACAAGCGTCTTCAAAAAATTTTCGGTAATTTTATGGAGTTGTAAAATCACCGATAGGCTTTTGCAACTATTATACTGTTACGTTTTTACCTTTTAAAAACGTTGGTTTATCTCCTTTAGATAAACCGGATTCTTTTCTATTGCAATCAAAATAACCAATCTAAATCCAGACACCAATTGTTACGTTTTACCTTCAAAAACGTACGTTTATTTCCTTTAAATAAACCTGGCTGGAAATTAAAATTAACTAAAAACACACACAAACTTGTTGTTTACTATATATTGTTTATTTCTTAACACTTTATTACTTTACAATTTCATAATGATTTACTAGAGCACAACTTAACTGTACAAACGCTACTGCGTGACTCACTTTTACTTAACAGAACTTAACTGCACTAATGCTAATGCACGACTGACTTCTTAACACAAGCCGCAGCTCTTTTATAGTGTTATGTCTGCAATTGTAGAATGATCTCGAATGTTCCAGAGACACCCAGATTGTGTGTGTGGAATAAACTAGAAGGTTCCAGAGACATCCAGATTTGTGTAGAATGAACTAGAAGGTTCCAGAGACATCCAGATTTGTGTAGAATGAACTAGAAGGTTCCAGAGACATCCAGATTTGTTTAGAATGAACTAGAAGGTTCCAGAGACATCCAGATTGTTAGCCATGGTTGTAGAAATTACCAGAAGTTTCCAGAAGCATCCAGATTATTCGTAGCAGAGACACCAACCACTTGGATTTTAGCCGAGACACAAACCAATTCACAGTATAACACTATAGCACATTATAGCATAATGTTGTATATTCAAATGTAGCGTTGCCAGATTGACAGGTTTAGTGAATCCCGTTTCTCGGGATATTTTATTCCAAAATACGAGAACCATATCAATCAAATTTCGTAACACTGCCGCCCACTTAAGCCTGTTCGTCCCGAATATGCACAGATGTACCCTTTCCATATTTGGCTAGCCTCTCTAGGTGTACAACCTTCATTTTGGATCTTGTGCTGTTGTACTTTTGTATTCTATAAACCACGTCATTTAGCCTCTTGATTACTTTGTAGGGACCGTCCCAATGAGTTTGTAGTTTAGGTGACAATCCCTTCTTTCGTAGAGGGTTAAAAAGTAGAACCAACTGGCCTTCGGTGAATCCTTCAGAATTTGCAGCTTGGTCGTATCTGCCCTTCATTTTATCGCTGGTCATTTTAATTTGGTTACGCACGAATTCATGAAGTTCGTCGAGGTCGTTCTTGGAGGGGTTTTTACCATCTTCCTCTGGTGGTGTAGGTTTAACGCCAAACTCTAAGTCTCTAGGCAGTCTTAACTCAGTTCCAAATATAATCTTTGCAGGTGCTCGTGAGGTGGAATCATGCACGGCTGACCGGTATGCTAGCAGACATTTTGGTATGTGCACATCCTAATCCTTTTGATGCCTGCTGACCACTTTTCTCAAATGTTCCTCCAGGGTACGGTTAAATCGTTCAACCATGCCATCAGATTGCGGATGTAGTGGTGTTGTCCTTGTCTTCCTTATGCCATATAATTCGCACATTTCCTTAAATATGGCAGACTCAAAATTCCTACCCTGATGGGAATGCAATTCTAATGGAACTCCGTAACGGCACACCCAGTTGTTCACAAATACGTCTGCTACAATTTTAGCTTCCTGGTTCGGTATGGCATATACTTCTGGCTATTTGCTGAAATAATCCATAACCACTAGAACATATCTGTTTCCAGCCTCACTGACAGGAAAACGACCGGCTACATCCATTGCGATACGCTCAAATGGTGCACCTCAATTGTATTGCTGGAGTTGTCCGCGGCTTCTTCTTACTGGACCTTTGGCCGTAATGCATTGTGGGCAATTGGCTATCCAATCGGCTAAAAATTGCTGGCGTCCAACCCAATAGAACCTTAGTTTTAGTTTTTCTAACGTTTTTGTTACACCAAGATGACCGCCACTTGGACCATTATGGAACTCTTTCAGTACGTCGTTTATTTTGGAGGCTGGCACAACAATTAAATCAGTTGCCGCTTTTCCGTCTGCATCTTCCCATGTCTTGTATAAACAGCCATTTACTATTTTAAGACTATCCCATAGGGTCCAATATGATTTCGTTATTGGGCTTTCTGTAGATATTTCGTGGCGAGCTGGCCTTGTTCCCTGTTCTTTAGCGGATATAATTCTCGATAATATGGGGTCATTTCTTTTCGCCGTTGACCAATCCACGCTGGAGTCTATGTGCGTTAGTCGAACATCAATAACGCATTCCTTCCTCTCTGCCCTGCTACAATGTTTGCACTCCAGATTGCAGGGACGTCTTGAGAGAGCATCTACATTATTGTGCTTTCCACCTCTTCTGTACTCAATGCTAAAGTTGTAGCTTTGAAGGCGTTCAATCCAACGTGCAAGTTGCCCTTCAGGATTTTTAAATTATAGTAGCCACCTGAATGCGGAATGGCCTGTTGTTAGTGTGAAGTGTTCACCAAAAAGATACTTGTGGTAGTGTTTTACGCACTCTAATAATGCTAGGAGCTCTCGTCGCGTTACACAGTAATTCCTCTTAGGCTTCGAAAGTATTCGGCTATAGTAGCCTAGGACTTTTTCAGTCCCATTGACTAACTGAATGAGCACACCTTCTATTCCGTAACCGCTCGCATCACTATCTAGCACAAATTTCTCTCCAGCAATTTGATATGCCAGGACTGGTTCTATACATAATAACTCTTTGAGTTCCTGGAATGCCTGCTCTTGTGGTTCACCCCAATGGTAACGCCGGGACTTTTTGGTCAGCTCATGTAATATCAATTGAAATTCGGAAAATATCATTTGAAATTCAGAAAATATCATTTGAAATTCAGAAAATATCAATTGAAATTCAGAAAACATCAATTGAAATTCAGAAAAATGTAAACAGAATTTTTTAAAGAACACGGCCAGGTAGATAATGTTATACCCTATAAAAAATTTATATATGGATTTTATCAAAATACGTTTGATGAATAAGTGGAAGTAAAATTCATTTTATTTACGCTGGTGAGGATTATTTAAATTTTGTGTGCCTGAATGATTTTATGTACACTAATTTCTTGTTACGAATTATGTCTCCAAAATGTAAGGCTGGAATTTAAAGCCAAATAATAGTCTTTAATATCAGCGTTACGTTTTAATGTCTAATGGAGCCATAATTCGTTACAAGAAAGAAATTAGTCTACATAAAATCATTGAGGTACATAAATTTTAAATATTTTTCACTCACGTGAGTACAATGAATTTTACTTATTTTGATAAAACTCATATATAAATTTTTTATAGGGGATAACATTATCTACCTGGTTAGATTCTTTTAAAAAATGTGTTTACATTTTTCTGAATTTCAATTGATGTTTTCTGAATTTCAATTGATATTTTCTGAATTTCAAATGATATTTTCTGAATTTCAATTGATATTTTCTGTATTTCAAATGATATTTTCTGAATTTCAATTAATATTTTCTGAATTTCAAATGACGATTTCTGAATTTCAATTGATATTTTCTGAATTTCAATTGATATTTTCTGAATTTCAATTGATGTTTTCTAAATATCAATTGATATTTTCTGAATTTCAAATGATATTTTCTGAATTTCAAATGATATTTTCTGATTTTCAATTGACATTTTCTGAATTTCAAATGATATTTTCTGAATTTCAATTGATATTTTCTGAATTTCAAATGACGGTTTCTGAATTTCAATTGATATTTTCTGAATTTCAAATGATATTTTCTGAATTTCAATTGATATTTTCTAAATTTCAAATGATATTTTCTGAATGTCAATTGATATTTTCTGAATTTCAAATGATATTTTCTGGATTTCAATTGATATTTTCTGAATTTCAAATGATATTTTCTGAATTACAATTGATATTTTCTGAATTTCAAATGACGATTTCTGAATTTCAATTGATATTTTCTGAATTTCAATTGATATTTTCTGAATTTCAATTGATGTTTTCTGAATATCAATTGATATTTTCTGAATTTCAAATGATATTTTCTGAATTTCAAATGATATTTTCTGAATTTCAATTGATATTTTCTAAATTTCAAATGATATTTTCTGAATATCAATTGATATTTTCTGAATTTCAAATGATATTTTCTGAATTTCAAATAATATTTTCTGAATTTCAATTGATATTTTCTGAATTTCAAATGACGATTTCTGAATTTCAATTGATATTTTCTGAATTTCAATTGATATTTTTTGAATTTCAATTGATGTTTTCTAAATATCAATTGATATTTTCTGAATTTCAAATGATATTTTCTGAATTTCAAATGATATTTTCTGATTTTCAATTGACATTTTCTGAATTTCAAATGATATTTTCTGAATTTCAATTGATATTTTCTGTATTTCAAATGATATTTTCTGAATTTCAATTGATATTATCTGAATTTCAAATGACGATTTCTGAATTTCAATTGATATTTTCTGAATTTCAATTGATATTTTCTGAATTTCAATTGATGTTTTCTCAATATCAATTGATATTTTCTGAATTTCAAATGATATTTTCTGAATTTCAAATGATATTTTCTGAATTTCAATTGACATTTTCTGAATTTCAAATGATATTTTCTGAATTTCAATTGATATTTTCTGAATTTCAAATGAGGGTTTCTGAATTTCAATTGATATTTTCTGAATTTCAAATCATATTTTCTGAATTTCAATTGATATTTTCTAAATTTCAAATGATATTTTCTGAATATCAATTGATATTTTCTGAATTTCAAATGATATTTTCTGAATTTCAATTGATATTTTCTGAATTTCAAATGATATTTTCTGGATTTCAATTGATATTTTCTGAATTTCAAATGATATTTTCTGAATTTCAATTGATATTTTCTGAAGTTCAAATGATATTTTCTGAATTTCAAATGGAAATTCTGAATTTCAATTGATCTTTTCTGAATTTCAAATGGAAATTCTGAATTTCAATTGATATTTTCTGAATTTCAAATGGAAATTCTGAATTTCAATTGATATTTTCTGAATTACAGTTGCAAAAGGTGTAGATCGTTTTCTTGGTGCTTTACAATTTCGCTGAAAATGGCCGACTCTACCGCAGTTATAGCATTTAGCTTGTGGCTTGTTTCGTTTCTCCTCTGGTGCTTGCATAACTGCCTCTTTTATGTCGTTGACTATATCTCTATCTTTCTCAGCGATAACCTCCAGATTTCGCACCTTCCCAGCAAAATCTTTCATTACCAAATAAGTGGTTATATAATAGAAATTCATAGCTCCGCACAACTTATTTTTTGGCATCTAAACACATTATTTTTGTTTGGCGTGGTCGTTTTTATAAGTAGTCACGCTTACCCGCTCGCTTACGAAAAAATGAGAAATAAGTAGTTATGAGATTTTGAATAATAAGTGGTTACACACATGCTTACAAAAAGTTGAATTATAAGTGGTTATCCGACTGCTTACTTGATTCTTAAAAATAAGGAGTTACACAAATACTATTAGCTTCAGGAAATAGATTCAGAGAAATTAAAGTTTTTGCTAGAGTGTAATTTTAGAACTCGTCATAAAAATTTTAACACAAAACATATTTACATGTAATAAATATAAATGTATAAAATTTAACTTTGTAAGAAGTTATTATTTAAACTATTGCGAGTAAGTCATTATTTTATATTTTAAAGCAATGACTACAATAGGCCGTTATTAGGAAGTCATTATTTTATATTACAAAATAATGCAAAAGGTAATGATATATCATTATTGGTAATGCAGACAGCAATAAGGTGTCATTACCAATATTTTGCTGGGTTGTATATTTGCGGCTTAGTAATTATTTTAGCTGTCTCCTGTGCCAGTGCAAATGAAACAGTTTCTGCAAAAGTTGATTTGTGTGTAGCGCATACTGCATGTTTAACATCGGGATCACGAATGCCATTTACAAACGCCTCAATTTTGAATTGATCCAAGAATGGGTGGTTTTCACCAGGGTATGTCATCTGCACCAATCGTACAACCTCCATCGCGAAATCTTGCAACGTTTCATTGACCTTCTGCACTTTGCCTCGCAATTCAATTCTGTAGATTTCCTTTTTATGTTCTCCACCATACTTTCGTTGTAGTGCAGCCATTAAGTCATCAAAATTATTTCTGCAGCTCATTGGTATGCTTTCAAGGACTTCTGCTGCGGTTCCTTTTAGTGCCAAAATCAACTCAATGGCTTTTTCTTCATTTGTCAACAAATTTCTGCTAGCCACAGTTTCAAACTGGAACTTGAATACATTAAAGGGTGTACTGCCATCGAAACATGGTGTCTTTATTCTACTAGAGACTTCTGGAATAACACGATCTGGTCCACTTTGGCATTGATGATTGTTAATTTTTGCCTCTATGTCAATTTCCAGATTATTCATTTTACTCTCTAAGTCGACCAGTTTCTCGTCAAATTTGTTGACATTTTCCTCAATACGATCCACTCTTTGGTTTATGGCCTCAGTCATTTCCGTCAATTTCTCATTTGTGGCTCTGAAAGTTTCCCGAACTTCATCTAGTTTCTCATTTGTAGTTCCAGAAGTTTCTTGAACACTTTCGTTAATACTCTTTACCAGTTTCTCTTCCATCTTTCTAGAATTTTCTTCCGTTTTTCTAGAATTTTCTTCCATTTTCTCCGTTATGGCTGTGAACACTGCATTAATGTCCATACTGCTTGCCGCTGAACAAGCACATACCTCCATTTCTTCTTTTCCGTCAAATACGTAAGTATTGATGTCAATGCCAAGCCGCATGAATTCATCTATTAGCCTTTTTTGAAGTTTTGCCTTATTACCTGTTGTCGACAGCTCCAATTTACTCAATTCCTGCTTGAGCTGTTCCACTTTAAGCTCTTCAAACTTCATTGCTTTTAGTTATGTTTATTTTGCAATATCCTGGTTATTTTTTTATTTTGCAATCCCACTCAAAAACGTACGTTTATTTCCTTTAAATAAACCTGGCTGGCAATTAAAATTAACTAAAAACACACACACACTTGTTGATTACTATTTATTGTTTATTTCTTAAAGGCTTCATTAGTTTAATCGTAAAGTAAAAAAACGTATCTGTAATCAATTCAATGTGTTAAAATAATATAGAAATATATTTTTATCTTTTTTCTATGCATTGAAACTGTTGTCAAGTAAAATCGTAAAAAAGTTCTGTTGAAAATAGAAATTTTCTATTTTATTACTTGACATTTAATTCTATGCACAAGAAAAAGATAAAAAATGCAATATTTTTATTTTTTATACTCTTTTTATTCATTATGAGAATGATACGTTACTTTTTTTACGATACTTCCAAACTAATTTGGGCTTAACACTTTATTACTTTACAATTTCACAATGATTTAATAGAGCACAACTTATCTGTACAAACGCTACTGCGTGGCTCACTTTTACTTAACAGAACTTAACTGCACTAATGCTAATGCACGACTGACTTCTTAACACAAGCAATTGTTGAATGATCTCGAATGTTCCAGAGACACCCAGATTGTGTGTGTGGAATGAACTAGAAGGTTCCAGAGACATCCAGATTTGTGTAGAATGAACTAGAAGGTTCCAGAGACATCCAGATGTTAGCCATGGTTGTAGAACATACCAGAAGTTTCCAGAAGCATCCATAGTATTCGTAGCGGAGACACAAACCACTTGGATTTTAGCCGAGACACAAACCAATTCACAGTATAACACTATAGCACATTATAGCATAATGTTGTATAATCGAATGTAGCGTTGCCAGATTGACATGTTTAGTGAATCCCGTTTCTCGGGATATTTTATTCCAAAATACCAGAACCATATCAATCAAATTTCGTAACAATACTAATTTATGTAAATGATAAACATATTTTCTGAATGAATGAAATGAGCGATTGAACTAAAAGAGCTATTAGTTGTGAACTAGGTCTTTGGTTCAAATTAGTGAATAGTTCAATTGAACTATTTGAACCCAACTGATGATATAACCGCTGATAAAAACAATTTACCCAAATTTACACGAAAAAAAGTCTGGGCTTTTTCGTGCAAGAAGAACAAGAATATTACTCTCTCATGACAGCTCTTATTTACCCAATTGTGTAGTAAGAAAACGCTTTTTGGTAAAATTGGGATCACGCGGGATCCCAATATTGAGTACCCGAACACAGCTATTTTTGTGAATATGTGTGTGTTTTTGTGTGGGTGCTGACATCGTGCAATTCGTGTTTACAAAATTTTTTGATATTTTTTGTTCCCTACACTATGTCCCCACGTGTATTCTCCGCTTAAGATATTTATTGCTAATCTAGACTGGGGGTTAAAAGGAACAACAACTGATTACAACACAAATAACGTAAGGCTGCATTCACACCTAATTCTTAAACACGTGCTTAGCTAAAACACATATTTTAGCTCTTTATTCTACTACAACAGTTCTTTATTCTTTTACACTCGTTTTAGCTAAACACGTGTTTAAGATTTAGGTGTGAATGCCGTTTAACCCCTTATTTAATATACAATATTAAAATATATAAAATAAAATGTTACAACAAATTTAATTGTTTCCCATGTGGTTGTACACGCAAAAAATAAAAAGGGGGAAATCACATAAAATAAGGGTTTAGTTTAGGCTGCGTTTACAACTGCACCGAAATCTCGAGATTTCGGTATTCACCACTCTGAAAAAGCAATGAAGGAAAGCTGATAGATGTTCAATTTTGAATAAAGTACACATACTTAGTTCCAATAAATACATTTTACAGAAAATTCAAGTTTATACGCATATCTTCACTGTTTTTTCAGAGTGGTGAATATCGAAATCTCGGGATTTCGGTGCAGATGTAAACGCAGCTTTAAATATGTATTATAGCTCTACCCAAGTTTTATGTATAACTTATATAATATGCTTGGTATAAAATTAGAAAACAAAAACTGACAAAAACTATACAAAAAAACTTGGTAAATATTTCTTGTTCTGTTTTTGGGATTGTTAGCACTAATTTATTAAACGTAATCTATATTTTATTTATTAATTTACGTTAAATTATTTAGCTCTTTCCTTCTCCATGGTTAAAACGATTTGATTAATTTATTTATTTATTTTATAATTATTATTGGTATTAATAGTTGGATGCAAATTAAAACATTATAATCTTCAATTTTGCTTTAATACATTAAATTTAATTAGAACATAAAAACTAACCCCTCAATTCATAAACGCTTTGTAAAGTTATAGGAGGTTTACAAAATGAAATTTTCATACAAAATTTGTAAAATAAACCTCTTATAACTTTACAAAGTATTTATGGATTTAGGGGTAATTTTTTAATTTGTTACCATTACAAACAAAGCATTGTCAGCATGTGCTATATATGTATATACTTTTCCAGTCTCAATCGTTGGGCCATATAAACAACAGCCTTCAAGCCTAAAACATGTTGATCACCCCTAGCTTGTGACTGCAACCATAAAAAATAACAATCAGCACATTCTGGATAATCGGCCAACCATTTCCAAATGGCATCAAATTGTTAAAAACTTGAACTGCAAATAACAATAAAAGTTATTAACTATCTTATTTTGATTATATAGTAGTTTTACTAACCGAAAAGTTTTAGGTGAACCCATTGATGAAAATGTGGACGATAAATTTGTAAACGCGCCGATAGTTGTGTCTTATGTGAATATAAAGCCATATCCGTTTGAGAATGTCCATTAGCCTAACCCACCGACAATTCCATATGACATTTAGCATAAAATTTTATATTATTATTTATTTATTTCCTTTTCTATGCAACAAGATAACATCTTATAACACTATGGAACATTTTTGGGATTATTGTCTGGGGGGTGAGAAATTCCAAGTCAGGGTGATGGTACTAGGTCAGTATAGTAAAACCCTCAAAGGGTTTGGCGTTCGTATGTGTCATTTTTTTTTATGACCTTTTAAATTTTTTCCTTATCTTGATGTTTTTTCGCTTAGTTGTAACTCGAGAACCACTTGTCCGATATTGATGAAACAAATTTAGAAAAATTTAGAATTACAATTTCTTTAATCCGTTCATATAACATTTTTCTTTATAATCAACAGTTTTGCCGGTAAAAATAAATTTGTGGAGAAAAAAAAATATTTTTTTGCCTAAAAATTAAAATTTTTTATGAATTTAAAAATTTTTTATGAATTTAAAAAAAAAAATTTTAATTTTTAGGCAAAAAAATATTTTTTTTTCTCCACAAATTTATTTTTACCGGCAAAACTGTTGATTATAAAGAAAAATGTTATATGAACGGATTAAAGAAATTGTAATTCTAAATTTTTCTAAATTTGTTTCATCAAAATCGGACAAGTGGTTCTCGAGTTACAACTAAGCGAAAAAACATCAAGATAAGGAAAAAATTTAAAAGGTCATAAAAAAAAATGACACATACGAACGCCAAACCCTTTGAGGGTTTTACTATACTGACCTAGTACCATCACCCTGACTTGGAATTTCTCACCCCCCAGATTGGCTGTTGTACTGTGTAATTAAAGCATAGAAATCATAGATTACATAGATCTCTTACTCTTTGACATTTGCTGTCAGTGCACGTATCTCATGAGAATGTGTTAGACATACGTGGTATACCTATAGAAAAACAATTTCAATGTATGTGCAAAAATATGTTTGTTGACAAACGAAGAAGAAGAGTGAGATATCTATGTAATCTATGATAGAAATATATATGTTCACAAATTGGTTTGTACTAGGGATGCCAATCGGGATTGATATTTGAAAATCCCGGGATTCGGGATTTTGTATGAATTTTCGGGACTACGGGATTTTTCGGGATCCCGGGATTTTACGGGATTTCGGGATTTAAATTTTCCTTTATTTGTAAAAATTTTTATGTTATGTAACTACTTTTTTTATAGAATAAAGCGTTTTATAATTATTTAATACTTGTTAATTAATAATGTGGTACATTTTATGACTATTGAAACATCTCAGTCAGAAATTGACAGTGGTACAAAAAATCAAGTACTTGCATACCACTGGGTAACCGCGATGTAAAAATAAATGACTGGCAGAACACTCATTTGGGACGCTTTGACAGCGTTTGCAAAAATCGTTTGCCAGTATTTGTTTTACAAAACATCACGGCAGGGCAAAAAAAAGATACATATGAACTTTTTTTAAATTTTATTTTGGAAAATATAATTCCAAACCACCTATTTATTGGTTTTGGCAGCGTTTTGCCAAAGTAAAAAATTTTGTTTCTCCGGTACTTTTTCGGCGCTTTTTGAACTGCCGGTCCTTTTGTCTATTGACGTTATCATATTGGAAATGGGAAAGCAATTTTTGTCAGTACTTGTACCACCTGTTACATCGCTATCCCGTTTGTATTTTTCTGGCTGGGATATTATATGAAGGCCTGTCATTAAGTACACTTGCGCCCAGTATTTTGTAAGCAGATTTTAAAACAGATTCGTTGCGATTACCTTGCCCACTAAATCGTGTAATTACAGCAACAAAGTTATTTGGTTATCGTTATCAAATGTTTTTATGGAAGAATTCAAACTTACAGTCCCAGCCAAAACTTACAGTCCCAGTTTCAGAAATCGATTTTCGCTTGGAAGAACAAATCGGTAAAATAACAAACAAACAAACTTGGTTTTTCGCATGTATTACTCAAAAACTTAATATTGTTTACCAAAATTTTTCTGTAAAGTCTTTGCACAGTTTACTCGAATAATCTACTTAATTTATAATTTTACCAATATCTTGGCATCAATTTCTTGTCAATATGAGAAAATTCAAGAAAAAACGTAGGTAATCTAAAATTGCTCACTTTGTTTATTTGCGTTTATATTAATATTAAAAAATAAGAAAATCCCGGGATTTTTGAGAAATAATCCCGGGATTCGGGATTTTGCCAATCCCGAAAATTTCCCGTTTGGCATCCCTAGTTTGTACATTAGTTAAAAAATTAAATACAATCTTAGATAAAAATTACAATAATATATCAAAAATAATTAACAGACAATTATTAAAAAAATATATAAATTAAGAGAAAAAGAAAATATATAAGTTTTCATCAATTATTTAAATTTTTGCATTAAAATATACAAAAATTGTTTTTTCGGACTTTCTATATTTTCATATATTTAGTTAGAATATTCTTCCACCTTGTGACGACTAATTTGGCCACAAACTAGTGTCACAGACTGTAGCTACTGTTATTGAATAGAAACAGACAATAACAACAATACACATAATCACAACCATGCATAACCATGCACTGGTCAAACAAATAAAAGTAGTAAACAAACAACAACAGCAATACGCATGTGCAAATGTAATATTTAACAAGCAGTAAACACCTATCAACAACTATTAAGGTTGTTTACAAAAATTAAGGAATTTAAGGAATGTATGTGCCGCTATATTACAATAGCAACATAACATGGGTAATTGTTTTGTTGGTACACTCAAAAAAATAAGTTAGTAGAAAAATTAGTAAAACGTCTTGTATATCAAGTGTACTAGTTTTCAGCAATTTTTTTGCTGAAATTCCGTTTTCAGCGAAAATTTTAGTTATATTTTTTTAGCACTAAACTAATTTTGAACTAATGTTTTACTAATTTATTTTGCTACAAAATTTGTGCTGATAACCGCATTCATAGCGTGGACGACAACCAGATAGACAAGATGTAGATGTCGCAGCTTGTCTGGAAACGGAAATGACAAAAAAAGAAAAACAACTCTACACATATTATATATTTAAATTTTCAGCAAAAAAAATTAACTAAAGTAAAATTTCGCTACAAGTTTTTTGAGTTTTTTGCAGTCTACTAATATTCAGCAAAAAGTTTAGTGATTTTAACAAGGATTTTTTCATTTGCAGTCGACTAAGTGTTAGCAAAACTTTTACTGAAGATTACTATTTTTTGGTAAAAATCAGCTCGCTGATTTTCAGCAAACCTTTTGCTGAAATTACCAACTTTTTTGCAAGCACGCTCCTGACTAAAAATTTGCTGACACAGCAACATTTTTTGCTGACTTTACTGACTTTTTTTTTTGAGTGTAGCATCTACTTGTTTGTCGATTGGTATAAAAGGGCAGTATAGAAAATAGAAAGGTCTCATTCTTTTGGCAGCGATCCAGCACAGAGTAAGTACCCAAAATAACGTAGTGAGCAAAGTAGACGCTTTAACTGATGTTTAGCGATCACCAGGAAAAGCTAATGAATGTCATAGATATACTTCGGATGGTGTTTAGCGATCACCTGACGAAGCTTAGAAACAAGTGTGACGAAGTGTAGAAGTGAGTGTGAATTGTTCAAAGGTAGAGACACTTTGACTGGTGTTTACCGATCACCAGGCAAAGTTAGTGAGTGTGGTTTGATAACTTCAGATGGGGTTTAGCGATCACCTGACGGAGTTACAGACAAGTGTGAGTCACGCGTGAGTGGTAACACTTTGACTGGTGTTTACCGATCACCAGGTAAAGTTAATGAGCGTGGTTTGATAACTTCGGATGGTGTTTAGCGATCACCTGACGAAGTTACAGACAAGTGTGAGTCACGCGTGAGTGGAAACACTTTGCCTGGTGTTTAGCCATCACCAGGCAAGGTTAGCGAAAGTGGTGGAGAATTTCGGATGGTGTTTACCGATCATCTGACGAAGCTTGAAACTTGAGAAGTTGGAGTAATATAGTGAGTGCGAGTGATACACTTCGGGTGGTGTTTAGCGATCACCACACGAAGTTAGAATAAGATTAGAGTAGTGAAATATGTCTCTTGGTGGTTAGCGATCACTTCGAGAAACATTTGGTGGTGGGTAGTAGTACTGTATATATCTCCGTTGGTGGTTACCGAGCACCAGTGAACTTCGGATGGTGTTTACCGATCACCTGAAGAAGTTAGAGGGATACTAAGCCAAAAGCACACTTGGTGTTTTCCGATCACTTTGTGGGTTTTTTTGGCATCACGGAATAAAATAATTTGTGACATTGAAGTTTTTTGGAAGCAGAGCAGGCAATTTAAAAAAATTCCGAAGACGAGCCGAGTAAAGCCGAAGGGTAAAGGAGGGCTAAAACGCAAATTCAGGCCAACCAGAAGGTGCACAGTGAACAAAGAAATTATCTGGGCAGAAGAGGCGAACCTACCGCAGCGGAACGCAGATAATACGAGTACCCGAGAGGACACGAAGGGACTCGAACCGTAAACTTTGTAAACTAATTATAGGAATTAATATAAATAAAGGAAAATAACGATTGTGGATAAAAATTAAATAAAGCTGTGTACATTATTTCTTGTAACGAACACTGGACAGAGGCTGAGTATACCCTAGCAAAAATAAGTCGTTACAAGTGGCGCCCGAGCAGGCTAATTAATAAGAGAGAAAACACGAAGCTATAACGAATCAAAATGGTGAGCACAAAGTGGATCTACAGTTTACGGCGGGAGGATTTAACCACATACGCTGGCGAGTTCGGCCTTGCAATAGAAGGAACGGTAGAGGAATTGAGAAAACGTATGGCCGATTTCATCAAAAATGGCGAACACAATGCCGAGGTGTTGGAGAGGCTGGAATCGTTGCAACAAAAACACCTTAGAGATTTGTCACCATCACATAGAGACGAATTGTTATCTACAGGTGCTAATACCGCGTCGAGTTTACAACCAATTATGCCGGATATACCCACGGTTAGCATTACCGATACGGATGCCGGAATACGAGCGGATGAAAACGAGGGCTATTTACAGGTAATAGAACAGGTACGAAAGTGGTCATTTAAATATGATGGGAGCAAAGACCCGATAGCTTTTCTACGGCGAGTCGAGGAACTGGCAGAAGTGTACGAAATTTCGCTGGATCAAGTACCAAGGACTATGCCGGAATTATTAAAGGACCTGGCGCTTTCATGGTTTAGGAACAATAACAAACGCTGGGTGAGATGGGAGTGTTTCAGAAGAGATTTTCTTGAGTTTTTCCTACCGTCGGGGTACTTTGCGAAGCTGGAAGAAAAAATCAGAACTAGAAAGCAGCAAACAGGTGAATTTTTTAAAATATATATGGTAAATTTGCAGGAGTTGATGAGACAAGCCGGATACAGTGAGGAACGTAAATTAGAAAGGCTGTATGAAAATATTAACCCAAATTACAAAATGTATATTAAGCGTAGAGATTTCCGAAATCTACAGGAGCTCCTTCAACTGGCTGGAGAATTCGAGGATCTACAGAGAGAAGCTGTAGCCCTGCAGCCGGCACCCCAGAACCCGATTTCACGACCTCGATCTCAACCTCAGACAAATCGCGGAAGCAGCCGAGTAAATAATACATCTGTAACCGGGACAATGGAAGAAGGTAGGCAGCCTACGCTGGTAAATTCGATCAACCCTGGAACAGCGTGTCACCGTTGCGGGCAGGAGGGACATACTCAACGTTTATGTCGAAATGCATCTAGAATATTCTGCTGGAATTGCGGCCGGGTGGACGTATATACACGGGATTATTGTGGAAGGAAAAACGGGAAAAGACCCTTAGTAGAGGCAGCAGGCACACCAATGTCATCCCTGAAATCAATCTATTTACGTCAGGGACATATATTTGCTAAGGTTAAAATAGGAGAACATGATGCTGAAGCGCTAGTTGACACAGGAGTTTCATTAGCAGCGAGTATGCGGCCGGAATAATGCAAGGAGCGAAACGAGTTGGAGTTGATATAGGAGTATCTTTAGCGAACGGAACACCAGTTACAGTCAATGAAGCAGCGCCGGTGGATGTAACATTCGGGGACAGGCTGGTTAAAATGCCGTTGCAGATAATACCAGAGGTAGTGGACGATTTAATAATCGGTGTGGATTACCTACGTAAGATGAAAGCAACTTTGACTATTGGAAATGTGGTGTACAAGTTCGAGGAGGAGGAGGAGATGCCTACAAGAAGTTCGAATGTTAGATACAACACGGTAAGCGACGAAGCGGAAACCAAGGAGGAAGGGCGAATTGGAAAATTTTTGGCAGCAGGTAAAGGTAATGTGGATGCACATGCGCTGTCACGGAAACCCCTGAACAAACTGTGTGCTACGACCAAGGGATGTGCAAACGAGATGTGTGCCTGATTAGAGAAAAAGAAGAAGGAAGTTAAGGGAAACCCAGAGAAGTATGCGGATTATGTTATGGAGAATGGCCAGCTTTATCGTCACAATCCGAGTCGAGAGGGGGCTGATGGAAGCTTACAGTGGAAGTTATGTGTACCAAAGTATATGCGTGAACGAGTACTGAAGGAGAACCACGACACACCAAGGGCAGGGCATCTCAGCAGCAGAAAAACGATCGACAGAGTAGCAAAACGATACTATTGGCCAGGACTGTTCCGGGATGTGAAAAACTATGTAAGGAAATGTGAATCGTGTCAACGGTATAAGGCCAGTCAACAGAAGTCGGCAGGGATGATAGACGAAGCAGTCCCAGAGGACGGACTACTCGGGGACCTCAAGTATTTAGGTCCCCGAGTAGTCTGCCAAATGCCACCAAGGCAGAGGTATTGTGGAACGAAGAATATGTAGGGGGTGTAAATAATCCCAAGAGAAGTCTGGTCATATGTTATGACGCTGCTCAAGGATACATCAAGGACGAGGCGACTGAATCTGATGAAAGAAATAAGCGGTTTCAGATATAGAATCCGGATCTCAAAAGGTGGGAAAGCATCAGTGAGGTATTGGGAATGATTTATTACAAAAGAGTAAACCTTTGTTTGAAATATCAATAAAATTAAATGGAAAATTTATACACAATGTCTTTTAAAGAAAGGGGGGAATGTGACGACTAATTTGGCCACAAACTAGTGTCACAGACTGTAGCTACTGTTATTGAATAGAAACAGACAATAACAACAATACACATAATCACAACCATGCATAAGCATGCACTGGTCAAACAAATAAAAGTAGTAAACAAACAACAACAGCAATACACTCATAGAAATAAATCCGTAAAAATAGCAGAAAAAGTTACTAAAAATTAGTTAAAAATGATGCTGCAGAAAAAACTGCTAAAATTAGCAGATTTTTTTACTAAATATTAGTAAAATGAGAACAGCAAAATTAAAACTGCTAAATTTACAGGATTTTAGTTATATTTAGGCTAACTTTTAGTTAATTGAAAATAGCAAATTGTACTGTAAAATCTGCAGAAAATTTTGCTAAATATTTGTAGACTAAAAATAGCAAAAATAAACTGTTAAATCTACAAAATTTTTGCTATTTTTAAGCTAAATTTAGTTGAATGCAAATAGCAGTCTATTCTGCTAAAATCAGCAGAAATATTTGCTAAAAAATTGTAAACTGCTGTTTTCAAAAGGCTCGATTTTTATTTGCATTTAAAAAAAAAATCGAAAAAAAAACTTCGAAAATTTTAAATTTTTTGGTGATTTTTTAGGCTACTAATTATTTAGCAAAATTTTTTGCTGATTTTAGCAGGTTAATTTGCTAATCTCCATTTACAAAAATTTAGCTCATATATAACTAAAATTCTGTATATTTAACAGTTTTAGTTTTGCTGTTCCTATATTACTAATATATAGCAAAAATAATCTGCTAATTTAGCAGTTTTTTTCTGCAGCATCATTTTTAACTAATTTTTAGTAGTTTTTACTAAATTTTTTACGGACTTTTTTCTATTAGTGTACGCATGTGAAAATGTAATATTTAACAAGCAGTAAACACCTAGCAACAACTATTAAGGTTGTTTACAAAAATTAAGGAATTTAAGGAATGTATGTGCCGCTATATTACAATAGCAACATAACATGGGTAATTGTTTTGTTGGTACACTCAAAAAAATAAGTTAGTAGAAAAATTAGTAAAACGTCTTGTATATCAAGTGTACTAGTTTTCAGCAATTTTTTTGCTGAAATTCCGTTTTCAGCGAAAATTTTAGTTATATTTTTTTAGCACTAAACTAATTTTGAACTAATGTTTTACTAATTTATTTTGCTACAAAATTTGTGATGATAACCGCATTCATAGCGTGGACGACAACCAGATAGACAAGATGTAGATGTCGCAGCTTGTCTGGAAACGGAAATGACAAAAAAAGAAAAACAACTCTACACATATTATATATTTAAATTTTCAGCAAAAAAAATTAACTAAAGTAAAATTTCGCTACAAGTTTTTTGAGTTTTTTGCAGTCTACTAATATTCAGCAAAAAGTTTAGTGATTTTAACAAGGATTTTTTCATTTGCAGTCGACTAAGTGTTAGCAAAACTTTTACTGAAGATTACTATTTTTTGGTAAAAATCAGCTCGCTGATTTTCAGCAAACCTTTTGCTGAAATTACCAACTTTTTTGCAAGCACGCTCCTGACTAAAAATTTGCTGACACAGCAACATTTTTTGCTGACTTTACTGACTTTTTTTTTTGAGTGTAGCATCTACTTGTTTGTCGATTGGTATAAAAGGGCAGTATAGAAAATAGAAAGGTCTCATTCTTTTGGCAGCGATCCAGCACAGAGTAAGTACCCAAAATAACGTAGTGAGCAAAGTAGACGCTTTAACTGATGTTTAGCGATCACCAGGAAAAGCTAATGAATGTCATAGATATACTTCGGATGGTGTTTAGCGATCACCTGACGAAGCTTAGAAACAAGTGTGACGAAGTGTAGAAGTGAGTGTGAATTGTTCAAAGGTAGAGACACTTTGACTGGTGTTTACCGATCACCAGGCAAAGTTAGTGAGTGTGGTTTGATAACTTCAGATGGTGTTTAGCGATCACCTGACGGAGTTACAGACAAGTGTGAGTCACGCGTGAGTGGTAACACTTTGACTGGTGTTCGCCGATCACCAGGCAAAGTTAATGAGCGTGGTTTGATAACTTCGGATGGTGTTTAGCGATCACCTGACGAAGTTACAGACAAGTGTGAGTCACGCGTGAGTGGAAACACTTTGGCTGGTGTTTAGCCATCACCAGGCAAGGTTAGCGAAAGAGAATTTCGGATGGTGTTTACCGATCATCTGACGAAGCTTGAAACTTGAGAAGTTGGAGTAATAGAGTGAGTGCGAGTGATACACTTCGGGTGGTGTTTAGCGATCACCACACGAAGTTAGAATAAGATTAGAGTAGTGAAATATGTCTCCTGGTCACTTCGAGAAACATTTGGTGGTGGGTAGTAGTACCGTATATATCACCGTTGGTGGTTACCGAGCACCAGTGAACTTCGGATGGTGTTTACCGATCACCTGAAGAAGTTAGAGGGATACTAAGCCAAAAGCACACTTGGTGTTTTCCGATCACTTTGTGGGTTTTTTTGGCATCACGGAATAAAATAATTTGTGACATTAAAGTTTTTTAGAAGCAGAGCAGGCAAAAAAAAAATCCGAAGCCGAGCCGAGTAAAGCCGAAGGGTAAAGGAGGGCTAAAACGCAAATTCAGGCCAACCAGAAGGTGCACAGTGAACAAAGAAATTATCTGGGCAGAAGAGGCGAGCCTACCGCAGCGGAACGAAGATAATACGAGTACCCGAGAGGACACGAAGGGACTCGAACCATAAACTTTGTAAACTAATTATAGGAATTAATATAAATAAAGGAAAATAACGATTGTGGATAAAAATTAAATAAAGCTGTGTACATTATTTCTTGTAACGAACACTGGACAGAGGCTGAGTATACCCTAGCAAAAATAAGTCGTTACAACCTCAAGTCCAAATTCTAATATGATATTGTCATATAAGATTTTTTATTTGTTGTTTCAAAAAGGGGTTGATCATTTTCATGATAGACAATACAATTGTTTCGTAGACATCACTCTACTCTTCAGTTGTCCGCAATAAGAAAATGATAACTTTCTTACTCAAACCGAGACATTACATAAGGTACAAAAAATCAACGGGACGAGAATTTTGTACTTTCGTATATGTACTTTCTGATTTGGTAAAACCAGCTATAAATCAACTCCTTTTTGAAAGCAACAATTACATAAAAGTACACCGATAAAATTCTACAGTTACTCAGTTAAAGAATTTCTCAGTTAAAACTGAAAAAATTTAAATTAACTGAAATTAGTTAAATACAATTTGTTTCTGTTACCCTGTATTTGAAATTGACAAATATTTTTAAAAATAAATAGGAAACAAATTTGAATTTAATTTTCTTTTCAACTTAATATCTGATAAAAAAAAAACACGCACATTTGGCCACTAAGAAAAGCAAATCATCTAAATTTTTTAATAATAAATTTATAAAACTGAAGGGATTTTTCCAGAAAGGTAATTCTTATTTATTAGCTGGGATTAAAAAAGTTTGTATAATAAAATTTGCAATATTTCTTTTTAGATCTTAAAAAAATCGCAAAGAAATTATTCACGTAATGTATCTCGAATTTTGTCGATTGACTCAAACAAGGGAGTGTAAAAATCATATAAGTTTAAAATTAATTCAATTTCATTTAAGATATTCCAATAATATAAATAAAAATTGAATAATTACAGGAATTTTTTATTAATTTTGTTGGCTTTAAGTTGTTTGTCACTAAAATTTCATATTTATTTATTTTAACTAATAGTTAGGTTTCCAGCAACTGAGATTTCAGTTAATTTTGTCATTTAGAAAAATTAGTTATTTTTAATTAATTTAAACAACTGAGATTTAGTAAGGGGTATTTCACCTGAGACTCAGTTGAAAATTTAGTAGCCAGTAACTGAGAAATTTTTTCGGTGTACCCGAACTATTTGGGTACTATTTATATGTATGTCTGTTGTCAATACATTTTGTAAAAACAACTAATTTTAAACTCAAAACAAAATAAATATTTGAATGAGATTTTAGCCGTGGTGTGCTTATTTTCAACAATTATTTAAATTTTTGCATTAAAAAATACAAAAATTGTTTTTTCGGACTTTCTATATTTTCATATATTTAGTTAGAATATTCTTCCACCTCAAGTCCAAATTCTAATATGATATTGTCATATTAGGTTTTTTATTCGTTGTTTCATGCACCGAAAAAATTCCTCAGTAGCTTAGTAAGAGAAAACTTCAGTTAAAATGAAAATATTTTAAAGTAACTGAAATAATTATTACCAACTTTTGCTTCAGTTAAAAAGAAAAATTAGTTGTTAGTTGATTTCTAAATAACTAAAAATATGTTACGAAAAAATTTTTAAAACAAAATAAACAAATTCAATTGCAAAATATTAAAAAATTTAAAAATACCAAAAAATTATTAATAAAAGAAGCAAACAGTTAACAGCAAAATAGAAATGCGTTTGATGGTTGATACGAATACAAAATGTGGATATTTGATATACACAGTGACAATTTGGAATAAGGAAAAATCGTATGTTTTAATTGTGTTTTCTTTTTAATAAAATAATAATTTTGTAACAAATAAAGTGTAAAATTTATTAAGAAAATGCAATGTGTTTTATTTATTTGCAACCAAATCAAAATATATGAAATTATTTTAAACGATTGAATCGGTTAGCAGCTACTAATTTAAAGTCTTGTTTAGTTTAACTGAAAGTTCCGTTAAAAAAACAAAATAAAATATATTAGTTAAATTCAATCAAATTAATCAACTGAAGCTCAGTAAGGGGTATTTCACCTGACACTCAGTTGAAAATTTAGTAGCTAGTAACTGAGAAATTTTTTCGGTGTGGTAAAAATCATATTTGAAATTCGAAATAATTATTCATTACAATCATAATATTTGATAAGATCTTTCTTGAACATTAATGCATTACAATTTCCCTGAAGTGTAAGTGGGAGTTTATTCCAAAGACGAGTAACGGCTACAAAAAATTGCCAATTTGACGAAAAATATTTGAATTTAAAGGATTTTATTAGTTTTCCTCTTTTTGATCTTGCAAAATTAAGACGTTGATATAGATAGTTTGGCTCCCTATTATATATGATTTTATGGAAAAATATTAAGTATCTTATTTTCATAAAGTTATCAAACGTACACTCAAAAAAAAAAGTCAGTAAAGTCAGCAAAAAATGTTGCTGTGTCAGCAAATTTTTAGTCAGGAGCGTGCTTGCAAAAAAGTTGGTAATTTCAGCAAAAGGTTTGCTGAAAATCAGCGAGCTGATTTTTACCAAAAAAATAGTAATCTTCAGCAAAAGTTTTGCTAACACTTAGTCGATTGCAATTAAAAAATATCCTTGCTAAAATCACTAAACTTTTTGCTGAATATTAGTAGACTGAAAAAGACTCCAAAAACTTGTAGCGAAATTTTATTTTAGTTAATTTATTTGCTGAAAATTTAAATATAGAATATGTGTAGAGTTGTTTTTCTTTTTTTGTCATTTCCGTTTCCAGACAAGCTGCAACATCTACATCTAGTCTATCTGGTTGTCGTCCACGCTATGAATGCGGTTATCAGCACAATTTTTGTAGCAAAATAAATTAGTGAAACATTAGTTCAAAATTAGTTTAGTGCTCAAAAAATATAACTAAAATTTTTGCTGAAAACGGACTTTCAGCAAAAAAATTGCTGAAAACTAGTACACTTGATATACAAGACGTTTTACAAATTTTTCTACTAACTTATTTTTTTGAGTGTAGTTCCGTGAAGTTTGGAGACATGCGGTGATAGTTCTGCATATTTACTTAGGCCAAAAACATATCTTATAATATTGTTCTAAGCAACATTCAATTTTCGCTTACTAATAGAGTCACCATTTGCAAAAATTTCACATCCATAGAGTAGGCAAGGCATGAGATAGGAATTTGCAATGAATTTCCTGATTTTTAAAGAGGTAAAAGAATGTGTTACCCAAGGAAGAGTATCGTTAAAAATAATTCCCAAGTTTTTTACCGATGCGACAATCTCAATTTTCTGACCATTCAGCTGAATTTCCATATCCCGCGTGGGCTTAAAGGTTTTCTTGTGAATTATTTGACATTTGGATTTGTTAGAATTTAGACAAAGGCCATTAGCTGATGCCCATCGATGTATACTAGTTAAATCCGTATTAAGTTTATGCACCGATTGATTAAGTTCACTTATTGAGCTGCTAAGGTAGAGCTGGACATCATCTGCATACATATGCTCATTGCAGTATTCCAACTGAGTAGGAAGATCATTAGCATATAGTGAAAAAGGAAGTGGCCCCAGAATAGATCCCTGGGGCACACCTCTTCTCACCGCAAGTTTAGCCGAAGTAGAACTATCAATATATACGGATTGCGTACGACCAGAGAGATACGATTTCAGTAGTTTTACTGAAGTGGATGAAAAGTTGAACATTGTCTTTGGCTTTTCACACAGGATGTGGTGGTCTACTGTATTAAAAGATTTAGAGTGATCAAGCAAAACCAAGAAAGTAATTTCATCAGCATCAATATTTTGTCTCAGGTCCTCATTCAGTAGTGCAGAGATGCAGATATGCTTTGGCCGAAATCCAGATTGCTTATCTGTAAGAAGATTATATCTTTTTAAGTGACTGTTTATCTGATGATACAATAGTTTTTCCAGAACTTTAGAGACGTATGGCAAAATTGATATAGGCCTAAACTCAGAGTTTGACTTGGGAATCGGTATAATCTTGGCATGCTTCCAGTTAAGGGGGAAATAACTTGTCATTATAACATTATTGAGGAGATCTGTTATATAATGAAACAGTTTAAGCAGTAAAATTTTCAAGAATTTAGGATGAACATTATCAGATCCAACAGCATTGGATTATATACTTAAACAACAATTAAATACATCCAGTTGACTCACATACTCAAACTGAAACTGGGAACTGTTCAGTTGTTCATTATCGTTATCGGAGAAGTTATTGTTGTTCGTGCTGGTTTCATTATTAAAGCCATTAAAGTTGTAAATGCTAGGATTAGGTGGAACCATAGGAAAGTTAACGAAATATTCATTAATCTCATTTACGTTCACTGAATTATTAGCTTTATTAACGGATTTCCCAAAACCAATTTCTTTAATCGTCCGCCATGTTTGCTTACTGTTGGCCGCATTTGAAAATCTATTAGTGTGTTATTTAGATTTGGTTTTCCTTATTAAATCATTAACATCACGTCTAGCCATTCGATATTCATCACGTAATACAGTGGTTTTGAAACGTTTCCAACGCGAGAAGGCAAAATCCCTATTCTCAATTAAGGCCTTGATTTCAGTCGTGAACCATGGTCTAGTCTTATTAGTCCTACGTTTAGTTCTTTCAGGTACAGTTAGATTAAAGAGATGTGTAATGTTGGCTTCAATAAAGTTTAATTTAGAATCAGCCGAGCTCATTGAGTACACAACATCCCAATCGATATGTGAAAATTCATTATTTAACAATTACAGATTGATGTTTTTAAAATCTATATGTATATGTTTCAACTTCATCATTCAAATCAAAATCATATGAAAGAAAGATAAGATCGCGTTTAGAAAAGCCATGCGCAGAAATTTGATCATATAACTGTACATGGGAAATACTTCCGACAAAGAATACATCAATAAGAGTAATATTAGTAGCTGTAAAGTGTGTTGGTTGCTCAGTATTGGTAGGTGCTAGCCCAATTTCCATCATATTATCAATTAAAATGTCGTCTTTGAGCAAGTTAGAGTTCATATCACCACATATTATCACATCATTGCATGACATTGTTAAGGAAACCAATTGAGTAAAGAATTGACCCATGCCAATCCGTCGATTCGGCCTGTACTCGCAACCTAATAGGAGTTTTTCCCAAAGGACAGAATGTCAACAAATATATATTCAATACCCTTTTCTGGTTTGGGTCCATTCTGCGAAGCTATAGGCTTAGTACCAGACTTACAAAAAAGTTTGCAGTTAACATTATTTTTAACAAAAATAGCAACACCACCAGCATGAGTTTCTCTATCAGCTCTGAAGATTTTATACCTGTTTAAGCAGATAAAACGATACTCAAATCACATCAATCCCTGAATTTTCGAAGGTGAATCTAAAACTTTCATACCCAATCTTTGTTTTCTCAATATCCTGAGCATGTTCATAGTAGTATCTTTGGAATTATCGCTTGAACTACCCAAAACATTCATTAATATACAATAAGTGTGCAGAAGTCCTAGTAGTAATGCATATGATGTAAAAAATAAAATAGTTAAAGAAGATCTTTTAATGAATAGAATGAATGTTATAAATGAATTAAGAAATAAAATATGACAATAAAAGTTGTGTTAGCAAGAATTCAACTAAAAGCTTAGGTAGATTATAATAATGCGGCACTAATTTCATGACAATCGTTTCTTTCATCAGGTTCAAGTACAAATGGTGCTCGATTTTGTTGAAATTCACATCCTTCATTGAAAAAAACTGGCTGAGTTGCTCAATGTAGTCGATTCGTAGGAAAGTATCATTATTTGTTCGTTTGACGTAAACTGATCCACGAAAAGTATATGCGGAAAATAAACATTTGTCCTTTTAAAGCTGCAATGCTTCCAAATATATCTTGTGGTTTTTGTTGGTAAGACTTTCATGAACATAAAACGGACGCTTGGAATCGAAACCAATGTGTCCCAACAACAGCAGAGCATTATCACTGCTATTAATCTTCTTGTAGGCAGCAATTGATTTTAGAACAAAGTTTTGTCATAAGGCGACATTTCTTATTGTTCTTATTTATTAGACGGTAAATGGATTTGATATACGGGGTTTTAATGTTTATTAGATGGCATATTGAATCAAAAATATTATAAAGGTTCTCCGACCTATATACAGGAATATTTTTGATTCGCAGGTCACTCGCAACAATCATATTTTCCTGTCGCAAAGATTGCAGCTTATATTATTGTATCTGCGATTTCATTTCTAAGAATTCATCCGCTATTAATTCCAGTTTATCAACTCTTTCATTAAGAAACGACACTTCCCGCTTCAATTAATCAGTTATTTTATTAATTTTGTCTAAGAGTAAACTTTCCCTTTCTTCCATAAGATCCTTTAGTTCAATTAAGTAATCTTTTTTAGTTTCTTCCATAAATAACTTCATATAATCAAATCTGTTATCTATGAGCTGCATGACACTGACACGATTAGAGAAATCAACATTTGAACTTAAGCTGAATTAGTATGCATGTCATTTATATTTTCATGAGAGGTATGAGCATCTACTCTTGCTCTTTTATGTGTATAAAAGTGTTGTGCGGCACTGTATCTTTCGAATTTAACAGTTTGTAGTTTAAAGTTTTATAAAACTGTTGCCTACCATAGGGCTCAAAGTTTAAGGTTAAAAGCTTTTTGATATTAGACTTCTTATTTATTTAGATGAGATTATCATTCAAAATCCTATACACTATTATTTTTAAGCGCTAAGATCAGGCTGATCCTTCGTCATCCAGTCAAAAAAACTAACTATCTCTTCTGATAACCAACTGTATATTGCATATCAAAACGTTCGTGGTCTTAATACTAAGCTTTCCAATCTGTTTATCCAAAGCTTTGATTTGGATCATCATGTTATAGTTTTAACTGAAACCTGGTTAAATAAAAAAACTTTGAATACCGAAATTTTTTGTAATGGATACAATTGGTAGTGGCGTTTTAATTGATGTTTCTTGCCTTTTTTCGTCAGAGGAAATTACACCTAATACTTCTCACAAAATTGAATTTGTTGCTGTTCATATAAATATAAAACACAAACATATATACTTAACCTGTTCATATATTCAACCGAATTCTGATGCTCTAATTTATAATCAACATTACGAGAACATTAATGGGGTCAATTTGTAACTCGAATGAAAAACGTTTTTTCGTTTTCGTTTGAAACGTAAACGAAAATATTTGGTATTTTATAAAACGGGTAGTAGTTTGCGTTTGTTGCCATTTGCGAGTTATTATTGCCAGACAAAAAAAATAATATTTGTGACATGGAATTACAAATTATTAAAATAAAAATTTGTTCATAGAGTTTTCCAAGTCTGTTTAGCCTGATTGGTAAATTAGTTAGTTTTAGTTCTAATATTTTTAGGGTCCAGGTATCGAATCCTGTGTGGGGCAATTTTTTTTATTAATATTTTTTTTTATGATATATTTTTGGACATTTTTTCCTAATAATATGAAACAAATATATTTAAGAAAAATTTTATATTGTACAGAAAATCAACCTAAATAAGAAGAACCTTCCATTAGCGGATAGCAAAGGAGTACAAAGTATGGTTTGTTAAGATGGCCCTTAAGTTTCGAATTGTCAGTTTTTAGTTTTAAAACCTCTCAGTTTGTTTCATTTGGTCTCAAACGTAGAACTTTATATATAAAGAAACATTTTTCTAAATCGTGTCTTAGCGCATCTAAAATCAGATATTTTAGAATTGCCCAAATTTTCACTAATTTGCATATAAATGTAAGTGCTTATGCATAATAATTTGATTTTTTATAACGATTTTGGTGTGAAAAATTTGTTTTATAAGCCGTTTATAAATTTAAAAAGTGATTATGCATATGACTCTAAAAGAATTATTTTTTATTGAGAATAAAAATATAGGAGTATTACATTTAACTACTTCATATTTTTAAATCCATATTTATACAATTTTTATTCCAAAAATTGCAATTACCTAACTTTTTATGCAAAAACTTTAACTTTTTAATAGGAAACGACAACTATTTCTGTTCGTTTGAATATAGCATAATATTCGTTTGCAAACGTTTACTTACTTATAAATTACCATTTTATTAAGGAGTTTGTCTTCGATTATAATATTGCCAGATTGAAAAAAAAGAAAATATACATTTTTTTTTTGAGTTTTACAAAATTTAAAAAAATTTAAAATAAAAAACGTTCAAGCGAAACAAAGTTTCGTTTTACAAAATGACCCCATAAACCCGTTGTATCTTCTGCCCAGCCAGATGATTCAATTTTTGTTTTTGGTGACTTTAACTTGCCCTCAGTTTCTTGGAAGCTCTTACCAGATTCTTTTTATTATACTCCTACAAACTCAAATGATTGGATCGATGTCTTTTTTAATAATCTCTATGACTTGTGCCTTTTCCAATTTAATGGTGTTTATAACGAATATGGAATACTGTTAGATTTGGTGTTTGTGAATGAACCTACTGAATGTTCATTAACTCGAGCTATTCCAATTTCTAGACCTGAGGATCGTTACCATCCTACCATTGAAATTACTCGTAATACTCCATTTGTTAAACGTAAAACCAGGTGAATAATGAAAAAGTCTACTGCTTCAAACGAACAAATTACAACAACTTAAAATATCTTCTAAGTAGTACAAACTGGCTTGATAAGTTATATATCTCAAATGGCAGATCATCTTCCATCGACTCTATGATTAATACTTTCTATAAAAATATTTTTGAATATTTAGATGAATGTGTTCCGAAAATCACTGTGTTTAAACAGTCAGGTCCTCCCTGGAGCTCAAGACAGCTATCTAGACTAAAAAATATAAAAAACAAATTTTAAAACAAATATAAAAAATCCGGATCATCTTGTACTTGTGGTAAATATTCTGTATCACGTGCTGAATATAATTTACCAAACATGAAGCTGTACAATAATTATTTAAATGATATGAAGGTTAAATTTAAAACTGATCCTAAGTCATTTTATAAATTCGTAAATTCTAAACGGAAATCTACAGGATTTCCAAATACAATGAAGTACTTAAATCATGAATCTATTAATGATTTAATAATAAGTAACATGTTTGCTGACTTCTTTGCAACTACATATTCTGATGCTCAACACAACAACTCCAATAATTACCCTTACGCGATTGATGAACACCAGCGAATATCATTTTCTTCCATTATAACTTCCCAAATAGTAACCAGTTTGAAAAGAGTAAAATCATCCTTCCACAGTGGACCTGATGGTGTTCCAATCTGTATATTAACTAACTGTGCTAATGCTATTGCCACACCTTTATCAATAATATTTAACTTATCAATTAGATATGGCTACTTTCCTCAATTGTGGAAAGAATCTTATATAATTCCGCTATTTAAGTGTGGAAACAAATCAAATGTATCAAATTATAGAGGTATCGCTAAACTAAGTGCTATCCCTAAACTATTTGAAAAGTGCATAACTTACAACTTACCACTACAAATATCTTACAACTTACCACTATTGTAAATAATGGATTTAATAATGGTCAATTAACGGACGTTATATACGCAGACTTTAGTAAAGCTTTTGATAAAGTCAACCATAGTCTTCTTCTTAGTAAACTTTCACTAATGGGTTTTACTAACAACAGTCTTCGCTGGCTCGAGTCATATCTTATCTGTAGGAAACAAAGTGTTCGTTTTAATAATACAATATCCAAGGGCATCATCGTCAATTCTGGAGTACCGCAATGAAGCCACCTTGGTCCAATCTTATTCTCACTTTTTTTAAACGATTTGCCGAGTGCAATACACAATTGTAATGTGTTAATGTATGCCGATCATGTAAAAATCTTCTTAAGCTACAAAAAGCCTTCGGAAATGCGCTATCTTCAACTTGACTTGGATAACTTTTATAACTGGTGTAATATTAACCTCATGAATCTTAATTTAAGCACATGCATTTTTCCAGAAAATGGAATTCTCTTGGTTTCTATACTTTGGGTGACAGCCAACTTGAATTAGTCAAAGAGATTTTAGATCTTGATGTTTTACTCGATTCAAAATTAGATTTTATAAAACACATTACGTCAATGATAAACAAAGCTCGTGGAGTACTTGCTTTTATAAAGCGTTGGGCCTATAATTACAAAGCAGTTATACACATCTTTGGTAAGACCAATCATCGAATATGGTTCTATTATCTGGGATCCTGATTATGATGTTCACATAAATCGAATAGAATCTGTCCAAAAACAATTTTTATAGTTTTTATTGTTCTCCTTAGGGAACTCAACTTGGAACCCTTCTAAAGCTCTTCCATCCTATTCAGTTAGACTTGAACGAGTTAAATTGCCTACACTAGAAAGCCGAAGAAAAATGCTTAACATTACGTTTTTAGTTAATTTGCTTAATGGTAATGTTTGTTCTGAATTCCTGCTTAATAATGTTAAATTTAACGTTCCGCAACGATCAACTCGCAATTTTACACCATTGTATCTTCAGGTCTTTCAAACAAATTACGCAAATTCTGATCCTTTTCGTAGAATATGCAGAGATTTTAATGAGATGTATAATTTTATTGACTTTTCTTTGAGTGTTAGTGTCATTAAACGTAGTATTATCTTGTTTTTAAATACATAGCCTTATAATATTGTTTGTAATTAAATTAAATAATATTGTTTGTAATTAATGTAAATAATACTGTCTGTAAGGATTTAAAATCCATAGACTTAATTAAATAACTAAATAAATAAATAAATAAATAAATAAATAAATAAATAAATAAATAAATAAATAAATAAATAAATAAATAAATAAATAAATAAATAAATAAATAAATAAATAAATAAATAAATAAATAAATAAATAAATAAATAAATAAATAAATAAATAAATAAATAAATAAATAAATAAATAAATAAATAAATAAATAAATAAATAAATAAATAAATAAATAAATAAATAAATAAATAAATAAATAAATAAATAAATAAATAAATAAATAAATAAATAAATAAATAAATAAATAAATAAATAAATAAATAAATAAATAAATAAATAAATAAATAAATAAATAAATAAATAAATAAATAAATAAATAAATAAATAAATAAATAAATAAATAAATAAATAAATAAATAAATAAATAAATAAATAAATAAATAAATAAATAAATAAATAAATAAATAAATAAATAAATAAATAAATAAATAAATAAATAAATAAATAAATAAATAAATAAATAAATAAATAAATAAATAAATAAATAAATAAATAAATAAATAAATAAATAAATAAATAAATAAATAAATAAATAAATAAATAAATAAATAAATAAATAAATAAATAAATAAATAAATAAATAAATAAATAAATAAATAAATAAATAAATAAATAAATAAATAAATAAATAAATAAATAAATAAATAAATAAATAAATAAATAAATAAATAAATAAATAAATAAATAAATAAATAAATAAATAAATAAATAAATAAATAAATAAATAAATAAATAAATAAATAAATAAATAAATAAATAAATAAATAAATAAATAAATAAATAAATAAATAAATAAATAAATAAATAAATAAATAAATAAATAAATAAATAAATAAATAAATAAATAAATAAATAAATAAATAAATAAATAAATAAATAAATAAATAAATAAATAAATAAATAAATAAATAAATAAATAAATAAATAAATAAATAAATAAATAAATAAATAAATAAATAAATAAATAAATAAATAAATAAATAAATAAATAAATAAATAAATAAATAAATAAATAAATAAATAAATAAATAAATAAATAAATAAATAAATAAATAAATAAATAAATAAATAAATAAATAAATAAATAAATAAATAAATAAATAAATAAATAAATAAATAAATAAATAAATAAATAAATAAATAAATAAATAAATAAATAAATAAATAAATAAATAAATAAATAAATAAATAAATAAATAAATAAATAAATAAATAAATAAATAAATAAATAAATAAATAAATAAATAAATAAATAAATAAATAAATAAATAAATAAATAAATAAATAAATAAATAAATAAATAAATAAATAAATAAATAAATAAATAAATAAATAAATAAATAAATAAATAAATAAATAAATAAATAAATAAATAAATAAATAAATAAATAAATAAATAAATAAATAAATAAATAAATAAATAAATAAATAAATAAATAAATAAATAAATAAATAAATAAATAAATAAATAAATAAATAAATAAATAAATAAATAAATAAATAAATAAATAAATAAATAAATAAATAAATAAATAAATAAATAAATAAATAAATAAATAAATAAATAAATAAATAAATAAATAAATAAATAAATAAATAAATAAATAAATAAATAAATAAATAAATAAATAAATAAATAAATAAATAAATAAATAAATAAATAAATAAATAAATAAATAAATAAATAAATAAATAAATAAATAAATAAATAAATAAATAAATAAATAAATAAATAAATAAATAAATAAATAAATAAATAAATAAATAAATAAATAAATAAATAAATAAATAAATAAATAAATAAATAAATAAATAAATAAATAAATAAATAAATAAATAAATAAATAAATAAATAAATAAATAAATAAATAAATAAATAAATAAATAAATAAATAAATAAATAAATAAATAAATAAATAAATAAATAAATAAATAAATAAATAAATAAATAAATAAATAAATAAATAAATAAATAAATAAATAAATAAATAAATAAATAAATAAATAAATAAATAAATAAATAAATAAATAAATAAATAAATAAAGAAATAAATAAATAAATAAAAAAAAAATTAATACAATTGCGTTAAAATTGCTTACAAAATGTCCTCGAAATGTTTTTAATAACAATGTTTTTTAGTTTCCGTGACTCAATATTGTCCCTTTTCACAGATTTTTAATTTGATACAGCAGCAACACAAAAACACGTCTACTCTTATTCACGTCTATTTTTTCACTTTTGGCATATGGGCATTTCCACCGAAAGGTCCACCGAGACTAAAATATTAAAAGTTCTTGAAAACACTTTGTTTTATCATATTTTCATAGGGAAACAATCAAATTTAAATAACGTAAAAAGATTTTGCATTTATTCATAACCCATTTCAAGGTATTCGAATGCAAAGTCGAACAAGCGCATCTTTTCTTATTTGGATATTTCTATTGCACATTTTGTTTTGATAAAAGTTTTTAAACAGAGACGTTATGCATTGACTTTTGCTTTCTAAAATATTTCTAAAGGTACAAAGAGTCATAAAAGAATTCATAAAAAACAATGCGATAGAAAATAACTGTAAGTTTTTGATTTGCATTGTCGCATATTTCGGTGTCCCGTGCGACATTGAAAAACAACATTTGTTATCAGTGCGTCGAAAGTACACGCAGAAAGCTCATCAAATATTGATTACAAAGAGAGATTTTTTATACAATTAAAATAAAAAAACCTATCTGAAAAATAAGAAGAATTGTGATCTTGGTACTTATATACAGTTGGTCACGTTCGAAATCGTAAGTGTGAAATTTAAAAATTTGAAATTTTTTTTTCTTAAGTAAATGATTTATTTATGTAAATACATACTTTTAAATTTTTTTAAAATTGGTATGCACCATGGTCAAGAAGTAAAAGCAGCTAGGACTGCCTATTCTAAAAAAAAAACTGTGTTTTATATTTTCATATAAATAAATACTTCCCAGCAAAAGTTTTTTGAACTGGTTGCCTCTGAATCTGTTTTAGAACAGGTGTTTTTACCACCTGTTACGTGGAACAGGTTCCAGAACTGATTCCTGGGAGTCAAAATGGAAGGTTTCACTGTCGCGGAACCAGTTCTATAACTGGTTCTAGAACCGGTTCCAAAGTAACCTGTTCTAGTTTGGAGGAAAAGAACCTGTTGCTTTTGGTTGCATGCACGTACAAGTTGTTCTACAGTGGGTTCTTTCCATCCGACAATTTTGCTGGGTTAATTCATATTAAATATTTCTTTTAAGTTTGTTTTTGGTTATTATATTAAAATAAATACCTTGAATACTTCTGTCGATTTAAAAACATTTTTACTAAGCTTGTTTATATATAATTTCGTAAAAAGAGCAACAGAAACAACATAAATCTCATGGTGGAAAAAATGTCCCGTGCGACAGTGAATAAAATTAAATTAAAAAAATAATATGAATCGTTTTTGGGTAAAATTGCAACCATTTTTAAAAGAAATCAATGTACAACAGTGTAAAATTAGTCGCATTGAAATATTGCTTCAGGTTTCGCTGAAATCGGCATTTTAATTGTTAGCCGCGAAAACCACTTCTGTTTTTGTCCCGTGCGAATGCCTTGTTTTTTTACAATTATCTTGAAAACGAAAAATTGCTAAAAATCAAACTCAGCACCAATTGTAGGGCTAATAAAAAGATATAAATAAGTAAAGCCTATTGTCAAAATAAAAATCCGTTTTATTTTGACTTTTTTTCACTCTAAAGGTGTTCGACGGTCCCGTCCGACATGATGGAAATGCCCATATACTTTTGGCCATATTGTTTTATCTTCCCGAGTAAAGAAGTTTTGATATAATCATATATTATTTTATGTAATTGCATATACAGTATAACTCGTTTAATACGAACTCGGTTAGGACGAATTCTCAGTTAATACGAACTAATTTAGAAGTCCCGAAGTTTTGGCAATGATTTCAATATAAAAAACATCAGTTAATACGAACTCGCTTAAGACAAACACTCGGTTAAAACGAACTGTTTGTGACGGTCCCACAAACAAATTTCTATATAATTTTCCACTTTTAATACGAACTTTACAAAATTCGACAATTTTTTCTATATTTTTTTTTTTCTGACAAATTTTAAACCGAACACACAGACATTTTTTCTTAAATAGATTGCAAACAATATATTTAGGAAACCAAATGAATAAATTGTAAAATTTTTAGGTTTTTTCAAGAAAATTTAAATATTTTGTGGATAATTAGAAAATTTTAAATAAATTTTCCCCCGGTTAATACGAACGTCTCTTACAACGAACTAATTTGTCTAGTCCCCCGTAGCGGGCAAAGCCTGGCAATTCAAGTAAATTCACAAATTCAGTTGGAAGCTTCTTGCGTCGGTTTCTTCCACCGATGCTTTTTTTCCGGCAGTTAAAATATCCGAATATATAAATTGCATTCTTTTTCTAAGGTTTTTTTCTTTTAACAAATTTGTTTAACTTTTTTGTAGAGTATGTTTCAATGCAAATTATCATATTCCTTGCTTAAAGTGTTTGTACAGGTAATTAAAAGGAGTTCTTTACCCCTTATTGTCCTCCCCTTCCCCCCCCCTTTTTCCCTTTTTAACCCCCATTTTTACCACGTCCCAGTCCAAATTCCCAAAAAGTACCTTGTCGATAAGTTTGCCCATACTCCAAGGAACACATTTTATAGATTTCAGGTTTTTTGGAAATTCCTACCGGAACGGGCAAAAAGGGGGAAAGCTGAAATTTAAGATATGTGTTCCTTGGAGTAGGGGCTAACTTTTCTGGAAAGTACGTTCTAGAATTTTGGACAGGGACGTTGTACAAATGGGGGTTAAAAAGGGGAAAAGAGCGCCCCTTGAAGGCCTGCCCAAACCTCTGGTAGGAAGTTGAAATTTGGTATAAAGGTTCCTCCACTATCGTACACATCCACCAAGACGGGATTTTTGGAAATTTTTACAGGGATGGGCAAAAAGCGGAAAAAGTCTCCTCCTTGACGGCCTGCTCAAATAGCTGGAGCCATGAAGTTTAAAGTTGGTATGTAGGTTCCTCGACCGGTGTAGACGTCCGTTGAGACGGCATTTTTGGAAATTCTTATCGGGAGGGGCAAAAAGGGGAAAAAAAGTACCTTTTTCCAAAAAGGTACCTTTTTCCAAAAAAAAAGTACCTTTTTCCAAAAAAAAAGTACCTTTTTCCAAAAAAAATACTTTTTTCAAGAAAAAGTACCGTTTTCCAAAAAAGGTACCGTTTTCCAAAAAAAGTACTTTTTCCAAAAAATTACCTTTTTCCAAAAAAGTACCTTTTTCCAAAAAAATGTACCCTTTCCAAAAAAAAGTACATTTTCCAAAAAAAATACATTTTTCCAAAAAAATACCTTTTTCAAAAAAAATACCTTTTCCAAAAAAGTACCTTTTTCCAAAAAAAAATATATTTTTCCAAAAAAAATTCCTTCTTCAAAAAAAGTACCTTCTTCCAATAAAGTACTTTGTAAAAACAAAGTATCTTTTTCCAAAAAATTTCGCTTTTTCCAAAAACTACCATTTAAAAAAATATAATTTCACAAAAAGTACTTTGTTCCTCCCCCCACGGATATCTCTACTAAAACAAGGTTTCTTGATATTCGGCATAGACGTCCGATAAGATGGGATTTATGGAAATTCCTACCGGAACGGGCAAAAAGGGGAAAAGTCTCCCCATAGACGGTCTCACAGATTGCAAAAGTGCCTCCCTTAACTGCCTGCCCAAACCACTGGAGGTAAGAAGTTGAAATTTGGTATAAAGGTTCCTCCACTGTAGTGGACATCGACTAAGTTTGTATTTTTGGAATTCCCTACAGGATATCCCAAAAGGGGGATGTTTCTCCCTTAACGGCCTGCCCAAACTACTGAAACTATGTAGCTAAAATTCGGTATGTGAGTTCCTCCTTCTGTATAGGCGTCCGCTTAGACGGAATTTTTTAAATTCCTATCGGGAGGGGAAAAGTCTCATCCTAGACGGCCTGCCCAACCCCTTTTGGCCAACCTAAAATTTTAAATATGTATTCCCTGGAGTAGGACTAACTCACCGGCAACGTAGTTTTTCTATTTTGGAACAAGAACATAGTAAAAATGGGGGTTGAAAGGGAAAAATGTCCGCAATAACGGCCTGCCCAAACCGCTTAGGCAATGAAGTTGAAATTTGATATGAATGTTCCTCATTCATCGCAGACAGCCGCGAAGATGAAATTTTTGTAAATTCCTAAAGGGAGGAGCAAAAAGAAGAAAAGCCTCCCCTTGGTGGCCTGTAAAAACCCCTTCGGCTAGAAACCTGAAATTTAAAATGTGGGTCCCTGGAGTAAGGGCTAACTTATTAGAAAGATACTTTTTTGAATTTTGGACAGGGTCGTTATAATATGAGGGCTCAAAAAGGGAAAGTGGCCCCTTAACGACCTGTCCAAACTGCTGGAACTAGGAAGCTGAAATTCGGTACTTTTTTTTTATTTTTAAAAGAGAGGCAACACTCAGGAAATTCTTCCTATTAATTAACGTGTTGCTTCCTTTAGAAGGGGATAGAGAAGAAGTGAAAGGTGGTGCAAGATGAAGGGCTTCAAATATGGCAAATATGAGGGCTCAAAAAGGGAAAGTGGCCCCTTAACGACCTGTCCAAACTGCTGGAACTAGGAAGCTGAAATTCGGTACTTTTTTTTTATTTTTAAAAGAGAGGCAACACTCAGGAAATTCTTCCTATTAATTAACGTGTTGCTTCCTTTAGAAGGGGATAGAGAAGAAGTGAAAGGTGGTGCAAGATCAAGGGCTTCAAATATGGCAACATTGTAATTGCGCGAGATGTTGAATTTTTTATAACAGTTGTTGCGCGCCATCTGTCGGTGAGTTTGCGAACTATGTTGAAGCTTTTTAGTTCATAGCCCTGTTATATTATTTTACTTCGGTGGGGTTAAGTGCTATGGGAACACCGAAGGAGGACGCTGCGATATGTATGAGGGATAGAAAAAACTCATACATATTACTATTTTTCATAAATTGATGTTGCCTTGGTTGGGGCTCGAACCCGCAACCTCATGTGTAACAGCCCAACGCGCTAACCATTACACTACAGCGCCCAGGTTCCTCTTTCAGACTAATTCCAACCGGGAAGGGCAAAAAAGAAAAAGTGTCCCCCTTGACAGCCTGCTGGAACTAGGAAGCTGAAATTCCCTGTTGATGGATTTTCGGAAATTCCTACCGAGAGGGGCACAAATAGTAAAAGTTGGCTAGAAAACTAAAATGTAAAACATACATATGTTCCTTGGAGTATGGGCTCACTCATCGGGAAGGTGCTTTTTGGAATTTTGGACAAGGAACATTTCAAAAATGGGGATTAATAAAGCGAAAAGTGCCGCTTAAAGGCCTGCCCAAACCGCTGGAGGTAGGAAGTTGAAATTTGGTATTAAAGTTCCTCCTCTATTATAGACATCCGCTAATATGAGATTTTTGGAAATTTCCACAGGTAGGGTCAAAAACAGGAAAAGTCTCCCCCTTAACGGTCTAGCCAAACTGCTGGAACTAGGGAGCTTAAATTCGATATTTGGGTTCCTTCTCCAACGTAGACGTCCTCTAAGACGGTATTTTTGGAAATTCATACCGGGAGGGGTAAAAAGGGAAAAAACTTCCCCCTTGACGGGCTGGCCAAACTGCTGGTTTATAGAGACCTAAAATTATGTATGTAGTAGGTTCCTCCTCCAACGTAGACGTCCTCTAAGACGGAATTTTAGGAAATTCCTACCGGGAGGGGTAAAAACGGAATAATTCTCCGCCTTGATTGCCTAACCGAACCCTTCGGCTAGAAACCTGTAATCTGTAATATGTTTTCCTTGAAGTATGGGCTAACTTATCGACAAGGCATTTTTAGGACTTTGGAGAGGAACGTGCTAAAAATGGGAAAATTGCTCCCCCCCCCCTTAACTCTTTAGCAAGAAACCTAAAATTTAAAAAACGAGTGTATATGGAACACTAAAATTAAGAAACTAAATAGGAAACGAGTGGAATTGAAACACTACACAAGTGGAACGAAATAGTTATAAACGTTGAACGAGTGGAATTGAAATTATAGACAATGGAAATGGATTGGAAGAGGGAACGAAATGGAAAGGACTATAGAACGAAATATAATGAGGAGCGAGATGGCATAGAATGGGGAACGAGTGGAATTGAAACACTGCAGTTAAAAGAGGAATGGAACGGAGCAAGTGCAAAGAAATGGAATGAAAAGAGAAGCGACTAATATTAATATCGATACACAAGACAGTAGGAGCGAAATGGAATGAAACGGGGAACGAGTGGAATTGGAAAACAGATAATGGGAACGAAATGCAATGGAATGGTGAACGAAATGGAATTTTGGAAGGAGTTGCATTGAAACACTAAAATTGTTAAACAAAATGGAATGGAATTTGAATGACTCAAACTGCCGGAGTTTGGTACTTGAAATTTCGCATGCGATTGAGGCAAGATTATATATATTTAGAATTTTTACTGGGAGGACAAAAAGGGGTGAAGAATCACTTGTAATTACCTGTTCAAACACTATCCACGGAATATGAAGCTTAGTAGCATTGAAACACTTTCTCCAAAAAGTTAAACAAATTTTCTAAAGGAGAAAAAACCTTAGTAAAAGAATGGAACTTATATATTTTGATATTTAAACTGCAGGTAACGAAACACCGGTGGAAGAAACCGACGCAGTAAATTTTTCAACTGAATTTGTGAATTTACTTGAATTGCCAGGTCTACCTTTACATAAACTGGAATTAAAAAAAACTTTCAGGCACTCAAACAACGTAGAGGGCTTTGCCCGCTATCTTTAATATTATAAATCGCTTGCCAACCCTGCTTTACGTTATTTATTTTCATTCAAAACACAAATGAACAAAACTACTTACGGGTCTATCTACCTAAGTTCGCACTTTACGAAATTGTCTTGACATACACACGTATATTGCAATTTGTAATGGATTCATTACTAACAATCCACTTTCATGAGAAAAAGTGATCAAATATTTATTTATTTTAAACCCATTGTTGTGTCAGAATTATTTATTTGTAGTGGCTGGGTGAAGGCTTTTATTATAAAAACTGAACGCGAAAAAAACTTTATGGTACAAAAAATGAATTAAAAATTGTCATCAGAAATTTACATTCTGCAAACAAATACACTGATGCAAAAAATTTTCTTTTCGGAAAATTTTTTTCGCGAATTTTTTTTTGCAAACTAACCACCAAACTTTGATATGAGAATATTGGTATTATAGTCCCAAGATTATGAATTTTAAAAATCCGCACTTAAAAAATTGCAAAAAAATCGCGGAACGCGAAAAAAAGCTTTTTGGTACAAAAAATAAATTAAAAAACTCAGTCAGCGATTTACATTCTGCAAACGAATATGTTGATGCAGAAATTTTCCTTTTTGCAAAATTTATTTTTCGCGAAATTTTTTGCGTACGAACTACCAAACTTTGGCATAAGATATGGGTATCATAGTCCCAAATTTATGAATTTTAAAAAACCGCACTCAAAATTTTTTAAACTTAATCAGCGATTAACATTCTGCTATACATATGTTACATACATATACATATGTATATTGATGCAAAACTATTCCTAATGGCGGAACGCGATAAAAAGCTTTATGGTACAAAAAATAAATTAAAAAACTCAGTCAGCGATTTACATTCTTCAAATGAATATGTTGATGGAAAAATTTTCCTTTTTGCTAAATTTTTTTTCGCGAAACTTTTTGCATACTAACCACCAAACTTCGGCATAAGATATGGGAATTATTGTCCTAAGGTTAAAAATTTTAAAAAACCGCACTCAAAAAATTGCAAAATATTGGCGGAATGCGAAAAAGCCTTTATGATACAAAATAATAGTTAAGAAACCTAATCAGCAATTTATATTCTGCAAAAGAATACATTAATGGAAAAAAATTTTTTTTGCAAATTTTTTTTGGCAATTTTTTTTTTGCGAACTAATTACCAAACTTTGGTATAAGATATGGGTATTATGGTCCCTAGGTTATAAATTTTAAAAATCTGCGCTTAAAAAATTGCGAATTAATGGCGGAATGCGAAAAAGGTTTCATGGTGCAAAAATTTAATTAGAATTTAATTTCGATTTCATTCCGAAAATGAATAATATTAGTGCAAAATGCTGGTCAATTGGCAAACATTTTAGCAAAAAAAATATTTGCAATATATGTTTGTATGTTTATACCGCTCAACAGTTCACTCCAGGGTATTATATGATTTTCTACAGATTTGAAACCAAAAACCATAATAGTATCTCCACCATAAAAATAAAACAAAAATTTTAAAATTCTATTCATATTTTTGTACTTAGTGCAAAGATGAAAAAAAAAACGTTTTTTAAAACGTTTTAAAAAGTTTTATTTTTTTTATCAATTTCTTTATCTTTGATATTTATACCTAAAGATATTTTTGGAATTTCAACTTGAGGGATATTTTTGTTTTAAAGTACATTTGAAATTTTTTGTTTTCGATTGAGAAATAAAAACATTTTGAACTTTAGTGATATTTATTTTTGATAAAAACAAAAAAAAAACGTTTTCTGGTGCCTGATATGATAATATGTCACGTACGTCCATATACGGAGTCATAAAGATTTTTAATTTTTTTTATCGATATTCTACTGAATTAAGATCCGTATAAATTTTTAAACGGAAATTGGTATGAATATATAATGATAGTAATAAAAAATTTTTAATTTTTTTAAGAAATTGTAATTAACCGCATTATGTTTTTTCATTATATTTACTAAACGATATTTTCATGGATTCTTGAATGAACTGGACTTTACGTCTTTGCACTAAATATGATCACCAAACTGAAATTCGTTTAAAAAACAATTTGAAAAATTTGAATTAAGAACATTTTTTTTGTTAATTAAGAGCATGTTATTTAATGGAATGCAACCCAATTGAACTATATCCTTTTTGGAGATAAGGAGTTTTTTAAATTAATTTCTTGTTCAGACATATTCGATTTAGAAGAAAAGATAAAGTCTTATAAATTATTCGTTGAAAAAACATTATGTTACCTACATAACAAATTAAAACAATACTAATCTCTTAATTTCATTTCTAACAATTGTATTAAAATTTACTATTTTTTATTATAGCTGGCATTTGCAAGCAATATTAAAGAGTATGGCCAGAGAATCCTTTTACATTCTGTGAAAACTTGGAATTCAATTGAAAACGTATACATTAGAGTGTCCCTTAAAAACAGGTTTGTCATTACACCCCCCAGTTTTATTGGAAATGGTCCAGAATGGAAGAAATCGATTTTTTTTTTTTGGAAAACGTTAACCCGTGCCGAAAGTTGGACGAAAATGGCCCCTTTTGGAAAAAAATTTATTACTATTAAAAAATCCCAAAATTCGAAATTTCGAAAAAAAATTATTTTTTATTCCATTTAGGGTTGGTATCTTATCTCCAATGATTATTTTACCTTAATTATTGATTAAGAAATCATTGATTAAACTTACTTAGGGCTGGTATCTTATCTCCAATGCTTAGTTTGCTTTAATCATTGACTTAGAAATCATTGATTAGCCCTTAAACTTACTTAAAATAATATCGGTAACTTACAAAAATTTAATCAACGATTTGTTAATTTTAGATATTTTCATTTGACAATACGAATAAGAAATAAAAGAAAATAAAAAAAGTTTGGAAACTCGCGAAATAAGAGTTTTTTATTAAATTTTTCGCATGATACGGGGTCATAAAATTATAAAATAGATGCCCAAATTGTTGTTTTAAAAATCATCAATCGCTAAATGCCTCAAATAAGAAGTATCTTTTTGCATGCTACATACATATCTTAATTTTTTTCAATGGGTAAGTGTGCATAATTATAAATTTGTTTTTAGTCCAGGAAGGTGTTATTAAAAATATTTATGAAGGACAAGATGATTTTTGATGTTTGTGATACATTTAATACAAATTTTAAAGTCAGAATTTATTAGAAAACTAGGTTCAAAGGAAAAGTTAAATAACTATGCCTCTATATTATTTGTTATTCGTTTAGGTAAATATATCTGGATCAAATTTAATATACACATACAGTGATATCTCCCAAAGCAGTAAATTTTTACAAACCGCGAAACTTCAACGCTTGATTTTCTTAATTCTATTTTTAAGATATCTTCCAACAATTTTGTGTAAAAAGCAAAAATCTTCTGAAGAGTCATGTCTGTGAAATTCTGTGTTAATTGAAAAAATTATAATTTTCTAATTTTGTGGAAAATAAAAGATATGAATCCAAAAATATTCCTCGGAGGAAAAAATATACGGCGTACATAAAAATTGTACTGCAGGAAATATTTAACTGGTCTAAACAGCTACCATAGAATCTAAGCAGTATGCGTAAATCTTAACCTCTGTTAACTGACTCTGTCCGACATTTCAACAATTTTTAATAGAATGTGGTAGATTAAGTTTTATAGTTAAATTTTATTAAATAGTAAAAATTGGTTCAATAAATAAGCAAAATAAGAAAAAATTTAATAAAAAACTATACTTATTAACTGCAATTTAAGATATTGCAGGAGTACGTGAAGTATGTCTTATATCTTTATATAGCTCATAATTTTCCAGAAAATTCGAAAATTTAAATTATTTGTTATTAAAAACGGCATAATTAAAAAAATTATTGTGAGATACCTTAAACACATTTTTTGGTTAAATTTTCCTTCCACGAATCATGGTTTATTTGTGCTAAATAAAGATCAAAATTATGACCGATTCTTACAAACAATTCGTACAGAATCTAATATTATGTCATATTATTAAAATTTCCCCCAAATATTTTCTTCATTCCAATTGGTTTTTTTGGAGAAGATATATGTGCAAGTTACTAAAGATGTTCATTATTTAGATGGAAAATAAAGATGTTGTACGGTGTTTATTTACAAATTAATTGGTCTACGTAAACCTTTTTAAAAAGTTACCAACATTAGAAAAAAATGTTAACACTAACATGAATTGTAGGGTGGAAAATCTACTAAGGTCTTAATCACAGAAATTTCTGTAATTAAATTTAAGCAATGTTTAGAGTAAAATCAGAGATTAAAATTTGATGAGTTACTGTAATTAAGTCCTAAACAATAATTTTCTTCTTAATCATTGTTTAATATCACATAAGATACCAGGCCTTAAAATAATATCGGTAACTTATTACAATTTAATCAATGATTTGTTAATTTTAGATATTTGCATTTGACAATACGAATAAGTATTAAAAGAAAATAAAAAAGTTTTGAAAACTCGCGAAATGCGAGTTTTTTATTGAATTTTTCGCATGACACGGGGTGATAAAATTATACAATAAATGACTAAATTGTTATTTTTTAAATCTGGAATCGCTAAATGCCTCAAATAGGAAGAATCTTTTTGCATGCTATATGCATATCTTAATTTTTTTCATTGGGTGACTGTGTATAATTATAAATTTTATTTTAGTCCAGGAAGGTGTTGTTAAGAAATATTTATGAAGGATAAGATGATTTTTGATGTTTTTTACTACATTCAATCCAAACTTTATAGTTTGAAATAATTAGGAAACTAGGTCCAAAAGAAAACAAATCAACATGTACATTACTTGTTATTGGTTTAGGAAAACATATCTTGATCAAATTTAATATACACATGCAGTGACATCACCCAAAGAAATAATAAAGTAAATTTCTACAAACCGTGAAACGTAAACGATTGATTTTCTTTATTATATTTCTAAGATATATGGAAGAGTTATTTCTGCGGAATTTTGTCTTGATTGCTAAAATTAAAATTTATAAATTTTGTGGAGAACAAAATATATGAATCCAAAAATAAACCTCGGTGGAAAAATATATGACGTCTTTAAAAATTCTCATTACATTAGAATCTGAAGAGTATGCATAAATTTTAACTTCTGTTAACTGGCTCTGTCCGACACTTCAAGATATGGTCACCTATGGACATGTTGTAGGTTAAGTTTTATGAGTAAATTTTGATAAATAGTAAAAATTGGTTCAATAAATGTGAAAAATGTGAAAAAAATATAATAAAAAAAATTATACCCATTAGCTGAAATTTAAGGTCTTACCGGAACCAATCAGAGGGCGTTTAACAGTAGTTGAGCGACTTGCATAGGACCTGGTCTTATTCTTCTATATATAAAAGAATAACGTGACTGACTGACTCAACATCGCCCAGCCCAAACCGCTGAAGCTAGGAAGTTGAAATTTGGTATGTAGGTTCCTCTTTCGGCGTAGACGTCCGCTAAGACGGCATTTTTGGAAATTCCTACCGGAACGGGCAAAAAGGGGAAAAGTCTCCCCCTTGGCGGCCTGCCAAAACCCCTTTGGCTAGAAAGCTGAAATTTAAGATATGTGTTCCTTGGAGTATGGGCTAACTTTTCTGGAAAGTACTTTCTGGAATTTTGGACAGGGACGTTGTAAAAATGGGGGTTAAAAAGGGGAAAAAGGCCCCCCTTTACGGCCTGCCCAAACCGCTGGAGGTAGGAAGTTGAAATTTGGTATAAAGGTTCCTCCACTATCGTAGACATCCACCAAGACGGGAGTTTTGGAAATTTTTACAGGGACGGGCAAAAAGGGGAAAAAGTCTCCCCCTTGACGGCCTGCTCAAACTGCTGGAGCTATGAAGTTGAAATATTACGTCGACTGGTGTAGACGTCCGTTGAGACGGCATTCTTATCGGGAGGGGCAAAAAGGGGACAAAAAAAGTACCTTTTTCCAAAAAAAGTACCTTTTCCCAAAAAAAGTACCTTTTTCCCAAAAAAGTACCTTTTTCCAAAAAAAGTACCTTTTTCCAAAAAAAATTCCTTTTTCCAAAAAAAGTACCTTTTTCCAAAAAAAAATTCCTTTTTCCAAAAAAAGTACCTTTTTCCAAAAAACTACCCTTTTCCAAAAAAAGTACCTTTTTCCGAAAAAAGTACCTTTTCCCAAAATAAAGTACCTTTTCCCAAAAAAAGTACCTTTTTCCCAAAAAAGTACCTTTTTCCAAAAAAAGTACCTTTTTCCAAAAAAGTACCTTTTTCCAAAAAAAGAACCTTTTTCCAAAAAAAGTACCTTTTTCCAAAAAAAGTACCTTTTTCCAAAAAAAGTACCCTTTTCCAAAAAAAGTACCTTTTTCCAAACAAAGTACCTTTTTCCAAAAAAAGTACCCTTTTCCAAAAAAAAGTACCTTTTTCCAAAAAAAGTACCTTTTTCCAAAAAAAGTACCTTTTTCCAAAACAAGTACCTTTTTCCAAAAAAAGTACCTTTTTCCAAAAAAAGTACCTTTTTCCAAAAAAAGTACCTTTTTCCAAAAAAAGTACCTTTTTCCAAAAAAAGTACCTTTTTCCAAAAAAAGTACCTTTTTAAAAAAAAAGTACCTTTTTCCAAAAAAAGTACCTTTTCCCGAAAAAAGTACCTTTTTCCAAAAAAAGTACCTTTTTCCAAAAAAAGTACCTTTTTCAAAAAAAAATTCCTTTTTCCAAAAAAGTACCTTTTTTCAAAAAAAGTACCTTTTTCCAAAAAAAAGTACCTTTTTCCAAAAAAAAGTACCTTTTTAAAAAAAGTACCTTTTTCCAAAAAATGTACCTTTTTCTAAAAAAATGTACCTTTTCCAAAAAAAAAGTACCTTTTCCAAAAAAAGTACATTTTCCCAAAAAACATACATTTTTCCAAAAAAATACCTTTTTCAAAAAAGTACCTTTTTCAAAAAAAAGTACCTTTTCCCAAAAAAAGTACCTTTTTCTAAAAAAATTTTCCTTTTCCCAAAAAACATACATTTTTTCAAAAAAATACCTTTTTCAAAAAAAGTACCTTTTCCAAAAAAAAGTACCTTTTCCCAAAAAAAAGTACCTTTTTCTAAAAAAATGTTCCTTTTCCAAAAGAAGTACCTTTTCCAAAAAAAGTACCTTTTTCCAAAAAACATACATTTTTCCAAAAAAAGCACCCTTTTAAAAAAAATACCTTTTCAAAAAAAAGTACAAATAAAGTAATTTGTAAAAACAAAGTATCTTTTTCCAAAAACTTTCGTTTTTCCAAAAAGTAAAAATTAAAATAATATATAATTTCAAAAAAACTACTTTTTTTCCTCCCCCCACAGATATCTCCACTAAAACAAGGTTTCTTGATATTCGGCATAGACGTGCGCTAAGACGGGATTTTTGTAAATTCCTACCGGAACGGGCAAAAAGGGGAAAAGTCTCCCCATAAACAGTCTCACAAATTGGAAAAGTGCCTGCCCAAACCACTGGAGGTAAGAAGTTGAAATCGACTAAGTTTGTATTTTTGGAATTTCCTACAGGATATCCCAAAAGGAAACTCGGTATGTGAGTTCCTCCTTCTGTGTAGGCGTCCGCTTAGACGGAATTTTTGAAATTCCTATCGGGAGGGGAAATAAGGTAAAAGTCTCCTCCTGACGGCTTGCCCAATCCCTTTTGGCCAACCTAAAATTTTAAATATGTATTCCTTGAAGTAGGACTAACTCACCGGCAACGTAATTTTTCTATTTTGGAACAGGAACATAGTAAAAATGGTGGTTGAAAGGGAAAAATTTCCCCACTAACTGCCTGCCCAAACCGCTTAGGCAATGCAGTTGATATTTGGTATGAATGTTCCTCATCCATCGCAGATAGCCGCGAAGATGGAATTTTTGTAAATTCCTAAAGGGAGGGGCAAAAAGAAGAAAAGCCTCACCTTGGGGGGCCGGTAAAAACCCCTTCGGCTAGAAACCTGAAGCTTAAAATGTGGGTCCCTGGAGTAAGGGCTAACTTATTAAAAAGATACTTTTTTGAATTTTTGACAGGGTCGTTATAAAATGGGGGCTTAAAAAGGGAAAGTTGCCCCTTAACGACCTGTCCAAACTGCTGGAACTAGGAAGCTGAAATTCGGTACTTAGGTTCCTCTTCCAGCCTAATTCCAACCGGGAGGGACAAAAAAAGAAAAAGTGTCTCCCTTGACAGCCTGCTCAAACTGCTGGAACTAGGAAGCGGAAATTCCCTGTCGATGGATTTTCGGAAATTCCTACCGAGAGGGGCACAAATAGTAAAAGTTGGCTAGAAACCTGAAATGTAAAACATATGTTACTTGGAGTATGGGCTCACTTACCGGGAAGGTGCTTTTTGGACAGGGACATTGCAAAAATGGGGATTAATGAAGCGAAAAGTGCCGCTTAAAGGCCTGCCCAAACCGCTGGAGGTAGGAAGTTGAAATTTGGTATTAAAGTTCCTCCTCTATTGTAGACATCCGCTAAGATGAGATTTTTTGAAATTTCTACAGGTAGGGTCAAAAACAGGAAAAGTCTCCCCCTTAACGGCCTGGCCAAACTGCTGGAACAAGGGATCTTAAATTCGGTATTTGGGTTCCTTCTCCAACGTTGCCGTCCCCTAAGATGGTATTTTTGGAAATTCTTACCGGGAGGGGTAAAAAGGGAAAAAACTTCCCCCTTGACGGCCTGGCCAAACTGCTGGATATAGAGACCTAAAATTATGTATGTAGTAGGTTCCTCCTCCAACGCAGACGTCCTCAAAGACGGAATTTTTGGAAATTCCTACCGGGAGGGGTAAAAACGGAATAATTCTTCCCCTTGATAGCCTAACCGAACCCTTCGGCTAGAAACCTGTAACATATAATATGTTTTCCTTGGAGTATGGGCTAACTTATCGACAAGGCATTTCTAGGACTTTGGACAGGAACGTGGTAAAAATGGTGGTTCAAAAGGGGAAAATTGCCTTCCCCCCCTTAACGTCTGCGTCTTTAGCTACAAACCTAAAACTTAAAGAACAAGTGTATATGAAACACTAAAATTAAGAAACTAAATAGGAAACGAGTGGAATTGAAACACTACACAAGTGGAATGAAATGGATATAAACGTTGAACGAGTGGAATTGAAATTATAGACAATGTAAATGGATTGGAAGAGGGAATTACCTGTTCAAACACTATCCACGGAATATGAAACTTATGTAGCATTGAAACATATTTTAAACAAATTTTCTAAAAGAGAAAAAACCTTAGAAAAGGAATGGAACTTATATATTCCGATATTTAAACTTCATGTAACGAAGCACCGGTGGAAGAAACCGACGCAGTAAATTTTCCAACTGAATTTGTGAATTAACTTGAATTGCCAGGTCTACCTTTACATAAACTGGAATTAAAAAAAAAAAACTTTAAGACACGCTAACAACGTAGCGGGCTTTGTCCGCTATTTTTAATATTATAAAATGCTTTCCAACCCTGCTTTACGTTATTTATTTTCATTCAAAACACAAATGAACAAAACTACTTACGGGTCTATCTACCTAAGTTCGCACTTTACCAAATTTAAATTAATTATTTTTTAAATATTTATTATAATTATTATTAAAATTATCTATTGCAATTTATTATGGATTCATTACTAACAATCCACTTTCATGAGAAAAAGTGATCAAATATTTATTTATTTTAAACCCATTGTTGTGCAGAATTATTTATTTGTGGTGGCTTGGGTGAAGGCTTTTATTATAAAAACTGTACTTCAAATAAAAAGCGAATTTAAAAAAAATTGTCGGGGGGGCGCTAACAACGTAGCGGGCTGCGCCCGCTAGTATCTCGTATTTTTCCAGAATATTCGACAATTTAAATTATTTGCAATTCAAAATGGCAGAACTGCAAAATTATTCTGAGACACCGTAAATACATGCACAAGAAAATATTTGTTTTCACTTTTTTGGGTCAAATTTTGCCCCCACGAATCGTGGCTTATTTGTACTAAAGGAACATCAATATTATGACCGATTCTAACCATCCAATTTATGTCATATTATTCTAATTTCTGCCAAAAAATTTCCTACCCAGGTGAAAATGTTCATATATGTTCATATATTGTCATATATGGTTTCATGTATGAGCATATATGGTTTAATGTATGATCATATATGAACATATATGTTATGTATGGAAGCATATATGGGTAAATACATTCAAATGTATGAATCCATATATGATAATATACTGCATTTGTTGGTCCATATATTGGTTCATATATTCCATATATCTTCATATATGAACTCATATATTATTCCATATATGGGTAATGTTTTAAGTTTTTTTGTCATGGGGGTAATTACGTGAGCGGATTCAAAAAATATTGAAATACAATACATTGATAATTTCTTCAATACAATTGGCAATTTCTAAAATACAATTGCCAGTTTTTGAAATACAATTGATTATTTGTAAAATACATTTGATAATTTCTGAAATGCAATTGCGAATTTCTGAAATACAATTAATAAATTTCTGAAATACAATTTTCAGTTTCTGAAATACAATTCACAATTTCTGATATACAATTAATAAATATGAAAATCAATTGATAATTTCTGAAAAGCAATTATAAAACTGGAAATAAATTGATTATTTCTGAAATATAATTGGTAAATCTGAAAAACAATTCATAACTTCTACAATACAATTGATGAAACTGAAATTCAATTGATTATTTCTGAAATACAATTGATAAATCTGAAAAACAATTGATAACTTCTGAAATATAATGATAAATTTTGAAATACAATTGAAAATGTTGCAGTAAGATAAAAACAGCAAAAATAAAACTGCTAAATTTATTTATTAAAAACAAAAAACGAAAAAGGAACTTTGAAAATTTTAAATTTTATGTGATGTTTTTTGTCTAATTTTATTTCTTAATCACTGATATTTAGCTCAATTATAACTCAAATTTTGTAAATATATTAAACACTTATTTTTGCTGTTCCTATCTTATTTATATTTAGCAAAAATACTCTGCTAATTCAGCAGTTTTTAATTTTGAACTAATTTTTAGTAGCTTTAACTAAAATTTTTACACACTTTTTTCTATTAGTGTATAAACAATCATTAAATAATCAAAAAACAGTCATAAAATAATTTCTAAACTTCAAGTAAAATGTTTATGTCCATTAAAAATTTCATAATTTCTCAATTTCATTCAAATGTACAAATTCATCAGTAAGAATTGTAATATTTACATTTAATTTAAATAAAAAAAAGCAGTATTTTTATTAAAAAATAAAAAAAAAATTATATGAACATTCATATATCTCCATATATGGCCATATACCCTCAAATTTCGGATCCGAACCCATATATGTTGCCATATATGACCATATGTGAACATTTTCACCTGGGTAATTAAAATTGGTCTTTTTAGAGAAGATATACATTACTAGGCAAGTTACTAAAGAAGTACAACATTTAGAGGACATAATGAGAAGTTTTTAGGTGTTTATTTTAGAAAGTAATTGGTCTACGTAAAACTTTTTAAAAAGTTACCAACATTAGTAAAAAATGTAAGTACTAACACGAATTGTAGGGTGATAAATCTATGTTTAAGGGCTTAATCACAGAAATTTCTGTAATTAAATTTAATCAATGTTTAGAGTAGAATCAGAGATTAAAATTCGACAAGTTACTGTAATTAAGACCTAAACAATGATTTTCTTCTTAATCATTGTTTAATATTACATAAGATACCAGGCCTTATTCATTTAATATAGTCAAAATGATTCATACATGGAATTTTGACTTCATCGGATATCATTAACCCACTTTAGCCTGGAATCCAAAATGACCCACGAATTTTATAAAAATGCAAAAACGTGTTTTTTTTTAATTAATTTTAAAGATTTTTGAAAATGCCTAATTTGGAGATGTCGATTGCTATTTGTACCACATAATAGTTGATATTAAAGAAAAAAAATAAATAAAAAATGTTCTGAATTCAAAATTTTTAAATTGCTTTTAAAAGAAATTCAATTTGGTGATCATAATTCATTTATTGCACAGACGTAAATTCCAATTCATTCAAGAATCCTTGTAAATATTGTTTATTTATACATTCATTATTCGAAAACGAAAGTGGAACTGGATTGGGCACACCATCCGTAAAGGACCATCAGATATTGCTAGAAATTCTATCGAATGGAACCCACAGGGAAACCGCAGACAAGGTCGACCAGCTCATACATGGCGCAGACAAATCCAAACCGAAGCTAGTAAAATGCGAAAAACCTGGCCCGAAATCAAAAGCATTGCGATGGACAGATCCGAATGGAAGAAATTTGTTGAGGCCCTATTCCCTAGGAACGATGAGAATATATATATATACATTCATACCAATTTCCGCTTAAAATTTCATGCAGATTTTTTTCAGTAAAATTTGGATAAAAAAATAAAAATTTATATGACTCCATACATGGACGCAATTGATAACTTCTGAAATAAAATGATAAGTTTTGAAATACAATTGGAAATGCTGCAGTAAGATAAAAACAGCAAAAATAAAACTGCTAAATTTAGAAAATTTTAGTTATATTTAAGTGAACTTTTATTTTGAGTTAACTTTTAACGAAGTCTGCAGAAATTTTTTGCAAAATATTAGTAAATTAAAAATGGCAAAAACCAACTGTTGTATCTTAAAAATTTTTTGTCAAATTTTATTCAATGTAAATAGCACTTTATAAAATCAACAGAAATATTCGCTAAAAATATTAAACTGTTGATTTCAGAAGGCTAGATTTGTATTTCCATTAAAAACAAAAAACGAAAAAGGAACATTGAAATTTTGATATTTTATGTGATGTTGTATATTTAACAGTTTTATGATGTACATTTAACAGTTTTATTTTTGCTGTTCTTATTTATATTTAGCAAAAATACTCGGCCAATTCAGCAGTTTTTCATTTTAAACTAATTTTAAGTACCCATGTGAAAATTGAAATATATATGATCATACATGATCATACATTGACTTGTATATGATCATGCATGGACATACGTGATCATATATGACTATGCATAGTTCAATGTATGACCATACATGATCTCATATATTTCCATATATCTTTGGATCCGAAATTTGAGGGTATATGACAATACATGTTCATATATGACCTTATATGATCACATATGAGTCATATATACTAATATATGATCATATATGGCCATATACATCCATATACCCTCAAATTTCGGATCCAAAGATATATGGAAATATATGAGATCATGTATGGTCATACATTGAACTGTGCATAGTCATATATGATCACGTATGTCCATACAAGATCATATACAAGTCAATGTATGATCATGTATGTTCATATATATTTCGATTTTCACATGGGTAGCTTTAACTAAAATTTATACAGACTTTTTTCTATTAGTGTATAAACAACCATTAAATAATCAAAAAACAGTCATCAAATAATTTCTAAACTTGAAGTAAAATGTTTATATCCATTAAAAATTTCATAATTTCTCAATTTCATTCAAATGTACAAATTCATCAGTAACGTATGAATAGAATTATAATGTTTACATTTAATTTGAATAAAAAAAGCAATATTTTTATTAAAATATAAAAAAAAATTTTATATGAACATTCATATATCTCAATATATGACCATATATGGCCATATACCCTCAAATTTCGGATCCGAACCCATATATGTTGACATATATGATCATATATGAACATTTTCACCTGGGATGGGATGTGAGCATTTATGAATTTCATATATGTCCATATATGAGCATATATGTCCATATACCCTCAATTTACGGATCCGAACATATATGGAGCCATACATGGAATCATATATGGAATCTCTAATAAATTCGTAATTTACAAACATGCATTTACAAAGAAAAAAACAACATAATATATACATTTTTGAAAGTTGTTTTAAAACACATACATTCGAAGCAGAAAAACTGACTCCGTATGTAATCCAATTTCTTGGGTGCTCTTTTGTTATTTATGTAGGTATGAGGTTATTGATATTTTTTTACAAGGCAATGGTGAATGGGTTTCCGGACTATATTGTTGACAACTTTCTTTTGTCCAACTCGGAAAGAAACCCCCAACAGTTTATCCAACACATCATACTACTATGTTCGAGCGATCATTTCAGATTAGGCTTTCAAAAATATGGAACGATCTACCTCTATACCTGAGAGGTTTTGCTTTTTCACCCCAGGTCTTTAGGCGAAAGCTTAAGGATTATGTAGCTATTCATGAGTTATAGCTTTTTGTTTGTGCTACCATTTTTATCTCTCTCGACTTTTTCTTTTTTTTATTATTGCTACACTTAGGAAAATCTGGTGATTGTATTATTTTTTTTTACTCAGGTGAAAATGTCCATATATGTTCATATATTGTCATATATGGTTTCATGTATGAGCATATATGAACATATATGTTATGTATGGAAGCATATATGGGTAAATACATTCAAATGTATGAATCCATATATGATAGTATACTGCATTTATTGGTCCATATATTGGTTCATATATTCCATATATCTTCATATATGAATTCATATATTATTCCATATATGGGTAATGTTTTAAATTTTTTTATCATGGGGGTAATTACGTGAGCGGATTCCAAAAATATTGAAATACAATACATTTGATAATTTCTTAAATACAATTGGCAATTTCTAAAATACAATTGCCAGTTTCTGAAATACAATTGATTATTTGTAAATTGCATTTAATTTCTGAAATGCAATTGCGAATTTCTGAAATACAATTAATAAATTTCTGAAATACAATTTTCAGTTTGATAAATCTGAAAAACAATTGATCACTTCTGAAATAAAATGATAAATTTTGAAATATAATTGGAAATGTTGTAGTAAGATAAAAACAGCAAAAATAAAACTGCTAAATTTAGAAAATCTGCTGAAAATTTTGCAAAATATTAGTAAACTAAAAATGGCTAAAACAAACTGTTGTATCTAAAAAAATGTATGTTAAATTTTTTTCAATGCAAATAGCAGTTTATAAAACCAACAGAAATATTTGCCAAAAATATTAAACTGTTGATTTCAGAAGGCTAGATTTGTATTTCCATTAAAAACAAAAAACAAAAAAGGAACTTTGAAAATTTAAAATTTTATGTGATGTTGTTTTGTCTACTACTACAATTTAATTTTATTTTCTAATCACTGAAATTTAGCTCAATTATAACTCAAATTTTGTAAATATATTAAACAGTTTTATTTTATATTTAGCAAAAATACTCTGCTAATGCAGCAGTTTTTCATTTTGAACTAATTTTTAGTGGCTTTAACTAAAATTTTTAAACACTTTTTTCTATTAGTGTATAAACAATCATTAAATAATCAAAAAACAGTCATAAAATAATTTCTAAACTTGAAGTAAAATGTTTATGTCCATTAAAAATTTCATAATTTCATTCAAATGTACAAATTCATCAGTAACGTATGAATAGAATTATAATATTTACCAAGGTTGGTTACCGAAACGAATAACGGTAAGGGTAACGGTAACGGTATCAGATTTCGTTTGTTTAGATAACGCTAAAGGTAACGGTATTTAAGACTGTTTCGGTAACGGTATACCGTTATCGAAACAGCAATACCGGTACGTACCGGTATTAAAAATTATGTTAAAAACATATAACAACAAGTAAAAACATGGCATATTTTTAATTTTAAGTACTGAAAATACAGATTTTAAGCTATAAATTCAATACTGGTAGTTTTAATAAGTAAAATTATTATCTATAAATTTTTTGTAAAAAAAAACACTCAAGATTATAAAATAAAAAATAAAAAAATTGTAATTTAGATGTATCGATAACGGTAACGGTATTCAATTTGAAACGGTATTTTAGCGATTACGGTATTATAACGATAACGGTAACCAACCTTGATATTTACATTTAATTTGAATAAAAAAAGCAATATTTAAAAAAAAAAATGTATATGAATATTCATATATCTCCATATATGGCCATATACCCTCAAATTTCGGATCCGAATCCATATATGAACCCATATATGTTGCCATATATGACCATATATGAACATTTTCACCTGGGTATTTAAATATCTACCCGAGTAAAAAAGTTTTGATATAATCATATATTATTTTATGTAATTGCATATAGTAACTTATAGTTACATATGGCCACATATGCTTTTAAATTCAAGCAGATATACTTTTATATAGTCATATGTTAGATATTTTTTCCTCAAAGGTTTTAATATGGAGACATATGTGATTTTATATTATTACATATTGGCCTACATATATATGTATATGCTATATATAAGTACATAAAGTAACATATAAAAGACATAATTACATGTACGTTTATATATAATTTAGTATGACACTATACATAATAATATAAAACTATGTGGATCCATATAAGAAATCTTTTATAATTTGTGTTAGTTATGATTATATATTGACGAATATGAACCCATATATAACTTATAACATTCTTTATAAAATCATCTATAATGATATATCATCCCACATAGGCAATTTTTTCAAAGTGATTTTATATAAAAATATATAAGGTCCATATAAAACCGTATTGTATTATATTTGGTTCCATGTTATCAATGATTTTGAACTAGTTTTAGATTTAGTAATTATTAGGGATTGGCGCGTGACACGAAATGTTCGTGAGTCACGTTATTCACACGTGATCGTGAGTAATAATTACTATACTTAAGTGATTCGTGCGTGAGCGTGAGTAAGAATAACCCGTGATTGTTTCGTGTGTGAGCTTATTTTTTGCATCATATGTTTTTAGTAATTTTTACTGTTTTGCTTGAGAATTTTCTGATTGTAAGTTTAATAAGAAAGTTAATATAATCATGTGTGCTGAGTAAAAAACGAAATGCTCGTGCGTGAGTGTTTTTTTTTTTTTTTTTTTTTTGGTTTTTTTTTGAGCATGAGTCAAAAATGGCTTTAATACGAAATTCTCTATACTATAACGTACACTTGACTGATTTCTTATATCTTGGTTGTATATCATAATCCTATTAACTTTAAAATTTCAGTGTTGTTAACTTTATTTTAAAATAACTAAATTAAAAGAAATTTTTTTTATGTTTATTGCACTGTCATGATAAATCTGGATAAAAGTAATGGAAGATTTATCGTAATTATAAGATCTCCAGCAGGCCTGAGGTTAATCATTACATTTTGTAATTAATTACACATGCAATTACACAAATACATGTAATTGTAATTGAAAAAAAAACTCATCTATTATTACATATTCGGCCTTATTACGAGTGTCGTAGTCGAAACTAAGTCGAATTTGCTGAAAATTCACTAAAAACGCAACTTTTGAACAATTTTTCAATTGGATTTACCATAGCACTTAGATTTAAAAAAATCCAGCATCAGAGTTTCATTTCTTTATAATTTCCATTATATACAAAATCATTTTATATGGAGTCGAAAATTTCGACTACAAATTCGACACTTGTAATCAGGCCGATTATTTGTAATTGCAATTCAAAAAAAGAACAATTACAAGCAATTGAAAATTTTTTTTTATTTAAAAAAATTATTTTTGTATGTATATTGTTAGATATGGTCCTATGTAAAGTATAAGGTTAATATTTAGATATAATTGTATCAAACTATGTCCACTATTTTAACATTTTATATAATTTTATACAAAAAGATATAATTTGATGTAATTGGATGAGGACAAAATTCGGATACAATTGTATCGAATTGCATTAAATTGTATCAAATTGTACCAAATTGTATACAATTGTATACAATTCGATACAATATGATACAATAAGACGTTCTCATTTTTCGGATATAATTATATCTAATTACATAAAAGATTATATATAATTAAATATAATTTCATATGGCTCCATATCAATTTTTTTTACTTGGGTATTTATATTATTTAAGATGTTTTCAGTATTTTTTTATTTGATAGTTTTACTGTATTTTTTTCTTATTTTTATTATTATTTATTTTTATTATTATTTATTTTTATTATTATTTATTTTTTTATTATTTATTTTTATTATCTTTATTTAAATTATTTTTTTTTTGTAGTAGCTTTTATTAATCATATATGGCCCCAGGGCTTTGGTTATGTAATTTGAAGTAAATAAATGCTGTATTTATTAGTATGGAGTCATATAAATTTTTATTTTTTATCCAAATTTTACTGAAATAAAATCTGCATGAAATTTTAAGCGGAAATTGGTATGAATGTATAAGTTAACGATATTTACAAGGATTCTTGAATGAATTGGAATTTACGTCTGTGCAATAAATAAATTATGATCCCCAAATTGAAATTCGTTAAAAAAAATTTTTAAATTTTGATTTAGTAGGTTTGAGGTTAAGAAGAAGAATAAACCTTCCTCAAAAGTTATAAACACATTAAATTTGCAAATCAGACTAGATCTACCCGAGTAAAAAAGAGTATATATAACATATATTTTTTAATAATAAAATATATGATAATATAAAATATTGTGTGCGACCTTATATGTTTTTATATGGTGATATATTAGAAATTTTTTTAGAAATTTTCTCATATGTAATCATATTAATTCATATATCAGTATTTGTATTGCAAATTGTATATATACCCTATTAAAAAAAATTAATATGGAGCCTTATATGGTAATATATAACTTAATGTGATCCATATACCATTTCATCCGAAAAATGGCCCGATATAATTGTGGCAGTTGGTTATCACTTTTTATCTAATTGTATCAGTTTAGATCTTAACTGATTAGATTATATATTAAGCATATGAAATTTTATCTGATTTTTTACCTGATACAATTTTATGGGTTTATGTCGCATGGTATTAGTTTAGATCCAAATTGATACATTACTATACAAACTTATGTAGTTATATCTGGATTTTGACCTGATGCAATTAGATCTGCTTTAAAACTTTGATAGAATTATATAAGGCAAATGTCGTATACAAATATATTTTATTTATATAAAATTGTACCAACCACGATCTAAACAGATACCATTAGATATAAACCGCTAAAATTGTATCAGGTCAAAAATTGGATATAATTTCATCTATGTATAATTTTATAATGTATAATTTTATTAGTTGAGATCTAAACTAATACAATTAGATAAAAACTGATAAACAACTGATACAATTACATCGGGCCATTTTTCGGATGAAACAGTATATTTATACAGATATAACTTAATCGCATTTTATACGACTATATGTAACTGTTTTTACTCGGGTAGGAATATATTATTGATAAAACCGTTCAAAATTATATATATAAATAGATACGAAAAATAGTTTTAATTTTATTTTTTATATAACCATAACTGGTTTATATTATCCTTTTAATATATTTCATTGACATTATATGCCTTATACGGCGTTCACATATACATACGTGTTTACCCTGGTAAAAATCTTAATATGTTGTCATACATAAGTATATCTTTTTTGATAAATCCCCATATACAACGACATACAACTTGATCCGAAAAATGGGTCATCTACATGTGTCTAATTATATCAAATTAAATATAATTTGATACAGTTTGATCCGAGATTTGTCCATATCCAGGACATCAAATTATATCTAATTTGATATAAAAATATCTGATTTTATAAAATTTTGTCTGATAGTAGGCATACTTTTTATGCATACCAGCTATTAAATTGACATAGAAATGTCTATGGTTTTAACACCCAAAGAAGACCCAAATTTTAAAACATAAAATAAAAATTTATTTGAATTCTTTTGCCTTCTAAATCGTACGCATCATTTTTTAATATGATTTTACATGCAAAAACATCACGTGAAAATTATTTGGCTAGGGAGTAATTAACTCTGAATTTGCAGATAACTAATTTGATATTATATTAAATTAAATTATATTTTTAGTACGACGACACATACAGTGTTATAAAACTTAGTATCAAATCATATATAATCATATCGATCACTACATATAATTTGATTAGTTTTATAAGGCTTATGTAGTTATATATGGAGTCAGATTTGGGGATATGTAATAATATCAATTACCTTACAAAAAATTCGTTGAAAAAATAATATCAGATGTAGTTGTATATAATGAAATGTGTCTTAATGTGACTCCATTCATTGTCAGATGTAGCCCAATCACATGATATATGACAATATATAACTATTTTTACTCGGGTAACTCGATTTGACGTGTTTAAACGTTAAACATGTTTAAGTGAGATGTTTTACAGTACATTTTTCCTACCCTTAAACACGCTAAATTATTGTGTTTAATTTTTAAACACGTTGTTAAACACGATAAAATTGATATCAATTGGTGTTGAATGACAAGTTTGATGCAGAAAAAGACACAACACAAAAATAAAAAAATTAAAATTTAATAAAATAAACTAAATTTAAATAAAAACCAGTTAAAATGTGTTTTTTCTTATTAAAGTGATAGATGAACAAAACTTAAACTTTGCTTCCGGTGAACGAAAAATCCAAAAACAGCCATGAAGTTGTCCCTTAACTAAAAATTGAAAAATCTTGTTTCCGACTGGGGCGGATAATGTTATTTCACTTTTTATAGCAATTATAACGTTAGATAATGCCGAAAATTATTAAGTATTGTCTCCGGCCGAAGAAAAAATAAGTTTTTGGGAAATTTTGTCATATTTTTGTATTTTTTTTTTTTAATTGTTAAGGAACAGCTTTTTGAAATGTTTAACTTAAACACTTCATTTTTAAGTGTGAACTGATATGTTTAACTTTTACATAAACGTGTTTAACAATCGTACTGTGAACGTAGTATTAATAATGATTGTAATAAATAAGGTCGTGAATCATTAGGGCATATGATGTCAATAAAATATCTTAAAAGGATAATATAAATCAGTTTTTTCGCTCTCCTTAAAAACTGTTAAAACTAAAAACATAGCACTTCTTGCAGGCAAGCCGACGATATATTAGTTAATATCAGACCCAAGTTCGAGATTAACTAATATATTTGAGATTAATGTATTATTTGATCAAAAACAATTTTTTATATGTTTACTCAATTTTTTCATTAAATTAATATTTTCTGAGCTTTTTTACTTCTAAAAGTTATTTTTTTAATTTAAAAAATCCAATTTAAAAAAATTAACATTTAAAATCATGGCCCGACTCGTAATGGGTTAATAATTCTAGGCATGTTGCATATCATTGGAAAGGTATTTCAAGTACCTCCCCAACGATATATATATTTTGTCCTGGTCCGATAAGTTTTGAGTGAAGAAATAAGCCATTGAATAGTGCTGTAGATCATCTTCAGCTCCATAAATCGGGAACTATGAGCCTCCAACAAAAAAGAAGTGCATTGCCGGGGTAACCATTAAAATTTTATTTAAAATAAAAAAAGCTTAACATATTTAAAAAAAATTTATAAGTCCAAAGAAAATTCCCATATTTGATAAAAAATTATCTAGTCTTTAAAGAATAACAGATTTATACATTAACGTCTTTAATAGTTACTCATTACACTATGCGACAGTCAAAATCGGGATGGGATAAAACCAACGGAAAATGTTATATCGGTCAAAAACAAGTTATACGTGTCCCGGCGTTTCGCTGGGTCACCCCTAGGAATCGAGATATATCTTTTTTTTGACATAACTCGAGAACCACTAGTCCGATTTTGCTCAAACAATTTTAAAAAAATTAAAAATTACAATTCCTTTAATCTGTTCATATAACGTTTTTCTATATACTCAACAGTTTTGCCGGTAAAAATAAATGTTTGTTACCGCTACCATAAAAATCAATAACCTTTTGTTTATTACTTTTTTTTAATATTTTAGGCAAAAAATATTTTTTTCTTCATACATTTATTTTTACCGGCAAAACTGTTGAGTATATAGAAAAACGTTATATGAACAGATTAGAGGAATTGTAATTTTTAATTTTTTTAAAATTGTTTGAGCAAAATCGGACTAGTGGTTCTCGAGTTATGTCAAAAAAAAGATATATCTCGATTCCTAGGGGTGACCCAGCGAAACGCCGGGACACGTATAACTTGTTTTTGACCGATATAACTTTCCCCGGTAGTTTGAACCCTTCCCGATCACTGACCCCTACCATTTGTCTCAGTGTTATCAACAGTAGCCCTCGGCTGACAGTCAAGCATGTGATGAATATCGAAAACGAAAACGATCTGATTTTCAATGGTAAATATTTTAGGATCTGTACAATACCAATTATATTTTATTTCCTAATTTAGAAGTCCGGCGTCAAATAAAACGATAAATAATAATTTGAAGCCAATTTGATTTTCGCGAAACAAATTATTCTAGATTGAAAAACTGTTCGTTTTCGATTTTCATCACACCCCTGAGTGTGTAGGACCAGAAATCCTGCTGCCCTCCAATTCAAAGTTTTTTTTATCATTTAAATTTAATCATATCGTATTGTATCCAATTTGATCGGGACAAAATTCGGATATAAGTTTATCATTTGATATAACTTTGTATCCTTGTAAATACAATTATATCCAATATGATACAATTTAATATAATCATTTTTCGGATGAAATTATATCCAGTTACATATTGCAAATATATCCATTCACATATAATTTTGTATACATTTTTTTACTCTGGTAGTTTCTGCCTTTTTATGGACAGGCTTCATCAGTGATCTTCCATTAAATTGTATTATTGTTTATATTTTTATTGTCAGATTGTCTATATGAATAATTTCAGAAGTGATCAAACAGACATTTACAAATATTCTACTTCAGATTTTCTCTGTTTATCTTCTTATTTCCTCCGTGTCACCTTTTCACAAATATTGCCACATTGACGTATGGTTTGTACGTACAAGTGCAAGCAATTTGTGTATATTGGAGACGGACAGCCAACAGGGCATTGTTTATTTTTTATAGTAAAGTGTTGTTTTTTCAAACGCGTCGTATAGACCAAATACAATTAATATTGTCATTAATATGTATTTTTATTAATTCTAATTTAGTAGGTTTGAGGTTAAGAAGAAGAATAAACCTTCCTCAAAAGTTAAAAACACATTAAATTTACCTTTTTATGGACAGGCTTCATCAGTGATCTTCCATTAAATTGTATTCTTGTTTATATTTTTATTGTCAGATTGTCTCTATATGAATAATTTCAGAAGTGATCAAACAGACATATACAAACATTCTACTTCAGATTTTCTCTGTTTATCTTCTTATTTCCTCCGTGTCACCTTTTCACAAATATTGCCACCTTGACGTATGGTTTGTACACTCAAAAAAAAAAAGTCAGTAAAGTCAGCAAAAAATGTTGCTGTGTCAGCAAATTTTTAGTCAGGAGCGTGCTTGCAAAAAAGTTGGTAATTTCAGCAAAAGGTTTGCTGAAAATCAGCGAGCTGATTTTTACCAAAAAAATAGTAATCTTCAGCAAAAGTTTTGATAACAGTTTAGTCGACTGCAAATGAAAAAAAATCCTTGCTAAAATCACTAAACTTTTTGCTGAATATTAGTAGACTGAAAAAAACTCGAAAAACTTGTAGCGAAATTTTACTTTAGTTAATTTATTTGCTGAAAATTTAAATATAGAATATGTGTAGAGTTGTTTTTCTTTTTTTGTCATTTCCGTTTCCAGACAAGCTGCGACATCTACATCTTGTCTATCTGGTTGTCGTCCACGCTATAAATGCGGTTAACAGCACAATTTTTGTAGCAAAATAAATTAGTAAAACATTAGTTCGAAATTAGTTTAGTGCTAAAAAAATATAACTAAAATTTTTGCTGAAAACGGAATTTCAGCAAAAAAATTGCTGAAAACTAGTACACTTGATATACAAGACGTTTTACTAATTTTTCTACTAACTTATTTTTTTGAGTGTACGTACAAGTGCAGGCAATTTGTGTATATTGGAGACGGACAGCCAACAGGGCATTGTTTATTTTTTGTAGTAAAGTGTTGTGTTTTCAAACGCGTCGTATAGACCAAATACAATTAATATTGTCATTAATATGTATTTTTATTAATTATAATTTAGTAGGTTTGAGGTTAAGAAGAAGAATAAACCTTCCTCAAAAGTTATAAACACATTAAATTTGCAAATCAGACTAGATCTAGTTTCTGCCTTTTTATGGACAGGCTTCATCAGTGATCTTCCATTAAATTGTATTATTGTTTATATTTTTATTGTCAGATTGTCTCTATATGAATAACTAGCGGGCGCAGCCCGCTACGTTGTTAGCGTGCCATAAAGGTTAAAGGGGGGGAGGGCTACGCCCTCCCCCACAATTTTTATTAAATTCGTTTTTTTATTTAAAGCCTTCACCCAGCCACCACAAATAAATAATTCTGCACAACAATGGGTTTAAAATAAATAAATATTTGATCACTTTTGCTCATGAGAGTGGATTGTTAGTAATGAATCCATAATAATTTGCAATATACGTGTGTATGTCAAGATAATTTGGTAAAGTGCGAACTTAGGTAGATAGACCCGTAAGTAGTTTTGTTCATTTGTGTTTTGAATGAAAATAAATAACGTAAAGCAGGGTTGAAAAGCATTTTATAATATTAAAAATAGCGGGCAAAGCTACGTTGTTAGCGTGTCTTAAAGTTTTTTTTTTAATTCCAGTTTATGTAAAGGTAGACCTGGCAATTCAAGTAAATTCACAAATTCAGTTGGAAAATTTACTGCGTCGGTTTCTTCCACCGGTGCTTCGTTACATGAAGTTTAAATATCGGAATATATAAGTTCCATTCCTTTTCTAAGGTTTTTTCTCTTTCAGAAAATTTGTTTAACTTTTTGGAGAGTATGTTTTAATGCTACATAAGTTTCATATTCCGTTGATAGTGTTTGAACAGGTAATTCCCTCTTCCAATCCATTTGCAATGTCTATAATTTCAATTCCACTCGTTCAACGTTTATATCCATTTCATTCCACTTGTGTAGTGTTTCAATCCTACTCGTTTCCTATTTAGTTTCTTAATTTTAGTGTTTCATATACACTTGTTCTTTAAGTTTTAGGTTTCTAGCTAAAGACGCAGACGTTAAGGGGGGGGGGGGGCAATTTTCCCCTTTTGAACCACCATTTTTACCACGTTCCTGTCCAAAGTCCTAGAAATGCCTTGTCGATAAGTTAGCCCATACTCCAAGGAAAACATATTATATATTACAGGTTTCTAGCCGAAGGGTTCGGTTAGGCCATCAAGGGGGAGAATTATTCCGTTTTTACCCCTCCCGGTAGGAATTTCCAAAAATTCCGTCTTAGAGGACGTCTGCGTTGGAGGAGGAACCTACTACATACATAATTTTAGGTCTCTATATCCAGCAGTTTGGCCAGGCCGTCAAGGGGGAAGTTTTTTCCCTTTTTACCTCTCCCGGTATGAATTTACAAAAATACCATCTTAGGGGACGTCAACGTTGGAGAAGGAACCCAAATACCGAATTTAAGATCCCTTGTTCCAGCAGTTTGGCCAGGCCGTTAAGGGGGAGACTTTTCCTGTTTTTGACCCTACCTGTAGAAATTTCCAAAAATCTCATCTTAGCGGATGTCTACAATAGAGGAGGAACTTTAATACCAAATTTCAACTTCCTACCTCCAGCGGTTTGGGCAGGCCTTTAAGCGGCACTTTTCGCTTCATTAATCCCCATTTTTGCAATGTCCCTGTCCAAAAAGCACCTTCTCGGTAAGTGAGCACATACTCCAAGTAACATATGTTTTACATTTCAGGTTTCTAGCCAACTTTTACTATTTGTGCCCCTCTCGGTAGGAATTTCCGAAAATCCATCGACAGGGAATTCCAGCTTCCTAGTTCCAGCAGTTTGAGCAGGCTGAGAGGAACTTAAGTACCGAATTTCGGCTTCCTAGTTCCAGCAGTTTGGACAGGTCGTTAAGGGGCAACTTTCCCTTTTTGAGCCCCCATTTTATAACGACCCTGTCCAAAATTCAAAAAAGTATCTTTCTAATAAGTTAGCCCTCACTCCAGGGACCCACATTTTAAGCTTCAGGTTTCTAGCCGAAGGGGTTTTTACCGGCCCCCAAGGTGAGGCTTTTCTTCTTTTTGCCCCTCCCTTTAGGAATTTACAAAAATTCCATCTTCGCGGCTATCTGCGATGGATGAGGAACATTCATACCAAATTTCAACTGCATTGCCTAAGCGGTTTGGGCAGGCCGTTAGTGGGGACATTTTTCCCTTTCAACCACCATTTTTACTATGTTCCTGTTCCAAAATAGAAAAATTACGTTGCCGGTGAGTTAGTCCTACTCCAAGGAATACATATTTAAAATTTTAGGTTGGCCAAAAGGGATTGGGCAAGCCGTGAGGAGGAGACTTTTACCTTATTTCCCCTCCCGATAGGAATTTCAAAAATTCCGTCTAAGCGGACGCCTACACAGAAGGAGGAACTCACATACCGAGTTTCCTTTTGGGATATCCTGTAGGGAATTCCAAAAATACAAACTTAGTCGATGTCTACTACAGTGGAGGAACCTTTATACCAAATTTCAACTTCTTACCTCCAGTGGTTTGGGCAGGCACTTTTCCAATTTGTGAGACTGTTTATGGGGAGACTTTTCCCCTTTTTGCCCGTTCCGGTTGGAATTTCCAAAAATCCGGTCTTAGCGCACGTCTATGCCGAATATCAAGAAACCTTGTTTTAGTGGAGATATCCGTGGGGGGAGGAAAAAAAGTAGTTTTTTTGAAATTATATACTATTTTAAATGGTACTTTTTGGAAAAACGAAATTTTTTGGAAAAAGATACTTTGTTTTTACAAAGTACTTTATTTGTACTTTTTTTGGAAAAGGTATTTTTTTTTAAAAAGGTGTTTTTTTTTTGGAAAAATGTATGTTTTTTGGAAAAAGGTACTTTTTTGGAAAAGGTACTTCTTCTGGTACTTTTTTTTTGGGGAAAAGGTACTTTTTTTTAGAAAAGGTACTTTTTTTTGAAAAAGGTATTTTTTTGAAAAAATGTATGTTTTTTGGGAAAAGGAACATTTTTTTAGAAAAAGGTACTTTTTTTGGGAAAAGGTACTTTTTTTGGAAAAGGTACTTTTTTTGAAAAAGTTATTTTTTTGGAAAAATGTATGTTTTTTGGGAAACGGTACTTTTTTTTAAAAAAGTAAATTTTTTTAGAAAAAGGTACATTTTTTGGAAAAACGTACTTTTTTTAAAAAAGGTACTTTTTTTGGAAAAAGGTACATTTTTTAAAAAAAGGAATTTTTTTTGGAAAAAGATACTTTTTTTGGAAAAAGATACTTTTTTTGGAAAAAGGTACTTTTTTTGGAAAAAGGTACTTTTTTCGGAAAAAGGTGCTTTTTTTTGGAAAAAGGTATTTTTTTTGGAAAAAGGTACTTTTTTTGAAAAAACGTACTTTTTTTGAAAAAGGTACTTTTTTTGGAAAAAGGTACTTTTTTTTTGGAAAAGGGTACTTTTTTTTGGAAAAAGGTACTTTTTTTGGAAAAAGGTACTTTTTTTTGAAAAAGGTACTTTTTTGGAAAAACGTACTTTTTTTGGAAAAAGGTACTTTTTTTGGAATAAGGTACTTTTTTTGGAAAAAGGTACTTTTTTTTTGGAAAAAGGTACTTTTTTCGGAAAAAGGTACTTTTTTTGGAAAAAGGTACTTTTTTTGGAAAAGGTACTTTTTTTGGAAAAAGGTACTTTTTTTGGAAAAAGGTACTTTTTTTGGAAAAAGGTACTTTTTTTGGAAAAAGGAATTTTTTTTGGAAAAAGGTACTTTTTTTGGAAAAAGGTACTTTTTTTGGAAAGAGGTACTTTTTTTGGAATAAGGTACTTTTTTTGGAAAAAGGTACTTTTTTTTTGGAAAAAGGTACTTTTTTCGGAAAAAGGTACTTTTTTTGGAAAAAGGTACTTTTTTTGGAAAAAGGTACTTTTTTTGGAAAAAGGTACTTTTTTTGGAAAAAGGTACTTTTTTGGAAAAAGGTACTTTTTTTGGAAAAAGGTACTTTTTTTGGAAAAAGGTACTTTTTTTTGAAAAAGGTACTTTTTTTGGAAAAAGGTACTTTTTTGGGAAAATGGTACTTTTTTTGGGAAAAGGTACTTTTTTTGGGAAAAGGTACTTTTTTTGGGAAAAGGTACTTTTTTGGAAAAAGGTACTTTTTTTGTCCCCTTTTTGCCCCTCCCGATAAGAATTTCCAAAAATGCCGTCTCAACGGACGTCTACACCGGTCGAGGAATCTACATACCAAATTTCAACTTCATAGCTCCAGCAGTTTGAGCAGGCCCTCAAGGGGGAGACTTTTTCCCCTTTTTGCCCGTCCCTGTAAAAATTTCCAAAACTCCCGTCTTGGCGGATGTCTACGATAGTGGAGGAACCTTTATACCAAATTTCAACTTCCTACCTCCAGTGGTTTGGGCAGGCCGTCAAGGGGGGCCTTTTTTCCCCATTTTTACAACGTCCCTGTCCAAAATTCTAGAAAGTACTTTCCAGAAAAGTTAGGCCCTACTCCAAGGAACACATATCTTAAATTTCAGCTTTCTAGCCAAAGGGGTTTTGGCAGGCCGTCAAGGGGGACACTTTCCCCCTTTTTGCCCGTTCCGGTAGGAATTTCCAAAAATCCCGTCTTAGTGGACGTCTACCCCGAAAGAGGAACCTACATACCAAATTTCAACTTCCTAGCTTCAGCGGTTTGGGCTGGGCGATGTTGAGTCAGTCAGTCAGTCAGTCAGTCAGTCACGTTATTCTTTTATATATAGAGATTTCAGAAGTGATCAAACAGACATATGTATACAAACATTCTACTTCAGATTTTCTCTGTTTATCTTCTTATTTCCTCCGTGTCGCCTTTTCACAAATATTGCCACATTTTGAATTCAGAACATTTTCTTTTTGTTTATTAAGAGCATGTTATTAATGGAGTGCGACCCAATTAAACTATATCGAGACCCTATATTCAATACTCTATATCTGCAATTTTGGTCAAAATGAGGTTTTGATGGCAAAAACATTGTTGATATTATATCCATCTATAATATCAATTTGGAAGCAAAATACCCATTCTTTGCCACTTTTTTGAACATTTTACATTTTCCCATATCTACAAACAAATTTAGCCCCGGTTTATGTATTACGAAAATTGTCTTAACGAAAGCAAAGTAACGAAAATTTGTTTTTGTTTCCCATATATTTTTTACGAAAATAATTGTCAATTGCTATCGTTTAGAGTATTTTCGTAATAGATAAACAGGCCCTTATTTTTAAATACAGAAGTCTATATCTGCATATAAATTTAAATTATTTGAATTCTATAAGGTACACATAAAAGTTTTTTGAGAATATCTTTTTTCGGAAATATTTTTTTTTTGCAACTAACCACCAAACTTTATTTTAGGAGATGTGCATTAGTCCCTAGATTATAAATTTCAAAAAAACCGCACTTAAAAAATTTCAAAATAATATCCGAACGCGAAAAAAGCTTTTATGGTAGAAAAAAATAATTTAAAAGCTCAATCGGCGATTAAGATTCTGCAAACGAATATAATGATGCAATTTTCCTTTTTGCAAAATATTTTCGCGATTTTTTTTTTTTGCAAACTAAAAACCAAACTTTGGTGTGGAAATTGGTATCATATTCCCAAGATTAAAGACTTAAAAAAACCACACATTAAAAATTGCAAAATAATCGCGGAAAAGGGCGAAAAAGGCTTTATGGTACAAAAATGAATTTAAAAAATTAATCAGCGATTTACATTCTGCAAACAAATATATTGAGGGAAAAATTTTACTTTTTGCAAATTAATTTTTCGCGATTTTTTCTTTTTTGCAACTAACCACCAAACTTTGTTATATGAAATGTGTATTATAGTCCCTAGATTATAAATTTAAAAAAACCGCACTCGAAAATTTGCAAAATAATAGCGGTACGCGAAAAAGTCTTTATGGTACAAAAATTGTATTAAAAATCTTAGTCAGCGATTTACATTCTGTAAAGAAATATATTAATGCAAAAAATTTCCTTTTTGTAATTTTTTTTCGTGATTTTTTTTTGCAATCCCTAGATTTTAAATTTTAAAAAATCGCACTTAAAAAATTGCTAAATAGCTTAGAAGAGCTAATCAACTATTGACATTCTGCAAACGAATATATTGGTGTAAAATTACCCTTTTCGCAAAATTTTGTTCCCATTTTTTTTTGGCAAACTAACCACCAAACTTTGGGCAAGATATGAGCGTAATAGCATTTAAAAAATTCAAAATAATGGGGATTGTGAATAAAAGGATTTATGCCGCAGAAAATGAATTAAGAAACTTAATCAGCGATTAACACTTTGCAAACGAAAATAATAATGCAAACTTTTTCGTTTTTGGAAAATTTCTTTTCCCATTTTTTTTCCAAACTAACCATTAATTTTTGCAATAAGATATGGATATAATAATTCTTGGATTATTAATTTCAATAAAATGAGACGTTTCCATCCCTGATTAACAATTCTGTGTTCGGTGATGTTTGGAGGCACATACTATTGTTTTCCACAAAAAGTATAGTCATTTGTTCCTAATAATGCATATTTTTTATATTTATCAAAACTACATATCTGCTAGTGTAATCATAAAATTATATAAAAATTTTATTTCAGAACTCTATATCTGCATTAGCGACGTAAATAACGCAAATAATTTCAAAATAAGTATATATAGGAATAAGTTGCCGTTTTTAAATAATATTCTATAAGACAGATTGATTCAAAAAAATCTTATAAGCAAGTGAATTAGTTTTATTGCTCTCCTGAACAATTGTATTTTTTCAGATATAGAGTATTGAATCGATGGTATCGATATCCTATTTTGAGATAAGGAGTTTTTTAAATTAATTTCTTGTTCAGACATATTCCTTTCAGAAGGAAAGATAAAGTCTTATAAATCATTCATTGAAAAGACATGTTGGGGGCAAACAAATTAAAACAATACAAATCTCTAATTTAATTTCCAATAATTGTATTAAAATTTACTATTTTTATTATAGTTGGTATTTGCAACCAATATGAAGAGCGTGGCCAGAGTATCCTATTATAAACTACAAAAATTTGGTACATTTTGAAATGCAATTAAATTAGTGTTTCCAATTATTCGACGTAGGCGGTTAACCGGTTAATGCATTATTCGAAAAATCACTAAAATTGATTAACCGGTTGTTGTTGTAGCAACGCCTCCTACAATAAAATATGTAAGCAATATATTATAATTATTCTTCTTCTTCATCTTGTTCTGCTGACTCAGCTAGATCCAGACCCAGGAACCGGGCCGCCTCAACCGGGTGGGTCCATAGTGACGTGGGATCTAGGTGAGTCGGGTTTGCCGTGCAGCCAAAGAGGTGGTTTACGTCGTGGGGACCTCTCTGGCATGCGGGACATGTGTTCGGGATGGTGGGCTCGATCCGAGACCAATATGAATTAAGGCGTGAACACCATCCCGAACGCAATTGCGCGTGGAGAACTCTTGAAGATCATGGGAGAGTCCTCTCCTCGTTCTCCGCAATAGGTGGGGGACGACCTCCAAGAACGATATTCATCCGGTAAGAATTGATGGCGTCATTTACCGTGTCCCGATGAATATCGTTTATACCTGTCCTATAGGATGCTTCGTCCAGCGGGTCTCTCATATAACGCTGGACCGTGCCCTCAAAGACACGAAGGTCCTTTCTGACATGCCTCGGGGGGGGATCCACCTCCGTAAGATGGTGATTCGGGTGGTTCCTCCGATGACATCCCAGCAGGAACTGCTTCGAGAGCATTTGGCAGTGTTCCTTTACTGTAAGGACCTTCGTTTCCCCGTGAAGATGTTGAACCGAGGACATTTGCAGGCATCCTGTAATTGTCCTGAGGGCAGAGTTTTGGCAGGTTTGGAGCTTTCTCCACTGGGTATCGCTGACTCTAGGCGACCACACTGGCGCAGCATAATTAACCACTGACCGACCAATTGGGGTCGTTGAGTGTCGGAATTCGACTACTACATTCAGTTCCAGCCTTACTTCTTTCGTCCAAGTGGTAAAAAGAGTCGCCGAGGATTTTGCAGGGGAGAGCTGCATATTCCTTCCAGTGAAGAAATTCGTAAGATCATGAAGATAACTGTTCAACCTACCGCATAAGCCATCAATATCGTGACCCGTCGCCAGTATCGTACAGTCGTCGGCATATGAGATCAATTCCACCCCTTCTGGTGGTGCCGGGAGTTTCGAAACGTAGAAATTAAACAATATAGGGGAGAGAACTCCACCTTGAGGAACTCCTTGTTTAATTCTACGAGGTTTGGATATTTTGTTACGAAACTCCACAAACGACTGGCGACCACACAGATAATTCGCTATCCACCTCTTCGTACCATTTGGGAGACTGGATTCGGCGATGTCTCTGAAGAGGGTCGCGTGGCTGACCGTATCAAATGCCAAGCGCCACTAGAACCGTCTTTTCGCAAGGGCGGCTCTGATTTAGACCGCTAGTTATCTGTGTGACAATGGCGGTTAAAGCTGTTGTTGTACTGTGGTGCTTACGGAATCCATGCTGGTGCTGGGCAAGCTGAAAATGCTGTGTGAGACTGGGGAGGAGTAGAGCCTCAAGTATCTTAGCGACCGGTGACAGTAGGGAGATTGGTCTGTACGATGCTCCCTGGTTCACATCCTTTCCTGGCTTCAAAAGTGGCACCACCCTGCCCATCTTCCAGACCTCGGGCACAATTAGGGTGGATAGGGAAAGGTTAAAGACCTTTGTCAGGTACTCTACTCCTAGCATCTCCAGTTGTTTGATCATCAGCATGGAAATTCCGTCGGGTCCTAGAGCTCTAGATGGTTTGGCTCTTTTGATGGCTTCGGCAACCTCTGTTGACGTAAAAGCTAATGGCTCGTCATCGACTCGGAGTTCGTGCATTTTCCTCACGACACTCCTTTCCGCCTTGTCTCTCTCGGGGTGCTCTATAAACTGCCGGCTAAAATAGCTCGCGCACCTCTTCGGGTCCGATATCGTCCTATCGGCAAATGAGATCGATACCCTGTCGTCCCTTTTGGACGGGTTCGAGAGAGCTTTGACCGTTGACCATAGCTTGCTGGCTCCGGTGCTGAGGTTGCATATTTTCAGATGATCTACCCATTTGTTCCGTTTATGCTCGTTGACCAACTTGCTGATCTCCCGGTTGAGTTCGCTGATCCTGGGGTCGCTGGGGTTGGTCGAACGAAGCTCGTCCCGCTCATCCGCGAGTTCTGCCGCTTCGGCTGGGAAATTTGGTCTGATGTTGGCGATCCTTCCAGCCGGAATGAAGCGAGCAGCCGTTGCGTTGACGATTTCGCGGAACTTCCTTTCCGCGGAGCGCACATCGGTTGGGGTGGGTAGGTCACTGAATTTGCGGTTGGTGAACTCTCCGAACGCTAACCAATTAGCTTTCTTGTGGTTAATGTACGTGCGGCGTTCAGAGACGATAAAGTCACTTGGTCTATCGAGCGCGATAACTATAGGAAGGTGGTCTGAGGCCAACGATATAATCGGCCGCCAGGAGGCGTAATTTATCAGACCTGCACTCGAAATTATTATGTCTGGCGAGCTAGTGAAACTTCCTACAATTCTGGTGGGGGCGTCCTCATTCAGTGTGCAGAATGTGGAGTCATCGACCTGTTTCGCCAGGGCTATCCCTCTCTGGTCTTCCCCCAGATTGGAGTGCCAGAGCTCACGGTGTGCGTTAAAGTCGCCCATCACCATGCGGTTATCACCCACCAGAAGGAATCTGATGTCCGGGTGATATCCTGCGGGGCAGCTGGCCACTGGCGGAATATACACATTGTACAGCTCGATCTCGGCAGCTCCTGACCTTACTGCTATACCTTGATGTTCCATGTATACGTCACGTACGTTTGGGTCAGGCGAGATTATTCTGTACTGCACGGTGTTGTCGATAATGAATGCGAGGCCCCCGCCTCCGCTCCGTGTGCGGTCCTTGCGCAGAATGTTGTAATTACTACAACTCTGGAGTCTACAGGTGGCATTGAGTTTAGTTTAGCGACCATGACTTTGTGGAGCTGCATAAATCGGGTTGATTAACCGGTTATTCGGGACGGTTAATCGAGAAAATTGGCGATTAATCGATTAATCGTTTAATGCAAAATTAATGTATTTCCTTAATTTTTTATCAATAAAAATACAAAGAGCTGCCAATTTTTGTTAACGTGACATATAAACTCGATATATTTAAAAAAAAGTTTTCATATTATAAGATTGAAAAGTTAGGCCATTGGCATTTGCTGTCAAAAATAATTTCTTTAATTAGTAACAATTTTTAAGATGCCTTGTAACATTACTGAACATTTCAGTTTATGAAAAGCACCTGTTGGTATTTGGGGAAAAAATATAATACCACAATTTTAAAAAACTAATACTTGGTAACTACAGATGATACTTTTACGGTAAAAATTAGTGCCAAATATATTAGAGATGACAAATTTAGCGCAAACTCTACGAGATTTTTATCCCGTGTAAATGTGCCTTTAGAAACAAATTTCACAACTTTAGATACAAAATTTCTTGGAATGTGATTTTTAATCAATACTGTCACAATAAAATTTGATATTGCTTTTTAAAAATGTTATATCTAAAGTTCTGAAAATTTTATTGAGATTCTTTCTTGTTGATTTTCTCAGTCTCTTTTTCGTTTTCTAAGAGCCATTAACAATAAAAAATAACCTAAACTTTGTAATAGCGCTTGCAACATTTCTTAGTATTTATTGTATTCATTTTTTTTTCTTCGTTGGTTTTTCTTTTATTTTCATTGGTTTAATATTCGAATAATTTTTTTTGTAATTTTTAACGCTTTTGTACAACGCCATCTGTACGTGATTTGCTACTTCTCTAACATTCGTCTGTTTATTGTATTTTGACGTTTATCTTATGTTTATTTGTTTGGCATCTTACCAAAAATTGGAATAAAAACGTTAGCCGTTTTAATTTCCCAAGCCATAATGGTGAAACCGAGCTTTCTTCTGGCCAAATGATAAAGTCATCAGCCATTTTAATATCTTACAGTCCTTGATGAAAGTTCTCGGGTGAAATAAAGTTTTTATAGAATAATAAAGTGGCAAATTTAAACATTAAGTTTTTATGAAAATAAACTTTAGTGAGTTGTGGTAATTTTTTTTTTATTTTGCATTAAAATTTTGGTGCGAAATTCTAAAGGAGTTCCTCCATTTAAAAAATAGATAAATCAAGTGAGTATTTTGGTTTTAATTTGCATGATCTATTTCATGTCAATCGATGGCATTTTTTTTTTGGGGTTTTTGCTTAAGAGAATTTTGGGTTTTTATTTGTTTTACTACAGCTTTTACTGCTGGTTAATAAGAGACGAGAAATCGTTAACAAGGTACCTTTTGCCAGGGAGATTTCTGGTCATTTTCACTTTAAACGGATTGGCGTTACCTATAGTGTTTAGGAGCTAACTGGAGGTACTCTTTACCATTGTTTTTAATTTCTGTGGGATTTTTACGTTTAGCTGGACTTTTTAATTACATTTTTCCCCCTGGTGCCATCTCAATTGGTAAAATGCTAGCCTTAACTTTCTATTTAAAATAAGTTCTTATAAAAATCTCTTTTTGATAGATTTGGCACCTTGTGCTTAATGTAAAATAAATCTACAGGCAAATACATCAACAACAAATCCTGGCTTGGCGTAGGCTAATAAAAGCTGTTGGTTCTGTTACTCTCTGTGCTCCATCAGATCATCGGCAAGTGAGCGTTTGGGCAGTTTGTTTAAAGGCAGTTCGGTTTTGTTAGTGACATCGCCATCGTTACGCAATTTAATCTCCAAAGCAATGTAAAAAAAAAAAAAACAACATATAAGTGCTCCAAAAGTGTGTAGGAAATTCTTTTAAAAATTTCATAAAATTTAATCCATTAATTCAGTGCATTTAAATTATAAGAATAGAAAAAAAAACCCGCCACAATCAACTGTAGTAAACCTGTGTAGAGGACATATTTGTTAAATGGTAAAATGGGGGAAAAAAATTAAATAAAGCTCCAGATGTGCAGGAATTTTGGTTATGTTAAATCAAGCAAGTGTTAAAATTATAAAGGAAAAGCAAAAGAGATTTTAACCTACATTTTATTTAAAGATATTTGGTTTATAACAGTGTTTCAAAAGTTCAAATCAAACGTCCAACAAAAGTGATTTATATTGCGTGCAGCACATGTTGCTAAACATTTTTATCAACATCTCTCTATATTTTATTTAGCTCAGCGTTAGCAACTACAGCAACAGCGACTTTGAAAGTACTTTCCAAGGAGTGAGCTTCGTGAATACATATGTAAGTTTCTTTGCTCTCATTTTTTTTCATGTTTCTTTATTTTGCTTTACATTTTTTTTTTGGGTTTGTTTACAATTTCAATTTCGGTGCATCTAAAGTAAATATCTTGAAGTTGTTAAATGTTAGATTCTTTATCCTTAACGTAACCAACTATTTTTTTTTTGATATATTAAAACATTGTGTCTTTTTTTTAAATCAAATCAGTGCAGAACTTTTGAGATTTACAGGAAAAACTAAATTGAATTAATGAGAAATGAAATTTGTTTTATCTTTTAAAACGAGTTTAAAATTTTAAAACACCGAAATTTAAATTATAATTTTTCGATTTTATTTTTTTTATTTAAATTAAATATTTTTTTTTTTTGTTTTTGAACTTTTAAACACAAATATTAACTAATTTATTAGGTAGTGGTTCTATCTTTACTAACTATGTATATTTTTTTTTCTACATTTTAAGCTACCTTACCATTTGTTCTGATTCTAGATAGTAATATTTTTCTTGTTAACTTTTTTTTGTGAATTAAATTAGCTTAAATGAGAATAATTCTTGGTTTAAGTGAACGAAATTTTTTAACCACTTTTTATATAATTTTAAATTTCAATTATACCGTAAAGTGAAATTTTCGCTTGTCAATAAATTCATTATGAGTTTCTGGTAAATTTTAACTAAATCTGTTTGATTTCTGATTCGAGGTATTAGGCTGTTGTAGGATTAAAATGTGGGATCATAAATCCAATATTTTTTTTTCGGATTTTCTATTGTATGATCATGGTAGGGTGGGCGGACGCCGTCAAATACGTTGACAACTGGTATTGACTCGGTTTTTTTTTGTCCTTTTACATTTCTGCCTCTTTATTATAGGTCCTTTTGCCTGTTTATTTTCAATCTTGTTTCCGTTTAAATTCTCTATCAATATTTTAATTTTCTTTCATAGATTTAATTAGAATCTTCTTGTACACGCAAAAATAAAATTAAATTTGTAACGTAGCACAAGGTTACCGGGTGAAGAGAAGATTTGAACCCCCCCATCGACGAGCAATAAGACCCGTGGAAAAGCGTGTACCTTCTCAAAATTTTATCCCAGTTTACCCCAACCATTTTCAAACCATTTGTTGCATGCTACATTATAAATTTTGGCGCCCGAGCAGGGACCCGAACAGTTAGCCAGTTTTTTTTATTTTCATCTCCATTCACTTCTTCTTTCAGTGTTTCAACTTTTGTTCGGTTCCTTTTCAATTTTTTTTTCTCTCCTTCCTTCTTTTAGTTTTTCTTCAACTGGGTTTTTTTTTATTCTAGTTTGCTATTTCGATTTTTCTAATGAATGCCATTAAAATTGGTGGGAACTTAGTCTATGATTCATCTATTATTAGAATATTCATCTACTACCCCAATTGAAATGGTATCCATTTTGCCACTTTTAGTGAACCTACACAAATATTTCTTTTAACTGGCAGGAATGCAGTATTTGGATTACTAAGCTAAATCCGACCACAGTTTAAGATTATTTGATAGGTTTACCCTATGTTACGACAGGAATTATAAAACTCGAAAGCAGTTTTATCCAATGTTGTTAAGGAAAAAAAAATCTTTTATCTCTTTTTATTTCCGCTTTCTTAAACTATCATTTTCGCCTATATTATTCAGATAGATTTGTTTAAGTTTTATTTACTACAACATGCCTATGCCTTCAGATAAAGAAATCAAACAGAGAAATACGTATGCAAGATATTTTTTTTTGAGAATTTTTTTTTTTTTTTTTTTGCAATTTGTCGTTTAAATTTTAATTTGCAATTAAAGAAAAGACGTTTTTAATTTTTCTTTTAATTGTTTTTTTTTTACATCTGCCTTAAATACTTAAATATTATTATTTTTTTTTGCATTATTATTTAATTTTTTATTTATATTTTTTTTGTTGCATTTACATGCTCTTTAATATATTTTTACTACAGAGTTTTCCTTTTGAGTGTATAAAAATTTTTTTTTCCCTTTTTTTATTCAATACGCCTGTAACATCAGGTTTCAAGTTTTTTTAGAACCATTGAATATTCACAATACACAGGCATTAATTTGGTAATATCATACGCTGCTTTCGGTTTTATTTTAAAGGGTTTTTGTTGACTGATTTCACCTTTTCTGTTATAGAATCGGTCAGATTTTGGCACTTAACATTTTTTTTTATAGAATCAAAGTTTTTCTTTAAATTTTTTTTTATTTACGTTTGCATTAATTTGTTTTTAATTTTGGCTCAAAATGGGTTTGGGTGATAACCCTCCAACCACTCCTACCGGCAGTAAACATCGAATCTGCGATGCCTGCAAATCGGCAATCACATCGAAAACTGTACTTATTACTACCTTATGTGGACATAATTTTCACAGGGAGTGTTTGTCGAAAGTTATTAAGTTAAGGCCTTATTGCCATGTATGCAATGTACGCATTCTTAGTGAAGGTCCGCAAAGAAGTCCTAGGGCTCAAACTGCTACAGGATCTGATCAGTCTAAACCTGCTTTGGATGTTGTTATAGGGAATGCGTCAGCTGAAATTCCTCTAAGTGATCCGCAGGTAGTAAAACCGGATACACCACCGTTGGTATCTACTGATCCACAGGCTGAGTCTCTCAGGGAGATGATAGCGTGTATGTTTTCAACTCAACGGGCTGAATTGCTATCGACTTTGGGTGGTCAGATTGCCTCACTCGTAGAGGCAAGTATTCAGGCTAGGCTTCCGGTTTCAAACCCTTCCGCTGCTCACACTAATATTCAACCGCCATTGCAACCGCTAAGTCAACGCACTTCTCCTCATCAGATGCAAACCCTTCCTGCTATTGAAGAACGCACGTTTAGGGAATTTCTGGGACTTGATCCTAATAGATCGAATTTGGGTGCTCACTCCAGTCAGGCATTGAACGCTTCGGCTTTACACTCGGCGTCTTCTTCTAGTATTTATGTCCGCCCCGATAAAATTTTACAAATCATTTCAAATTGGAAAATTAAGTTTAATGGTGGTCCGAGTAGTCTGTCCGTTGATAATTTTATTTATAGAGTAGAGGCTTTAACTGCTCAAACATTACAGGGAGATTTTGGTCTGCTTTGTAACCACGCGGCCTTGCTGTTTGATGGTAAGGCCAATGATTGGTTTTGGCGGTACCATCAGTCCGTTTTAACTATCACTTGGCGTGAATTATGCGTTGCTTTAAGGAAGCAGTACAAAGACTCTAGGACTCATATTGATTTGCAGGAACTGATAAGGGATAGGAAGCAGAAAACAAGCGAGACCTTTGATATTTTTTATGAGTCTATAGTGGCACTGACTGATCGATTAATGGAACCACTTGCGGACGTTAGTTGAAATATTGCGTCGAAACCTTCTGCCTGAAATTCAACATGATATCCTTAATATTCAAGTTAACTCTGTAGAGGATTTGCGTGATTTGTGTAGGCGTCGTGAATTTTTTATGCAGGATATTCGCCGAAAACACGGTTTGCAGTTAACCAGGGCTTCGCCAGTTCAGAGGCGGGTGGCCGAGATTGATCCTAGTTTTGACGAAGATGTAGCTGATATACTGGATGTAGAGGAATGTGAAATTTCAGCTATAAATTTTTCTTGTTGGAATTGTAGGAAGCCCGGGCATCGATACCAGGACTGCTTATCGGATCGTACTGTTTTCTGTTACGGATGTGGTCTTCCAGACACCTACAAACCTAACTGCAATAAGTGTAGTCCAAAAAACGGAAAAGCGAGTGCACAGCGGAGTGTGCACCGGCAGCCGAAGCAGGCAGAATCGGAAATGGAATAAAACTTTTAAAGAAGCCAACTGGATGTAACACTGGAACTACTTGCAATGGCACTAAAATTACCGGATATGATAATATTTCTACAGGACATGACATTTTGTGTACCAATGAGGACAAGCCGAATATAGGGGATTTTAAACCTTTTCACGTGCGTTTGAGAGAATATGAGGAAGCCCGTAATAGAATTGTTGGTGATATTCATAAAACCACACGCTCGGCTCGACGTATGCGTTCATTTTGGCAGAAAGTTAGGAGTTACAAAAAGCGAATTATCTGTTCCATTTTGAAAAAACCATGTGATGTACGGCCATATGCTGAGGTAAGCCTCTTTGGTGAAGAGATGCTAGGTCTGATGGATACTGGTGCGTCTATCAGTTGTATAGGTTCCAAGGCAGCTAAAAATTATTTAACTTTGGGCTCGCGTTATCGCAAAATTAATTCTTCTGTAAGAGTAGCCGACGGAAATATGGCGGAAATAGTTGGTTTTGTCGAAACTACAATTTCGTTTAAGGATGAGGAAAAACCCATCACAATCTTTATAATTCCAGGCTTAGATCGAGATCTGTTTTTAGGTGTTGACTTTTGGGAATTATTTAATTTACTCCCCCCGGGTATTACGCGAATTAGTTCACTTAGCAAGTCGTCTGAAATCAGTGAATTATTGAATCAAATACCGTTATCGCCGGTCCAAATACAACGTTTAAACCAGGTTGTGAATATGTTTCCTTCGTTTGCCAAAGAGGGCCTGGGGAAAACGAACGTGTTGTGCCACGTTATTGACACCGGATACGCGAAACCCATTAAACAACGGCACTTTCCGGTTTCGCCTGCCATCGAAAAGTTGATTTATGAGGAGTTGGACCGAATGTTGTCGCTCGGAGTTATAGAGGAATCCAATAACGCGTGGTCTTCTCCTGTAGTACTGCACAGAAAACCCGGTAAGAACAGGCTGTGTTTAGACAGTAGAAAACTAAATTCGGTCACAATTGGGGACGCCTACCCTTTGCCACAAATTGATGGAATTCTAAGTCGACTTCCCAAAGCCGAATTTATTACGTCATTAGACCTAAAAGATGCCTTTTAGCAGATTCCGTTAGATGTGGGGTCTCGAGATAAAACAGCATTCACCGTTCCTGGGAGACCATTGTACCATTATAAGGTAATGCCTTTCGGGCTGTGTAATGCCCCCCAGACCATGTCTCGGCTAATGGATAAGGTAATACCACCGGCTCTCAGGACGGAGGTGTTTGTTTATCTCGATGATCTTCTGATTATATCGGATACATTCGAAAGGCATCTTGAGGTTCTAAGGATTGTTGCGCAGAAAATACGTGACTCTGGACTGACAATAAATGTAGAGAAAAGTAACTTTTGCGTCTCTGAAGTAAAATATTTAGGCCATTTGGTGGGTAATGGAGTTATTCACACGGATCCGGAAAAAGTGTCCGCTATTACTGACTTTCCAGTTCCGCGATCCGTAAAACAAATCCGTAGATTTTTAGGTATGACAGGTTGGTACCGGAAATTTATCCGGAACTACGCTTGTATTGCCACGCCCTTGACTGACTTGTTGAAAGGAAAGAAAAAGTTTGTATGGACTGATGAAGCCCAAGAAGCTTTTGAGGTTTTAAAGACCCATTTGAGCACGGCACCTGTTTTACATAGCCCCGATTTCTCGCAGCCTTTCTTTATACACTGCGATGCTAGTAAAACGGGTATAGGAAGTGTGCTGGTCCAAAAGAATGCGGAGGGCGAAGAGGTTCCGGTGGCATTTATGTCCAAGAAGCTCAACCAAGCCCAACGTAACTATTCAGTGACCGAACAAGAATGCTTAGCAGCGTTGTTAAGCATTAAAAAGTTCAGAGCCTATGTCGAAGGTCATGAGTTTACTGTAATCACTGACCATGCGTCCTTAAAGTGGCTCATGACTCAGACGGATCTGAGCACTAGGTTAGCTCGATGGGCTTTAAAACTTCAGGGTTACAAAGTTAACATTCAGCACAGGCGTGGTAGTTTGAACATAGTTCCGGATGCATTATCTAGGGCCAACACTGAGGACTTGTCCGCGTTAGAGATAGATAGTTTGGCTGATTTGGACATAGACGCTGGGGTTTTTGTAGATCTAAATTCTACCCATTTCCAATCTGATGACCATAAAGAACTTTTGAGCAAAATTGAGAGGACTATACACAAAATGCCGGATTTGAAATTAGTGGACGGATACCTGTACAGGAGAACGGAACATGCTACAGGAGAAAAACTACAGGATGATCTGGCCTGGAAATTGTGGATTCCAAAAGCGATGGTTCCTGAGATTCTAAAACGTGCTCACGATAATCCACTTTCGTCTCATAGCGGGATGAATAAAACTATTGAGAAGATTCGCCGGTTCTATTTTTGGCCGAGTTTGGTAGTGGACGTGAAAAATTACATAAACAATTGCGACGTCTGTAAAGAGACTAAACATCCGAATAAGGTGCTTAGACCTCCCATGGGAAAAACATTTGAAACTCAGAGATTTTCCAGAAATTATACGTTGACTTTCTTGGTCCATACCCACGTTCACGGTCTGGTCACATCGGTATATTTATAGTGCTGGACCATTTCTCTAAATTCCCGTTTTTAAAACCCGTTAAAAAACTAACTGCTGAACCGGTTGTTAAGTATATGGAAGAAGAGTTGTTCCATGCATTTGGGGTTCCAGAGGTTGTGGTCTCAGACAACGGGTCACAGTTTCGGTCGAACCAGTTTAACCAATTCCTCTCGCGTTATGGTGTAAAACATATTTACACGGCAGTTCACGCTCCGCAGGCAAATGCTTCTGAAAGAGTAAATAGGTCGGTTTTGTCCGCGATAAAATCATATGTGAAGCCTGATCAAAAGAATTGGGATGGGCTCTTAAGCAGCATTTGTTGTGCACTTAGGTCGTCGGTACATTCGGCCATTGGCACGTCGCCATATTATCTTGCGTTTGGCCAGCATATGGTGACCAATGGTTCCACTTATGCTCTTTTGCGTCAGCTCGAAATGTTGGACGATCGTTCGGTACGGTTTGATCGCAATGACTCTATGCAAATCATGGGGAAAAAGGCTACGGAACTCGTTCAAAAACAATTCGAAAGAAACGAGCGTACTTACAATCTGCGATCCAGAGAGGTATCCTATAATGTGGGCCAAGAGGTTTTTCGTAGGAACTTTAAATAGAGCAATTTTGAGCAGGGATACAACGCCAAGTTAGCTCCTACATTTGTCAAGGCACGCATACGTCAAAAGTTAGGCAATAGTTATTATGCGCTCGAGGATTTGAAGGGTACATTGGTAGGGACTTACCATGCCAAGGACATACGTCAATAAAGTCGGTGGCTTGATATTTTTATTTGCAAGCGTGATCAGCTTCGGTGTTGCTATTTCACCCCCAAAGTCTGATTTTAGCGGGGGGGAATTGTAATAGCGCTTGCAACATTTCTTAGTATTTATTGTATTCATTTTTTTTTTCTTCGTTGGTTTTTCTTTTATTTTCATTGGTTTAATATTCGAATAATTTTTTTTGTAATTTTTAACGCTTTTGTACAACGCCATCTGTACGTGATTTGCTACTTCTCTAACATTCGTCTGTTTATTGTATTTTGACGTTTATCTTATGTTTATTTGTTTGGCATCTTACCAAAAATTGGAATAAAAACGTTAGCCGTTTTAATTTCCCAAGCCATAATGGTGAAACCGAGCTTTCTTCTGGCCAAATGATAAAGTCATCAGCCATTTTAATATCTTACAGTCCTTGATGAAAGTTCTCGGGTGAAATAAAGTTTTTATAGAATAATAAAGTGGCAAATTTAAACATTAAGTTTTTATGAAAATAAACTTTAGTGAGTTGTGGTAATTTTTTTTTTATTTTGCATTAAAATTTTGGTGCGAAATTCTAAAGGAGTTCCTCCATTTAAAAAATAGATAAATCAAGTGAGTATTTTGGTTTTAATTTGCATGATCTATTTCATGTCAATCGATGGCATTTTTTTTTTGGGGTTTTTGCTTAAGAGAATTTTGGGTTTTTATTTGTTTTACTACAGCTTTTACTGCTGGTTAATAAGAGACGAGAAATCGTTAACAAGGTACCTTTTGCCAGGGAGATTTCTGGTCATTTTCACTTTAAACGGATTGGCGTTACCTATAGTGTTTAGGAGCTAACTGGAGGTACTCTTTACCATTGTTTTTAATTTCTGTGGGATTTTTACGTTTAGCTGGACTTTTTAATTACATTTTTCCCCCTGGTGCCATCTCAATTGGTAAAATGCTAGCCTTAACTTTCTATTTAAAATAAGTTCTTATAAAAATCTCTTTTTGATAGATTTGGCACCTTGTGCTTAATGTAAAATAAATCTACAGGCAAATACATCAACAACAAATCCTGGCTTGGCGTAGGCTAATAAAAGCTGTTGGTTCTGTTACTCTCTGTGCTCCATCAGATCATCGGCAAGTGAGCGTTTGGGCAGTTTGTTTAAAGGCAGTTCGGTTTTGTTAGTGACATCGCCATCGTTACGCAATTTAATCTCCAAAGCAATGTAAAAAAAAAAAAAACAACATATAAGTGCTCCAAAAGTGTGTAGGAAATTCTTTTAAAAATTTCATAAAATTTAATCCATTAATTCAGTGCATTTAAATTATAAGAATAGAAAAAAAAACCCGCCACAATCAACTGTAGTAAACCTGTGTAGAGGACATATTTGTTAAATGGTAAAATGGGGGAAAAAAATTAAATAAAGCTCCAGATGTGCAGGAATTTTGGTTATGTTAAATCAAGCAAGTGTTAAAATTATAAAGGAAAAGCAAAAGAGATTTTAACCTACATTTTATTTAAAGATATTTGGTTTATAACAGTGTTTCAAAAGTTCAAATCAAACGTCCAACAAAAGTGATTTATATTGCGTGCAGCACATGTTGCTAAACATTTTTATCAACATCTCTCTATATTTTATTTAGCTCAGCGTTAGCAACTACAGCAACAGCGACTTTGAAAGTACTTTCCAAGGAGTGAGCTTCGTGAATACATATGTAAGTTTCTTTGCTCTCATTTTTTTTCATGTTTCTTTATTTTGCTTTACATTTTTTTTTTGGGTTTGTTTACAATTTCAATTTCGGTGCATCTAAAGTAAATATCTTGAAGTTGTTAAATGTTAGATTCTTTATCCTTAACGTAACCAACTATTTTTTTTTTGATATATTAAAACATTGTGTCTTTTTTTTAAATCAAATCAGTGCAGAACTTTTGAGATTTACAGGAAAAACTAAATTGAATTAATGAGAAATGAAATTTGTTTTATCTTTTAAAACGAGTTTAAAATTTTAAAACACCGAAATTTAAATTATAATTTTTCGATTTTATTTTTTTTATTTAAATTAAATATTTTTTTTTTTTGTTTTTGAACTTTTAAACACAAATATTAACTAATTTATTAGGTAGTGGTTCTATCTTTACTAACTATGTATATTTTTTTTTCTACATTTTAAGCTACCTTACCATTTGTTCTGATTCTAGATAGTAATATTTTTCTTGTTAACTTTTTTTTGTGAATTAAATTAGCTTAAATGAGAATAATTCTTGGTTTAAGTGAACGAAATTTTTTAACCACTTTTTATATAATTTTAAATTTCAATTACACCGTAAAGTGAAATTTTCGCTTGTCAATAAATTCATTATGAGTTTCTGGTAAATTTTAACTAAATCTGTTTGATTTCTGATTCGAGGTATTAGGCTGTTGTAGGATTAAAATGTGGGATCATAAATCCAATATTTTTTTTCGGATTTTCTATTATATGATCATGGTAGGGTGGGCGGACGCCGTCAAATACGTTGACAACTGGTATTGACTCGGTTTTTTTTTTTGTCCTTTTACATTTCTGCCTCTTTATTATAGGTCCTTTTGCCTGTTTATTTTCAATCTTGTTTCCGTTTAAATTCTCTATCAATATTTTAATTTTCTTTCATAGATTTAATTAGAATCTTCTTGTACACGCAAAAATAAAATTAAATTTGTAACGTAGCACAAGGTTACCGGGTGAAGAGAAGATTTGAACCACCCCATCGACGAGCAATAAGACCCGTGGAAAAGCGTGTACCTTCTCAAAATTTTATCCCAGTTTACCCCAACCATTTTCAAACCATTTGTTGCATGCTACAACTTTGAGGGAACTTACGCAGAGAGAATTTTTTCAGACGAATTTTAATTAAAATTTTCAGTAAGTGAATGACAAGTTTCTTAAATTTTATGAAAAAGCTTCATTATTTTTATGAAGCTCTTTTTAATAAAACTTTTTTAGGTGTATGAAATTTTTAATAAATAATATTTTTCATAAAAGTTTATCAAAAACGGCATCAATTTAATGAATTCCAGCGAAACTTCATTGAATGAATGTAAAAATTCATAAATAGCAAGTAGACAATTCTTTCAGTGTGCAGTTACAGATGTCAAATTCCACATAAATTTAAATTTTTAACTTTCAATTTGTGCTTTTAGGTTATTTTTTAAATTCAGTGCAACGGCTTCGGGTTCCATGGTATTCTAGTGGAACATGTTGTAGAATTGATGTGGGTGTGAACGGATTATAAAAGTTAGATTGGGAGAAGTTAAAAAAGTTAGAGTTCTTACAGAATTAATAATTCAATTGTGTGACACAGTTTTAAAACAAATGCAACATTGTCTTAAAGGCCATGGAAATATATTTTACATTAATTTTAATTTTTAATAGAAATAAAACAGAAATAAAACATTGTCTATTGGATTTCATAAAGCCTGCTCCAGCCAAACACGTCGTGTGTTTTGAAAAGTTTAAAATTAAGGCTTAAGGACCTCTTTCTTTTTAAAGAATTTGATGGTGTTTAGTTAGTATTTATTTTTCTAATCTTTTCTTGCAATTTTTTAGTCAGGGCTAAGAAAATGACGTTTTGGGGAAAAATAAAGGAAAAATTCCATATTAAAAATGTAACTGGTTAATCGACCTATTTTAACCGATTATTCGGGTCGCATAATTATTTGAGTTTTAAATTATTTGTTTCGACATTAACCGAAATAGAGGCGATTAATCGAGGAATCGGTTAATCGATTAACCGAATTGGAAACACTAAATTAAATACGTATGAGATACATCTGGAAAGTTGTCGAATAATCTCTACTTGAAGTACAATAATTTATGTTTATTAATTCTTTAAAATAAATAGATGTGTTATACGATAGATTTTGTATTATTTAGACTTTAAATTAATTTACTTTAACTGTCATTTTCTCTAAAGTTTTTGTTGATAAATACAAAAAAAATCGTATTTTTATATACAGGGTGGCGCAAAAGTAATGTAATAATGTGAAATGCCTACCATTTTGTTAGAAATGAAGAAAAATTGGTTCTGTTATCACGAAAAGTTTATTTGAAGATGTAAACTTTATCACATTAAGTTGAAAAAATTATATCGGTCAAATGACCACCTCCCCAGTTGATAAACATTTTTGCCCATATTACGGCATTTTGCATTGCTGCTCGCCAAACATCACCAAACAGTCACTTTAAGGGGATGCAATGGCTCTTCTTGCATTTCATGTGGGTTTTCTGTGCCCCACAAATGCATATTTTGTTTGTTAACATAACCACTTAAGTGGAAATGGGCTTCGTCGCTCATTATAATTTTATGATTTTTGCGTTAAAACAACAGACCGAAAATTGATCAAATAAGCATTAACAATAATTCCATGTTCTTCAGGTGTATATCGCTGCATTACTTGTTGTCAAATAATTCTCTATCTGTCTACAGCATAGATGTCAAAGCACAATGACATTTGACGCCATTTGCAAAAATTAAAGCACATTCCATTTGTGACATTACTTTTGCGCCACCCTGTATGAGCGAAAGTAGGTATATGAGCATATATGAACTCATTTATATCCATATATGATCATATACGGCCATATACACTCAAATTACGGATCCGAGCATATATGGAATCATATATTAACCCATATATTTAGTCATATATGTATCATCATATATGGCCATTTTCACCCGGGTTAACAATTATTTTAACTTAACAACCAAGGTTGGTTACCGTTATCGTTATAAAACCGTTATCGCTAAAATACCGTTTCAAATTGAATACCGTTATCGTTACCAATACCTTTAAAAAAATTTCCCAATACCGTTATCGTTACCGATAACGCTATTTTTATGGGTAGTTACCGGTATTTATTAATTTATATAAAAATGCCAATTTTTTTAACTTTTTTGCTTTATAATCCTGAGTTTTTTTTATAAAAAAAAATTTACAGATATTTTTAATTATTAAAACTACCAGCATTGAATTTGTAGATTATAATCCGTATTTTTAAGACTTAAAAATAAGAATATGCTATGTTTTTACTGGTTTATATATATTTGACGTAATTTTTAATACCGGTACGTACCGGTATTGCTGTTTCGATAACGGTATACCGTTACCGAAACAGTCTTAAATACCGTTACCTTTACCGTTACCGAAACTAATAAAATTCGATACCGTTATCCTTGCCGTTATTCGTTTCGGTAACCAACCTTGTTAACAACAAATATTGTGTTTTAAATTTAATTCTAAACTTTAATTCACGCTAACAACGTAGTGGGCTTCGCCCGCTAGTGTATATATATGACTAAATATATTTTTTTTAACCAGGTAGTCTAATAAAACACAACTATTTGCAAAGGTTTTAAAAAAATATTTTTAACTGATTATGGTAATAATTAAATATGTGAATTCAGGAAACCCAAATTCTCCTTTCCTATGGTTTCAGAATTTCATCCGAATTGAAATCGCAACTTTTCTGAAACAGAGGTGATTTTTTTGGTACCACAAAAAAAAAATATGTGACCACGCAGGAAGTTCTTCAAAGTTTGTGTCAATAAAAAATTATTGAAATCTGTAAAATAATTTTTCAATTCTTTACATCTCAATATAAATACCCAACATAATTTATACAAGGCTTTCTAAAATGCACAGAATTTTGCTACAGAAATTTTCTTCCCTACAGAAATTTTCTTAAGATAAAAGCCTTTAATATGAGTAATCTCAAATTTTGCACGAGAATTTGTTTACTTGTGAGTCTGCGCTTATAAACACCCATGGTTACGTCAACACCATTCATTATTAAAATCGTTTTTATTGGAAACAGAAATAAAATTGTGTGCCTGTAGTTTTCAAGACAACGAGACTAATTCAAAATTTCAAGAAACGTTAATGTTCCATAGTAGCAACAAGAACATCCGGATCTCTTGGTGATGGATCTGATTTATTATCGTCCCCCGCTGAAGATGGAGCATCATCTTCATCAGATCGAGTTGGAACTATGGCCGCTCCACGTTCTTTTGCCATATTTAAATAAAACATATTTTCGTCGTCATCTAATATTTTAAATGGTTGATTGTAGCCTACAATTGCTACAGAAATATTCTGAAAAAAATAAAAAATGTGATTCCTTCATATTTTTCAATATCTGTATATTTAACGTACCAAAAGCGGTGATTGATCATCTTTTCCGACAAGTTCATCATTTGGTAGAGATCCACGAATGGCTTGAATACCATGACAAATTAATTCATCCTTAGTGCATTCATTAAAGGTTTTCAAATGACGTTCTAAATATGTACGAGCGCTCTGAGAACGGGAACCAATTGACATGGCTTTGCAGTTAAAAAAGTTTGCCGATGGAACAACTTGGTAAATATGAGGTCCCATTTCATCGTAGCCAGCCACAAGCAAACCAACTCCATAAGGTCTTCGATCATAGCGCTGCGTAGTAGTTTGCATTTTGTTACCAAGATTTGTGATAATTCTGGAAACCGGATATGTTGTGTCGTAGGAGTACTTGTAATTAAGGCACTCTGTGCGAAGATAGCGACTTAATACCCGAGCATCTGCAGTAATGCCAGATATAGATATACCCAGATGATCATCAATAGGAATAATTTTTCTTTGCGACGATGACAACTCAGAAGAGGCTCTACGTAAAGCTACTAGGACGGCATAGTCTTTATTTTTTAAACCTACCGTAGCTGACCCTAGTTTCACTGCTTCCATAGCATACTCAACTTGGTGTAGACGTCCCTGTGGACTCCAAACAGTAACATCACTATCATATTGATTACGAAACTGTAAATAGCAAACTTTACAATGTATTATTCACATACAAAAGGCAATATCTATTACCATTATTTTCTTGACTTCAAAATGCTAACAAATCTGCAAAAGCAATGACAAACAATTTTTCTACACCTCCTCCAGAGATGTAATCCGACCCATTTTATACACTGGCGGCGGCATTCGTCAATATTGCAAGAGCCAGAATGATTTTCCGGTTTAACCTAGTGTCTTCAAATGCAATAAATTATATGATATGAAATGTCAAAACCATTGCAGTGAAACGTCAATATGATATCAATTGCAGAGTGGTGGAGAACACTTGACCATTTCATGGATAAGAAATATCATAGATTTTTCTTCGAAAAACACCAAATTTTATGAAACATTAATGTTTACCGACAAATAATAAAAAACTAAACACTAGGAATGGAAAAGTCTTTAGTTTTTTTATTATGTGTCGGTAAACATTAATGTTTCATAAATTTTGGTGTTTTTCGAAGAAAAATCCATGATATTTCTTATCCAAAACAACAACAACGAAAATAATTTTGTTGTTGCCTTGTGTGTTATTTTCAAATTTCTTTGCACATTTCATTGCATTTGACCTAGTGTCTTGACATGCAATAAAATGATAGCAAGCAATTGTCAAAATGCTCTCATCTCAAGTGAAGACACTCAATTTCAATTTTATTGCATTCCGTTTACGTACCGTTTTCGGTCCGTCATAAACGGAATCCAACTCCGTTTACGTACCGTTTTCCGGGTCCGTATACGGACCAGAAAACGGATTTTAAGGAACATCGAAACTGATTCGAATCCGTTGAAAGTCAGTCAATGACGGACCGTTTACGGACCGTTATGTCGTGTAAAAAACTGACAAGTCGTTGAAAGTCCGTAATTGACGGACCGTTTACGGACCGTTCCGTCGTGTAAAAAACGGACAAGTCCGTTGAAAGTCCGTCAATGACGGACCATTTACGGACCGTTATGTCGTGTATAACCGGAGTGACTCCGGACCAAAAACGGACTTGTATATCTATCTAAATTGACTAATTTTGAGTAAATTTTTTTTTTATTTTTAATAGATTTATTAGTAACGATATTATTTACATTTACACTATATTTAGTACCTCGGTTTACCTCTTTATCTAGCGCATCAATTCACGACAGTCACCCATAATATAATCGATCATCTACATTAGTGTTTCCAATTCGGTTAATCGATTAACCGATTCCTCGATTAATCGCCTCTATTTCGGTTAATGTCGAAACAAATAATTCAAAACTCAAATAATTATTCGATCCGAATAATCGGTTAAAACAGGTCGATTAACCGGTTACAATTTTAATATGGAATTTATCCCTTATTTTTTTCCCAAAACTTCATAATTTTCTTAACTTTAGCTCAAAAATTACAAGAAACATAAACACAAATATATTTATTTGTATTTAAGAAAATTCTATTTGTATTTTAAATTTGTCCAAATACATTTCAAAATTATTCACTTGTAATTAAAAATTTGTAATCTGTATTTCAAAATTGTAAAATTGCATTTAAAATAATTCCATTTGTATTTCAAAATTCTCCAAATGTATTTCAGAAATTTCCAAATGTATTTCAAAAGACTCTATTTGTATTCAAACATTTTCCAAATGTATTTAATAAAATTCTAATTGCATTTCAAATTTTTCTAAATGTATTTCAGAAATTTCTATTTTATTTTAAAAACATTTTTACAAACATGCCTGTTTTCTCTTTCGTAATGAATTATGAGACATGTACGTTAGTAAATATGCTTTTAAAATAAAAATATAAATTTCTGAAATAGATTTCTAAAAATTTGAAATGCAATTAGAATTTTATTAAATACATTTGGAAAATTTTGGAATACAAATAGAGTCTTTTTAAATTCATTTGGAAATTTCTGAAATACATTTATAAAATTTTGAAATACAAATGGAATTATTTAAAATGCATTTTGACAATTTTGAAATACAGATTTAAAATTTTTAAATACAAATGAATGATTTTGATATGTATTTGGACAATTTTCAAATACAAATAGAATTTTCTTAAATACAAATAAAATATTTTAAAATATATTTGTAATATGTACATATTTTAAAATATATTTGTATAATTAGTGAGGGCAGATATTATTCAGCCTCTAGTTCGATGTGATTGATATATTTGTATAATTTTGAAATACATTTGAAAATTTTAAAATTCATTTTGAACAATTTTGAAATGAATTTTGAAACGTTTTTATACAATTTTAAACAGTGTTTTGGACAATTTTGAATGATTTTTGGACAAATTTAAAACCTTTTGTAAAAATTTAAACAAATTTTGGATAATTTTGAAACATTTTAGACAATTTTGAAACCTTTTTAGGCCATTTTAGAATATATTTGGACAATTTTAAAACATTTTTGGACAACTTAAAAACATTTTTGGAGAATTTTAAAACATTTTTAAACAATTATGAAATATATTTGGAATTTTCTGAAATAAAATTGAAAAAGGTGTAGAATACAAGGGAACCCGTAACCGTTTCACTGAAATTAAATTTTTATTCGCATTTGTGACATTAATAATAACGAAATAACCTAAAGTTAACACAAAATTAAAGCTAAAAAATCAAAATTAAATGGAATTTGACATTTGTAACTGTACACTGAGAGAAATGTCTACATTCTATTTATGAATTTTTACATTGATTCAATAAAGTTTCGCTGAAGTTCGTACATTGAAAATTTTTATGAAGCTTTCCATACATTTTGTTAAGAAAACTTCATTAGTTTAGTGGAAATTTGCATTAAAACTGGAATAATAAAGATCCCTGTGAGTATGTTAGCTCAATTTTTGGATAATTTTGTTTATTGTCAATGGCCCTTAAAAACGGAAAAAAGACTGAGAAATTTAACAACTGTTTATGATATTCTTTAGTCTACTAACTCTACTATTCAGAACATTTTTTTTTGCAAATTTTTGTAGAGTAAATTGATATTTTGAATTAATTAATATTTTACTCAAATGGAACTAAATCTTTTTTTTTTTATTTCTTCAGAGGAGGAGGAAGAACTTTGGACAATAATTTTTTTAAATGAATAGAAAATCTACCTTTAGGTTATGCTGTTTTTTACTTACTAATTTTTAGAAAAAAAATCTAGTTTCAGCAGTTGTTTTTTTGCCATTTTTATCTAATTTTTGATAGCTTCAGCTATATTTTTAAATAAATTTTTCTATTAGTATAAGAAATGTTTCAATTTAGATAATCTCAGATTCCGAAACTTTCAACCTTAAGGTACATTTACACGCGAGAGAAAACTGCTAGAGATGGAGCAAAAACACTACAAAATAGCTAAACTCATTCAAAATAGAGCTAATTAGAGGTGATTTTTGTTTTATCTCTAGCATTTCTCTCTCGTGTAGATGTGATTTTTAATTTGAATTTTTTTTTAAATACATCGTGTTCATATGTCATGTTCATATTTAACAAAAACAGGAAGCTGTTAGTGTCTTTGTTGATAAAAAGTTAAGGAAATACATTAATTTTGCTTTAAACGATTAATCGATTAATCGCCAATTTTCTCGAATAACCGACCCGAATAACCGGTTAATCAATTTTAGTGATTTTTCGAATAATGCAATAACCGGTTAGCCGCCTATGTCGAATAATTGGAAACAGTAATCTACATGCAAAAGGAAAAATAAATTAGTTATGGTTTAATTGATTGTATTTACGATGGCGTTTTACTCGAAACAACAACAATTTACACACAATTTGGGAAAAATTGCGTAGCCGCGTTAACGTACGTGGAACAGAGCTTTTGTTATAAAAACAAACGATCTTACATAAACCACAAACCATTGTAAAACACGCACTAAATTTTATTAATCTTACTATCTAATATATGTATGCGACTTGATGATGTGTTGATTGTGTTGTGTTGGATATATTCTAGCTACCGCCACCAATTTATCACCACAAAAATTTTTCAAAGAATTTAATTGTTTTTATATTGAACACAAGTTAAAATCCATTAAGTCCGTATTTTACGGTACGGAAACGGAGTTAAAACGTATTGAACGTATTATGTTCGAAAATCCGATTAATGTTCCGTATACCAAACCCCCACCAAATGAGCTTCACCCATTTTGAGAAGATGGCGCTGTTCGCGCTGAATAAAATAGATAAATTCGAAAATTATCTCATTTCAAGGCAAAAATCGCCATAATTAAAATTTTCTAATCTCGAGTTTAGATGTTAGATTTCACTCGAATTTTCATTCAAAAAATTTAGGAGTAAAGTAATGTCTCAAAAGAAGAGTGTGGTATTACTAAAATTGTTTCTTTTTAGCCTTAACCACTGGTAAACATATTTTTTGAATAACTTATCTAAATTTTAACCAAGCATTTCTTCTAACCAATGCTAAAATTTAACCATAGAAATTTCTGTGGTTAAAAAACTTAACCAAGGCTATTTTAGAACAATTCACCCTACATAAGTTATTTTAATACATTAGACTTGTAATGATGATTATTAAAAAAATTTAAAGCACAGCTTTAACCAAACTTTGCCTAAGAATCGTTTATGACACATGTACGTATTTTCGATGTTCATTTCCCCCACTTTACCAAAACTTATAAAAATTGCATCAGTACTTAAAATCGTGCACAAATTTTTGCTATTTAGAATTTAGGTTTCTGTGATAGCTTACAGAAATTAGCCTCATATAAGGAAATAGGAAAAATTTATTTTTGTATTGGTTCAGGGAGCCAAAATCTGTCTTGAATAATTAAAACCAAAAATGGTGACAAATATTACAACAATTTGACACGAATTATACACCTCTACAAAATGAAAAGTCGCTGTTGGTAGAATCTTGAAACATACTTTTAGTATTTTACTTGCTGATTCCAAAACTCTATTCCGAATTCTCTATCACCTCTCAATTTTGAGAAAATCGTGATTAAAAACGCGAAAAATAGCTTTCTACGAATTTTAAAATACTATACAAAACGCATTCAAATAGCTTAAGACTTTTTGTTACGATGGTAGTAAAGAATGAATTTTGTTCTCTAAAATACATAGGACAACATTTTCTTAATTTGTGTACCGTTATAGGAAAAAATTCTTTTGAAAACCACTCTCAGAAAAACAATTGTTCCATCAATTTTGGGTAACTTGGAATCAGCGTATCAAATTCAAAATTAATCATATATTAAAGCTCAAGACTACTGAATAAAGTACAAGACTACTGAATTTAATTCTTAAATATAAAAAAGAGCATAGAAATCACTCTCGAATTTATGAAATGTGAACCAATCATGTTTTAAATATTTTAAAAGTATATGAGGAACCCCTGGACAACCCACAGTTTTGACTCGCAATTACAAAAAGATAAAAATCATGCACAGCGATTATTTTTCTACTCACTTTGATGTGCTGATCACATAAATTGCCTTAATTTAATAATCTATCACAAAATTTCCACTATTTTTTTTTAATTTTATGCGTGAAAGATTCACGCGTTTGTCTCGATTAGCACGAAATACTTATTAATAGTTCCAATAATCCACTTTTATTTTATAGACTTACCAAATGGATTTAATTAAATCACCTCTCGTAGTATGCAAAAAGACACAATCATTTTATAGCATTTAGCGACCGCGAATCTTAAAAAAAACGACGTGGTCAAGTGTATTATTTTTTTTACGACCAGAAACACATAAAAAATCGCGAGAAAAACTTTTAATTTTCACGTATTGAAAAAAAAAATTTTTGTTATTAATTTTTGTTTTTCTTTTTGTTTTTATTCTGACATTTCATACTAAGGTTAACTACCCAGAGTTAAAATATTGATAAGTTATTATGGTTAAATTTTCATAGGGATAAATATTTAGTATTGGTTAGTTACCCATGGTCAGAGCTTTGAAGAATTAATTCCTTAATTCAATTTTTCAATTCTGAATTAAAAATTCGATGAATTAATTCACTAAGTACCATATATTGAATGGAATTAATTCATATTTGCTTTCGTTCGATTTATTTTGTTCCGAATTAATTCAATTGCAATAGTTCTTTTTATTAAATCAAATGAATTAATTCACTGGTGAACACGTTCAATTTTATAAATCGAACGGAAAAAAAGTGAATTAATTCCTTACTGAATTAATTCCTTACTGAATTAATTCACTACTGTATTCGTTCAATTTCATTTTCGTTCAATGAATTTAAAAAAAATAAAATTACGTTCAGTGAATTAAGAAAAAATAGAATTACGTTCAGTGAATTAAAAAAAAAATAATAAGTTCACTGAATTGAAAAAAAAAATAAAATAAGTTCACTGAATTCAAAGCCTGTTTTCTGCCGTTCAGTAGAAGAAAACAATAACGTACAAATACAATTTTTAAATAAGCAATTTTGCAGCGTGTGCTAGTAAAAATAAACAAATTAGAAACCGGATGCTGTTTATCAACCTACATGATTCAAAAATAAAGCCTTTTACTATTAAAAATAAAAACTTTACTTTTATAGATAAATTTGGAAAAAAAATATAACTATTAATTTTTCAAACCAGTTATATAGTTATATTTTTTTCCAAATGTATCTATATCTGTAAAGTTTTTATTTTTAATAGTAAAAGGCATTATTTTTTAATCATGTAGGTTGATAAACAGCATCCGGTTTCTAATTTGCTTATTTTTACTAGCACACGCTGTAAAATTGCTTATTTAAAAATTTTATTTGTACATTATTGTTTTCTTCTACTGAACGGCAGAAAACAGGCTTTGAATTCAGTGAACTTATTTTATTTTTTTTTTCAATTCAGTGAACTTATTATTTTTTTTTTTAATTCACTGAACGTAATTCTATTTTTTCTTAATTCACTGAACGTAATTTTATTTTTTTTAAATTCATTGAACGAAAATGAAATTGAACGAATTCAGTAGTGAATTAATTCAGTAAGGAATTAATTCACTTTTTTTCCGTTCGATTTATAAAATTGAACGTGTTCACCAGTGAATTAATTCATTTGATTTAATAAAAAGAACTATTGCAATTGAATTAATTCGGAACAAAATAAATCGAACGAAAGCAAATATGAATTAATTCCATTCAATATATGGTACTTAGTGAATTAATTCATCGAATTTTTAATTCAGAATTGAAAAATTGAATTAAGGAATTAATTCTTCAAAGCTCTGACCATGGGTAACTAACCAATACTAAATATTTATCCCTATGAAAATTTAACCATAATAACTTATCAATATTTTAACTCTGGGTAGTTAACCTTAGTATGAAATGTCAGAATAAAAACAAAAAGAAAAACAAAAATTAATAACAAAAATTTTTTTTTTCAATACGTGAAAATTAAAAGTTTTTCTCGCGATTTTTTATGTGTTTCTGGTCGTAAAAAAAATAATACACTTGACCACGTCGTTTTTTTTAAGATTCGCGGTCGCTAAATGCTATAAAATGATTGTGTCTTTTTGCATACTACGAGAGGTGATTTAATTAAATCCATTTGGTAAGTCTATAAAATAAAAGTGGATTATTGGAACTATTAATAAGTATTTCGTGCTAATCGAGACAAACGCGTGAATCTTTCACGCATAAAATTAAAAAAAAATAGTGGAAATTTTGTGATAGATTATTAAATTAAGGCAATTTATGTGATCAGCACATCAAAGTGAGTAGAAAAATAATCGCTGTGCATGATTTTTATCTTTTTGTAATTGCGAGTCAAAACTGTGGGTTGTCCAGGGGTTCCTCACATACTTTTAAAATATTTAAAACATGATTGGTTCACATTTCATAAATTCGAGAGTGATTTCTATGCTCTTTTTTATATTTAAGAATTAAATTCAGTAGTCTTGTACTTTATTCAGTAGTCTTGAGCTTTAATATATGATTAATTTTGAATTTGATACGCTGATTCCAAGTTACCCAAAATTGATGGAACAATTGTTTTTCTGAGAGTGGTTTTCAAAAGAATTTTTTCCTATAACGGTACACAAATTAAGAAAATGTTGTCCTATGTATTTTAGAGAACAAAATTCATTCTTTACTACCATCGTAACAAAAAGTCTTAAGCTATTTGAATGCGTTTTGTATAGTATTTTAAAATTCGTAGAAAGCTATTTTTCGCGTTTATAATCACGATTTTCTCAAAATTGAGAGGTGATAGAGAATAGAGTTTTGGAATCAGCAAGTAAAATAGTAAAAGTATGTTTCAAGATTCTACCAACAGCGACTTTTCATTTTGTAGAGGTGTATAATTCGTGTCAAATTGTTGTAATATTGGTCACCATTTTTGGTTTTAATTATTCAAGACAGATTTTGGCTCCCTGAACCAATAAAAAAATAAATTTTTCCTATTTCCTTATATGAGGCTAATTTCTGTAAGCTATCACAGAAACCTAAATTCTAAATAGCAAAAATTTGTGCACGATTTTAAGTACTGATGCAATTTTTATAAGTTTTGGTAAAGTGGGGGAAATGAACATCGAAAATACGTACATGTGTCATAAACGATTCTTAGGCAAAGTTTGGTTAAAGCTGTGCTTTAAATTTTTTTAATAATCATCATTACAAGTCTAATGTATTAAAATAACTTATGTAGGGTGAATTGTTCTAAAATAGCCTTGGTTAAGTTTCTTAACCACAGAAATTTCTATGGTTAAATTTTAGCATTGGTTAAAATTTAGATAATTTATTCAAAAAATATGTTTACCAGTGGTTAAGGCTAAAAAGATACAATTTCAGTAATACCACACTCTTCTTTTGAGCCATTACTTTACTCCTAAATTTATTGAATGAAAATTCGAGTGAAATCTAACATCTAAACTCGAAATTAGAAAATATTAATTATGGGGATTTTTGCCGCTCCAATGTGTAATTGTATTTTTCAGTTCTGGCAACACAAGAGTAAGTAAAAAGAGCTTTTTCGAATATGCCTTGAAATGAGATAATTTTCGAATTTAGTCCAGCTACAGTGTTGATTTTGTACTAAAAACGCCGATTTTCAAACAAAAATCGTCGTGTTCGCGAACACAAGTTCGCTCGTTAAAACTTATAGGTCGCGAACATGTTCGCGAACACGACGATTTTTTTAGCGCTTTTCATCAGAGTTCTACACTTTTTAGTCAGTGATGGTATTTGAGAATTTTCGTTTGGTGCCTCAAAGATGCCAAAAAAGTGCCAAAAAAGCTTTAAGTGCCAAAAAAAAAAAAATTTAAGCAACATTTAATGTTTCAAAAAAATATGTTCAGCTTTTATTTCAAATATTTATACATTTAGTTACTTTAACCCTTAAATGCATGGTGTAGCCATTTGGCAACATACGAGTTTCTTAATAAAAAACGCCACTTGATGCATAAAACTCAATTTTTGGGCATTGGGGCCCTTTTTGCACAAAGTGCTCTTATAAACTATAACTCAGATTTTTTAAACAGTTATAGGAAAAATCTTGGTTTTGCTTCGTATGTTTGTGAAAAATCTAAAACACGCGATTTTTTACAAAAAGTGCAAAAATGTTAGTTAAAATATTTAAAGTGGTATTCTCGCAATAAGATAATTTTGGCAACAATAAATATATAATTAATATTTCATATATATTTTTTTGTTTCTTTCATACACGTTAAAATAATCACAATTTAGCTATTTGGCAAAAAAACCATATTTTTCAATAAAAATCAACTTTTTTTTAAATAATTTTTTTTGGTATTTTTCTGGAAATGTGCCTTTAGAAATCATATATAAAAAAATGGTTAAAATTGTAGAGATCATGCATTTAAGGGTTAAGTAAAAAGACAAAAAAAAGGCGGGCAACTTATCTAAAAAGTAACCCGAGTTTAACATTACCTACCGCAAATATTTTCATATAAAAATGCCATTCTTAACTATAGTAAAGCACTAAACTTACGTTATTTTAAGATAAGTTAGCAGGTCCAAGACTTTCAAAAAATTTTACAATTAAATTTGACAATACAATAGAATCAATTAAAGTTTTTCTAATTTTATCCCCGTTGCTTTTATTTTTAAATATCAAAATAATGATTACATTGTCCCCGAAGAACTGGAAGCTGGTCCAAAAAATTGTAGATATTTTTAGTGTAGCATTTGTTTTTTAATTTTGCTACCCCTTCTTAATAGGCGTGGCTTTTAATGAAAAACCAGCGATATCGACCTTTTATCAAATTATATAGAAATTTTCGTAAAAAGTGCCAAAATTCTATGGAGAGTGCCAAGGTGCCATTGAACATTCAATAGTGCCACAAATGGCACTTTTGTGCCACTTTTACCAACAGTGATCTAGAGTCAAACTAAAAAAGAACAGTCATTTACTTAAAATTTTATATACCAACCTTAATAAGCCATACCTTGTTGGGTTATAGTCAAGGTTGCCAATTTAGCCATTTTCCGGCTAGATCTAGCCATTCTAATTTCATCTACACTCAGAAAAGTTCTGCAGTTACTACATGACAGTTATTTGTGTAGTAATGCGGTTGTAGTTATTTTAACTACAATTGTAGTTAATTTACTTAGAGCAAAATATTTCAATTTTTTTGACAGTTATTTTTTCAAACTAACTACAAAAACTACCACATTGTAGTAACATTTATTTTATGCAGTTATTTTGAATTTTTTTTACAAATACTTATATTTTCAAGTGTGTGTGCACACACACGAAGCAATCAGGAGCATGTGTATGACGCGCTTGTTTATAAATTTCTAGTGAAAGAATATGAGTAGAACATGTTTTCTCTTGTCTTAGTCATAAAACAACGCCAAAGAGTGAGGACGCGTAATACGGAAAAGATTATTAAAAATTATTGTATTTATTTTCTTTCAGTTCTTTTATATTCTCATCTCTTGCTACCTGGAGAAAAAAAGGAAGCCAAACAACGCCATATTTCATCCCTCACAGACGGACATCTACAACAATATCTTACTAGTGAAAAATAAAAGTGACATTAGTGTAAATTTTGATTTCTCAATTTTAAATAGAATAAAATTAAGTTAGGAGTGTTTACATAAATTTGTTTTTTATTAAATTAATAATTTTTAAAATAACTTTTATTTATGTTTTTTAACTACATTTGCAGTTGTTTGTACAGTTTTACAATAATTTGCATGTATGTTGTTTCAATTGCATTTGTAGTCGTTTTTACTACATTTGTCAGTTGATTTTTAACAGTTAAAAATAACTTCATATTGCAGTTAATTTACCTGCAAATGTAGTCTACACCTTTTTAAGTGCAAATGCAGTTATTTTAACTGTCATTTGCAGTTGATTTTACTTACATAATTCCCTGAGTTTAGCCATAAAAAAATGGCTAGATTGGATCTAGCCGGAAGATTTAGCCATTCTATTTTGCCCTAGCCATTTTTTCTTTTAATGTTTTTCAGTTAATTTCATATAAAAGTGCTTGAATTTTTATGATTTTCAAAATTTTAGTACAAAATTTTAAATTTTTGAAATTTTTATTTGGGTTCACAGACACATGTAATTTTTACATTCGATTTGAAATCATGTTTTTTTGTAAAATTTTAATGAATATTTTAGAAATTCGGAAAACATTAAAATTTAAAGGCTACTTTCATTAAATTCGTGGTGGAACTCTTCATTATCACTGATTTATATTAAAGTTATTGTTTTTTAGCATTATTTTCCAATTTTAGCCATTTCTAGCCATTTTTTCTCCGTAATCTTGGTTATAGTGCCCATCGTGAGGCGGGTCGGGGTACATGTGATATACAGAAAAATTTCTAATTGTATCGTCTTTTAGATTTTGCAATCTCCGAGCTATTACAAGACTCCGTTTTTTGTAGGAATTTTTTAAAAAAATGTATTTTTTCTAAACAAAAAATTTTATATTCCAACCTTAATAAGCCAAACCTTGTTGGGTTATAGTGCCCATCACCATCGTAGGGCGGGTCGGGGTACATGTGATACACAGAAAAATTTCTAATTGTATTGTCATTTAGATTCTGCAACCTCCGAGCTATTACAAGACTCCGTTTTTTAAAGAGAATTTTTTAAAAAAATGTATTTTTTCTAAAAAAAAATTTTATGATCCAACCTTAATAAGCCAAATCTTGTTGGGTTATAGTGCCCATCATAGGGCGGTTCGGGGTACATGTGATACCAATGGCCTTGCATCTCTCTCAATATTTTTTATTTGAAAAAATATTAGGCGGCTTGGAGCAGGAACCAACTCCGACTGGTTAATCAGGGATGGAAAAGGCTCACTTAATCGGGCTCTTATACCAAAAAATGTTAGATCGCTCTTACATATTTAAAAATGTAAGTAACTGAAAAATAGCTTCCTCTTTGGCTCGTTAAAAAACATAAAAATTAAATATTTAAATATTAGCAAATATTAGCACAAATTGGGGAAAAAAAAAACATTTGCAAAAAGCGAAATTTTTGCAACAATATATTCGCTTGCAGAATGTCGATCGCTGATTACCTCTTTTAATTCATTTTCTGTACCATAAAGCCTTTTTCGAATTCCGCCGTTATTTTGCAATTTTTAAGTGCGGTTTTTTTAAATATATAACCTAGGGATTAAATATTTGTACCAAAAAGGCTTTTTTCGGATTCCGCTATTATTTTGCAATTCTTTACGTGCGTTTTTTTTTTTAATTTATAATCTAGGGGCTATAATACACATTTCAGACAACAAAGTTTGGTGGCTAGTTGCAAAAAAAAATCACGAAAAATAAAATTTGCAAAAAGGAAAATTTTTGCATCAATATATTTGTTTGCAGAATCTAAATCGCTGATTACGTTTCCTAATTAATTTTTTGTACCAAAAAGTCTTATTTCGCGTTCCGCTTTTATTTTGCAATTTTTTAAGTGCGGTTTTTAAAATTTATAATCTACGGAGCTAATGCCCATTTCATAAAACAAAGTTTGGTGGTTAGTTGCAAAAAAAGAAAATTTTGGCATCGTTTGCAGAATGTAAATCTTTTAATTAATTTTTACAACCCCAAAGCCTTTTCTCGCATTCCGATATTATTTTGCAATTTTTTACGTATGGTTTTTTAAAATTCATAATCTAGGGCTATAATAATGTTGGAATAATATAATTCCATAGTATAGTTCCATTCTTGATTTTTATAACTAAATTATTATTTTCCATCCCTGGTTACAATCGATGTTTTGAGTCATACAAAGGGCGCACATAAAGACCCTGCAAACATTTAAAAGATACCTTCCAAGAAGATATTAAAGCGATATCTTCTATTTGTCATTTGATTGAAAATAATCAAGTAGTATTTACTTTGAAATTGTCTTCCTTTTATCACTTGGAAGATAATTCGACGATATTTGGAAAAAAAATAATTCAAAAATTTTATCTTTTGTCATAACTTTTTATGACAATATATCGGCAATATCATCTTTGTATCATTTGGAAGATAAAGCAAATTTGTTTGAAATCTTTTATCAATTTGGAAAAAATTAAAACTAAATATGTACAAAAACAATCAAAAAATATATGGGAAATAAACTCGTGAAAAGTTAAGATTAATTGCGCGGGAAAAATCGGGTAAGATGAAATCAAAATAATTTATAAGTTGGTCAATGGATTATGTATGCAGATATTGTTTTTCAGGCTTAAATTTAATAATGAAAAAATTAAATCGTTTTTTTATTGTACTGCACTCAGAAAAGTTCTGCAATTACTACATGACAGTTATTTGTGCAGTAATGCGGTTGTAGTTATTTTAACTACAATTGCAGTTAATTTATTTAGAGCAAAATGTTTTAATGTTTTTGACAGTTATTTTTTAAACAAACTTCAAAAACTACTACATTGTAGTAACATTTATTTTATGCAGTTATTTTGAATTTTGTTACAAATACTTCAATTTTCAAGTGTGTATGTGTACGAAGTAAAGAAGAATGTATGTACGAAGCATTTGTTTAGAAATTTCTAGTAAAAGAATATGAGAAGAACATGTTTTCTCTTGTTTTAGTCATAAAACAACGCTAAAGAATAAAGGCGCGTAATACGGAAAAGGTTATATACTTTATTGAATTATTAACGGTGGGTCTCATACTTCTGGTTTAAACTTTAATTAATAGTTAACCCAAAAATTTGTTGTTGTTTTGTGTACATTTTTTTGACATTTTCTTTTGTTATACCCTACACCACTATGTGGTCAGGGTATTGTAAGTTTGTGCTGATGTTTGTAACACCAAAAAATATTGGTCCCAGACCCACCTTATAGTATACCGATCGACTCAGAATTTTTTTTTTATTTCGATTTAACGATGTCCGTCTGTCCGTCCGTCCGTCTGTCCATGCATTCCTGTGCGCACTCTACAGGTCGCAAATATTAAGATATTTTGATGAAACTTGGTACACCGACTTATGTCGGCCCAAGGACGAGCCCTATTGATTTTGGTTAAAATCGGTCCATGTTTAGACCTAAGGGGCAATTCTGTAACTTTTTAACGACAAAATTCGGTAGTTAAGTTGTCAGTTTATTATGAAAACTTGTCAATTTAACTACCGAATATTGTCGCTAAAAAGTTACAGAATTGCCCCTCTAGTGCCTATATAATGGTCATACCAAAATTATATTGTTTATACGCTGCATGTCGCAAATATTAAGATATTTTGATGAAATTTGGTACACCGATTTATATCAGCTCAAGGACGAAGCCTATTGATTTGGGTTAACACCGGTCCAGGCTTAGACCTAGTGCCCATATAAGGGTCCCCCCAAAATTATATTGTTTATACGCTGCAGGTTGCAAATATTAAAATATTTTGATGAAATTTGGTACACAGACCTATGTTGGCCCAAGAACGAAGCCTATTGATTTTGGTGAACATCGATCCATGTTTAGACCTAGTGCCCATATAAGGGTCCTACCAAAATTATATGTTTATACGCTGCAGGTCGGAAATATTAAGATATTTTACTGAAATTTGGTACACCGACCTATATCAGCCCAAGGACGAAGCCTATTGATTTTGGTTAACACCGGTCCATGTTTAGACCTAGTGCCCATATAAGGGTCCCAAATATTAAAATATTTTAATGAAATTTGGTTCGCTGACTCACATTATAGAAAATTTTGACACAAGTCCCTTTTTAACCCATTCGAATTTGGGATCCAAACATTAGTTCGCTTTAACCAGACTGGTGTAGGGTATTGTATAGTCGGCATGCCCGACTTTAACCTTTTTACTCGTTTTTAGTTAAGTTAAACCTACAGTATGAGACCCACCGTAAAATAATAAGGTAAGTTTTACAATGTAAAATATAAATTTATTTACGGGAATATTAAAATATATTGTATTTATTTTCTTTCAGTTCTTTTATATTTTCATCCCTTTCTACGTGGAGAGAAAGAGGAAGCCAAACAATATTTCATACCTCTCAGACGGACATCTAGAACAATATCTTCACAAATAAATAAAAGTGATATTAAGTGTAAATTTTTATTTCTGAATTTTAAATTTATTATAGAATAGAATTAAGTTAGGAGCGTTTAAATAAATTTGTTTTTTATTAAATTAATAATTTTTATTTATGTTTTTTAACTACATTTGCAGTTGTTTGTACAGTTTTACAATAATTTGCATGTATGTTGTTTCAATTGCATTTGTAGTTGTTTTTACTACATTTGTCAGTTGATTTTTAACAGTTAAAAATGACTTCATATTGCAGTTAATTTAACTGCAAATGTAGTCTACACCTTTTTAAGTGCAAATGCAGTTATTTTAACTGTCATTTGCAGTTGATTTTACCTACATAATTCCCTGAGTGTGGGAGTTTATTTAGCGATATCCCTTTTATCTTCCATATGAGTTATTGCTTTCATATTGCCTGGAAGTATTGTTTTAGTGTAACAGTTGTTTCCGACGAAGGAAACTTCCGGAATACGAAATTGATATTGCCGGCAATAAATGTTTTCTTCCTGGCGATATGTTCGGAGAATCTTCTTCGTATTGCCATGTTTGGTGGGTGATATTGGTTTGAGTATGTTCCTGTTCCAAGGCACATAATAGAACAAATGCTTTCTCAGTGTTAGAGAGTCCACCAATCTCTTTATTATGTATACTCTTTGGTGATACACAGAAAAATTTTTAATTGTATCGTCTTTTAGATTCTGCAATACCCGAGCTATTACAGGACTCCATTTTTTGTAGAAAATTTATCAAAAAAATGTATTTTTTCAAAAAAAAATTGTATATACCAAACTTAATAAGCCAAATCTTGTTGGGACGGGTCGGGGTACATGTGATACACAGAAAATTTTCTAATTATATCCTCTGTTAGATTCTGCAATCACCAAGGTATTACAAGACTCCAGGTTTTGTAGAGTATTTTTCAAAAAATGTATTTTTTGTTAAAAAAAATTTTATATACCAACCTTAATAAGCCAAATCTTGTTGGGTTATAGTGCCCACCGTGGGACGGGTCAGGGTACATGTGATATACATGAAAATTTTCTAATTGTATCGTCTTTTAGATTCTGCAATCTCCAAGCTATTACAAGACTCCAGTTTTTGTACAGAATTTTGCAAAAAATGTATTTTTTTAAAAAAAATTTTATATACCAACCTTAATAAGGGGTATATGTGATATACAGAAAAATTTCTAATTTTATCCTCTTTTAGATTCTGCAATCTCCAAGCTATATATACCAACCTTAATAAGCCAAATCTTGTTGGGTTATAGTGCCTATCAAAAATAGCGGGAGAGATGTTGAGATCTGAAATTTTCAGAAATAATTTCCACTATATTATTAAAATTTTATTTGTATATATACATATTTTTAAGTTATTTCGTAAAATTTTCAAATACCACGTGCTTTTGTTTACATATCTAGGCACCATATGCTTTTGTTTACATTTTAAAGCACCACGTGCGTTTTGTTTACATTTATAGCACCGCGTGCGTTTTGACCACGTGCTCAGAAATGTTACCAAGTTCTAACGATTACTCCACAAATTATACCAGATATGAATCAGCTGATTTGGGCAATATGGCCGACAGAAAATGAGCAAAGCAAAAGGCAAAAATTTAAGAAAAACACAAAAGATAAAGCACAATAATCTAAAAAGAGACAGATATATACAAAAAATGCGCAATACAAAATGTATGGAGATTTTATATGGTTATCTCCCTCTTGACTTGACTTCCATGTAAACGGTTCGAGAATACTTTTTTGACAACTGTCATTGGTTTCACATCTGGTATTAATCTGTGGATTACTCGTTAGCTCTTGTTAACTAAAGTATTGGATCTTGTTAAATTCATGGAGATTAATTTTTTGCGTGTGGGTTTACAGACGACAGTGAATTTAACAAGATCCAAGTACTTGAGATAACAAGATCCAAGTACTCGAGCTAACAAGATCTAACAAGTAATCATTAGTACTCCTATATAACAGCTGATTTTTGTGTAAATAACAAACAGCAGAGAAGCACGTGGTCGTTATAAATGTAAACAAAACGCACGTGGTGGTATAAATGTAAACAAAAGCACGTGGAGCTATAAATGTAAACAAAAGCACGTGGTATTTGAAAATTTTAGCAAATAACTTAAAAATATGTATATATACACATAAAATGTTAATAAAATCGCAAAAATATGTTTCATTTTGTAAAAAATATATAAAAATATATTTTTCTATACAATGTTCTACAGGGTATTATAAAATTCTAATTCATCCATATTTTTCAAAAATTCGTCAAAAATAGCGGGAGAGATGTTGAGGTCTGAAATTTTCAGAAATAATTTCCACTACATTTTCCTAAATCTGGACATACAACACATGCCTGAAATAATCCGGCGGGCGATACTACAAGACAACAAGATTTGGTCTACTGGGTTATTATGCACCAAAATAAAAGAAAAAAAATCATGTTTTTAAAAAATTCGTCAAAAATAGCGGGAGAGATGTTGAGGTCTGAAATTTTCAGGAATGATTTCCACTACATTTTCCTAAATCTGGACATACAACACATGCCTGAAATAATCCGGCGGGCGATACTACAAGCCAACAAGATTTGGTCTGCTGGGTTATTATGCACCAAAATAAAAGAAAAAAAATCATGTTTTTCAAAAATTCGTCAAAAATAGCGGGAGAGATGTTGAGGTCTGAATGTTTCAGAAATAATTTCCACTACATTTTCCTAAATCTGGACATACAACACATGCCTGAAATAATCCGGCGGGCGATACTACAAGCCAACAAGATTTAGTCTGCTGGGTTATTATGCACCAAAATAAAAGAAAAAAAATCATGTTTTTCAAAAATTCGTCAAAAATAGCGGGAGAGATGTTGAGGTCTGAAATTTTCAGAAATAATTTCCACTACATTTTCCTAAATCTGGACATACAACACATGCATGAAATAATCCGGCGGGCGATACTACAAGCCAACAAGATTTGGTCTACTGGGTTATTATGCACCAAAATAAAAGAAAAAAATCATGTTTTTCAAAAATTCGTCAAAAAAAGCGGGAGCGATGCTGAGGTCTGAAATTTTCAGGAATGATTTCCACTACATTTTCCTAAATCTGGACATACAACACATGCCTGAAATAATCCGGCGGGCGATACTACAAGCCAACAAGATTTGGTCTGCTGGGTTATTATGCACCAAAATAAAAGAAAAAAAATCATGTTTTTCAAAAATTCGTCAAAAATAGCGGGAGAGATGTTGAGGTCTGAAATTTTCAGAAATAATTTCCACTACATTTTCCTAAATCTGGACATACAACACATGCCTGAAATAATCCGGCGGGCGATACTACAAGCCAACAAGATTTGGTCTACTGGGTTATTATGCACCAAAATAAAAGAAAAAAAATCATGTTTTTCAAAAATTCGTCAAAAATAGCGGGAGAGATGTTGAGGTCTGAAATTTTCAGGAATGATTTCCACTACATTTTCCTAAATCTGGACATACAACACATGCCTGAAATAATCCGGCGGGCGATACTACAAGCCAACAAGATTTGGTCTGCTGGGTTATTATGCACCAAAATAAAAGAAAAAAAATCATGTTTTTCAAAAATTCGTCAAAAATAGCGGGAGAGATGTTGAGGTCTGAAATTTTCAGAAATAATTTCCACTACATTTTCCTAAATCTGGACATACAACACATGCCTGAAATAATCCGGCGGGCGATAGTACAAGCCAACAAGATTTGGTCTGCTGGGTTATTATGCACCAAAATAAAAGAAAAAAAATCATGTTTTTCAAAAATTCGTCAAAAATAGCGGGAGAGATGTTGAGGTCTGAAATTTTCAGAAATAATTTCCACTACATTTTCCTAAATCTGGACATACAACACATGCATGAAATAATCCGGCGGGCGATACTACAAGCCAACAAGATTTGGTCTACTGGGTTATTATGCACCAAAATAAAAGAAAAAAATCATGTTTTTCAAAAATTCGTCAAAAAAAGCGGGAGCGATGTTGAGGTCTGAAATTTTCAGGAATGATTTCCACTACATTTTCCTAAATCTGGACATACAACACATGCCTGAAATGATCCGGCGGGCGATACTACAAGCCAACAAGATTTGGTCTGCTGGGTTATTATGCACCAAAATAAAAGAAAAAAAATCATGTTTTTCAAAAATTCGTCAAAAATAGCGGGAGAGATGTTGAGGTCTGAAATTTTCAGAAATAATTTCCACTACATTTTCCTAAATCTGGACATACAACACATGCCTGAAATAATCCGGCGGGCGATACTACAAGCCAACAAGATTTGGTCTGCTGGGTTATTATGCACCAAAATAAAAGAAAAAAAATCATGTTTTTCAAAAATTCGTCAAAAATAGGGGAAGAGATGTTGAGGTCTGAAATTTTCAGAAATAATTTCCACTACATTTTCCTAAATCTGGACATACAACACATGCCTGAAATAATCCGGCGGGCGATACTACAAGCCAACAAGATTTGGTCTGCTGGGTTATTATGCACCAAAATAAAAGAAAAAAAATCATGTTTTTCAAAAATTCGTCAAAAATAGCGGGAGAGATGTTGAGGTCTGAAATTTTCAGAAATAATTTCCACTACATTTTCCTAAATCTGGACATACAACACATGCCTGAAATAATCCGGCGGGCGATACTACAAGCCAACAAGATTTGGTCTGCTGGGTTATTATGCACCAAAATAAAAGAAAAAAAATCATGTTTTTCAAAAATTCGTCAAAAATAGCGGGAGAGATGTTGAGGTCTGAAATTTTCAGAAACAATTTCCAATACATTTTCCTAAATCTGGACATACAACACATGCCTGAAATAATCCTGCGGGCGATACTACAAGCCAACAAGATTTGGTCTGCTGGGTTATTATGCACCAAAATAAAAGAAAAAAAATCATGTTTTTCAAAAATTCGTCAAAAATAGGGGAAGAGATGTTGAGGTCTGAAATTTTCAGAAATAATTTCCACTACATTTTCCTAAATCCGGACATACAACACATGCCTGAAATAATCCGGCGGGCGATACTACAAGCCAACAAGATTTGGTCTGCTGGGTTATTATGCACCAAAATAAAAGAAAAAAAATCACGTTTTTCAAAAATTCGTCAAAAATAGCGGGAGAGATGTTGAGGTCTGAAATTTTCAGAAATGATTTCCACTACATTTTCCTAAATCTGGACATACAACACATGCCTGAAATGATCCGGCGGGCGATACTACAAGCCAACAAGATTTGGTCTGCTGGGTTATTATGCACCAAAATAAAAGAAAAAAAATCATGTTTTTCAAAAATTCGTCAAAAATAGCGGGAGAGATGTTGAGGTCTGAAATTTTCAGGAATGATTTCCACTGCATTTTCTTAAATCTGGACATACAACACATGCCTGAAATAATCCGGCGGGCGCTACTACAAGCCAACAAGATTTGGTCTGCTGGGTTATTATGCACCAAAATAAAAGAAAAAAAATCATGTTTTTCAAAAATTCGTCAAAAAAAGCGGGAGAGATGTTGAGGTCTGAATTTTTCAGGAATGATTTCCACTACATTTTCCTAAATCTGGACATACAACACATGCCTGAAATAATCCGGCGGGCGATACTACAAGCCAACAAGATTTGGTCTGCTGGGTTATTATGCACCAAAATAAAAGAAAAAAAATCATGTTTTTCAAAAATTCGTCAAAAATAGCGGGAGAGATGTTGAGGTCTGAAATTTTCAGAAATAATTTCCACTACATTTTCCTAAATCTGGACATACAACACATGCCTGAAATAATCCGGCGGGCGATACTACAAGCCAACAAGATTTGGTCTGCTGGGTTATTATGCACCAAAATAAAAGAAAAAAAATCATGTTTTTCAAAAATTCGTCAAAAATAGGGGAAGAGATGTTGAGGTCTGAAATTTTCAGAAATAATTTCCACTACATTTTCCTAAATCTGGACATACAACACATGCCTGAAATAATCCGGCGGGCGATACTACAAGCCAACAAGATTTGGTCTGCTGGGTTATTATGCACCAAAATAAAAGAAAAAAAATCATGTTTTTCAAAAATTCGTCAAAAATAGCGGGAGAGATGTTGAGGTCTGAAATTTTCAGAAATAATTTCCACTGCATTTTCCTAAATCTGGACATACAACACATGCCTGAAATAATCCGGCGGGCGATACTACAAGCCAACAAGATTTGGTCTGCTGGGTTATTATGCACCAAAATAAAAGAAAAAAAATCATGTTTTTCAAAAATTCGTCAAATATAGCGGGAGAGATGTTGAGGTCTGAAATTTTCAGAAACAATTTCCAATACATTTTCCTAAATCTGGACATACAACACATGCCTGAAATAATCCTGCGGGCGATACTACAAGCCAACAAGATTTGGTCTGCTGGGTTATTATGCACCAAAATAAAAGAAAAAAAATCATGTTTTTCAAAAATTCGTCAAAAATAGGGGAAGAGATGTTGAGGTCTGAAATTTTCAGAAATAATTTCCACTACATTTTCCTAAATCCGGACATACAACACATGCCTGAAATAATCCGGCGGGCGATACTACAAGCCAACAAGATTTGGTCTGCTGGGTTATTATGCACCAAAATAAAAGAAAAAAAAATCACGTTTTTCAAAAATTCGTCAAAAATAGCGGGAGAGATGTTGAGGTCTGAAATTTTCAGAAATGATTTCCACTACATTTTCCTAAATCTGGACATACAACACATGCCTGAAATGATCCGGCGGGCGATACTACAAGCCAACAAGATTTGGTCTGCTGGGTTATTATGCACCAAAATAAAAGAAAAAAAATCATGTTTTTCAAAAATTCGTCAAAAATAGCGGGAGAGATATTGAGGTCTGAAATTTTCAGGAATGATTTCCACTGCATTTTCTTAAATCTGGACATACAACACATGCCTGAAATAATCCGGCGGGCGCTACTACAAGCCAACAAGATTTGGTCTGCTGGGTTATTATGCACCAAAATAAAAGAAAAAAAATCATGTTTTTCAAAAATTCGTCAAAAATAGCGGGAGAGATGTTGAGGTCTGAAATTTTCAGGAATGATTTCCACTGCATTTTCTTAAATCTGGACATACAACACATGCCTGAAATAATCCGGCGGGCGCTACTACAAGCCAACAAGATTTGGTCTGCTGGGTTATTATGCACCAAAATAAAAGAAAAAAAATCATGTTTTTCAAAAATTCGTCAAAAATAGCGGGAGAGATGTTGAGGTCTGAATGTTTCAGAAATAATTTCCACTACATTTTCCTAAATCTGGACATACAACACATGCCTGAAATAATCCGGCGGGCGATACTACAAGCCAACAAGATTTAGTCTGCTGGGTTATTATGCACCAAAATAAAAGAAAAAAAATCATGTTTTTCAAAAATTCGTCAAAAATAGCGGGAGAGATGTTGAGGTCTGAAATTTTCACAAATAATTTCCACTACATTTTCCTAAATCTGGACATACAACACATGCATGAAATAATCCGGCGGGCGATACTACAAGCCAACAAGATTTGGTCTACTGGGTTATTATGCACCAAAATAAAAGAAAAAAATCATGTTTTTCAAAAATTCGTCAAAAAAAGCGGGAGCGATGTTGAGGTCTGAAATTTTCAGGAATGATTTCCACTACATTTTCCTAAATCTGGACATACAACACATGCCTGAAATAATCCGGCGGGCGATACTACAAGCCAACAAGATTTGGTCTGCTGGGTTATTATGCACCAAAATAAAAGAAAAAAAATCATGTTTTTCAAAAATTCGTCAAAAAAAGCGGGAGAGATGTTGAGGTCTGAATTTTACAGGAATGATTTCCACTACATTTTCCTAAATCTGGACATACAACACATGCCTGAAATAATCCGGCGGGCGATACTACAAGCCAACAAGATTTGGTCTGCTGGGTTATTATGCACCAAAATAAAAGAAAAAAAATCATGTTTTTCAAAAATTCGTCAAAAATAGCGGGAGAGATGTTGAGGTCTGAAATTTTCAGGAATGATTTCCACTGCATTTTCTTAAATCTGGACATACAACACATGCCTGAAATAATCCGGCGGGCGCTACTACAAGCCAACAAGATTTGGTCTGCTGGGTTATTATGCACCAAAATAAAAGAAAAAAAATCATGTTTTTCAAAAATTCGTCAAAAATAGCGGGAGAGATGTTGAGGTCTGAATGTTTCAGAAATAATTTCCACTACATTTTCCTAAATCTGGACATACAACACATGCCTGAAATAATCCGGCGGGCGATACTACAAGCCAACAAGATTTAGTCTGCTGGGTTATTATGCACCAAAATAAAAGAAAAAAAATCATGTTTTTCAAAAATTCGTCAAAAATAGCGGGAGAGATGTTGAGGTCTGAAATTTTCACAAATAATTTCCACTACATTTTCCTAAATCTGGACATACAACACATGCATGAAATAATCCGGCGGGCGATACTACAAGCCAACAAGATTTGGTCTACTGGGTTATTATGCACCAAAATAAAAGAAAAAAATCATGTTTTTCAAAAATTCGTCAAAAAAAGCGGGAGCGATGTTGAGGTCTGAAATTTTCAGGAATGATTTCCACTACATTTTCCTAAATCTGGACATACAACACATGCCTGAAATGATCCGGCGGGCGATACTACAAGCCAACAAGATTTGGTCTGCTGGGTTATTATGCACCAAAATAAAAGAAAAAAAATCATGTTTTTCAAAAATTCGTCAAAAATAGCGGGAGAGATGTTGAGGTCTGAAATTTTCAGAAATAATTTCCACTACATTTTCCTAAATCTGGACATACAACACATGCCTGAAATAATCCGGCGGGCGATACTACAAGCCAACAAGATTTGGTCTACTGGGTTATTATGCACCAAAATAAAAGAGAAAAAATCATGTTTTTCAAAAATTCGTCAAAAATAGCGGGAGAGATGTTGAGGTCTGAAATTTTCAGGAATGATTTCCACTACATTTTCCTAAATCTGGACATACAACACATGCCTGAAATAATCCGGCGGGCGATACTACAAGCCAACAAGATTTGGTCTGCTGGGTTATTATGCACCAAAATAAAAGAAAAAAAATCATGTTTTTCAAAAATTCGTCAAAAATAGCGGGAGAGATGTTGAGGTCTGAAATTTTCAGAAATAATTTCCACTACATTTTCCTAAATCTGGACATACAACACATGCCTGAAATAATCCGGCGGGCGATACTACAAGCCAACAAGATTTGGTCTGCTGGGTTATTATGCACCAAAATAAAAGAAAAAAAATCATGTTTTTCAAAAATTCGTCAAAAATAGCGGGAGAGATGTTGAGGTCTGAAATTTTCAGAAATAATTTCCACTACATTTTCCTAAATCTGGACATACAACACATGCATGAAATAATCCGGCGGGCGATACTACAAGCCAACAAGATTTGGTCTACTGGGTTATTATGCACCAAAATAAAAGAAAAAAATCATGTTTTTCAGAAATTCGTCAAAAAAAGCGGGAGCGATGTTGAGGTCTGAAATTTTCAGAAATGATTTCCACTACATTTTCCTAAATCTGGACATACAACACATGCCTGAAATAATCCGGCGGGCGATACTACAAGCCAACAAGATTTGGTCTGCTGGGTTATTATGCACCAAAATAAAAGAAAAAAAATCATGTTTTTCAAAAATTCGTCAAAAATAGGGGAAGAGATGTTGAGGTCTGAAATTTTCAGAAATAATTTGCACTACATTTTCCTAAATCTGGACATACAACACATGCCTGAAATAATCCGGCGGGCGATACTACAAGCCAACAAGATTTGGTCTGCTGGGTTATTATGCACCAAAATAAAAGAAAAAAAATCATGTTTTTCACAAATTCGTCAAAAATAGCGGGAGAGATGTTGAGGTCTGAAATTTTCAGAAATAATTTCCACTACATTTTCCTAAATCTGGACATACAACACATGCCTGAAATAATCCGGCGGGCGATACTACAAGCCAACAAGATTTGGTCTGCTGGGTTATTATGCACCAAAATAAAAGAAAAAAAATCATGTTTTTCAAAAATTCGTCAAAAATAGCGGGAGAGATGTTGAGGTCTGAAATTTTCAGAAACAATTTCCACTACATTTTCCTAAATCTGGACATACAACACATGCCTGAAATAATCCTGCGGGCGATACTACAAGCCAACAAGATTTGGTCTGCTGGGTTATTATGCACCAAAATAAAAGAAAAAAAATCATGTTTTTCAAAAATTCGTCAAAAATAGGGGAAGAGATGATGAGGTCTGAAATTTTCAGAAATAATTTCCACTACATTTTCCTAAATCTGGACATACAACACATGCCTGAAATAATCCGGCGGGCGATACTACAAGCCAACAAGATTTGGTCTGCTGGGTTATTATGCACCAAAATAAAAGAAAAAAAATCACGTTTTTCAAAAATTCGTCAAAAATAGCGGGAGAGATGTTGAGGTCTGAAATTTTCAGGAATGATTTCCACTACATTTTCCTAAATCTGGACATACAACACATGCCTGAAATGATCCGGCGGGCGATACTACAAGCCAACAAGATTTGATCTGCTGGGTTATTATGCACCAAAATAAAAGAAAAAAAATCATGTTTTTCAAAAATTCGTCAAAAATAGCGGGAGAGATGTTGAGGTCTGAAATTTTCAGGAATGATTTCCACTGCATTTTCTTAAATCTGGACATACAACACATGCCTGAAATAATCCGGCGGGCGCTACTACAAGCCAACAAGATTTGGTCTGCTGGGTTATTATGCACCAAAATAAAAGAAAAAAAATCATGTTTTTCAAAAATTCGTCAAAAAAAGCGGGAGAGATGTTGAGGTCTGAATTTTACAGGAATGATTTCCACTACATTTTCCTAAATCTGGACATACAACACATGCCTGAAATAATCCGGCGGGCGATACTACAAGCCAACAAGATTTGGTCTGCTGGGTTATTATGCACCAAAATAAAAGAAAAAAAATCATGTTTTTCAAAAATTCGTCAAAAAAAGCGGGAGAGATGTTGAGGTCTGAAATTTTAAGGAATGATTTCCACTACATTTTCCTAAATCTAGACATACAACACATGCCTGAAATAATCCGGCGGGCGATACTACAAGCCAACAAGATTTGGTCTGCTGGGTTATTATGCACCAAAATAAAAGAAAAAAAATCATGTCTTTCAAAAATTCGTCAAAAATAGCGGGAGAGATGTTGAGGTCTGAAATTTTCAGAAATAATTTCCACTACATTTTCCTAAATCTGGACATACAACACATGCCTGAAATAATCCGGCGGGCGATACTACAAGCCAACAAGATTTGGTCTACTGGGTTATTATGCACCAAAATAAAAGAAAAAAAATCATGTTTTTCAAAAATTCGTCAAAAATAGCGGGAGAGATGTTGAGGTCTGAAATTTTCAGGAATGATTTCCACTACATTTTCCTAAATCTGGACATACAACACATGCCTGAAATAATCCGGCGGGCGATACTACAAGCCAACAAGATTTGGTCTACTGGGTTATTATGCACCAAAATAAAAGAAAAAAAATCATGTTTTTCAAAAATTCGTCAAAAATAACGGGAGAGATGTTGAGGTCTGAAATTTTCAGGAATGATTTCCACTGCATTTTCTTAAATCTGGACATACAACACATGCCTGAAATAATCCGGCGGGCGCTACTACAAGCCAACAAGATTTGGTCTGCTGGGTTATTATGCACCAAAATAAAAGAAAAAAAATCATGTCTTTCAAAAATTCGTCAAAAATAGCGGGAGAGATGTTGAGGTCTGAAATTTTCAGAAATGATTTCCACTACATTTTCCTAAATCTGGACATACAACACATGCCTGAAATGATCCGGCGGGCGATACTACAAGCCAACAAGATTTGGTCTGCTGGGTTATTATGCACCAAAATAAAAGAAAAAAAATCATGTTTTTCAAAAATTCGTCAAAAATAGCGGGAGAGATGTTGAGGTCTGAAATTTTCAGGAATGATTTCCACTACATTTTCCTAAATCTGGACATACAACACATGCCTGAAATGATCCGGCGGGCGATACTACAAGCCAACAAGATTTGGTCTGCTGGGTTATTATGCACCAAAATAAAAGAAAAAAAATCATGTTTTTCAAAAATTCGTCAAAAATAGCGGGAGAGATGTTGAGGTCTGAAATTTTCAGGAATGATTTCCACTGCATTTTCTTAAATCTGGACATACAACACATGCCTGAAATAATCCGGCGGGCGCTACTACAAGCCAACAAGATTTGGTCTGCTGGGTTATTATGCACCAAAATAAAAGAAAAAAAATCATGTTTTTCAAAAATTCGTCAAAAAAAGCGGGAGAGATGTTGAGGTCTGAATTTTTCAGGAATGATTTCCACTACATTTTCCTAAATCTGGACATACAACACATGCCTGAAATAATCCGGCGGGCGATACTACAAGCCAACAAGATTTGGTCTGCTGGGTTATTATGCACCAAAATAAAAGAAAAAAAATCATGTTTTTCAAAAATTCGTCAAAAATAGCGGGAGAGATGTTGAGGTCTGAAATTTTCAGGAATGATTTCCACTACATTTTCCTAAATCTGGACATACAATACATGCCTGAAATAATCCGGCGGGCGATACTACAAGCCAACAAGATTTGGTCTGCTGGGTTATTATGCACCAAAATAAAAGAAAAAAAATCATGTTTTTCAAAAATTCGTCAAAAATAGCGGGAGAGATGTTGAGGTCTGAATGTTTCAGAAATAATTTCCACTACATTTTCCTAAATCTGGACATACAACACATGCCTGAAATAATCCGGCGGGCGATACTACAAGCCAACAAGATTTAGTCTGCTGGGTTATTATGCACCAAAATAAAAGAAAAAAAATCATGTTTTTCAAAAATTCGTCAAAAATAGCGGGAGAGATGTTGAGGTCTGAAATTTTCACAAATAATTTCCACTACATTTTCCTAAATCTGGACATACAACACATGCATGAAATAATCCGGCGGGCGATACTACAAGCCAACAAGATTTGGTCTACTGGGTTATTATGCACCAAAATAAAAGAAAAAAATCATGTTTTTCAAAAATTCGTCAAAAAAAGCGGGAGCGATGTTGAGGTCTGAAATTTTCAGGAATGATTTCCACTACATTTTCCTAAATCTGGACATACAACACATGCCTGAAATAATCCGGCGGGCGATACTACAAGCCAACAAGATTTGGTCTGCTGGGTTATTATGCACCAAAATAAAAGAAAAAAAATCATGTTTTTCAAAAATTCGTCAAAAATAGCGGGAGAGATGTTGAGGTCTGAAATTTTCAGAAATAATTTCCACTACATTTTCCTAAATCTGGACATACAACACATGCCTGAAATAATCCGGCGGGCGATACTACAAGCCAACAAGATTTGGTCTACTGGGTTATTATGCACCAAAATAAAAGAGAAAAAATCATGTTTTTCAAAAATTCGTCAAAAATAGCGGGAGAGATGTTGAGGTCTGAAATTTTCAGGAATGATTTCCACTACATTTTCCTAAATCTGGACATACAACACATGCCTGAAATAATCCGGCGGGCGATACTACAAGCCAACAAGATTTGGTCTGCTGGGTTATTATGCACCAAAATAAAAGAAAAAAAATCATGTTTTTCAAAAATTCGTCAAAAATAGCGGGAGAGATGTTGAGGTCTGAAATTTTCAGAAATAATTTCCACTACATTTTCCTAAATCTGGACATACAACACATGCCTGAAATAATCCGGCGGGCGATACTACAAGCCAACAAGATTTGGTCTGCTGGGTTATTATGCACCAAAATAAAAGAAAAAAAATCATGTTTTTCAAAAATTCGTCAAAAATAGCGGGAGAGATGTTGAGGTCTGAAATTTTCAGAAATAATTTCCACTACATTTTCCTAAATCTGGACATGCAACACATGCATGAAATAATCCGGCGGGCGATACTACAAGCCAACAAGATTTGGTCTACTGGGTTATTATGCACCAAAATAAAAGAAAAAAATCATGTTTTTCAGAAATTCGTCAAAAAAAGCGGGAGCGATGTTGAGGTCTGAAATTTTCAGAAATGATTTCCACTACATTTTCCTAAATCTGGACATACAACACATGCCTGAAATAATCCGGCGGGCGATACTACAAGCCAACAAGATTTGGTCTGCTGGGTTATTATGCACCAAAATAAAAGAAAAAAAATCATGTTTTTCAAAAATTCGTCAAAAATAGGGGAAGAGATGTTGAGGTCTGAAATTTTCAGAAATAATTTGCACTACATTTTCCTAAATCTGGACATACAACACATGCCTGAAATAATCCGGCGGGCGATACTACAAGCCAACAAGATTTGGTCTGCTGGGTTATTATGCACCAAAATAAAAGAAAAAAAATCATGTTTTTCACAAATTCGTCAAAAATAGCGGGAGAGATGTTGAGGTCTGAAATTTTCAGAAATAATTTCCACTACATTTTCCGAAATCTGGACATACAACACATGCCTGAAATAATCCGGCGGGCGATACTACAAGCCAACAAGATTTGGTCTGCTGGGTTATTATGCACCAAAATAAAAGAAAAAAAATCATGTTTTTCAAAAATTCGTCAAAAATAGCGGGAGAGATGTTGAGGTCTGAAATTTTCAGAAACAATTTCCACTACATTTTCCTAAATCTGGACATACAACACATGCCTGAAATAATCCTGCGGGCGATACTACAAGCCAACAAGATTTGGTCTGCTGGGTTATTATGCACCAAAATAAAAGAAAAAAAATCATGTTTTTCAAAAATTCGTCAAAAATAGGGGAAGAGATGTTGAGGTCTGAAATTTTCAGAAATAATTTCCACTACATTTTCCTAAATCTGGACATACAACACATGCCTGAAATAATCCGGCGGGCGATACTACAAGCCAACAAGATTTGGTCTGCTGGGTTATTATGCACCAAAATAAAAGAAAAAAAATCACGTTTTTCAAAAATTCGTCAAAAATAGCGGGAGAGATGTTGAGGTCTGAAATTTTCAGGAATGATTTCCACTACATTTTCCTAAATCTGGACATACAACACATGCCTGAAATGATCCGGCGGGCGATACTACAAGCCAACAAGATTTGATCTGCTGGGTTATTATGCACCAAAATAAAAGAAAAAAAATCATGTTTTTCAAAAATTCGTCAAAAATAGCGGGAGAGATGTTGAGGTCTGAAATTTTCAGGAATGATTTCCACTGCATTTTCTTAAATCTGGACATACAACACATGCCTGAAATAATCCGGCGGGCGCTACTACAAGCCAACAAGATTTGGTCTGCTGGGTTATTATGCACCAAAATAAAAGAAAAAAAATCATGTTTTTCAAAAATTCGTCAAAAAAAGCGGGAGAGATGTTGAGGTCTGAATTTTACAGGAATGATTTCCACTACATTTTCCTAAATCTGGACATACAACACATGCCTGAAATAATCCGGCGGGCGATACTACAAGCCAACAAGATTTGGTCTGCTGGGTTATTATGCACCAAAATAAAAGAAAAAAAATCATGTTTTTCAAAAATTCGTCAAAAAAAGCGGGAGAGATGTTGAGGTCTGAAATTTTAAGGAATGATTTCCACTACATTTTCCTAAATCTAGACATACAACACATGCCTGAAATAATCCGGCGGGCGATACTACAAGCCAACAAGATTTGGTCTGCTGGGTTATTATGCACCAAAATAAAAGAAAAAAAATCATGTCTTTCAAAAATTCGTCAAAAATAGCGGGAGAGATGTTGAGGTCTGAAATTTTCAGAAATAATTTCCACTACATTTTCCTAAATCTGGACATACAACACATGCCTGAAATAATCCGGCGGGCGATACTACAAGCCAACAAGATTTGGTCTACTGGGTTATTATGCACCAAAATAAAAGAAAAAAAATCATGTTTTTCAAAAATTCGTCAAAAATAGCGGGAGAGATGTTGAGGTCTGAAATTTTCAGGAATGATTTCCACTACATTTTCCTAAATCTGGACATACAACACATGCCTGAAATAATCCGGCGGGCGATACTACAAGCCAACAAGATTTGGTCTACTGGGTTATTATGCACCAAAATAAAAGAAAAAAAATCATGTTTTTCAAAAATTCGTCAAAAATAACGGGAGAGATGTTGAGGTCTGAAATTTTCAGGAATGATTTCCACTGCATTTTCTTAAATCTGGACATACAACACATGCCTGAAATAATCCGGCGGGCGCTACTACAAGCCAACAAGATTTGGTCTGCTGGGTTATTATGCACCAAAATAAAAGAAAAAAAATCATGTCTTTCAAAAATTCGTCAAAAATAGCGGGAGAGATGTTGAGGTCTGAAATTTTCAGAAATGATTTCCACTACATTTTCCTAAATCTGGACATACAACACATGCCTGAAATGATCCGGCGGGCGATACTACAAGCCAACAAGATTTGGTCTGCTGGGTTATTATGCACCAAAATAAAAGAAAAAAAATCATGTTTTTCAAAAATTCGTCAAAAATAGCGGGAGAGATGTTGAGGTCTGAAATTTTCAGGAATGATTTCCACTACATTTTCCTAAATCTGGACATACAACACATGCCTGAAATGATCCGGCGGGCGATACTACAAGCCAACAAGATTTGGTCTGCTGGGTTATTATGCACCAAAATAAAAGAAAAAAAATCATGTTTTTCAAAAATTCGTCAAAAATAGCGGGAGAGATGTTGAGGTCTGAAATTTTCAGGAATGATTTCCACTGCATTTTCTTAAATCTGGACATACAACACATGCCTGAAATAATCCGGCGGGCGCTACTACAAGCCAACAAGATTTGGTCTGCTGGGTTATTATGCACCAAAATAAAAGAAAAAAAATCATGTTTTTCAAAAATTCGTCAAAAAAAGCGGGAGAGATGTTGAGGTCTGAATTTTTCAGGAATGATTTCCACTACATTTTCCTAAATCTGGACATACAACACATGCCTGAAATAATCCGGCGGGCGATACTACAAGCCAACAAGATTTGGTCTGCTGGGTTATTATGCACCAAAATAAAAGAAAAAAAATCATGTTTTTCAAAAATTCGTCAAAAATAGCGGGAGAGATGTTGAGGTCTGAAATTTTCAGGAATGATTTCCACTACATTTTCCTAAATCTGGACATACAATACATGCCTGAAATAATCCGGCGGGCGATACTACAAGCCAACAAGATTTGGTCTGCTGGGTTATTATGCACCAAAATAAAAGAAAAAAAATCATGTTTTTCAAAAATTCGTCAAAAATAGCGGGAGAGATGTTGAGGTCTGAATGTTTCAGAAATAATTTCCACTACATTTTCCTAAATCTGGACATACAACACATGCCTGAAATAATCCGGCGGGCGATACTACAAGCCAACAAGATTTAGTCTGCTGGGTTATTATGCACCAAAATAAAAGAAAAAAAATCATGTTTTTCAAAAATTCGTCAAAAAAAGCGGGAGAGATGTTGAGGTCTGAATTTTACAGGAATGATTTCCACTACATTTTCCTAAATCTGGACATACAACACATGCCTGAAATAATCCGGCGGGCGATACTACAAGCCAACAAGATTTGGTCTGCTGGGTTATTATGCACCAAAATAAAAGAAAAAAAATCATGTTTTTCAAAAATTCGTCAAAAAAAGCGGGAGAGATGTTGAGGTCTGAATTTTACAGGAATGATTTCCACTACATTTTCCTAAATCTGGACATACAACACATGCCTGAAATAATCCGGCGGGCGATACTACAAGCCAACAAGATTTGGTCTGCTGGGTTATTATGCACCAAAATAAAAGAAAAAAAATCATGTTTTTCAAAAATTCGTCAAAAAAAGCGGGAGAGATGTTGAGGTCTGAAATTTTAAGGAATGATTTCCACTACATTTTCCTAAATCTAGACATACAACACATGCCTGAAATAATCCGGCGGGCGATACTACAAGCCAACAAGATTTGGTCTGCTGGGTTATTATGCACCAAAATAAAAGAAAAAAAATCATGTCTTTCAAAAATTCGTCAAAAATAGCGGGAGAGATGTTGAGGTCTGAAATTTTCAGAAATAATTTCCACTACATTTTCCTAAATCTGGACATACAACACATGCCTAAAATAATCCGGCGGGCGATACTACAAGCCAACAAGATTTGGTCTACTGGGTTATTATGCACCAAAATAAAAGAAAAAAAATCATGTTTTTCAAAAATTCGTCAAAAATAGCGGGAGAGATGTTGAGGTCTGAAATTTTCAGGAATGATTTCCACTACATTTTCCTAAATCTGGACATACAACACATGCCTGAAATAATCCGGCGGGCGATACTACAAGCCAACAAGATTTGGTCTACTGGGTTATTATGCACCAAAATAAAAGAAAAAAAATCATGTTTTTCAAAAATTCGTCAAAAATAACGGGAGAGATGTTGAGGTCTGAAATTTTCAGGAATGATTTCCACTGCATTTTCTTAAATCTGGACATACAACACATGCCTGAAATAATCCGGCGGGCGCTACTACAAGCCAACAAGATTTGGTCTGCTGGGTTATTATGCACCAAAATAAAAGAAAAAAAATCATGTCTTTCAAAAATTCGTCAAAAATAGCGGGAGAGATGATGAGGTCTGAAATTTTCAGAAATGATTTCCACTACATTTTCCTAAATCTGGACATACAACACATGCCTGAAATGATCCGGCGGGCGATACTACAAGCCAACAAGATTTGGTCTGCTGGGTTATTATGCACCAAAATAAAAGAAAAAAAATCATGTTTTTCAAAAATTCGTCAAAAATAGCGGGAGAGATGTTGAGGTCTGAAATTTTCAGGAATGATTTCCACTACATTTTCCTAAATCTGGACATACAACACATGCCTGAAATGATCCGGCGGGCGATACTACAAGCCAACAAGATTTGGTCTGCTGGGTTATTATGCACCAAAATAAAAGAAAAAAAATCATGTTTTTCAAAAATTCGTCAAAAATAGCGGGAGAGATGTTGAGGTCTGAAATTTTCAGGAATGATTTCCACTGCATTTTCTTAAATCTGGACATACAACACATGCCTGAAATAATCCGGCGGGCGCTACTACAAGCCAACAAGATTTGGTCTGCTGGGTTATTATGCACCAAAATAAAAGAAAAAAAATCATGTTTTTCAAAAATTCGTCAAAAAAAGCGGGAGAGATGTTGAGGTCTGAATTTTTCAGGAATGATTTCCACTACATTTTCCTAAATCTGGACATACAACACATGCCTGAAATAATCCGGCGGGCGATACTACAAGCCAACAAGATTTGGTCTGCTGGGTTATTATGCACCAAAATAAAAGAAAAAAAATCATGTTTTTAAAAAATTCGTCAAAAATAGCGGGAGAGATGTTGAGGTCTGAAATTTTCAGGAATGATTTCCACTACATTTTCCTAAATCTGGACATACAATACATGCCTGAAATAATCCGGCGGGCGATACTACAAGCCAACAAGATTTGGTCTGCTGGGTTATTATGCACCAAAATAAAAGAAAAAAAATCATGTTTTTCAAAAATTCGTCAAAAATAGCGGGAGAGATGTTGAGGTCTGAATGTTTCAGAAATAATTTCCACTACATTTTCCTAAATCTGGACATACAACACATGCCTGAAATAATCCGGCGGGCGATACTACAAGCCAACAAGATTTAGTCTGCTGGGTTATTATGCACCAAAATAAAAGAAAAAAAATCATGTTTTTCAAAAATTCGTCAAAAATAGCGGGAGAGATGTTGAGGTCTGAAATTTTCACAAATAATTTCCACTACATTTTCCTAAATCTGGACATACAACACATGCATGAAATAATCCGGCGGGCGATACTACAAGCCAACAAGATTTGGTCTACTGGGTTATTATGCACCAAAATAAAAGAAAAAAATCATGTTTTTCAAAAATTCGTCAAAAAAAGCGGGAGCGATGTTGAGGTCTGAAATTTTCAGGAATGATTTCCACTACATTTTCCTAAATCTGGACATACAACACATGCCTGAAATAATCCGGCGGGCGATACTACAAGCCAACAAGATTTGGTCTGCTGGGTTATTATGCACCAAAATAAAAGAAAAAAAATCATGTTTTTCAAAAATTCGTCAAAAATAGCGGGAGAGATGTTGAGGTCTGAAATTTTCAGAAATAATTTCCACTACATTTTCCTAAATCTGGACATACAACACATGCCTGAAATAATCCGGCGGGCGATACTACAAGCCAACAAGATTTGGTCTACTGGGTTATTATGCACCAAAATAAAAGAGAAAAAATCATGTTTTTCAAAAATTCGTCAAAAATAGCGGGAGAGATGTTGAGGTCTGAAATTTTCAGGAATGATTTCCACTACATTTTCCTAAATCTGGACATACAACACATGCCTGAAATAATCCGGCGGGCGATACTACAAGCCAACAAGATTTGGTCTGCTGGGTTATTATGCACCAAAATAAAAGAAAAAAAATCATGTTTTTCAAAAATTCGTCAAAAATAGCGGGAGAGATGTTGAGGTCTGAAATTTTCAGAAATAATTTCCACTACATTTTCCTAAATCTGGACATACAACACATGCCTGAAATAATCCGGCGGGCGATACTACAAGCCAACAAGATTTGGTCTGCTGGGTTATTATGCACCAAAATAAAAGAAAAAAAATCATGTTTTTCAAAAATTCGTCAAAAATAGCGGGAGAGATGTTGAGGTCTGAAATTTTCAGAAATAATTTCCACTACATTTTCCTAAATCTGGACATGCAACACATGCATGAAATAATCCGGCGGGCGATACTACAAGCCAACAAGATTTGGTCTACTGGGTTATTATGCACCAAAATAAAAGAAAAAAATCATGTTTTTCAGAAATTCGTCAAAAAAAGCGGGAGCGATGTTGAGGTCTGAAATTTTCAGAAATGATTTCCACTACATTTTCCTAAATCTGGACATACAACACATGCCTGAAATAATCCGGCGGGCGATACTACAAGCCAACAAGATTTGGTCTGCTGGGTTATTATGCACCAAAATAAAAGAAAAAAAATCATGTTTTTCAAAAATTCGTCAAAAATAGGGGAAGAGATGTTGAGGTCTGAAATTTTCAGAAATAATTTGCACTACATTTTCCTAAATCTGGACATACAACACATGCCTGAAATAATCCGGCGGGCGATACTACAAGCCAACAAGATTTGGTCTGCTGGGTTATTATGCACCAAAATAAAAGAAAAAAAATCATGTTTTTCACAAATTCGTCAAAAATAGCGGGAGAGATGTTGAGGTCTGAAATTTTCAGAAATAATTTCCACTACATTTTCCGAAATCTGGACATACAACACATGCCTGAAATAATCCGGCGGGCGATACTACAAGCCAACAAGATTTGGTCTGCTGGGTTATTATGCACCAAAATAAAAGAAAAAAAATCATGTTTTTCAAAAATTCGTCAAAAATAGCGGGAGAGATGTTGAGGTCTGAAATTTTCAGAAACAATTTCCACTACATTTTCCTAAATCTGGACATACAACACATGCCTGAAATAATCCTGCGGGCGATACTACAAGCCAACAAGATTTGGTCTGCTGGGTTATTATGCACCAAAATAAAAGAAAAAAAATCATGTTTTTCAAAAATTCGTCAAAAATAGGGGAAGAGATGTTGAGGTCTGAAATTTTCAGAAATAATTTCCACTACATTTTCCTAAATCTGGACATACAACACATGCCTGAAATAATCCGGCGGGCGATACTACAAGCCAACAAGATTTGGTCTGCTGGGTTATTATGCACCAAAATAAAAGAAAAAAAATCACGTTTTTCAAAAATTCGTCAAAAATAGCGGGAGAGATGTTGAGGTCTGAAATTTTCAGGAATGATTTCCACTACATTTTCCTAAATCTGGACATACAACACATGCCTGAAATGATCCGGCGGGCGATACTACAAGCCAACAAGATTTGATCTGCTGGGTTATTATGCACCAAAATAAAAGAAAAAAAATCATGTTTTTCAAAAATTCGTCAAAAATAGCGGGAGAGATGTTGAGGTCTGAAATTTTCAGGAATGATTTCCACTGCATTTTCTTAAATCTGGACATACAACACATGCCTAAAATAATCCGGCGGGCGCTACTACAAGCCAACAAGATTTGGTCTGCTGGGTTATTATGCACCAAAATAAAAGAAAAAAAATCATGTTTTTCAAAAATTCGTCAAAAAAAGCGGGAGAGATGTTGAGGTCTGAATTTTTCAGGAATGATTTCCACTACATTTTCCTAAATCTGGACATACAACACATGCCTGAAATAATCCGGCGGGCGATACTACAAGCCAACAAGATTTGGTCTGCTGGGTTATTATGCACCAAAATAAAAGAAAAAAAATCATGTTTTTCAAAAATTCGTCAAAAATAGCGGGAGAGATGTTGAGGTCTGAAATTTTCAGGAATGATTTCCACTGCATTTTCTTAAATCTGGACATACAACACATGCCTGAAATAATCCGGCGGGCGCTACTACAAGCCAACAAGATTTGGTCTGCTGGGTTATTATGCACCAAAATAAAAGAAAAAAAATCATGTTTTTCACAAATTCGTCAAAAATAGCGGGAGAGATGTTGAGGTCTGAAATTTTCAGAAATAATTTCCACTACATTTTCCTAAATCTGGACATACAACACATGCATGAAATAATCCGGCGGGCGATACTACAAGCCAACAAGATTTGGTCTACTGGGTTATTATGCACCAAAATAAAAGAAAAAAATCATGTTTTTCAGAAATTCGTCAAAAAAAGCGGGAGCGATGTTGAGGTCTGAAATTTTCAGGAATGATTTCCACTGCATTTTCTTAAATCTGGACATACAACACATGCCTGAAATAATCCGGCGGGCGCTACTACAAGCCAACAAGATTTGGTCTGCTGGGTTATTATGCACCAAAATAAAAGAAAAAAAATCATGTTTTTCAAAAATTCGTCAAAAAAAGCGGGAGAGATGTTGAGGTCTGAATTTTTCAGGAATGATTTCCACTACATTTTCCTAAATCTGGACATACAACACATGCCTGAAATAATCCGGCGGGCGATACTACAAGCCAACAAGATTTGGTCTGCTGGGTTATTATGCACCAAAATAAAAGAAAAAAAATCATGTTTTTCAAAAATTCGTCAAAAATAGCGGGAGAGATGTTGAGGTCTGAAATTTTCAGGAATGATTTCCCCTACATTTTCCTAAATCTGGACATACAATACATGCCTGAAATAATCCGGCGGGCGATACTACAAGCCAACAAGATTTGGTCTGCTGGGTTATTATGCACCAAAATAAAAGAAAAAAAATCATGTTTTTCAAAAATTCGTCAAAAATAGCGGGAGAGATGTTGAGGTCTGAATGTTTCAGAAATAATTTCCACTACATTTTCCTAAATCTGGACATACAACACATGCCTGAAATAATCCGGCGGGCGATACTACAAGCCAACAAGATTTAGTCTGCTGGGTTATTATGCACCAAAATAAAAGAAAAAAAATCATGTTTTTCAAAAATTCGTCAAAAATAGCGGGAGAGATGTTGAGGTCTGAAATTTTCACAAATAATTTCCACTACATTTTCCTAAATCTGGACATACAACACATGCATGAAATAATCCGGCGGGCGATACTACAAGCCAACAAGATTTGGTCTACTGGGTTATTATGCACCAAAATAAAAGAAAAAAATCATGTTTTTCAAAAATTCGTCAAAAAAAGCGGGAGCGATGTTGAGGTCTGAAATTTTCAGGAATGATTTCCACTACATTTTCCTAAATCTGGACATACAACACATGCCTGAAATAATCCGGCGGGCGATACTACAAGCCAACAAGATTTGGTCTGCTGGGTTATTATGCACCAAAATAAAAGAAAAAAAATCATGTTTTTCAAAAATTCGTCAAAAATAGCGGGAGAGATGTTGAGGTCTGAAATTTTCAGAAATAATTTCCACTACATTTTCCTAAATCTGGACATACAACACATGCCTGAAATAATCCGGCGGGCGATACTACAAGCCAACAAGATTTGGTCTACTGGGTTATTATGCACCAAAATAAAAGAGAAAAAATCATGTTTTTCAAAAATTCGTCAAAAATAGCGGGAGAGATGTTGAGGTCTGAAATTTTCAGGAATGATTTCCACTACATTTTCCTAAATCTGGACATACAACACATGCCTGAAATAATCCGGCGGGCGATACTACAAGCCAACAAGATTTGGTCTGCTGGGTTATTATGCACCAAAATAAAAGAAAAAAAATCATGTTTTTCAAAAATTCGTCAAAAATAGCGGGAGAGATGTTGAGGTCTGAAATTTTCAGAAATAATTTCCACTACATTTTCCTAAATCTGGACATACAACACATGCCTGAAATAATCCGGCGGGCGATACTACAAGCCAACAAGATTTGGTCTGCTGGGTTATTATGCACCAAAATAAAAGAAAAAAAATCATGTTTTTCAAAAATTCGTCAAAAATAGCGGGAGAGATGTTGAGGTCTGAAATTTTCAGAAATAATTTCCACTACATTTTCCTAAATCTGGACATACAACACATGCATGAAATAATCCGGCGGGCGATACTACAAGCCAACAAGATTTGGTCTACTGGGTTATTATGCACCAAAATAAAAGAAAAAAATCATGTTTTTCAGAAATTCGTCAAAAAAAGCGGGAGCGATGTTGAGGTCTGAAATTTTCAGAAATGATTTCCACTACATTTTCCTAAATCTGGACATACAACACATGCCTGAAATAATCCGGCGGGCGATACTACAAGCCAACAAGATTTGGTCTGCTGGGTTATTATGCACCAAAATAAAAGAAAAAAAATCATGTTTTTCAAAAATTCGTCAAAAATAGGGGAAGAGATGTTGAGGTCTGAAATTTTCAGAAATAATTTGCACTACATTTTCCTAAATCTGGACATACAACACATGCCTGAAATAATCCGGCGGGCGATACTACAAGCCAACAAGATTTGGTCTGCTGGGTTATTATGCACCAAAATAAAAGAAAAAAAATCATGTTTTTCACAAATTCGTCAAAAATAGCGGGAGAGATGTTGAGGTCTGAAATTTTCAGAAATAATTTCCACTACATTTTCCTAAATCTGGACATACAACACATGCCTGAAATAATCCGGCGGGCGATACTACAAGCCAACAAGATTTGGTCTGCTGGGTTATTATGCACCAAAATAAAAGAAAAAAAATCATGTTTTTCAAAAATTCGTCAAAAATAGCGGGAGAGATGTTGAGGTCTGAAATTTTCAGAAACAATTTCCACTACATTTTCCTAAATCTGGACATACAACACATGCCTGAAATAATCCTGCGGGCGATACTACAAGCCAACAAGATTTGGTCTGCTGGGTTATTATGCACCAAAATAAAAGAAAAAAAATCATGTTTTTCAAAAATTCGTCAAAAATAGGGGAAGAGATGTTGAGGTCTGAAATTTTCAGAAATAATTTCCACTACATTTTCCTAAATCTGGACATACAACACATGCCTGAAATAATCCGGCGGGCGATACTACAAGCCAACAAGATTTGGTCTGCTGGGTTATTATGCACCAAAATAAAAGAAAAAAAATCACGTTTTTCAAAAATTCGTCAAAAATAGCGGGAGAGATGTTGAGGTCTGAAATTTTCAGGAATGATTTCCACTACATTTTCCTAAATCTGGACATACAACACATGCCTGAAATGATCCGGCGGGCGATACTACAAGCCAACAAGATTTGATCTGCTGGGTTATTATGCACCAAAATAAAAGAAAAAAAATCATGTTTTTCAAAAATTCGTCAAAAATAGCGGGAGAGATGTTGAGGTCTGAAATTTTCAGGAATGATTTCCACTGCATTTTCTTAAATCTGGACATACAACACATGCCTGAAATAATCCGGCGGGCGCTACTACAAGCCAACAAGATTTGGTCTGCTGGGTTATTATGCACCAAAATAAAAGAAAAAAAATCATGTTTTTCAAAAATTCGTCAAAAAAAGCGGGAGAGATGTTGAGGTCTGAATTTTACAGGAATGATTTCCACTACATTTTCCTAAATCTGGACATACAACACATGCCTGAAATAATCCGGCGGGCGATACTACAAGCCAACAAGATTTGGTCTGCTGGGTTATTATGCACCAAAATAAAAGAAAAAAAATCATGTTTTTCAAAAATTCGTCAAAAAAAGCGGGAGAGATGTTGAGGTCTGAAATTTTAAGGAATGATTTCCACTACATTTTCCTAAATCTAGACATACAACACATGCCTGAAATAATCCGGCGGGCGATACTACAAGCCAACAAGATTTGGTCTGCTGGGTTATTATGCACCAAAATAAAAGAAAAAAAATCATGTCTTTCAAAAATTCGTCAAAAATAGCGGGAGAGATGTTGAGGTCTGAAATTTTCAGAAATAATTTCCACTACATTTTCCTAAATCTGGACATACAACACATGCCTGAAATAATCCGGCGGGCGATACTACAAGCCAACAAGATTTGGTCTACTGGGTTATTATGCACCAAAATAAAAGAAAAAAAATCATGTTTTTCAAAAATTCGTCAAAAATAGCGGGAGAGATGTTGAGGTCTGAAATTTTCAGGAATGATTTCCACTACATTTTCCTAAATCTGGACATACAACACATGCCTGAAATAATCCGGCGGGCGATACTACAAGCCAACAAGATTTGGTCTACTGGGTTATTATGCACCAAAATAAAAGAAAAAAAATCATGTTTTTCAAAAATTCGTCAAAAATAACGGGAGAGATGTTGAGGTCTGAAATTTTCAGGAATGATTTCCACTGCATTTTCTTAAATCTGGACATACAACACATGCCTGAAATAATCCGGCGGGCGCTACTACAAGCCAACAAGATTTGGTCTGCTGGGTTATTATGCACCAAAATAAAAGAAAAAAAATCATGTCTTTCAAAAATTCGTCAAAAATAGCGGGAGAGATGTTGAGGTCTGAAATTTTCAGAAATGATTTCCACTACATTTTCCTAAATCTGGACATACAACACATGCCTGAAATGATCCGGCGGGCGATACTACAAGCCAACAAGATTTGGTCTGCTGGGTTATTATGCACCAAAATAAAAGAAAAAAAATCATGTTTTTCAAAAATTCGTCAAAAATAGCGGGAGAGATGTTGAGGTCTGAAATTTTCAGGAATGATTTCCACTACATTTTCCTAAATCTGGACATACAACACATGCCTGAAATGATCCGGCGGGCGATACTACAAGCCAACAAGATTTGGTCTGCTGGGTTATTATGCACCAAAATAAAAGAAAAAAAATCATGTTTTTCAAAAATTCGTCAAAAATAGCGGGAGAGATGTTGAGGTCTGAAATTTTCAGGAATGATTTCCACTGCATTTTCTTAAATCTGGACATACAACACATGCCTGAAATAATCCGGCGGGCGCTACTACAAGCCAACAAGATTTGGTCTGCTGGGTTATTATGCACCAAAATAAAAGAAAAAAAATCATGTTTTTCAAAAATTCGTCAAAAAAAGCGGGAGAGATGTTGAGGTCTGAATTTTTCAGGAATGATTTCCACTACATTTTCCTAAATCTGGACATACAACACATGCCTGAAATAATCCGGCGGGCGATACTACAAGCCAACAAGATTTGGTCTGCTGGGTTATTATGCACCAAAATAAAAGAAAAAAAATCATGTTTTTCAAAAATTCGTCAAAAATAGCGGGAGAGATGTTGAGGTCTGAAATTTTCAGGAATGATTTCCACTACATTTTCCTAAATCTGGACATACAATACATGCCTGAAATAATCCGGCGGGCGATACTACAAGCCAACAAGATTTGGTCTGCTGGGTTATTATGCACCAAAATAAAAGAAAAAAAATCATGTTTTTCAAAAATTCGTCAAAAATAGCGGGAGAGATGTTGAGGTCTGAATGTTTCAGAAATAATTTCCACTACATTTTCCTAAATCTGGACATACAACACATGCCTGAAATAATCCGGCGGGCGATACTACAAGCCAACAAGATTTAGTCTGCTGGGTTATTATGCACCAAAATAAAAGAAAAAAAATCATGTTTTTCAAAAATTCGTCAAAAATAGCGGGAGAGATGTTGAGGTCTGAAATTTTCACAAATAATTTCCACTACATTTTCCTAAATCTGGACATACAACACATGCATGAAATAATCCGGCGGGCGATACTACAAGCCAACAAGATTTGGTCTACTGGGTTATTATGCACCAAAATAAAAGAAAAAAATCATGTTTTTCAAAAATTCGTCAAAAAAAGCGGGAGCGATGTTGAGGTCTGAAATTTTCAGGAATGATTTCCACTACATTTTCCTAAATCTGGACATACAACACATGCCTGAAATAATCCGGCGGGCGATACTACAAGCCAACAAGATTTGGTCTGCTGGGTTATTATGCACCAAAATAAAAGAAAAAAAATCATGTTTTTCAAAAATTCGTCAAAAATAGCGGGAGAGATGTTGAGGTCTGAAATTTTCAGAAATAATTTCCACTACATTTTCCTAAATCTGGACATACAACACATGCCTGAAATAATCCGGCGGGCGATACTACAAGCCAACAAGATTTGGTCTACTGGGTTATTATGCACCAAAATAAAAGAGAAAAAATCATGTTTTTCAAAAATTCGTCAAAAATAGCGGGAGAGATGTTGAGGTCTGAAATTTTCAGGAATGATTTCCACTACATTTTGCTAAATCTGGACATACAACACATGCCTGAAATAATCCGGCGGGCGATACTACAAGCCAACAAGATTTGGTCTGCTGGGTTATTATGCACCAAAATAAAAGAAAAAAAATCATGTTTTTCAAAAATTCGTCAAAAATAGCGGGAGAGATGTTGAGGTCTGAAATTTTCAGAAATAATTTCCACTACATTTTCCTAAATCTGGACATACAACACATGCATGAAATAATCCGGCGGGCGATACTACAAGCCAACAAGATTTGGTCTACTGGGTTATTATGCACCAAAATAAAAGAAAAAAATCATGTTTTTCAGAAATTCGTCAAAAATAGCGGGAGAGATGTTGAGGTCTGAAATTTTCAGAAATAATTTCCACTACATTTTCCTAAATCTGGACATACAACACATGCCTGAAATAATCCGGCGGGCGATAGTACAAGCCAACAAGATTTGGTCTGCTGGGTTATTATGCACCAAAATAAAAGAAAAAAAATCATGTTTTTCAAAAATTCGTCAAAAATAGCGGGAGAGATGTTGAGGTCTGAAATTTTCAGAAATAATTTCCACTACATTTTCCTAAATCTGGACATACAACACATGCATGAAATAATCCGGCGGGCGATACTACAAGCCAACAAGATTTGGTCTACTGGGTTATTATGCACCAAAATAAAAGAAAAAAATCATGTTTTTCAAAAATTCGTCAAAAAAAGCGGGAGCGATGTTGAGGTCTGAAATTTTCAGGAATGATTTCCACTACATTTTCCTAAATCTGGACATACAACACATGCCTGAAATGATCCGGCGGGCGATACTACAAGCCAACAAGATTTGGTCTGCTGGGTTATTATGCACCAAAATAAAAGAAAAAAAATCATGTTTTTCAAAAATTCGTCAAAAATAGCGGGAGAGATGTTGAGGTCTGAAATTTTCAGAAATAATTTCCACTACATTTTCCTAAATCTGGACATACAACACATGCCTGAAATAATCCGGCGGGCGATACTACAAGCCAACAAGATTTGGTCTGCTGGGTTATTATGCACCAAAATAAAAGAAAAAAAATCATGTTTTTCAAAAATTCGTCAAAAATAGGGGAAGAGATGTTGAGGTCTGAAATTTTCAGAAATAATTTGCACTACATTTTCCTAAATCTGGACATACAACACATGCCTGAAATAATCCGGCGGGCGATACTACAAGCCAACAAGATTTGGTCTGCTGGGTTATTATGCACCAAAATAAAAGAAAAAAAATCATGTTTTTCACAAATTCGTCAAAAATAGCGGGAGAGATGTTGAGGTCTGAAATTTTCAGAAATAATTTCCACTACATTTTCCTAAATCTGGACATACAACACATGCCTGAAATAATCCGGCGGGCGATACTACAAGCCAACAAGATTTGGTCTGCTGGGTTATTATGCACCAAAATAAAAGAAAAAAAATCATGTTTTTCAAAAATTCGTCAAAAATAGCGGGAGAGATGTTGAGGTCTGAAATTTTCAGAAACAATTTCCACTACATTTTCCTAAATCTGGACATACAACACATGCCTGAAATAATCCTGCGGGCGATACTACAAGCCAACAAGATTTGGTCTGCTGGGTTATTATGCACCAAAATAAAAGAAAAAAAATCATGTTTTTCAAAAATTCGTCAAAAATAGGGGAAGAGATGTTGAGGTCTGAAATTTTCAGAAATAATTTCCACTACATTTTCCTAAATCTGGACATACAACACATGCCTGAAATAATCCGGCGGGCGATACTACAAGCCAACAAGATTTGGTCTGCTGGGTTATTATGCACCAAAATAAAAGAAAAAAAATCACGTTTTTCAAAAATTCGTCAAAAATAGCGGGAGAGATGTTGAGGTCTGAAATTTTCAGGAATGATTTCCACTACATTTTCCTAAATCTGGACATACAACACATGCCTGAAATGATCCGGCGGGCGATACTACAAGCCAACAAGATTTGATCTGCTGGGTTATTATGCACCAAAATAAAAGAAAAAAAATCATGTTTTTCAAAAATTCGTCAAAAATAGCGGGAGAGATGTTGAGGTCTGAAATTTTCAGGAATGATTTCCACTGCATTTTCTTAAATCTGGACATACAACACATGCCTGAAATAATCCGGCGGGCGCTACTACAAGCCAACAAGATTTGGTCTGCTGGGTTATTATGCACCAAAATAAAAGAAAAAAAATCATGTTTTTCAAAAATTCGTCAAAAAAAGCGGGAGAGATGTTGAGGTCTGAATTTTACAGGAATGATTTCCACTACATTTTCCTAAATCTGGACATACAACACATGCCTGAAATAATCCGGCGGGCGATACTACAAGCCAACAAGATTTGGTCTGCTGGGTTATTATGCACCAAAATAAAAGAAAAAAAATCATGTTTTTCAAAAATTCGTCAAAAAAAGCGGGAGAGATGTTGAGGTCTGAAATTTTAAGGAATGATTTCCACTACATTTTCCTAAATCTAGACATACAACACATGCCTGAAATAATCCGGCGGGCGATACTACAAGCCAACAAGATTTGGTCTGCTGGGTTATTATGCACCAAAATAAAAGAAAAAAAATCATGTCTTTCAAAAATTCGTCAAAAATAGCGGGAGAGATGTTGAGGTCTGAAATTTTCAGAAATAATTTCCACTACATTTTCCTAAATCTGGACATACAACACATGCCTGAAATAATCCGGCGGGCGATACTACAAGCCAACAAGATTTGGTCTACTGGGTTATTATGCACCAAAATAAAAGAAAAAAAATCATGTTTTTCAAAAATTCGTCAAAAATAGCGGGAGAGATGTTGAGGTCTGAAATTTTCAGGAATGATTTCCACTACATTTTCCTAAATCTGGACATACAACACATGCCTGAAATAATCCGGCGGGCGATACTACAAGCCAACAAGATTTGGTCTACTGGGTTATTATGCACCAAAATAAAAGAAAAAAAATCATGTTTTTCAAAAATTCGTCAAAAATAACGGGAGAGATGTTGAGGTCTGAAATTTTCAGGAATGATTTCCACTGCATTTTCTTAAATCTGGACATACAACACATGCCTGAAATAATCCGGCGGGCGCTACTACAAGCCAACAAGATTTGGTCTGCTGGGTTATTATGCACCAAAATAAAAGAAAAAAAATCATGTCTTTCAAAAATTCGTCAAAAATAGCGGGAGAGATGTTGAGGTCTGAAATTTTCAGAAATGATTTCCACTACATTTTCCTAAATCTGGACATACAACACATGCCTGAAATGATCCGGCGGGCGATACTACAAGCCAACAAGATTTGGTCTGCTGGGTTATTATGCACCAAAATAAAAGAAAAAAAATCATGTTTTTCAAAAATTCGTCAAAAATAGCGGGAGAGATGTTGAGGTCTGAAATTTTCAGGAATGATTTCCACTACATTTTCCTAAATCTGGACATACAACACATGCCTGAAATGATCCGGCGGGCGATACTACAAGCCAACAAGATTTGGTCTGCTGGGTTATTATGCACCAAAATAAAAGAAAAAAAATCATGTTTTTCAAAAATTCGTCAAAAATAGCGGGAGAGATGTTGAGGTCTGAAATTTTCAGGAATGATTTCCACTGCATTTTCTTAAATCTGGACATACAACACATGCCTGAAATAATCCGGCGGGCGCTACTACAAGCCAACAAGATTTGGTCTGCTGGGTTATTATGCACCAAAATAAAAGAAAAAAAATCATGTTTTTCAAAAATTCGTCAAAAAAAGCGGGAGAGATGTTGAGGTCTGAATTTTTCAGGAATGATTTCCACTACATTTTCCTAAATCTGGACATACAACACATGCCTGAAATAATCCGGCGGGCGATACTACAAGCCAACAAGATTTGGTCTGCTGGGTTATTATGCACCAAAATAAAAGAAAAAAAATCATGTTTTTCAAAAATTCGTCAAAAATAGCGGGAGAGATGTTGAGGTCTGAAATTTTCAGGAATGATTTCCACTACATTTTCCTAAATCTGGACATACAATACATGCCTGAAATAATCCGGCGGGCGATACTACAAGCCAACAAGATTTGGTCTGCTGGGTTATTATGCACCAAAATAAAAGAAAAAAAATCATGTTTTTCAAAAATTCGTCAAAAATAGCGGGAGAGATGTTGAGGTCTGAATGTTTCAGAAATAATTTCCACTACATTTTCCTAAATCTGGACATACAACACATGCCTGAAATAATCCGGCGGGCGATACTACAAGCCAACAAGATTTAGTCTGCTGGGTTATTATGCACCAAAATAAAAGAAAAAAAATCATGTTTTTCAAAAATTCGTCAAAAATAGCGGGAGAGATGTTGAGGTCTGAAATTTTCACAAATAATTTCCACTACATTTTCCTAAATCTGGACATACAACACATGCATGAAATAATCCGGCGGGCGATACTACAAGCCAACAAGATTTGGTCTACTGGGTTATTATGCACCAAAATAAAAGAAAAAAATCATGTTTTTCAAAAATTCGTCAAAAAAAGCGGGAGCGATGTTGAGGTCTGAAATTTTCAGGAATGATTTCCACTACATTTTCCTAAATCTGGACATACAACACATGCCTGAAATAATCCGGCGGGCGATACTACAAGCCAACAAGATTTGGTCTGCTGGGTTATTATGCACCAAAATAAAAGAAAAAAAATCATGTTTTTCAAAAATTCGTCAAAAATAGCGGGAGAGATGTTGAGGTCTGAAATTTTCAGAAATAATTTCCACTACATTTTCCTAAATCTGGACATACAACACATGCCTGAAATAATCCGGCGGGCGATACTACAAGCCAACAAGATTTGGTCTACTGGGTTATTATGCACCAAAATAAAAGAGAAAAAATCATGTTTTTCAAAAATTCGTCAAAAATAGCGGGAGAGATGTTGAGGTCTGAAATTTTCAGGAATGATTTCCACTACATTTTGCTAAATCTGGACATACAACACATGCCTGAAATAATCCGGCGGGCGATACTACAAGCCAACAAGATTTGGTCTGCTGGGTTATTATGCACCAAAATAAAAGAAAAAAAATCATGTTTTTCAAAAATTCGTCAAAAATAGCGGGAGAGATGTTGAGGTCTGAAATTTTCAGAAATAATTTCCACTACATTTTCCTAAATCTGGACATACAACACATGCATGAAATAATCCGGCGGGCGATACTACAAGCCAACAAGATTTGGTCTACTGGGTTATTATGCACCAAAATAAAAGAAAAAAATCATGTTTTTCAGAAATTCGTCAAAAAAAGCGGGAGCGATGTTGAGGTCTGAAATTTTCAGAAATGATTTCCACTACATTTTCCTAAATCTGGACATACAACACATGCCTGAAATAATCCGGCGGGCGATACTACAAGCCAACAAGATTTGGTCTGCTGGGTTATTATGCACCAAAATAAAAGAAAAAAAATCATGTTTTTCAAAAATTCGTCAAAAATAGGGGAAGAGATGTTGAGGTCTGAAATTTTCAGAAATAATTTGCACTACATTTTCCTAAATCTGGACATACAACACATGCCTGAAATAATCCGGCGGGCGATACTACAAGCCAACAAGATTTGGTCTGCTGGGTTATTATGCACCAAAATAAAAGAAAAAAAATCATGTTTTTCACAAATTCGTCAAAAATAGCGGGAGAGATGTTGAGGTCTGAAATTTTCAGAAATAATTTCCACTACATTTTCCTAAATCTGGACATACAACACATGCCTGAAATAATCCGGCGGGCGATACTACAAGCCAACAAGATTTGGTCTGCTGGGTTATTATGCACCAAAATAAAAGAAAAAAAATCATGTTTTTCAAAAATTCGTCAAAAATAGCGGGAGAGATGTTGAGGTCTGAAATTTTCAGAAACAATTTCCACTACATTTTCCTAAATCTGGACATACAACACATGCCTGAAATAATCCTGCGGGCGATACTACAAGCCAACAAGATTTGGTCTGCTGGGTTATTATGCACCAAAATAAAAGAAAAAAAATCATGTTTTTCAAAAATTCGTCAAAAATAGGGGAAGAGATGTTGAGGTCTGAAATTTTCAGAAATAATTTCCACTACATTTTCCTAAATCTGGACATACAACACATGCCTGAAATAATCCGGCGGGCGATACTACAAGCCAACAAGATTTGGTCTGCTGGGTTATTATGCACCAAAATAAAAGAAAAAAAATCACGTTTTTCAAAAATTCGTCAAAAATAGCGGGAGAGATGTTGAGGTCTGAAATTTTCAGGAATGATTTCCACTACATTTTCCTAAATCTGGACATACAACACATGCCTGAAATGATCCGGCGGGCGATACTACAAGCCAACAAGATTTGATCTGCTGGGTTATTATGCACCAAAATAAAAGAAAAAAAATCATGTTTTTCAAAAATTCGTCAAAAATAGCGGGAGAGATGTTGAGGTCTGAAATTTTCAGGAATGATTTCCACTGCATTTTCTTAAATCTGGACATACAACACATGCCTGAAATAATCCGGCGGGCGCTACTACAAGCCAACAAGATTTGGTCTGCTGGGTTATTATGCACCAAAATAAAAGAAAAAAAATCATGTTTTTCAAAAATTCGTCAAAAAAAGCGGGAGAGATGTTGAGGTCTGAATTTTACAGGAATGATTTCCACTACATTTTCCTAAATCTGGACATACAACACATGCCTGAAATAATCCGGCGGGCGATACTACAAGCCAACAAGATTTGGTCTGCTGGGTTATTATGCACCAAAATAAAAGAAAAAAAATCATGTTTTTCAAAAATTCGTCAAAAAAAGCGGGAGAGATGTTGAGGTCTGAAATTTTAAGGAATGATTTCCACTACATTTTCCTAAATCTAGACATACAACACATGCCTGAAATAATCCGGCGGGCGATACTACAAGCCAACAAGATTTGGTCTGCTGGGTTATTATGCACCAAAATAAAAGAAAAAAAATCATGTCTTTCAAAAATTCGTCAAAAATAGCGGGAGAGATGTTGAGGTCTGAAATTTTCAGAAATAATTTCCACTACATTTTCCTAAATCTGGACATACAACACATGCCTGAAATAATCCGGCGGGCGATACTACAAGCCAACAAGATTTGGTCTACTGGGTTATTATGCACCAAAATAAAAGAAAAAAAATCATGTTTTTCAAAAATTCGTCAAAAATAGCGGGAGAGATGTTGAGGTCTGAAATTTTCAGGAATGATTTCCACTACATTTTCCTAAATCTGGACATACAACACATGCCTGAAATAATCCGGCGGGCGATACTACAAGCCAACAAGATTTGGTCTACTGGGTTATTATGCACCAAAATAAAAGAAAAAAAATCATGTTTTTCAAAAATTCGTCAAAAATAACGGGAGAGATGTTGAGGTCTGAAATTTTCAGGAATGATTTCCACTGCATTTTCTTAAATCTGGACATACAACACATGCCTGAAATAATCCGGCGGGCGCTACTACAAGCCAACAAGATTTGGTCTGCTGGGTTATTATGCACCAAAATAAAAGAAAAAAAATCATGTCTTTCAAAAATTCGTCAAAAATAGCGGGAGAGATGTTGAGGTCTGAAATTTTCAGAAATGATTTCCACTACATTTTCCTAAATCTGGACATACAACACATGCCTGAAATGATCCGGCGGGCGATACTACAAGCCAACAAGATTTGGTCTGCTGGGTTATTATGCACCAAAATAAAAGAAAAAAAATCATGTTTTTCAAAAATTCGTCAAAAATAGCGGGAGAGATGTTGAGGTCTGAAATTTTCAGGAATGATTTCCACTACATTTTCCTAAATCTGGACATACAACACATGCCTGAAATGATCCGGCGGGCGATACTACAAGCCAACAAGATTTGGTCTGCTGGGTTATTATGCACCAAAATAAAAGAAAAAAAATCATGTTTTTCAAAAATTCGTCAAAAATAGCGGGAGAGATGTTGAGGTCTGAAATTTTCAGGAATGATTTCCACTGCATTTTCTTAAATCTGGACATACAACACATGCCTGAAATAATCCGGCGGGCGCTACTACAAGCCAACAAGATTTGGTCTGCTGGGTTATTATGCACCAAAATAAAAGAAAAAAAATCATGTTTTTCAAAAATTCGTCAAAAAAAGCGGGAGAGATGTTGAGGTCTGAATTTTTCAGGAATGATTTCCACTACATTTTCCTAAATCTGGACATACAACACATGCCTGAAATAATCCGGCGGGCGATACTACAAGCCAACAAGATTTGGTCTGCTGGGTTATTATGCACCAAAATAAAAGAAAAAAAATCATGTTTTTCAAAAATTCGTCAAAAATAGCGGGAGAGATGTTGAGGTCTGAAATTTTCAGGAATGATTTCCACTACATTTTCCTAAATCTGGACATACAATACATGCCTGAAATAATCCGGCGGGCGATACTACAAGCCAACAAGATTTGGTCTGCTGGGTTATTATGCACCAAAATAAAAGAAAAAAAATCATGTTTTTCAAAAATTCGTCAAAAATAGCGGGAGAGATGTTGAGGTCTGAATGTTTCAGAAATAATTTCCACTACATTTTCCTAAATCTGGACATACAACACATGCCTGAAATAATCCGGCGGGCGATACTACAAGCCAACAAGATTTAGTCTGCTGGGTTATTATGCACCAAAATAAAAGAAAAAAAATCATGTTTTTCAAAAATTCGTCAAAAATAGCGGGAGAGATGTTGAGGTCTGAAATTTTCACAAATAATTTCCACTACATTTTCCTAAATCTGGACATACAACACATGCATGAAATAATCCGGCGGGCGATACTACAAGCCAACAAGATTTGGTCTACTGGGTTATTATGCACCAAAATAAAAGAAAAAAATCATGTTTTTCAAAAATTCGTCAAAAAAAGCGGGAGCGATGTTGAGGTCTGAAATTTTCAGGAATGATTTCCACTACATTTTCCTAAATCTGGACATACAACACATGCCTGAAATAATCCGGCGGGCGATACTACAAGCCAACAAGATTTGGTCTGCTGGGTTATTATGCACCAAAATAAAAGAAAAAAAATCATGTTTTTCAAAAATTCGTCAAAAATAGCGGGAGAGATGTTGAGGTCTGAAATTTTCAGAAATAATTTCCACTACATTTTCCTAAATCTGGACATACAACACATGCCTGAAATAATCCGGCGGGCGATACTACAAGCCAACAAGATTTGGTCTACTGGGTTATTATGCACCAAAATAAAAGAGAAAAAATCATGTTTTTCAAAAATTCGTCAAAAATAGCGGGAGAGATGTTGAGGTCTGAAATTTTCAGGAATGATTTCCACTACATTTTGCTAAATCTGGACATACAACACATGCCTGAAATAATCCGGCGGGCGATACTACAAGCCAACAAGATTTGGTCTGCTGGGTTATTATGCACCAAAATAAAAGAAAAAAAATCATGTTTTTCAAAAATTCGTCAAAAATAGCGGGAGAGATGTTGAGGTCTGAAATTTTCAGAAATAATTTCCACTACATTTTCCTAAATCTGGACATACAACACATGCCTGAAATAATTCGGCGGGCGATACTACAAGCCAACAAGATTTGGTCTGCTGGGTTATTATGCACCAAAATAAAAGAAAAAAAATCATGTTTTTCAAAAATTCGTCAAAAATAGCGGGAGAGATGTTGAGGTCTGAAATTTTCAGAAATAATTTCCACTACATTTTCCTAAATCTGGACATGCAACACATGCATGAAATAATCCGGCGGGCGATACTACAAGCCAACAAGATTTGGTCTACTGGGTTATTATGCACCAAAATAAAAGAAAAAAATCATGTTTTTCAGAAATTCGTCAAAAAAAGCGGGAGCGATGTTGAGGTCTGAAATTTTCAGAAATGATTTCCACTACATTTTCCTAAATCTGGACATACAACACATGCCTGAAATAATCCGGCGGGCGATACTACAAGCCAACAAGATTTGGTCTGCTGGGTTATTATGCACCAAAATAAAAGAAAAAAAATCATGTTTTTCAAAAATTCGTCAAAAATAGGGGAAGAGATGTTGAGGTCTGAAATTTTCAGAAATAATTTGCACTACATTTTCCTAAATCTGGACATACAACACATGCCTGAAATAATCCGGCGGGCGATACTACAAGCCAACAAGATTTGGTCTGCTGGGTTATTATGCACCAAAATAAAAGAAAAAAAATCATGTTTTTCACAAATTCGTCAAAAATAGCGGGAGAGATGTTGAGGTCTGAAATTTTCAGAAATAATTTCCACTACATTTTCCGAAATCTGGACATACAACACATGCCTGAAATAATCCGGCGGGCGATACTACAAGCCAACAAGATTTGGTCTGCTGGGTTATTATGCACCAAAATAAAAGAAAAAAAATCATGTTTTTCAAAAATTCGTCAAAAATAGCGGGAGAGATGTTGAGGTCTGAAATTTTCAGAAACAATTTCCACTACATTTTCCTAAATCTGGACATACAACACATGCCTGAAATAATCCTGCGGGCGATACTACAAGCCAACAAGATTTGGTCTGCTGGGTTATTATGCACCAAAATAAAAGAAAAAAAATCATGTTTTTCAAAAATTCGTCAAAAATAGGGGAAGAGATGTTGAGGTCTGAAATTTTCAGAAATAATTTCCACTACATTTTCCTAAATCTGGACATACAACACATGCCTGAAATAATCCGGCGGGCGATACTACAAGCCAACAAGATTTGGTCTGCTGGGTTATTATGCACCAAAATAAAAGAAAAAAATCACGTTTTTCAAAAATTCGTCAAAAATAGCGGGAGAGATGTTGAGGTCTGAAATTTTCAGGAATGATTTCCACTACATTTTCCTAAATCTGGACATACAACACATGCCTGAAATGATCCGGCGGGCGATACTACAAGCCAACAAGATTTGATCTGCTGGGTTATTATGCACCAAAATAAAAGAAAAAAAATCATGTTTTTCAAAAATTCGTCAAAAATAGCGGGAGAGATGTTGAGGTCTGAAATTTTCAGGAATGATTTCCACTGCATTTTCTTAAATCTGGACATACAACACATGCCTGAAATAATCCGGCGGGCGCTACTACAAGCCAACAAGATTTGGTCTGCTGGGTTATTATGCACCAAAATAAAAGAAAAAAAATCATGTTTTTCAAAAATTCGTCAAAAAAAGCGGGAGAGATGTTGAGGTCTGAATTTTTCAGGAATGATTTCCACTACATTTTCCTAAATCTGGACATACAACACATGCCTGAAATAATCCGGCGGGCGATACTACAAGCCAACAAGATTTGGTCTGCTGGGTTATTATGCACCAAAATAAAAGAAAAAAAATCATGTTTTTCAAAAATTCGTCAAAAATAGCGGGAGAGATGTTGAGGTCTGAAATTTTCAGGAATGATTTCCACTGCATTTTCTTAAATCTGGACATACAACACATGCCTGAAATAATCCGGCGGGCGCTACTACAAGCCAACAAGATTTGGTCTGCTGGGTTATTATGCACCAAAATAAAAGAAAAAAAATCATGTTTTTCACAAATTCGTCAAAAATAGCGGGAGAGATGTTGAGGTCTGAAATTTTCAGAAATAATTTCCACTACATTTTCCTAAATCTGGACATACAACACATGCATGAAATAATCCGGCGAGCGATACTACAAGCCAACAAGATTTGGTCTACTGGGTTATTATGCACCAAAATAAAAGAAAAAAATCATGTTTTTCAGAAATTCGTCAAAAAAAGCGGGAGCGATGTTGAGGTCTGAAATTTTCAGAAATGATTTCCACTACATTTTCCTAAATCTGGACATACAACACATGCCTGAAATAATCCGGCGGGCGATACTACAAGCCAACAAGATTTGGTCTGCTGGGTTATTATGCACCAAAATAAAAGAAAAAAAATCATGTTTTTCAAAAATTCGTCAAAAATAGCGGGAGAGATGTTGAGGTCTGAAATTTTCAGAAATAATTTCCACTACATTTTCCTAAATCTGGACATACAACACATGCCTGAAATAATCCGGCGGGCGATACTACAAGCCAACAAGATTTGGTCTGCTGGGTTATTATGCACCAAAATAAAAGAAAAAAAATCATGTTTTTCAAAAATTCGTCAAAAATAGCGGGAGAGATGTTGAGGTCTGAAATTTTCAGAAATAATTTCCACTACATTTTCCTAAATCTGGACATACAACACATGCATGAAATAATCCGGCGGGCGATACTACAAGCCAACAAGATTTGGTCTACTGGGTTATTATGCACCAAAATAAAAGAAAAAAATCATGTTTTTCAGAAATTCGTCAAAAAAAGCGGGAGCGATGTTGAGGTCTGAAATTTTCAGAAATAATTTCCACTACATTTTCCGAAATCTGGACATACAACACATGCCTGAAATAATCCGGCGGGCGATACTACAAGCCAACAAGATTTGGTCTACTGGGTTATTATGCACCAAAATAAAAGAAAAAAATCATGTTTTTCAAAAATTCGTCAAAAATAGCGGGAGAGATGTTGAGGTCTGAAATTTTCAGAAATAATTTCCACTACATTTTCCTAAATCTGGACATACAACACATGCATGAAATAATCCGGCGGGCGATACTACAAGCCAACAAGATTTGGTCTGCTGGGTTATTATGCACCAAAATAAAAGAAAAAAAATCATGTTTTTCAAAAATTCGTCAAAAATAGCGGGAGAGATGTTGAGGTCTGAAATTTTCAGAAATAATTTCCACTACATTTTCCTAAATCTGGACATACAACACATGCCTGAAATAATCCGGCGGGCGATACTACAAGCCAACAAGATTTGGTCTGCTGGGTTATTATGCACCAAAATAAAAGAAAAAAAATCATGTTTTTCAAAAATTCGTCAAAAATAGGGGAAGAGATGTTGAGGTCTGAAATTTTCAGAAATAATTTGCACTACATTTTCCTAAATCTGGACATACAACACATGCCTGAAATAATCCGGCGGGCGATACTACAAGCCAACAAGATTTGGTCTGCTGGGTTATTATGCACCAAAATAAAAGAAAAAAAATCATGTTTTTCACAAATTCGTCAAAAATAGCGGGAGAGATGTTGAGGTCTGAAATTTTCAGAAATAATTTCCACTACATTTTCCTAAATCTGGACATACAACACATGCCTGAAATAATCCGGCGGGCGATACTACAAGCCAACAAGATTTGGTCTGCTGGGTTATTATGCACCAAAATAAAAGAAAAAAAATCATGTTTTTCAAAAATTCGTCAAAAATAGCGGGAGAGATGTTGAGGTCTGAAATTTTCAGAAACAATTTCCACTACATTTTCCTAAATCTGGACATACAACACATGCCTGAAATAATCCTGCGGGCGATACTACAAGCCAACAAGATTTGGTCTGCTGGGTTATTATGCACCAAAATAAAAGAAAAAAAATCATGTTTTTCAAAAATTCGTCAAAAATAGGGGAAGAGATGTTGAGGTCTGAAATTTTCAGAAATAATTTCCACTACATTTTCCTAAATCTGGACATACAACACATGCCTGAAGTAATCCGGCGGGCGATACTACAAGCCAACAAGATTTGGTCTGCTGGGTTATTATGCACCAAAATAAAAGAAAAAAAATCACGTTTTTCAAAAATTCGTCAAAAATAGCGGGAGAGATGTTGAGGTCTGAAATTTTCAGGAATGATTTCCACTACATTTTCCTAAATCTGGACATACAATACATGCCTGAAATGATCCGGCGGGCGATACTACAAGCCAACAAGATTTGATCTGCTGGGTTATTATGCACCAAAATAAAAGAAAAAAAATCATGTTTTTCAAAAATTCGTCAAAAATAGCGGGAGAGATGTTGAGGTCTGAAATTTTCAGGAATGATTTCCACTGCATTTTCTTAAATCTGGACATACAACACATGCCTGAAATAATCCGGCGGGCGCTACTACAAGCCAACAAGATTTGGTCTGCTGGGTTATTATGCACCAAAATAAAAGAAAAAAAATCATGTTTTTCAAAAATTCGTCAAAAAAAGCGGGAGAGATGTTGAGGTCTGAATTTTTCAGGAATGATTTCCACTACATTTTCCTAAATCTAGACATACAACACATGCCTGAAATAATCCGGCGGGCGATACTACAAGCCAACAAGATTTGGTCTACTGGGTTATTATGCACCAAAATAAAAGAAAAAAAATCATGTTTTTCAAAAATTCGTCAAAAATAGCGGGAGAGATGTTGAGGTCTGAAATTTTCAGAAATAATTTCCACTACATTTTCCTAAATCTGGACATACAACACATGCATGAAATAATCCGGCGGGCGATACTACAAGCCAACAAGATTTGGTCTGCTGGGTTATTATGCACCAAAATAAAAGAAAAAAATCATGTTTTTCAAAAATTCGTCAAAAATAGCGGGAGAGATGTTGAGGTCTGAAATTATCAGAAATAATTTCCACTACATTTTCCTAAATCTGGACATACAACACATGCCTGAAATAATCCGGCGGGCGATACTACAAGCCAACAAGATTTGGTCTACTGGGTTATTATGCACCAAAATAAAAGAAAAAAATCATGTTTTTCAAAAATTCGTCAAAAATAGCGGGAGAGATGTTGAGGTCTGAAATTTTCAGGAATGATTTCCACTACATTTTCCTAAATCTGGACATACAACACATGCCTGAAATAATCCGGCGGGCGATACTACAAGCCAACAAGATTTGGTCTGCTGGGTTATTATGCACCAAAATAAAAGAAAAAAAATCATGTCTTTCAAAAATTCGTCAAAAATAGCGGGAGAGATGTTGAGGTCTGAAATTTTCAGAAATAATTTCCACTACATTTTCCTAAATCTGGACATACAACACATGCCTGAAATAATCCGGCGGGCGATACTACAAGCCAACAAGATTTGGTCTACTGGGTTATTATGCACCAAAATAAAAGAAAAAAAATCATGTTTTTCAAAAATTCGTCAAAAATAGCGGGAGAGATGTTGAGGTCTGAAATTTTCAGGAATGATTTCCACTACATTTTCCTAAATCTGGACATACAACACATGCCTGAAATAATCCGGCGGGCGATACTACAAGCCAACAAGATTTGGTCTACTGGGTTATTATGCACCAAAATAAAAGAAAAAAAATCATGTTTTTCAAAAATTCGTCAAAAATAGCGGGAGAGATGTTGAGGTCTGAAATTTTCAGAAATAATTTCCACTACATTTTCCTAAATCTGGACATACAACACATGCATGAAATAATCCGGCGGGCGATACTACAAGCCAACAAGATTTGGTCTGCTGGGTTATTATGCACCAAAATAAAAGAAAAAAATCATGTTTTTCAAAAATTCGTCAAAAATAGCGGGAGAGATGTTGAGGTCTGAAATTATCAGAAATAATTTCCACTACATTTTCCTAAATCTGGACATACAACACATGCCTGAAATAATCCGGCGGGCGATACTACAAGCCAACAAGATTTGGTCTGCTGGGTTATTATGCACCAAAATAAAAGAAAAAAAATCATGTTTTTCAAAAATTCGTCAAAAATAGCGGGAGAGATGTTGAGGTCTGAAATTTTCAGAAACAATTTCCACTACATTTTCCTAAATCTGGACATACAACACATGCCTGAAATAATCCGGCGGGCGATACTACAAGCCAACAAGATTTGGTCTGCTGGGTTATTATGCACCAAAATAAAAGAAAAAACATCATGTTTTTCAAAAATTCGTCAAAAAAAGCGGGAGAGATGTTGAGGTCTGAAATTTTAAGGAATGATTTCCACTACATTTTCATAAATCTGGACATACAACACATGCCTGAAATAATCCGGCGGGCGATACTACAAGCCAACAAGATTTGGTCTGCTGGGTTATTATGCACCAAAATAAAAGAAAAAAAATCATGTCTTTCAAAAATTCGTCAAAAATAGCGGGAGAGATGTTGAGGTCTGAAATTTTCAGAAATAATTTCCACTACATTTTCCTAAATCTGGACATACAACACATGCCTGAAATAATCCGGCGGGCGATACTACAAGCCAACAAGATTTGGTCTGCTGGGTTATTATGCACCAAAATAAAAGAAAAAAAATCATGTTTTTCAAAAATTCGTCAAAAATAGCGGGAGAGATGTTGAGGTCTGAATGTTTCAGAAATAATTTCCACTACATTTTCCTAAATCTGGACATACAACACATGCATGAAATAATCCGGCGGGCGATACTACAAGCCAACAAGATTTGGTCTACTGGGTTATTATGCACCAAAATAAAAGAAAAAAATCATGTTTTTCAAAAATTCGTCAAAAAAGCGGGAGCGATGTTGAGGTCTGAAATTTTCAGGAATGATTTCCACTACATTTTCCTAAATCTGGACATACAACACATGCCTGAAATAATCCGGCGGGCGATACTACAAGCTAACAAGATTTGGTCTGCTGGGTTATTATGCACCAAAATAAAAGAAAAAAAATCATGTTTTTCAAAAATTCGTCAAAAATAGCGGGAGAGATGTTGAGGTCTGAAATTTTCAGGAATGATTTCCAGTACATTTTCCTAAATCTGGACATACAACACATGCCTGAAATAATCCGGCGGGCGATACTACAAGCCAACAAGATTTGGTCTGCTGGGTTATTATGCACCAAAATAAAAGAAAAAAAATCATGTTTTTCAAAAATTCGTCAAAAAAAGCGGGAGAGATGTTGAGGTCTGAAATTTTCAGGAATGATTTCCACTACATTTTCCTAAATCTGGACATACAACATATGCCTGAAATAATCCGGCGGGCGATAGTACAAGCCAACAAGATTTGGTCTGCTGGGTTATTATGCACCAAAATAAAAGAAAAAAAATCATGTTTTTCAAAAATTCGTCAAAAATAGCGGGAGAGATGTTGAGGTCTGAAATTTTCAGAAATAATTTCCACTACATTTTACTAAATCCGGACATATGTGTTGTATGTCCAGATTTAGGAAAATGTAGTGGTAATCATTCCTGAAAATTTCAGACCTCAACATCTCTCCCGCTATTTTTGACGAATTTTTGAAAAACATGATTTTTTTTCTTTTATTTTGGTGCATAATAACCCAGCAGACCAAATCTTGTTGGCTTGTAGTATCTCCCGCCGGATTATTTCAGGCATGTGTTGTATGTCCAGATTTAGGAAAATGTAGTGGAAATTATTTCTGAAAATTTCAGACCTCAACATCTCTTCCCCTATTTTTGACGAATTTTTGAAAAACATGATTTTTTTTCTTTTATTTTGGTGCATAATAACCCAGCAGACCAAATCTTGTTGGCTTGTAGTATCGCCCGCCGGATTATTTCAGGCATGTGTTGTATGTCCAGATTTAGGAAAATGTAGTGGAAATTATTTCTGAAAATTTCAGACCTCAACATCTCTCCCGCTATTTTTGACGAATTTTTGAAAAACATGATTTTTTTTCTTTTATTTTGGTGCATAATAACCCAGCAGACCAAATCTTGTTGGCTTGTAGTATCTCCCGCCGGATTATTGCAGGCATGTGTTGTATGTCCAGATTTAGGAAAATGTAGTGGAAATTATTTCTGAAAATTTTAGACCTCAACATCTCTTCCCCTATTTTTGACGAATTTTTGAAAAACATGATTTTTTTTCTTTTATTTTGGTGCATAATAACCCAGCAGACCAAATCTTGTTGGCTTGTGTATCGCCCGCCGGATTATTTCAGGCATTTGTTGTATGTGCAGATTTAGGAAAATGTAGTGGAAATTATTTCTGAAAATTTCAGACCTCAACATCTCTCCCCCTATTTTTGACGAATTTTTGAAAAACATGATTTTTTTTCTTTTATTTTGGTGCATAATAACCCAGCAGACCAAATCTTGTTGGCTTGTAGTATCGCCCGCCGGATTATTTCAGGCATGTGTTGTATGTCCAGATTTAGGAAAATGTAGTGGAAATTATTTCTGAAAATTTCAGACCTCAACATCTCTCCCGCTATTTTTGACGAATTTTTGAAAAACATGATTTTTTTTCTTTTATTTTGGTGCATAATAACCCAGCAGACCAAATCTTATTGGATTGTAGTATCGCCCGCCGGATTATTTCAGGCATGTGTTGTATGTCCAGATTTAGGAAAATGTAGTGGAATCATTCCTGAAAATTTCAGACCTCAACATCTCTCCCGCTTTTTTTGACGAATTTTTGAAAAACATGATTTTTTTTCTTTTATTTTGGTGCATAATAAACCAGCAGACCAAATCTTGTTGGCTTGTAGTATCGCCCGCCGGATTATTTCAGGCATGTGTTGTATGTCCAGATTTAGGAAAATGTAGTGGAAATTATTTCTGAAAATGTCAGACCTCAACATCTCTCCCGCTATTTTTGACGAATTTTTGAAAAACATGATTTTTTTCTTTTATTTTGGTGCATAATAACCCAGCAGACCAAATCTTGTTGGCTTGTAGTATCGCCCGCCGGATTATTTCAGGCATGTGTTGTATGTCCAGATTTAGGAAAATGTAGTGGAAATTATTTCTGAAAATTTCAGACCTCAACATCTCTCCCGCTATTTTTGACAAATTTTTGAAAAACTTGATTTTTTTTCTTTTATTTTGGTGCATAATAACCCAGCAGACCAAACCTTGTTGGCTTGTAGTATCGCCCGCCGGATTATTTCAGGCATGTGTTGCATGTCCAGATTTAGGAAAATGTAGTGGAAATTATTTCTGAAAATTTCAGACCTCAACATCTCTCCCGCTATTTTTGACGAATTTTTGAAAAATATGGATGAATTAGAATTTTATATTACCCTGTAGAACATTGTATAGAAAAATATATTTTTATATATTTTTTACAAAATGAAACATATTTTTGCGATTTTATTAACATTTTATGTGTATATATACATATTTTTAAGTTATTTGCTAAAATTTTCAAATACCACGTGCTTTTGTTTACATTTATAGCTCCATGTGCTTTTGTTTACATTTATACCACCACGTGCGTTTTGTTTACATTTATAACGACCACGTGCTTCTCTGCTGTTTGTTATTTACACAAAAATCAGCAGTTATATAGGAGTACTAATGATTACTTGTTAGATCTTGTTAGCTCGAGTACTTGGATCTTGTTATCTCAAGTACTTGGATCTTGTTAAATTGATGGAGATGGTTTACAGTGCAATTGTTTTTTTAAGTTTCTTTGCAATCGATTTGACATTTGGTATAATATCATTTATGGTAGTTGAAGACACCAAGTAAGTTTTATAATTACGAGTTTGGTAAAAGATGCCATTTAGTGAATTGTTCACAAGTTTGTCAACGAATCCTTATTTTGGTGCTGGATTTGGTCTATTTGGCATAGGAGCTAGTGCAGCTATTTTACGAAAAGGGCTGCAGGGTGGACTCATATTGTTTCGGCGTCATTTAATGATTACATTGGAAGTTCCATGTCGCGACAAATCATACCAATGGCTTCTTCAATGGATTACTACTCGTGGTGCACGTGAGACACAGCATTTGAGTGTGGAAACATCTTTTGTTCAAAAGGAAACTGGAAAAATTGAAACAAAATATGACTTTATACCCAGTATTGGAAAACATATAATGAGGTACAAAGGAGTCTGGATTCAAGTAGAACGTACGCGAGAACAGCAGACACTTGATCTTCATATGGGTGTACCTTGGGAATCCGTTACGTTGACTGCTTTCGGGCGAGATAAGCAGCTTTATTTTGATATACTGGAGGAAGCTCGTCGAGTTGCGCTACGAGCTACTGAGGGAAAGACGATAATGTACACTGCTATGGGACCTGAATGGAGACCCTTTGGCCATCCACGCAGACGTCGACCTCTATCTTCAGTTGTTTTAGACAAGGGTATAGGTGAACGTATAATTGAAGATTGCAAGGAATTTATAAATAATTCGCAGTGGTATGCCGACAGAGGTATTCCGTACCGCAGAGGTTATTTGTTGTATGGACCGCCCGGTTGCGGTAAGTCTAGTTTTATAACAGCTCTGGCGGGTGAGTTAGAGTACGGCATATGTCTTTTAAATCTCTCAGAGCGAGGATTGACTGATGATCGACTCAATCATCTATTGAACGTAGCACCAGAACAATCAATAATTTTGCTAGAAGACATTGATGCTGCATTTTCCTCTCGAGAAGATGTTTCTAAGCAAACAGCGGCATATGAAGGGTTAAATAGAGTGACTTTTAGTGGACTTCTAAATTGCATTGATGGAGTGGCGTCTACCGAAGCCCGCATAGTATTCATGACCACCAACTACCTGGATAGATTAGATCCAGCTCTTATTAGACCGGGCAGAGTCGATTTAAAAACATATGTGGGCTATTGCAGCGAACACCAGCTTGTAGAAATGTTTAATCGATTCTATAAACAGGAAGATTTGGTTGAAAAAAATTATGCACAAAAATTCGCTAATGCTGTGCTTGAAAAAGGACAACCAGCTAGCCCTGCACAAATACAAGGCTATTTTATGAAGCACAAAACATCGATACCTGTGACAGTGATTGAAAGCGTCTCTGAAATTTGGGAGGGAAAACGTTCCTAATATTAAAATTTATGTGCAATAGAGCGGCATTTTTTTTTGTATAAAGAAAAACATTACCGATTTTCATTTATTTTGCGGATTATTGTGTATTTTAGGGAAATCTGAAAGCTTTTATCGTGTGACATAATTTTTATCAAATTTAAGCATGCTGAAGACATATTTAAAATTTTGAAATTCGTAAAAAAAACGACCATTTAATTTAATGTAACCCGGTGTCTTACATAGGGGTTACACGATCAATTTTTGCCTTTCAAGTTTCAATACACTCAAATTTTTTTACTAACACACTCACATTTTAAAAATTGAACAGCAACTTGATATCAATTTTTGCTTTCAAGTTTTGAGAAAACTTGACGGTCAAGTTTTAAACAGCTGATCAATTTTTTGTAAATTTGTTTTTATTTTTACAAATATTGTGCCGCAATAAAACACGATTGATAAAATACGGAATGTTAATATTTCGGTACATCGACAAAATGATTTAAAAATAAATAAAAAATCAATTTCTGCTGACATGAAAATAAAGTCTTTTACAGTGCGAAAACAGCCCACTCTAATGGCAATCATTAATTAGTTAAAAATATGGCAACAATTTGACAAATATTTTAGAGATTAATCAGAACTGGGTAGACAACGACAGGTGCTTTTTCATATAAGAGATTAATCAGAACTGAGTCGACAACGACATGTGCTTTTTCATATATTTTGTATGGGAAGCAAAATGTCGTTCGGCGATTTGTCGTAATAGAATCTATTCTATTTTCGTGACGACACACTAACACACACTCAAAATATTTGTCAAAATGTTGCCATATTTTTACCTAATTAAGGGAACAGAGTTGCAGAAATTCGTATCAAAGTTGCAAAAATTAGTACTTTGTTTACAAAAAAATTATTTTTTTGACAGAAGAAATATAATTGAAAATAAAAATACATAATTTACCGCAAAAAAGCAAAATTAAATACAAAAAAGTGCAAAACAACCAGAATTAATGCAAAAGCAATTGAATTGGTGAAGAATTGTAGCGAAACAAATACAAACATATTCTTCACAGATTAATACCAGATGTGAAACCAATGACAGGTGTCAAAAAAGTTTCTCGAACCGTATGGTTTTGTTTACATGGAAGTCAAATCAAGAAGGAGATAACAATATAAAATCTCCATACATTTTGTATTACGCATTTTTTGTATATATTTGTCTCTTTTTAGATTATTGTGCTTTATCTTTTGTGTTTTTCTTAATTTTTTGCGTTTTGCTTATTTTCTGTCGGCCATATTGCCCAAATCAGCTGATTCATATCTGGTATAATTTGTGATGTCGACGGTCGATTGTCGCTGAATTTAAATTAATCGTGACGACTTTTGCTGTCGTCGGTCGACAATCGACACAGGTTTCTAATTTGTTACAGCGTGTGCTAGTAACAAATTAGAAACCGGATGCTGTTTATCAACCTACATGATTCAAAAATAAAGCCTTTTACTATTAAAAATAAAAACTACAGATATAGATAAATTTGGAATAAAATATAACTATTAATTTTTCAAACTAGTTTATGTAGTTATATTTTTTCCAAATTTATCTATATCTGTAAAGTTTTTATTTTTAATAGTAAAAGGCTTTATTTTTGAATCATGTAGGTTGATAAACAGCATCCGGTTTCTAATTTGTTACTAGCACACGCTGTAAAATTGCTTATTTAAAACTTTTATTTGTACATTATTGTTTTCTTCTACGGAACGGCAGAAAACAGGCTTTGAATTCAGTGAACTTATTTTATTTTTTTTTAATTCAGTGAACTTATTTTATTTTTTTTCAATTCAGTGAACTTATTTTTTTTTTTAATTCACTGAATGTAATTTTATTTTATTTTTAATTCACTGAATGAAATTGAATGAATTCAGTGGTGAATTAATTCAGTAAGGAATTAATTCACTTTTTTCCGTTCGATTTATAAAATTGAACGCGTTCACCGGTTCAAATAATATAATTGATTTAATAAAAAGAACTATTGCAATTCAATTCATTCTTTGAATTTGTTGTTTGATGAACGCATTCAGTTGAATGAATTCAGTGAATTACTTAAGAAAAGGAATTCATTCAATTCTAGAGAAAATTGAATTCGATTGGTAGTGAATTCATTCAAAAAGGAATTAATTCTTCAAAGCTCTGGTAAGGCTGATGTTTTTAAAATGTGTATAATTCCTAAAAATAGCATTACAATAGCCACACGCAGAAAAAAACAGGTGTAACTTCATCTAAGTGCTATGTAATTATACAACTACATAAGTTCGAAGTAAATTTTACAATTTTCTAGCAAAATATATGTAATTTTTCGGATATTTTCCGCTACACATGTATATATTTTGCAAGGATTGTATATATTTTAAAATAAAATTTACATATTTTACTAGAACTATGTAAAACTAACTTGAAAATTATGTAGTTGTATAATTACATAGCTCTTAGGTAATATTCCTCCTGTTTTTTCTGTGTGCAAAGTTGAAAATTGTTAAAAAAAAATAAAGAAGATAAAACAATATGGCGAAAAATAGATGCCAAAAGTGAAAAAAGTTAGAAAAAAATATAAAATAATATAAATAATATAAAATTTTATGCTAAATGTCATATGGAATTGTCGGTGGGTAAGGCTAATGGACAATCTGAAACGTATATGGCTTTATATTCACATAAAGTTGCGTTTACATCTGTTTCCAAATCCCGAGATTTCAATGGAAATCTCGACCCGAAATCTTGACCGTTTACATTTGCACTTTATGACAGTAGCGAGATTTCGATTTGACAACTGCTCTTTTTTTGTAAACAAAATACGATAAAAAAATAACCTCAAATTAAAAATATTTCTAAAAACCATTTTATTAATCGGCAGAGTACAATTTACATTATTTTATGTAAAGATTTAACGTTAAATATGTTAGTAAATTTGTTTTTTTATAAGGACGACAAGCTAGAAGCCAGATCTTGCAATATTTTGGCGGAAGGAAGACATGCTCTTCCCAATGCTTTCTTCATAGATATGCTTCGCGGGAAGCAAAAATTAGAACCACGCAACACTTCTTATAATCATTAGTACATTTCCATTGGGTCTAAAGTCATATTTATTAAATTAATAATAATTTTTTTATTTCATTATTTTGTGTTATTTTTAGGTTATTTTTTTTGTCAGCTGTTGACCATCGTTGCCACTTTTTCATGCAAAAACTCTACAAATTAAGCGAAACACAGTGTTGTATTCTGTAAAAGTCTCCAGATTTGTTAGATTTTCATGAGATTTCTTAGAAATCTCTCAAATTTACGGGATTTCCTTTGTATGGGAAATCTTGGGATTTCACATGAGATTTTCACTGAAATCTCAATTTTAGTCGAAATCTCGGGATTTGGGTGCAGATGTAAATGCAACATAAGACACAATTATCGGTGCGTTTACAAATTTATCGTCCACATTTTCATCAATGGGTTCACCTAAAACTTTTCGGTTAGTAAAACTATTATATAATCAAATTAAAATAGTTAATAACTTTTATTTGCATTGCAGTTTAAGTTTTTAACAAGTTGATGCCATCTGGAAATGGTTGGTTGATTATCCAGAATAGGCTGATTGTCATTTTTCATAGTTGCAGTCACAAGCTAGGGGTGCTCAACATGTTTTAGACTTGAAGGCTGTTATTTATATGGCCCAACGATTGAGACTGGAAAAGGAATTAGTATTACAATAGGACAGGCTGACAATACTTTATTTGGATTGGTAACACATTAAAAAATAACCTCCGTATTCAAAATGAAAATTTAGTAGCTTCTTATACATCGCACACAACGAGCTGTTAACTTGAATGTTTTTTAGGCCTAGCAGCTTGTTAGAATAGAGTTTATTCAAAATGATTTAGTACACCGATTAAGAGCAACCCTGTGTTTGAAAATACAACTTTTTTATTATTGTGAATGGAATTTTTGTTTTTTGGCGTTTGGTAACATGACATAGAAGGAATTTAGCAACAATACTAGAATGAGTTTAACAACAGTATTATGAATAAAACTCATGTTAACTCTATGCTAAATTTTCATTTTGAATATCCCTGTAAGTCTTTATATTGTAATTAAATAGTTTTCCAAATTTAATATTTTAAACAAAAATTAAGATTATAATGATTTAATTTGTATCCAACTATTAATACCAGTAATAATTATAAAATAAATAATTAAATATATTAATCAAATTGCTTTAATAAGGGAGAAGAGCTAAATAATTTAACGTAAATTAATAAATAAAATATGGCTTATTTTATTTAATAAATTAGTACTAAAAATTCCAAAAACAGAATAAGAAATATTTACCAAGTTTTTTTTTGTATAGTTATTGTTAGTTTTTGTTTTCTTATTTTATACCAAGCATATATAAGTTATACACAAAACTTGGGTAGAGCTATAATAATTTTTCCCTTTTTATTTTCTGCGTGTACGAAGTAAAGAAAAATGTGTGTACGAAGTATTTGTTTAGAAATTTCTAGTGAAATAATATGAGAAGAACATGTTTCTCTTGTCTTATTCATAAAACAACGCCAAAGAGTGAAGACGCGTAATAAGGAAAAGGTTATATATTTTTTTGAATTATTAAAATAATAAGGTAAGTTTTATAACAAAATATAAATTTATTTACGGGAATATTAAAATATATTGTATTTATTTTCTTTCAGTTCTTTCATATTTACATCCTTTTTACCTGCAGAAAAAAGGAAGCCAAACAATATTTTATCCCTCACAGACGGACATCCAGAACAATATACACGGAAAAAATTAAAATGTATAATTATCGAAGTACTTAGGTAAAATACAATTTCAAAAGTATTTTTTTGAGTTAGTAAAAAAATACATGTAGATTTATCTATTTTTGGTTTTTGTCAACTTGCCTTAGTTTCTGACCTATTCCATATTCACTAACTTCAAAATATGTTAAGTTACCTAAGTTTTTTATTTTGTAAATTATCTTAGAAAATATTATATTTTAATTAAATAACTGTGTAAGTTAGCAGAAAACTTTTGAAGTTGTATTTTACCGAAGTACTACGGCAATTATGCACTTTTTATTTTTTGCGTGTAGTGAACAATAAGTGTTATTGAATGTAAATTTTGATTTCTCAATTTTAAATTTATTATGGAATAAAATAAATTTAAGAGTATTTACTATTGTTTCCAATTCGGTTAATCGAATCTAGCAGCTTGTTAGAATATAGTTTATTCAAAATGATTTAGCACACCGATTAAGAGCAACCCTGTGTTTGAAAATACAAGACTTTTTTATTATTGTGAATGGAATTTTTGTTTTTTTGGCGTTTGGTAACATGACATTAGAAGGAATTTAGCAACAATACTAGAATGAGTTTAACAACAGTATTATAAATAAAACTCATGTTAACTCTATGCTAAATTTTCATTTTGAATATCCCTGTAAGTCTTTATATTGTAATTAAATAGTTTTCCAAATTTAATATTTTAAACAAAAATTAATATTATAATGATTTAATTTGTATCCAACTATTAATACCAGTAATAATTATAAAATAAATAATTAAATATATTAATCAAATTGTTTTAATAAGGGAGAAGGAAAGAGCTAAATAATTTAACGTAAATTAATAAATAAAATATGGCTTATTTTATTTAATAAATTAGTACTAAAAATTCCAAAAACAGAATAAGAAATATTTACCAAGTTTTTTTTTGTATAGTTATTGTTAGTTTTTGTTTTTTTATTTTATACCAAGCATATATAAGTTATACACAAAACTTGGGTAGAGCTATAATAATTTTTCCCTTTTTATTTTCTGCGTGTACGAAGTAAAGAAAAATGTGTGTACGAAGTATTTGTTTAGAAATTTCTAGTGAAGTAATATGAGAAGAACATGTTTCTCTTGTCTTATTCAGAAAACAACGCCAAAGAGTGAAGACGCGTAATAAGGAAAAGGTTATATATTTTTTTGAATTATTAAAATAAGGTAAGTTTTATAACAAAATATAAATTTATTTACGGGAATATTAAAATATATTGTATTTATTTTCTTTCAGTTCTTTCATATTTACATCCTTTTTACCTGCAGAAAAAAAGGAAGCCAAACAATATTTTATCCCTCACAGACGGACATTCAGAACAATATACACGGAAAAAATAAAAATGTATAATTATCGAAGTACTTAGGTAAAATACAATTTCAAAAGTATTTTTTTGAGTTAGTAAAAAAATACACGTAGATTTATCTATTTTTGGTTTTTGCCAACTTGCCTTAGTTTCTGACCTATTCCATATTCACTAACTTCAAAATATGTTAAGTTACCTAAGTTTTTTCTTTTGTAAATTATCTTAGAAAATATTAGATTTTAATTAAATAATTGTGTAAGTTAGCAGAAAACTTTTGAAGTTGTATTTTACCGAAGTACTACGGCAATTATGCACTTTTTATTTTTTGCGTGTAGTGAACAATAAGTGTTATTGAATGTAAATTTTGATTTCTCAATTTTAAATTTATTATGGAATAAAATTAATTTAAGAGTATTTACTAGTGTTTCCAATTCGGTTAATCGATTAACAGATTCCTCGATTAATCGCCTCTATTTCGGTTAATGTGGAAACAAATAATTTAAAACTCAAATAATTATTCGACCCGAATAATCGGTTAAAATAGTTCGATTAACCGGTTACATTTTTTTATAAGGAATTTTTCCTTTATTTTTTCCCAAAACTTCATAATTTGCTTAGCATTGGCTAAAAAATTGCAAGAAAAATTTAGAAAAACAAATACCACCAAATTCTTTAAAAATCGAGAAAAAGGGGTCCTTAAGCCTATATGGAGGAACTCCAAGCAAGTCGGCAGTGCACCAGGGAGACACGTCATCTGTTTTAAGAGACTGAGAATCAAAACCACATCAATTCTACGACATGTTCCACTAGATACCATGGAAGCCGAACCCGTTTCAATGAAATTAAATTTTTATTCAAATTAAAACAAATAACCAAAAAGCAGAAAATGAAAGTTAAAAAATTGCAATTTATATGGAACTAGCGGGCAAGCCCGCTAGATTTAGCGGCGTGCTTTAGGCCTAGTTTTTGGAATGTCAATTAAACCGAAAACGAATTTAGTCGTATCGGGCAAGCCCGCTACGTTGTTAGCGTACCTTAAAGTTTAAAATGTAATTTGTTTTGTATAGGAATTAAATATTTTTATGAAAATAAAATACAATGTTTTTTATTTATGTAAAAATCTTCAAAATAAAAGCCCCCTTCGATGAGAATGCTTATTAGGAGCTTATATAAAAAATAAATAATTTAAAAAATTATTATTCAGAGGAATCTTAGGTTAAAACAAATTTTCTACTTTTTAAGTACACTGATAAAATTCCATAGTTAGATAGTTAACAAAATCTATAGTTGAATTTAAGAAATATATTAATAACTATGATAATTATAAATAACTATTGTTTTTGCTAAAATTAATAATATTTTAGGTACCCTGTTAATAGATATTTCAATTAATTCAAAGTTGTCTAATATATTTTCAATAAAAAAAGAAGAAAATATTGAATTATAATTAATTTAGTAAGATTTAATTTATTGGTGTCGTAAACTATTTAAAATTTATATTAAACGCATTTTAATTTCTTGCAGACACATCTTTGGGGTTCCAAATTTAAAATCCAGAAAACGTCCTTATTCCAAACTTCGAATGCAAAGAGAAGAAAGGCTGTAAAAAATTGCAAGTATGTTTGTGTCTGTTGTTGGTATTTCATTGCTGTTTTGATGTGTAATTTTTAATAAAAAAAATTCTCAATAATTTTGTCAAATGTTTTTAATTTCATTGGAAACAAAATACGATATCTATGGTGCCGATTAACCATTTGTTAATGTCAAGTAGTTGATTTCAATTATTTTTTTATATAGAAAAACTTAGTTATCATCAACTAAATCAATTCCACTATATATTAGTTAGAGGTATTTCACCTATAAGATAGTTGAAATATTCATTATACTCAACTAAGGAATGTTTTGAGTGTAAAAATGAAATCAAATATACACACTTAATAATTAACAATAAATAACGATGACGATGTGAGAGCTGTGCCGTAATGGTTAGCGCGTTGAATTGTTATACATGTGGTTGCGGGTTCGATCCCCAGCGACCGCAACAATAATTTGGAAAAATAATGTGTATGATTTTTTTATCCCTAATACAATGTCCTCTTTCACTATTCCCATAGCACTTAACCCCACTTAACTAATATTCTTAAACTAATACAATTTTCAAAAATCTAAAAAATATATTTAAGTTCCTTTTAAACCATTGATAATACACACAAAGTAAGACTACAGCTTTAGCTTTTAAAAAAGTCATTACTTTGGTCCAAGCACATACAGGATTCTATCAGGATACCTTTCTGGGACATCGTCTTAACTTAACGAATTATTATAAAATTTGACAAAAAGAATACATTTAGTATTAGTACCAATATTTATTAAAATTAAGACCCGTTTTCGCTCAATTCCGTAGTTTCCGAAAAACGAAAATCGTTACATCTTTTTAATCAAAGGCATAAAAAATTTCATTTTTGGACTTTATACTTTGGTAAAAAAGCATAAGTCAGTCAGTCACTCTTATATGTAAACACTACGACTCTCTTTGCATTTTGTTTATAGTCATTGCGAATCTATTCGTTCCCCGTTCTGTTTCATTTCGTTCCGCATTCCATTTAGTTTTATTGCCATTTTCTCGAGTTTCAATTCCACTTGTTCCCCGTTTAATTTCCCCGTTCTTTCCCGAAAGTGTGTTAGAAAAAGTGGTTAAAAAAAAATGTTCCTAAACAAACTCCATATTACTTTCCCAACAAACAATTCGTTCCATATACGCACCGTTTTCGGTCCGTCATAAACGGAATCCAACTCCGTATACGTACCGTTTTCTGGATCCGTATACGGACCAGAAAACGGAACATAAGGAACATCGAAACTGATTCGAGTCCGTTAAAAATCCGTCAATGACGGACCGTTTACGGACCGGTATGTCGTGTTAAAAACGGACAAGTTCGTCAATGACGGACCGTTTACAGACCGTTATGTCATGTAAAAAACGTACTAGTCCGCTGAAAGTCCGTCAATGCCGGACCGTTTTCGGACCGTTATGTCGTGCGAGAAACTGAGTATTTCCTTGTCCATATGCTACCGATTTTTTCCACAAAAATAGACCATATGTTTATTATTTTTAATACACAGTTCTTTTTTCCTTTTTTATAAATTCACCTATCTAGCCAGCGCTTAGGGACCCAGAGTAAAATTGAACATCTATATGAAAAAGAGACAATAAATTAGTTATGGTTTAATTGAATGTATACACGATGCAAAATCTCACATGTTATACACAAAACATTAAGTTTCATAAATCATACCTTGTTACTTGATGTTATTTGATTAATGGTGTGATAGAAAGAATTCCCTCTATTGCATATTCTCCATATATTCCCGTTATAATAATATTTTCACAGACTTTTCAAAAATATAAACTGCAACCGATGAAATCCGTATTTAAAGGTACGGAAACGGATACACCAAAACGGAGTTAAAACGTATTGTGTTCGAAAATCCATTTATACGGTCCGTTAATGTTCCGTATACGTACAAGCATTGACGGATACGTACATTGCGGACAGTTAACGTGCCGTAAAAGCCGGATTCAAGCCTGGATCAGCCAGACGTAAACGTAAACGTATCTCTGCATATCTGAATTAATAAGTTAAATAAGAACAGAAGATGTGCTGTGTTTTTTGTTTCTTTCTTATGCATTCAATATAGAGCAAACGTAAATACACAACAAAAATCTGTTGTGAATAGATTTTCGTTGTATATTTACGTTTGCTCTATATTGCATGCATAAGAATGAAACAAAAAACACAACACATCTCCTGTTCTTATTTAACTTATTAATTCAGCTATGCAGAGATACGTTTACGTTTACGTCTGGCTGATCCAGGCTTCATGCATCCGTACGTGCCGGAGAGTCCGTAAAAATGTTTCTTGGGTTCCTTAATAAAAATGTGTGTTTAAATAAAAATGTGTTTAAAAAAAGTGCGCGTAGACAAATTTTCTTTCCCAAAAGTATTAAAAAAGTGTTTCCACAAAAAAAAGTGTTTCCACAAAAAAAAGTGTTTCCACAAAAAAGTGTTTCCAAAAAAGTGTTTCCACAAAAAAAAAGTTTACACAAAAAAAAAGTGTTTCCAAAAAAAAAAGTGTTTCCAAAAAAAAGTGTTTCCACAAAAAAAACGTATTTCCACAAAAAAAACGTATTTCCACTAAAAAAAGTTTCCACAAAATAAAAAAAAAGTGTTTCAACAAAAAACAAGTTTTCACAAAAAAAGTGTTTGCACAAAAAAAGTTTCCACAAAAAAATAAGTTTCCCCAAAAAAAAAGTTTCATCAAAAAAAAAAGTTTCCATAAAAAAAAACGTTACCAAAAAAAAAAAACCTTTCCAAAAAAAAAAAAATATTTCACAAAAAAAAAGAGTTTCCACAAAAAAAAAAATGTTTTCACAAAAAAAAAAAATGATTCCACAAAAAAAAAGTTTCCAAAAAAAAAAAGTTTCCATAAAAAAAAAAAGTGTTTCCAAAAAAAAAGTTTCCACAAAAAAAGAAGTGTTTCCAAAAAAAAAAATATATTTCACACAAAAAAAAAAGTTTCCACAAAACAAGAAGTGTTTCCAAAAAAAACTTTTTCCACAAAAAAAAAAATATATTTCACACAAAAAAAAAAAGTTTCCACAAAAAAAAAAGTGTTTCCACAAAAAACAAAAATTGAGATGAGATAAATGAGATAGGATGAGCTGAGATTAGATTAGGTTAATGCTATAAGTACTGCCTGGTTGTCATAATAACGCCATAGCCACACGAAAATTTTATATGTAGGGACGCCATATCTCCGGAACCACTGGGCCAATTTCGTGCAAACTTCACATGAACCATCCTCAACGTACCCTGAAATTTTGGTTTTAAATCGGTTGACAGAAATCCGTAGAAAAGTAAAAATTTGTATATCGATCACACATTTTATATGGGAAAAACACACCATCACAAAAGTGTGCGTATAAGGCGTATGCGTAGACATTTTTCGTCATTTTTGTTTTAAGAACCATCAGTAAAGCATGTATTGGTTTGTAAATCGGTTGAGTGGTTCGCGAGTTATAAAATGACGAACATATACCAACTTATTTTTATATATATAGATTTGACATTTATAACTGCACACTGAGAAAATTGTGTACATGCTATTTATGAATTTTTACATTGATTCAATTAAGTTTCGCTGGAATTCGTCCATTGAAAGTTTTCATTGAACAGTTTTAGATAAAATTTTATGCAAAATTTCATATTATTTATTAAAAATTTTATACACCCAAAAAAAGTTTTATTAAAAAGAGCTTTATAAAAATAATGAAGATTTGTCACTTTGGGAAGAAAACTTAATTAGCTTACTGAAAATATTCATTAAAACTCGTTTGACGAAATGCTATCTGCGTAAGTTCGCTCAAACTTTAGGTTATTTTTTTTAGAAGAGACTGAGAAAATCAGAAAAATGTTATTCTGATTTTTGCAGCGTAAATTAGTATTTTCATTAACTGAAATTCAACTTAACTATTTTTTTTTATATCGAGGGCGCGTTTTTTATTTCTTCAGGGGAGAAGGAAGAATCTTAATAATATCTTCAAAACTTTAGATACAACATTTATTTAAATGCAATATTAATTTTTTTTTCGGCAGTACTGATTATTGTTCTTAAATGACTAATATTTGCTGCTAGTTTCAGCAGTTATTTCTGCCATTTTCAATGAAATTTTAGTAGCTTTATAAAAATTTTTGCAGACCTTTGTCTACTAAGAAAATTTTAAATTTAAAAACCCTCAGATTCCAAAACTTTTCAACCTTAGAATATGGAAACTTGTTTTAAATATAGCGAGTTTATATGTCACGTTTATATTTAACAAAAACAGGCAGCTCTTTGTGTTTTTATTGATAAAAAATTAAGGAAATACAATAATTTTGTATTAAACGATTAATCGATTAATCGCCAATTTTCTCGATTAACCGACCCGAATAACCGGTTAATCAATTTTAGGCATTTTTGAATAATGCATTAACCGGTTAACCGCCTACTTCGAATAATTGGAAACACTAGTATTTACATAAATTTGTTTTTATTAAATAAATGATTTTTAAAATAATTTTTATTTATGTTATTTTAACTACATTTGCAGTTATTTATACAGTTTTACAATAATTTGCATGTACGTTGTTTTAATTGCATTTGTAGTAGTGTTTCCAATTCGGTTAATCGATTAACCGATTCCTCGATTAATCGCCACTATTTCGGTTAATGTCGAAACAAATAATTTAGAACTCAAATAATTATTCGACCCGAATAACCGGTTCAAATAGGTCGATTAACCGGTTAAATTTTTAATATGTAATTTTTAGCTTTATTTTTGCCCAAAACTTCATAATTGTCTTAACTTTGGCTAAAAAATTATAAGAAACGCTTAAAAAAACAAATACTAACTAAAATACGATCAAATTGTTTTGAAATCCATTGAAGGAGAAAGCTTTAGATACAATTTTTTGAGCAACTCCAAGCAAGTCGACATTGAACCAGCGAGACACGTCATGGGTTTAAAGATACTCTTAAAACGGATTCGTTTTACATTATCGCAATTAATTTTAATAAAATTTTTTTGAATATTTTAAACAAAATAATAAAGTTTCTATTTGTAAAAAAATGCTTTAACGTTGTGCTGCCTGGAGCAGGCTTTAGGAAATGCAATAGACAATTTTTCAATTCTAAAATTAATTTTCTAAAGTGAGAGCAGTTTTTCAACCTCTAGTCGATGAATTATATGTATTTATTTTAACAAAACCAGTGCGTATTAATTTTTAAAATTTTATTATTGCAAACATATAATTTTGAAAAGCTGAAAAACTGCTCCCACTTCCGAAAATCTGTGATAAAGTTCGAACAAACAAATCTGCTTAAGATTTGACATCTGCACACTGAGGGAATTGTCTACATGCTTTTTATAAATTTTTATATTGATTCAATGAAATTTCGCTCAAATTCGTCCATTGAAACACGGAGGAGATTGGAAGATAAACAAAAATTTAAAAACAGAATGTTTGTATGTGTTTGTATTAGTGTTTCCAATTATTCGACGTAGGCGGTTAACCGGTTAATGCATTATTCGAAAAATCACTAAAATTGATTAACCGGTTATTCGGGTCGGTTAATCGAGAAAATTGGCGATTAATCGATTAATCGTTTAATTCAAAATTAATGTATTTCCTTAATTTTTTACCAATAAAACACAACTAGCTGCCTCTTTTTGGTAAATATCAACGTTACATATAAACTCGATGTGTTTAAAAAAGTTTTCATATTCTAAGGTTAGCAAGTTTCGGAAATTGAAACATTTCTTATACTAATGGGAAAAGGTCTGTAAAAATGTTGCTAAAGCTACTTAAAATTAGTTACAAATCACAGAAAAACTGCTGAAACTAACAGATTTTCTTTTGCCAAATATTAATAAGTTGAGAACAGCAAACCTTAAACTGTTACATTTCGATAATCTAATATTAAGCGTATTTTTTAATCACCTGTATTTAGAATTCTCCATACGAAACAGCCTATTAATTTAATGTCAGAAAAAAATACGAATGAAAATTAAAAGAGAAACAAAAAAAATTGCAAAACTAGCAAATAAAAGGTTTTTCTTAAAATTTTTTTGTAATATGTTTAGAAAAAAAAACTACACTCACCAAATCTTGGACATGGAGAAATAGCTGAAATAGAAAGGGCAATTTTTCACTCTACTGTAAGTAATTTAATTAAATCCAATTATTGAATATTAAATATTGCAGTGGAATATTTTAATTGTGTAAAACTAAAACTGTTTATCGCTGTTTTATATAAAATATAAGTAAAAATTAAAAGTTACAGTAAAATCCTTCATTATTGAATTCGGTTTTAAAAATTAGGATGAAAGAAGTGTCGGATAGAAAATTCTTTTTAAAATAGGGAGAATCTAACCCCATCTGTTGAGCACTTTCTGAACTATTTTTTGGATTTATTAAATCCAAGTGATTAAAAAAAGCGGTTATTTATTTTTACTTCTTTAGAAAAAAAATTTTAAAATCTGAAAAATTTTAGATACAAAAATTATTTGGATGCAATTTTTAATCAATACTGCCAACAATAAAATATAATATTGCATTTAGAAAATGTTATATCTAAAGTTTTTAAGATTTTATTAAGGTTGCGTTTACATTTGCATCGAAATCCCGAGATTTCGCTATTCACCACTCTCGAAAAACAATGAAGAAAAGAATATAAATGTCCAATTTTTAATAAAACACACATAGTTAACTATAATAAATACATTTTCTAAAAATTTAAAGTTTATATGCTTTCCTTCATTGTTTTTTGAGAGTGGTGAATAGCGAAATCTCGGGATTTCGATGCAAAAAAAAAAAATTTCTCTCAATTAAGGCTACGATTTTACTCTGCAAAAATCAGGGGCATTAACAATAAAGAAAATAAAGTTAGAGGTAACTTATGTAGAGAGAATTTTATCGGACAAATTTTAGTGAAAATTTTCAATAAACTAATGAAATTTTCAAAGTGAATGACAAATTTTTTAAATTTTAAGTACACACAAGGTAAGTACACACAAGTATCTCCGAGTACTTTCAAACTCTCCACACAAGCTGGCTTACTTTACCCAGGGTATGGCCGCATTGTAATGGCCCACAAGTCAATATACTTCGTAAGTACACACAAGTATAGTGGCATGTAAGTTAGACAAAATTTTTGAAAATTTTCAAAAATTTTGTGTGTCATACAATTGTTATACACAGGTATCCCATATCGTAAGTACGCACAAAATGAAGTACACCAAATCGATTACATTGTGGTAAAAATTCATAAATAGCATGTAGACAATTCTCTTAGTGTGTTGTTACTCGTACAGATATCAAATTCCATATAAATTTAAATTTTTTAATTTTCATTTTGTGTTATCTTTAGGCTAATTATTTCAATTAAAATTTAAATTCCGTGAAATGGGTTCGGGTTCCATGGTATTCTAGTGGAACATGTTGTAGAATTGATGTGGGAGAAGTAAGAAAAGTTAGAGTTCTTTCATAATTAGTAAGTCAACTGCGTGACACAGTTTTAAACAAATGAAATCTTGTCTTAAAGCAAATGGAAATACTACACCCAAAAAATTCCATGGTACAATAGTCAACAAAATTCATAGTTGATATAAAATAAATTTAAAATGACTATATGTAATTACACATAACTATGTTTTTAGGTAAAAATATTAATGTTATAATCACCATGTGAATAGAAATTAAAATAAAAACTGTCAGAAATATTTTTATTACAACAAAACCTTAAATTTGATAAAAATTTATTAGTTTAAAATTAAAATCCAAATAACCTTCAAGCAATTTCACTGTGCTGATCTGAAATTAAAGGTAAAGCCATAGAGAATTTAAAATATTGAGTTAATTCCTAATAGAATTTTTTTCCTCCAGGCCATAACGTAGCACCAAATGTACCAAACAAATTATCAAGCGAGAAAAAGGAATTTATGGAGTATGTTTTCAGATTTTATTATTATTTAAATTAATTTGAAATTGTTAATAAAAGTATAAAAAACGTAAGGTCTGTGTCCTCTTTATATGAACAAATAAGATGATAAGATTTATGATTTATATTAATGATTTTTAAATTGTTCATACACTAATAGAAAAAAGTCCGTAGAAAATTTAGTAAAAACTACTAAAAATTAGTTAAAAATGATGCTGCAGAAAAAAACTGCTAAATTAGCAGATTATTTTTGCTATATATTAGTAATATAGGAACAGCAAAACTAAAACTGTTAAATATACAGAATTTTAGTTATATATGAGCTAAATTTTTGTAAATGGAGATTAGCAAATTAACCTGCTAAAATCAGCAAAAAATTTTGCTAAATAATTAGTAGCCTAAAAAATCACCAAAAAATTTAAAATTTTCGAAGTTTTTTTTTCGATTTTTTTTTTAAATGCAAATAAAAATCGAGCCTTTTGAAAACAGCAGTTTACAATTTTTTAGCAAATATTTCTGCTGATTTTAGCAGAATAGACCGCTATTTGCATTCAACTAAATTTAGCTTAAAAATAGCAAAAATTTTGTAGATTTAACAGTTTATTTTTGCTATTTTTAGTCTACAAATATTCAGCAAAATTTTCTGCAGATTTTACAGTACAATTTGATATTTTCAATTAACTAAAAGTTAGCCTAAATATAACTAAAATTCTGTAAATTTAGCAGTTTTAATATTGCTGTTCTCATTTTACTAGTATTTAGTAAAAAAATCTGCTAATTTTAGCAGTTTTTTCTGCAGCATCATTTTTAACTAATTTTTAGTAACTTTTTCTGCTATTTTTACGGATTTATTTCTATGAGTGTAGTTAATATTCACTACGTTAAAAATCTCTATTACATCAACTAAAATATCGTTGCTAGCCACTTTCTCATAGTTGAATTTTATGTTTAAATTAAACCTAGTTATCTTCTACCATTTCAAATCAACCATGACATAGTGAGGGTTATTTCACCTATGGCATAGTTGAAAAAGTAGTGATCAGCAACTACGTATTTTTTAGGGTGTAGTATAATTTACATTAGTTTTAATTTTTAAAAGAGTTAAAACAGAAATGAAACATTGGCCGTTTTTTTTTAATCACTGGATTTATTTTCGGATTTATTTTATTTTGTTAAAAAATTCACATTTTGGTTTTTAATTTTCTAAATTGAATATTTTTATCAAAATCTAACACTTATTCCATAATATAATATGAAATAAAATCATTAAATTTTGTAAAAATGTAAATACAGGAATTGAATTAAGCTAAATCCAAAATGGATTTATAAAATAATTAAATCCGTTATGGATTTAGCTTTATTTAATTCTAGAAATTGTATTTTCGCAAAACTTTAATTTTTTTCTTTCACATTATATTAGCGAATAAGTGTAAGATTTTAATAAAAATATAGAATTTTTTAAATTTAAAAAGAAAATGTGGATTTTTTAACAAAATAAAATAAATCCAAAAATAAATCCGGTGATTAAAAAAAAGGCCGATTGTCTATTGCATTTCCTAAAGCCTGCTCCAGCCTAACACATCGTGTGTTTTGAAAATTTTTAAAAATATCCTTTATTTTGGCCTTTCGCGATGTGTTTTTAAAACTTTTTTTTACAAAACAAAAAAAAACTTTAATATTTTGTTAAAATATTTGAAAACATATTCTCGCTGGTGCAATGTCGGCTTGCTTGGAGTTCCCCCAAAAAAGGTACACACAGAAAAAAAACAGGGGGAATATTAATATAGCTATGTAATTATACAACTACATAATTTTCAAGTTAGTTTTACAAAGTTCTAGTAAAATATCCACATTTTTTTGTAAAATATATACAATCATTGCAAAATATATACATGCGTAGTGGAAAATATCCGAAAAATTACATATATTTTACTAGAAATTTGTAAAACTTACTTCGAACTTAAGTAGTTGTATAATTACATAGCACTTAGATGAAGTTCCACCTGTTTTTTTTCTGCGTGTATCTAAAGCGTTAAGAACCTCTTTTACTCGATTTTAAAAGAATTTGGTGTTATTTTAGTTAGTATTTGTTTTTCTAAACTTTGTTGCAATCTTTTAGCCAAGGCTAAGAAAATGGTGAAATTTTGGGAAAAATAAAGCAAAAATTCCACATTAAAAATTTAACCGGTTAATCGACCTATTTTAACCGATTACTCGGGTCTAATAATTATTTGAGTTTTAAATTCTTTGTTTCGACATTAACCGAAATAGAGGCGATTAATCGAGGAATCGGTTAATCGATTAACCGAATTGGAAACACTACAATTTATTGATATTTCCGACAAATTCAAATACATATGCTAGCACGAGTAATGACTCGACAAAACGAACCTCACTAAACTTTTTTCCACAGATTTAATACTCTTTTTTTCAAATTGAAGAAAAATTATAACAAATTTACGTTGCTGCCTTTTTACAAAATTTTTTAGAGTTAACAAATTAAACTTTGTTAAAAAATGGGCAAAAAATTATCAAAACAACAATTGTTTTGTAGAGAGTTATTGACGGAAATAAGTATGTTCATTTAAAAAAAAAGTAGTTGATTTAAAAAAAAACACACATTAATTTGAATAAAAAATATATTGTTTTAACAATTCGTTTCATCAAAAAGTAACAAAATTTTTATGTTGATTTCACTTACGACTTTTGGTTCAGTGTGGTGTCATATTTGACTAAAATTTGTACTGATTTGAAGTCAGAAAAAATGGTCAACCTATATTAATTACAATATTAAAAAAAATTTTTTGCTGATTTTTACAGAGCAAATTGGTATTTTCAAATAAATCTTAACATTTTTTATATTGATGGCTCAATGCGAAAGGCTCTTCTAGTTTTTAATGTTAAAAAAAGTCAGCCCTTTGTGTTTTTATTGATAAAATGTTAAGAAAATCCATTAATTTTTATTAAACGATTAATCGCCAATTTTCTCGATTAACCGACCCGAATAACTGGTTAACTAATTTTAGTGATTTTTCGAATAATGCATTAACCGGTTAACCGCCTATGTCGAATAATTGGAAACACTAATTTGTAGTTGTTTTTACTACATTTTTCAGTTGATTTTTAACAGTCAAAAATAACTTCACTTGCAGTTGATTTAAATGCAAATGTAGTCTACACCTTTTTAACTTCAAATGCAGCTATTTTTACCGTCATTTGCAGTTGATTTTACCTACATAATTCCCTGAGTGTATAAGTTATACCCAAAAATTGGGTAGAGCTATAATACATACTAAAACTAGGTAACTTATACCCTTATTTTATGTAAGTTCCGCTTTTTATTTTTTGCGTGTACAATTCCTTTTCCAGTCTCAATCGTTGGGCAACCATGAAAAATGACAATCAGCACATTCTGGATAATCAGCCAACTATCCCAAGAAACATTTTTACGGACTCTCCGGCACGTACGGAATCATGAATCCGGCTTTTACGGCACATTAACGGTCCGTAATACACGTATCCGTCAAAACTTGTACGTATACGGAACATTAACGGTCCGTGTAGTCAGATTTTCGAACCCAATGCGTTTTAACTCCGTTTCCGTACTGTAAAATACGGACTTTATTGATTCAAAATAACAGTTAAATCATTTTAATAACTGAAGCTCAACCTTTAATTTGGAAAAAATACTTTTGTGGCGAGAAATTAGTGGCGGTAACTGAATTAAACAACTTCAAGTCGCATACATATATTAGATGGTAAGAATAATAAAATTTAGTGCACGTTTTACAATGGTTTGTTTTTGTAACAAAAGCTCTGTTCCACGTACGTTAACGCGGCTACCTAATTTTTCCAAAATTGTGTGTAAATTGTTGTTGTTTCGAGTAAATTGGTTTACGTAGTTAACAAAATCAGTAGTTGATTTAAAATAAATTTGAAACAACTATTATAATCATCAACAACTATGCGTTTAATTAAAAAATACAAATTCTGGTAACCCTGTGAAAATATCAAACTATTTGAAATAAACACAACAGTTCATAAAAAAAATATCAAACAATAAAAATTTTATTTTAAAACGAAAATATCATTACATATTTTGCAAATTTTTTCAATTATTTTGAAATTTTGTATGGTAAGTTGTTATTGGTGTAATTGTTTTAGTCTTTGAATTTGGCCATTTTGTAATGCGTTTATTTTCCAGAAATCGTAAAAAAGAGATTGAAACGATCCCAAATTGCCCATCAAGAGAAAATTTAAAAATCAAGTCTTCAAGTTGTATGCTATGAATTTGAATAGGTCAATATTTCTACATATATAAATAATTTATCAAATCTGGAAGCAAAATGGAATAAAAGCGTAAAAAAGACCGACCGGAAATGTAAATAATAAAATTTAAAACAATGTATGTAAATTAAATATCTATAAATTAAATATCTACAAAAGAATGCAAATAAAGAGATCAAAAATAATTGTTAAATTTTCTGTGTTATAATAAAAAGGAAGCAAAGCTCAAAATGTATGGTTTATATTAACCATTTTCAGATTATATATAGTTGATAGCCACTAACTTTATTTCTTTTTTTCTTATCGTTGTAATTAGCTGTATTCCTGGTTAAATTGCTGATTTTTATAAAACTTAGTTGACACCAACTAAATCAATTCAACTATATATTAGTTAGGGGTATTTCACCTATAAGATAGTTGAAATATTCGTTATAATCAACTAAGGAATTTTTTGGGTGTATGTAAAACACCATCGTAAACACAATCTGTTCACTTTAGTGAACAATGAAGGCTATCCATCCCTGACCTCAACGTATTCGAGTGTCGAACCAAACGCAAAGCGGCAGCTAAACACACCACACCCAACGGCTGTCGGCTTTTGCGTTTGGTTAAAAGGTCAGTTCGTGAACTACAACAAGCAACCCAACATCTCCTTTTTTTCCTCTCGTGTGTGCTACGGCAACAAAAATTAAAAAACCCTCAACCAGCCATTGAAGTTACGAAAAGTGTTGTAATCAAAGATTAATTAAAATATATAGGCTACTGTGAAAACTTAGAATAGTAACTTTAAATTAACTTAACCCTAAAAACGTTTTTGAATTCATTTATAAACGTAAAATAGGAAACAAATATATATTATAACGTTTAATTGAAAGTATATACTTTTATTTGGAAGGCACTATTTACGCGGTAAAGTATTTACACTAACCCCAAAAACTAACCCTCTCCCTCTAACCCGTTTCTTCACAATCAATTAAACCTAGTGTTTCAAATTCGGTTAATCGATTAACCGATTCCTCGATTAATCGCCTCTGTTTCGGTTAATGTCGAAACAAATAATTTAAAACTCAAATAATTATTCGACCCGAATAATCGGTTAAAATAGGTCAATTAACCTGTTAAATTTTTAATGTGGAATTTTTCCTTTATTTTTTCCCAATACTTCATAATTTTCTTAACTTTAGTTAAATACATAATTGCAAGAAAAAAACAAAAACTAACTAAAATACCATGGAATTCTTTTAAAATCCAGTGAAAGAGGTCCTTAAGCCTTTAGATATCTTTTTTGAGCAGGGCCAAAATAAATATGTTTTAAAACTCCTCAAAACACATGACGTGTTTGGCTGGAGCAGCCTTGAAGTTCTATGTAGGCTTAAGGAAATAAAATAGACAATTTACTATTTCTGTTTTAATTATTTTAAAAACTATAAAGGTAATATAAATTATATTTCCATGCCCTTCATGGCAAGATTTTTTTTTTTAATTTCAATTCAATTTTATTTTCAATTTTATAAAAATTATACAGTATGTCTTAATAATATCCCTGCGAAGCCGGTTGGCTTGTCTGCATTTGTTTCAAATCTGTGTCACACAACTGTCAATTCTGTAGAAACTCCAACTTATCTTACATCTCCCAAGAAAATGTGTATATTCGGTTCAAATATCACATTATTTCTATAACATGTTCCACTAGAAATACCATGGAAGCCAAACCCGTTTCCCGGAATTTAGTGACATTTCGCATTAGTGCCATTAACAATAAAAAATAACCTAAAGTTGACACAAAATTAATGTGAAAATATCATGGTTGGCAAACACTAACCGTAAAATACTGTTAACTATTCAAAACCCTTTCAGCGAACTATTTTTAACCCTAAAATACCACTAACGAAATAACTTAAAATACCCTAAAGAAATATATTGTTAACTATACGTACGGTCGTAATATTAAGTTTTGCGTAATTTTGGGTAAAGTCTGGTAAAATGAGAGTAAACAAATAATTATCTCAAAAAATGGTAAAAATGCTCATAATACCGGGAACGCACAAAACCACCCAGCAAAACCTTGGTAATGGGTTAGACCTTTTTCACGGGTTAGACCTTTACCTTGGTTTTATTTAGAAACCTAAAGTAATACGTTACTAATATTGTGATGCATCAATATTTATGTGGATGGTATGAAATAGTGAGTTACCGATATAGTGATATATCACTACTTATTTGGAGGCTTTAAAATAATATATTACTGATATTGTGTTATATAATAACTTATTAATAAGGGTAAAAATAATAATCTGATATTTTTAAAATATACTACGAAATAACGTAAAATACCGATAACCTTAAAATACCTAACGAAATTTTCTAAAATACCGTTAACCTTAAAATACCCTAACGAAATATCTTAAAATACCGTTAACCCTAAAATAACTTAACGATAAAGGTTTCATTAGTCTAATCGTAAAGTAAAAAAACGTATCTGTAATCAATTCAATATGTTAAAATAATATAGAAAATATTTTTATCTTTTTTCAATGCATTGAAACTGTTGTCAAGTAAAATCGTAAAAAAGTTCTGTTGAAAATAGAAATTTTCTATTTTATTACTTGACATTTAATTCTATGCACAAGAACTAGATAAAAAAATACAATATTTTTATTTCTTATACTCTTTTTATTCATTATGAGAATGCTACGTTACTTTTTTTACGATACTTCCAAACTAATTTGGCCTTAAAACTTAAAATACCTAACCTTAAAATAACCTAACGAAATACTATTGAAATAACGTTATCACTTATCACTAACTTTATGAAACGGTTGCCAACCCTAGAAAATATTCAAATTTATATGAAATTTGACATCTGTAACTGAACACTGGGAGAATTGTCTACATGCTATTTATGAATTTTTACACTGGAATTTGTCCATTGAAAGATTTCATTGAATTAAATTAATGTAGTTTTTTTTTTGAAAAATTTCATATTATTTAATAAAAACTTCATATACCCAATAAAAAAGTTTTATTAAAAAGAGCTTCATAAAAATTTTGAAGCTTTTTTACAAAATTTATTTTTTTATTAGTTAAGTAAAAATTTTCATTAAAACTCGACCAAGAAAATTCTCTATGCGTAACTTAGTTCAAACTTTCGTTTATTTTGTTAATGTCCCTTAAATAACGAATAACGAAAAAAAAGGCTGAGAATTTAACAATTCTTTATGATAATCTTCAGCTAATTATGCAAATATTCAGGAAATTTTTTTTAAATTTTTGTAGAGTAAATTCGTATTTTTTTATATCAATGGCTCATTATAAAGATGCTCCAACTCGTTGTTTTTTATTTCTCAAGAGGAGGAGGAAGAACCTTAATAAATTCTTAAAAACTTTGGATACATTTTTTTTAAGTGCCTTATTCAATTTATTGTAGTATGTATTAATTAAAAATTGCATTTAAAGATATGTTGTATCTAAAGTTTCTTAGATTTTTAAAAATTTTTATCAAGAAATAAAAAATTTACATTGAGTTATCGATATGTAACAGTTTTAGGTTTGGTGTTCTTTCAGCGGTTTTTTTTTTGCCATTTTTAACTAATTTTTAGTAGAGCTAATCAGAGGTGGCTTTTGCTAATAGGAGTTTTTGCTCTGTTTCTCTGGCGTAGATGTGCTTTTTTAATTTAAAAACTTTTTAAACACATCGAATTTATATATTTTATAATTCCACTTTCAGAATTTTATAAAATTTTATTCCAAAATATTTTATTGACTCCTAACTGTAAAATATTCAAAACAAATTTCTCTGATAATAAATATTAACACTACAAATGACAAAATTTATATTTTAATAAGGATTTTAAAAAACAATATATAATATTCTTTCTTTAAGACTCATTAATTTTTCTTTGTGGAGTTAATCGATTTGGCAACTGAATCATTCATTTAGCAAAAACAGGAAGCTCTTTGTGTATTATTGATAAAAAAATTAAGGAAATATATTAATTTTGCATTAAACGATTAATCGATTAATCGCCAATTTTCTCGATTAACCGACCCGAATAACCGGTTAATCAATTTTTGTGATTTTTCGAATAATGCATTAACCGGTTAACCGCCTATGTCGAATAATTGGAAACACTATTCCTTACAGCTCAAAGAGACGAAACTACCTCTGTCAAATACTAAAATAATGTGCGATGTTTCCGGAAATATTGCTCGACCCTATATTCCAGCAAGTTTGCGTTCAGCAATTATTTCAAAAATTCATAATTTAGCACATCCTGGCCGAAAAAGTACATGCCGTCTAGTCAAAGAACGTTTTGTTTGGAAAAACATGGATCATGATATCTCAAAATTCGTCCGAAATTGTATTTCTTGCCAACAGACAAAAGTAGACATATTTCTTCTCCTATATCGAAATATACAATGCCATCTCAACGATTTGAACACATTAACATTGACCTAATTGGTCCTCTTCCTCCTTCAAATGGATTCTACTATTATTTAACGATAATTGATCGTTTTACACGATGGCCGGAAGTAATACCACTCACAGATGCAACTGCGGAAACTGTTGCATTTGCGTTAATTGATGGCTGGATAAAACACTTTGGTGTTCCAATTAAAATTACATCCGATCAAGGAAGACAGTTCGAGTCATTGCTGTTTAAAGAACTTTCAAACCCATTTGGAATAACACATCTGCGGACCACAGCATACCATCCGCAGTCAAACGGGATTATTGAGCGTTTCCACCGCACTTTGAAAGCATCGATAATGTGTAGCAAAACACCTAATTGGTCTCGTCAACTTCCGATAATTTTACTTGGCTTAAGGTCAATTTAAAAGCCAGATATCTGTGCGACACCTACGGAACTAGTCCTTGGCACACAAGTTCGATTACCTGCTCCGTCTAACACAAATTATCAATCTAAATTTGTAAACGATTTCATGCAAATGATGCAAAATCTTCAACCTGTAGATACAGCACATCACAGTTTACAAAAACCATTTATTCATCCACTCCTGAATGATGCAGAATTTGTTTTTGTACGAAATGATAAAGTGAAGAGATCTCTTACACCACCTTATGAAGGCCCATACCCAGTTAAGAAAAGATCGCCCAAATACTACACTCTAAAAGTCAACAACAAGTTAGTAAATATTTCAATTGATATATTAAAACCTGCATATATATTTCATGATAACCAAGAGTTACAACATCAACCTACAACAAATACTCGTAGATCAAAAAGACTTTCAGTTCGCTTCGCCACATAAAAGTCTGGAGGGAAGTACTGTGGCACTTGTCATTAAAATACTTTAATTAATATTTTTAGAATAATAATAATCAACTTTTCTTTTATTTTTATTTCTTTGGTTTTCAAAACATTTTTGTTATAATTTTCAATTTAGTTTTAAACTTCAAACAATAAACAACCTTTTTATAAAAATAAGAAGTACATAATAAATTGTTGTTTTAAATATTTAAATAAATATAAATATAAATAAATAAATATAAATATTTAAATATTTAAAACAACAATTTATTATGTACTTATTATTTTTATAAAAAGGTTGTTTATTGTTTGAAGTTTAAAACTAAATTGACAAAAATGTTTTGAAAACCAAAGAAATAAAAATAAAAGAAAAGTTGATTATTATTATGATTATTATTATTAATATGCTAAAAATGAAATAAAAAAAATATTATAAATATAACTTTAGACGTAATTTAAAACCTGCATATATATTTCATGATAACCAAGAGTTACAACATCAACCTACAACAAATACTCGTAGATCAAAAATACTTTCAGTTCGCTTCGCCACATAAAAGTCTGGAGGGAAGTACTGTGGCACTTGTCATTAAAATATTTTAATTAATATTTTTAGAATAATAATAATCAACTTTTCTTTTATTTTTATTTCTTTGGTTTGCAAAACATTTTTGTTATAATTTTCAATTTAGTTTTAAACTTCAAACAATAAACAACCTTTTTATAAAAATAAGAAGTACATAATAAATTGTTGTTTTAAATATTTAAAATTTCTAAAAATGAAATAAAAAAATTATTATAAATATAACTTTAGACGTAATGGAAATGTACTAATGATTTTAAGAAGTGTTGCGTGGGTCTAATTTTTGCTTCCCGCGAACCATAACTACACCGAAAAAATTCCATAGTTCCATAGTTAAAGAATTCCTTATGTCACGAACCGTCTGGCTGATGAGGTTTCCGGCAAGCTCCAACGCACTCTCTCAGGCGGTCCCAACCCTCTCATTAGTTTCGAGCACGCGCATAAAAAAAAAGGTGACTCAAAAATATCAATTTTCACTAAAAACACCAAACTACAATATACCACACTTAAAGTCAGAGATAGATGGAAATCTGTGTCTGCCCTCCCAACCTTGACCGTAAAATATGTTCCCCCGAAGTTCGCTTTACGATCCCGAACACCACTCGACCATTCCTCCCTCAACTTACCATCATTGCCATTTACCCTCTTTTCCAATCTATGCCAACATATTCATTATTATCTTCTTTTACATCAAAAATAACATTTTTCTTTTATTTATATTAAAATCTACACTAAACTGTACATTTAAATTTTTTATACTTAATAAATTTTTACAACAAATTCAAAAAAAAAACCATATATAATATTACAAAAAAAAACGTTATAATTTACCTCTTTAAAAAAAATATATAGCATGCAATAAAAAAAAAATTACTGATAAAATCTCATATACTTTGTTTTACTTTAAACTTTAGCGCCATAAATTTATTTCCTTTTCCTGACTATTTAAATTTTCCTATTTGCCAAACGCCACTAAATTTTCCTCAATAAATTAATTATCTTTTGTCTTATTATTCATTACCTCAAAGAATGTAACAATTTACGTATCTCTTTATACACAAAAAAACTATTTTATAACTTCCGTTTTACTCAAATTTCTATACTTTTTCGTTTTTAACAATAGGGCTCAAATCACATACATTTGTCCTTAATTTGGACACCAAATTTTCCTATATTTTGTTCCTGAAGGAGCTCCCTAAGGTTATTATACAATCTGCCGCTACACAGATTTTTATCTTTTACCAAAACTCTATGGTGTGAACCCTGAAGTTAAATTTTGTATTCGGAATTTACTATTAGATTTAATACTTTAATTTTATATTTGTTTTCGTATTCTTTTAAAATTTATGAGGTTAAAATTTCCTGGCGCTGGGTATAGGGAATTATAGGAAATAATCTTTAAATTCTTCTAAAATACAGCCGACTTTTAGACACTAGATAAAATCAATTTAAAACGTATAACACTTTTATATATTTTAACCCTAACATATACCTAACCCTTAATTAACTATGGATGAATAAACAAAATATTTAAGGATTACTTTTATATAAATTTTAACATTTTCTAAAATTTTTGTCGTTTATTTAACCTTCTTTTTCAATTTTTAATTTCACAATTTTCTTGAGCGTAAGGTTTGTTTTTTAAATATAAAAAATTCTTTATTTTCGATATTTCGCTACTATTAAATTTTAATTTTAATTGTTATTTCCTGAAGATGCTACACAATGGAGTAGCGAAATATCGAAAATAAAGAATTTTTTATATATAAAAAACAAACCTTACGCTCAAGAAAATTGTGAAATTAAAAATTTTCTAAAATTTTTTAAATAAACTTTCTTTTTCCTTTTTCATAGATTGAATTGAATTTACTTCTTTTTCCAAAACTAACTTATTTTTTTAACTTAATTTTCCTTACAAAATTTCCTGACCATACCAGCTTTTTACACCCAAATATTTTGGTTAGTGATCCACTCGATTCTTACTGCTTTTCACAAAATTTTATCGTTGAAAAAAAAAGACAAACGTTTACCTGGCTATACTGATGCTGTTTGGAAGTTACGGGTGTTTCTTGGTCCAATAGTCCAGGGCTTAGTACCAGCAGGATGTTCAAAACGGACCCCCAAGGACCCTTTACTTAAAACCGTTTTGCTCTCTGTCTTCCTCCCAATTATAGTATATCCAGCTAAGGATATACTACTGTTTCCAATTATTCGACATAGGCGGTTAACCGGTTATTGCATTATTCGAAAAATCATTAAAATTGATTAACCGGTTATTCGGTTCGGTTATTCGAGAAAATTGGCGATTAATCGATTAATCGTTTAAAGCAAAATTAATGTATTTCCTTAACTTTCTATAAACAAAGATACTAACAGCTTCCTGTTTTTGTTAAATATCAACATGACATATGAACACGGTGTATTTAAAAAAAATTTCACATTAAAAAAGCACATCTACACGAGAGAGATAATACTAGAGATAAAACAAAAATCACCTCTAATTTGAATAAGTTTAGCTATTTTGGAGTGTGTTTTGCTCCATCTCTAGTAGTTTTCTCTCGCGTGTAAATGTACTTTAAGGTTGAAAAGTTTCGGAATCTGAAATTATATAAATTGAAACATTTCTTATACTAATAGAAAAATTTATGTAAAAATATAGCTGAAGCTATTAAAAATTAGTTAAAAATGGCAAAAAAAATGCTGAAACTATGAGATTTTTTTCTAAATATTAGTAAGTTAAAAACAGCATAACTCAAGGTAGATTTTTTATTTCTTTACAAAAGATTTTTTTAATCTGTAAAATTTTGGATACAAAATTTCTTTGAATGAAAATTAAATCAATACTACAATAATAATAATATTACATTTAAAAAGATTATTATCCAAAGTTCTTCCTCCTCCTCTGAAGAAATAAAAAAAACTAGCTCCATTTGAGTAAAATATTAGTTAATTGAAAATTCCAATTTCCTCTACAAAAATTTGCAAAAAAAATTTCTGAATAGTAGAGTTAGTAGACTAAAGAATATCATAAATTGTTAAATTTCTCAATCTTTTTTCCGTTTTTAAGGGCCATTGACAATAACCAAAATTATGTAAAGTTTGAGCAAACATACGGAGAGAGAACTTTATTATTCTAGTTTTAATGAAAATTTCCACTAAACTAATAAAGTCTTCTTAACAAAACGAACCGAAAGCTTCATAAAAATTATGAGGCTTTTTCATAAAATTTATCAATTTAATGAAAAGTTTCAATGGACGAACTTCAGCGAAACTTCATTGAATCAATGTATAAATAGCATGTAGACATTTCACTCAGTATACAGTTACAAATGTCAAATTCCATTTAAATTTGGATTGTGTCTTAACTTTACGTTATTTCGTTATTGTTAATGTCACCAGTGCGAATAAAAATTTAAATTCAATAAAACGGGTATGGGTTCCCTTGTATTCTACACCTTTTTTAGCTTGATTTCAGAAAATTCCAATTATATTTCATAATTGTATAAAAATGTTTTAGAACTATCCAAAAATATTTTTAAATTGTCTAAAAATATTTTAAAATTGTCCAAATATATTTTAAAGTTGTCTAAAATATTTCAAAATTATCCAAAAATGTTTTAAATTTTTGCAAAAATGTTTAAATTTGTCCAAAAATCATTCAAAATTGTCCAAAAACGTTTTAAAGTTGTTCAGAAATCTTTCAAAATTGTCCAAATACTGTTTAAAATTTTAAAACATTTTTGGAAGAATTTAAAACATTTTTGGATAATTTTGAAACATTTTAGACAATTTTGAAAACTTTTTAGACAATTTTAAAATATATTTGGACGATTTTAAAATATATTTGCACAATTTTAAAATATATTTGCACAATTTTAAAACATTTTTGGACAATTTTTAAATATATTTGGAATTTTCTGAAATGGTGTAGTTGGACATGTTGTAGAATTGATGTGGTTTTGAATCGATTATACGCTCTTTCTTTGGAGATGTGAGAAAAGGTAGAGTTTCTACAGAATTAAGATGTCAGTTGACAGTGTGGGACACATATTTGAAAAAAATTCAACCTTGTCTTAAAGAACATGGAAATATAATTTACATTAGTTTTAATTTTTAAAAGAATTAAAACAGAAAATCGCCAACTGTATTGATTAAAGTCTATAGAGCACTTCGATGCTGATCCAGACAGACAAGTCGTGTATTTTGGCAAGTTTTAGGAACACCTTTATTTTGCTTTAAAAAAGGTATCTAAAGGCTTAACGACATCTTTCGCTCAATTTTAAAAGAATTTGATAATATTTTAATAAGTTTATGTTTATTCTAAGCTTTTCTTGTAATTTTTTAGCCAAAGTCAAGAAAATTATGAAGTTTTGGGAAAAAAATAAAGGAAAAATTCCATATTTAAATTCTAACCGGTTAATCGACCTATTTTAACCGATTTTTCGGATCGAATAATTATTTGAGTTTTAAATTATTTGATTCGACATTAACCGAAATAGAGGCGATTAATCGAGGAATCGGTTAATCGATTAACCGAATTGGAAACACTAGGATATACACGAAATTAGAACACTAAATTTTAAAACTTTCTCAACCTAACTTACGTTTTCCTTAAAAATCAGTTAAGTTGCTCCTTTTGTATTCAATTTTCCGGAATTTATCCTTTATTTTAGGCGTTCCGTTGCACTGCCTTTTTTTCACAAATATTTATTGCCGTCAGTAAAAAGTCTCTTCAAATTTTCAGTTCGGTTTAGCCAATCTATTTCACTTGTTACAAAATTTAACACCGTATTTATCTATGTTTTATTCACCTCACTTTTATTTAAAACATTTACCAACTTAACTTGGTTTACATTTGCCTTGCCCGCAGTTTGCAACTTAAATCCGAACGATTTGACTTTTCGTGTATTACTGATCTATTTTTCAGTTTAACTAGCGAAACCTTACATTGTTCTTACTGTTTCTTACGGTTTGTTTCCAATATTATTTTACATATTTATTTGGCTATATATCAAAAATATTTCCCTCCAAAACTCCATCTTTTTCAGAAAATAAATTTTAATTTTTATACAAATAATTATTCCTCTCGCCATATTTTACCATTTTAACCCAATTCCTATCTTTTCCCTTCGTCCTATCACAAAATCACCCTATCCTGTATATTTTAAATTACCAGGAGCCCATCATTTTCAGCAGTCAATAATTCCCATTCATAATTCCACTTTTTCAAAACAAATTTTTAGCCCATCCGCTAAAACCGTCGTTTAGAATGGAATATCCAACCGTGTAATTTTACTCCTACATTCTTACAAATTTTTTCCCCTTTTTGCGGTACCGATCTTACTATTGATTTGTACCATTACACCAACAATGTCAAATTGTAAACAAATAGTAAAACAATTACTACTTAAACCAGAGGTCCGCGCTGACCAATTTGATTGGAACGCTGGCCTAAAGAAAAAAATTGCTCTGCGGCTTAAAGACAGTTTTCCCACAAATGGATTAGTGACAATAGGAATTAATACAGATTATTAGAAATAATAATTCCCTGATTCTCCTAGGTTTTCATTTCACTCAAAACGCTCTTATCTTCAATTCATTGCCAAAGAAAAATTTTCAGCGGCGGCGGCAAATCAAAATACCAAGGCGGCTCCCGCCAACACATTCAACACCATTTGGCGTGGACCTTCACAATTTCTAAAGATAAATTTTCCATTTCCTTTCAGATTTAACTGATTTCCTGTGGACCCCGATGATGATCCCGGACTGGTAACTATGTATCGCTCCAATTAATAATATTCCATTTTTAATAATCCTCTTCCTTTTCTTTTCAGCTAAATATGAAAAATGAGTCTTTGGGAAACAGAGGTACGACTCAGCCTCATACTGAAACGTTTCCCAAAAATTGCCTAATATGTTTCCACTGCGGTCCAGCCAACCGCACATGTAAGGTGGAACATAATGTAAAAAAAAATATATTTTAAAATTTTCAAACCGGGACTCGGGTAGGAGAGTGGTTTCTCCGGGAAATCGAAGACCCCTCACCAATTGAACGAAAAATAAATAAAAAAAAACAAATAAACGCTGGGACTCGGGGAATGAAAAACCCCCTCCCATTTAAAAAGAAAAGGTGGGACTCTGGGAATGAATTCAGACCCCCTCCCATATCACCATCCCCTAAGTAGCCGCCACGAAAAATTTTTTTTCGTGCGGACGTACGAAGGGGGTGGGTAACGAGTTCACGCCAGCGGCGAATAAGGGTGATAAAGTTCCCGCCAATGGCGTAAACTGAATCATAAAAACGGGTTCCATAGCCCCCGCAACACTTAGTTGATTTAAAAAAAATATCGAACAACTATAATAATCGCAAGCAACTACGGTTTTAGTTGTGAGTTACCATATATGTTAGTTGAAGTGAATACTACTAATAATATGAAATTTTCAAGCATTAACAAAACAAAAATGACGAGTTATTTAAAAAAAATTTTTAAAAAATTTTTTTTTTTTATTTCAAGTTTTACAGAAAATTGGTCAATGGTAACCATTTGTAATTTTCCTTATTTTTCTAAATATTTATTAATTTTAATAATCTCCAGATTTCCAAATTCAATAAATTTGTGGACTCCAAGAAGACAAGAACCAACGTAAAAAAGGAATAAATGAAAATGACAAATGTTTACGTGTGGAAAAAGCGTTTTAAAATAAAATTGTTAAAAAAAGTTGTTACTGATTTATTTGAAAATTGAGATAAAACATCAAAATCTATAGTTTTAGGGTGTATGAAAAAAGCATTGGGAAGTGCATGTCTTTCTTCCACCAAAATATTGTTAAATCTGGCTTCTAGCTTGTCGTCCCTACAATAAAAAATCAAATTTACTAACATATTTAGCGCTAGATCTTTACATAAAATAATGCAAATTGTACTCCGCCAACGAATAAATGGTTTTTAGAAATATTTTTTTTGAGGTCATTTTTTTATGGTACTTTGCACAGTTTAATACCAGATGTGAAACCAATTACAGGTGTCAAAAAAGGATTCTCGAACCGTATGGTTTTGTTTACATGGAAGTCAAGTCAAGAGGGAGATAACAATATAAAATCTACATACATTTTATATTGCGCATTTATTGTATATATCTGTCTCTTTTTAGATTATTGTGCTTTATCTTTTGTGTTTTCTTAAATTTTTGCGTTTTGTTTTGCTCATTTTCTGTCGGCCATATTGCCCAAATCAGCTGATTCATATCTGGTATAATCTGTGGTACTTTGTTTACAAAAAAAATTCAGTTGTCAAATCGAAATCTCGCTACTGTCACAAAGTGCAGATGTAAATGGTCAAGGTTTCGGGTCGGGCTTTGGATTGAAATCTCGGGATTTGAAAACCGAAATCCCGAGATTTCGATATTCACCACTCTGAAAAAGCAATGACGGAAAGCTTATAGATGTTCAATTTTGAATAAAGTACACATATTTAGATCTAATAAATATATTTTCCATAAAATTAGAGTTTATATGCATATCTTCACTGTTTTTTCGGGGATTTCGATATTCACCACTCTGAAAAAGCACTACTAATAAGCACTAAAGCTGCGTTTACATCTACACCGAAATCCAGAGATTTCGATATTCACCACTCTGAGAAAACAGTAAAGAAATGCGTATAAACTTTAATTTTTTGGAAAATATTTATTAAAATTAAACATCTATAAGCTTTCCTTCATTGCTTTTTCAGAGTGGTGAATATCGAAATCTCGAGATTTCGGTAAAGATGTAAACGCAGCCTAAACTAGTTTACGAGCCCTCGTAAATATATACGCAGAAAAAAAACAGGTGGAACTTAATCTAATTGCTATGTAATTGTACAACAACATAAGTTCAAAGTAAGTTTTACAATTTTGTAGCAAAATATATATAATTTTTCGGATATTTTCCACTATACATGTATATATATTGCAAGGATTGTATATATTTTACAAAAAAATCTGCATATTTTACTAGAACTTTGTAAAACTAACTTGAAAATTATGTAGGTGTATAACTACATAGCTCTTAGGTAATATTCCCCCTGTTTTTTTCTGCGTGTACGCTTACATTTTTATGTGTAAACTTTTTCGTATTTATACACACATTTGAATGTTGTCAAAAATAAAATTATGTTGTATTGTTTTGTTTGTTGTTTTTTATTTTCTGTTTTATTTATACAAATTTAAAAATTCTGTGTTTAATTTATGAAAGGATCAAAGAAGTGGCTAAATGCAAAAGTGAAATGTGAATAGTTTTAAAAGGTGCGTTGATTCAAATAAACAGGTAAACTTACAAATATACGCAATTACAAAAATACACGGTTTACGAGGGCTTAAATGCAGATAGATGAATACCACTATTTACCGAAAAATTAAAGTTTATACACGCAAAAAATAAAAAGGGGGAAGTCACATAAAATAAGGGCATAAGTTACCTAGTTTTAGTATGTATTATAGCTCTACCCAAGTTTTAGGTATAACTTATATAATATGGTATAAAATAAGAAAACAAAAACTAACAATAACTACACGCAAAAAATAAAAAGGGGGAAATCGCATAAAATAAGGGTAAAAGTTACATAGTTTTAGTATGTATTATAGCTCTCGCCAAGTTTTGGGTATAACATATAATATCCCAAGAAACATTTTTACGGACTCTCCGGCACGTACGGAATCATGAATACGGCTTTTACGGCACATTAACGGTCCGTAATACACGTATCCGTCAAAGCTTGTACGTATACGGAACATTAACGGACCGTGTAATGGGATTTTCGAACACAATACGTTTTAACTCCGTTTCCGTACCGTAAAATACGCACTGAGTTGATTTTAATTTGTGTTCAAAATAAAAGCAATTAAATTTAAAAAAAATATGAATCTCAACCCTTCAGTCGGTAAAAAAGTATTTTTGTGGCGAGAAATTAGTCGCGATGGCGGGAATCTATGCAGCACATCATCAACCAAATAACTTTAAGTCGCGTAGATACATTAGATGATAAGATTTATGAAATTTAGTGCATGTTTCACAATGGTTTTCGTAAGATAGTTTGTTTTTGTAACAAAAGCCCTGTTCCACGTACATTAACGCGTCTACCCAATTTTTCCAAAAAACTTTCCATTGTCAAAATTATGCGTAAATTGTTGTTGTTTCGAGTAAATTGGGAACCCACGGTAACGACATGAAACAAGCCTAAAGTGTGTGAATTTGAATCGTATGCAAAATACCATTGTAAATACAATCAGTTAAACCATAGCTAATTTATTTTTCCCTTTGCATGTAGATGATCGATTTTATTATGGGTCCCTATCGCGTATTGATTCGCTGGATAGAGCTAAACTGAGCGGGATGTACTAATATATATTGTAAATAATTAATATCGTTATCAATAAATTTATAAAAAAGCATAAAAATTACTACTCAACATTAGTAAATATACACTCAGAAAAGTTCTGCAGTTACTACATGACAGTTATTTATGTAGTAATGCGGTTGTAGTTATTTTAACTACAATTGTAGTTAATTTACTTAGAACAAAATTTTTCAATGTTTTTGACAGTTATTTTTTTAAACAAACTACAAAAATTACTACATTGTAGTAACATTTATTTTATGCAGTTATTTTGAATTTTATTTACAAATCCTTAAATTTTCAAGTGTGTATGCACACACACGAAGCAAACAGAAGTATGTGTATGAATCACTTGTTTAGAAATTTCTAGTGAAAGAATATGAGTATAACATGTTTTCTCTTGTCTTAGTCATAAAACAACGCCAAAGAGTGAGCACGCGTAATACGGAAAAGGTTATATATTTTTTTTATTAAATTACTAAAATAATAAGGTAAGTTTTATAATATAAATTTATTTACGGGGAATGTTAAAAAAAATATTGTATTTATTTTCTTTCAGTTCTTTTATATTCTCATCCCTTTCTACCTGGAGAAAAAAAGGAAGCCAAACAACAGCATATTTCATCCCTCACAGACGGACATGTACAACAATATCTTAATAGTAAAAAAAAAAGTGACATTAAGTGTAAATTTTGATTTCTCAATTTTAAATTTATTATAGAATAAAATTAAGTTAATAGTGTTTACATAAATTTTTTTTTTTTATTAAATTAATAATTTAAAAAAAAAATTTTATTTATGTTTTTTTAACTACATTTGCAAGTTGTTTGTACAGTTTTACAATAATTTGCATGTATGTTGTTTCAATTGCATTTGTAGTTGTTTTTACTACATTTGTCAGTTGATTTTTAACAGTTAAAAATTACTTCATATTGCAGTTAATTTAACTGCAAATGTAGTCTACACCTTTTTAAGTGCAAATGCAGTTATTTTAACTGTCATTTGCAGTTGATTTTACCTACATAATTCCCTGAGTGTATGGTCAATTTAGGTAGATATATAAGTCCGGAGTTACTCCGTTTATACATGACATAACGGTCCGTAAATGGTCCGTCATTGACGGACTTTCAACGGACCTGTCCGTTTTTTACACGATGTAACGGTCCGTAAACGGTCCGTCATTGACGGACTTTCAACGGACTTGTCCGTTTTTCACACGACACAACGGTCTGTAAACGTTCCGTCATTGACGGATTTTCAACGGATTCGAATCAGTTTCGATGTTCCTTAAGTTCCGTTTTCTGGTCCGTATACGGATCCAGTTAGTTTTTGTTTGCTTGGTATAAAATAAGAAAACAAAAACTAACAATAACTATACAAAAAAAACTTGGTAAATATTTCTTATTCTGTTTTTGGAATTGTTAGCACTAATTTATTAAACTTAAGCTATATTTTATTAATTAATTTACGTTAAATTATTTAGCTCTTTCCTTCTCCCTTATCAAAACAATTTGATTAATTTATTTAATTATTTATTTTGTAATTATTATTGGTATTAATAGTTGGATGCAAATTAAGGCATTATAATCTTAATTTGTACTTTAATATATTAATTTCCGAAAACTATTTAGTTACAACATAAAAACTAATTTTTTAATTTGTTACCATTCCAATCAAAGCATTGTCAGCCTGTCCTACTGTAACTAGTGTTTCCAATTCGGTTAATCAATTAACCGATTCCTCGATTAATCGCCTCTATTTCGGTTAATGTCGAAACAAATAATTCAAAACTCAAATAATTATTCGATCCGAATAATTGATTAAAACAGGTCGATTAACCGGTTACAATTTTAATATGGAATTTATCCCTTATTTTTTTCTCAAAACTTCAGAATTTTCTTAACTTTGGCTCAAAAATTACAAGAAACATAAACACAAATATATTTTATTTGTATTTAAGAAAATTCTATTTGTATTTTTAATTTGTCCAAATAGATTTCAAAATTATTCACTTGTATTTAAAAATTTTTTAATCTGTATTTCAAAATTGTAAAATTGCATTTAAAATAATTCCATTTGTATTTCAAAATTCTCCAAATGTATTTCAGAAATTTCCAAATGTATTTCAAAAGACTCTATTTGTATTCCAAAATTTTCCAAATGTATTTAATAAAATTCTAATTGCATTTCAAATTTTTCTAAATGTTTTTCAGAAATTTCAATTTTATTTTAAAAGTATTTTTACAAACGCCTGTTTTCTCTTTCGTAATGAAAATTTTATAGGAATTATGAGACATGTACGTTAGTAAATATCCTTTTAAAATAAAAATATAAATTTCTGAAATAGATTTCGAAAAATTTGAAATGCAATTAGAATTTTATTAAATACATTTGTAAAATTTTGAAATACAAATAGTATTTTTAAATTCATTCGGAAATTTCTGAAATACAATTATAAAATTTTGAAATACAAATGGAATTATTTGAAATGCATTTTGACAATTTTGAAATACAGATTTAAAATTTTTAAATACAAATGAATGATTTTGAAATGTATTTGGACAATTTTCAAATACAAATAGAATTTTCTTAAATACAAATAAAATATTTTAAAATATATTTGTAATACATATTTATATATTTGTATAATTAGTGAGGGCAGATATTATTCAGCCTCTAGTTCGATGTGATTGATATATATGTATAATTTTGAAATACATTTTGAAAATTTTAAAATTCATTTTGAACAATTTTGAACAATTTTGAAATGAATTTTGAAACGTTTTTATATAATTGTAAACAGTGTTTGGACAATTTTGAAAAATTTTTGAACAATTTTAAAACATTTTTGGACAATTTTGAATGATTTTTGGAGAAATTTAAAACATTTTTGGAAAAATTTAAAAAAGATTTGGATAATTTTGAAACATTTTAGACAATTTTGAAACCTTTTTAGGCCTTTTTAGAATATATTTGGACAATTTTAAAACATTTTTGAACAATTTAAAAACATTTTTGGAGAATTTTAAAACATTTTTAAACAATTATGAAATATATTTGGAATTTTCTGAAATAAAACTGAAAGAGGTGTAGAATACAACGGAACCCGTAACCGTTTCACTGAAATTAAATTTTTATTCGCATTTGTGACATTAATAATAACGAAATAACCTAAAGTTAACACAAAATTAAAGCTAAAAAATCAAAATTAAATGACATTTGTAACTGTACACTGAGAGAAATGTCTACATTCTATTTATGAATTTTTACATTGATTCAATAAAGTTTCGCTGAAGTTCGTACATTGAAAATTTTTATGAAGCTTTCCATTCATTTTGTTAAGAAAACTTCATTAGTTTAGTGGAAATTTGCATTAAAACTGGAATAATAAAGATCCCTGTGCGTATGTTAGCTCAAACTTTGGATAATTTTATTTATTGTCAATGGCCCAAACGGAAAAAAGACTGAGAAATTTAACAACTGTTTATGATATTCTTTAGTCTACTAACTCTGCTAACTATTCAGAACATTTTTTAGCAAATTTTTGTAGAGTAAATTGATATTTTGAATTAATTAATATTTTACTCAAATGGAACTAAATCTTTTTTTTATTTCTTCAGAGGAGGAGGAAGAACTTTGGACAATAATTTTTTTAAATGCAATATTAAATTTATTGTACACTCTAATAAAAATTCATGTAACTTTACCCCATTTATAGAAGGTATTTTTTCTCCTACTATAATTTCAATAAAAATACGTTTTTGTGCCTAATTTCAAATAATTACATACATTGTGTGTACATTAATTAGGCACAAAGTATGTAATCATACCTATTTATGTGCTTTAAAAATGTTTAGGAACATACGAATTTCATGTATAATTACAGAGTTTGTGCTTAAAAGAGCATTCAAAAATATGTAAAGATACAGACAAAATGCTTACAACCACACGTAAACTATGTATTATACATTCCTGGTGCTTTATATTAAACCACCGAAATGATTCCCACTGCCATTTAAAGGATTGAAAAACAATAAATGTATTTTTAAAGGATATTTTATTAAAAATTGCAAATGTATATTTGAAACAATTAAAAACAATAAAATAACAATAAAGTAACTAATATATTAATTAAATAAAATAATAAGCTGTATTTTCGCCAGCATTTTTGGCTCGAGCCAGCTAGAATTTTTGGCTCGCTCGTTTATTAATTTGAGCAAGAGCCGAAAAAATGGCTCTTTCTCAGAGTTTAGCAGCAATTTGGCTAGCGCGCCGTGTTAAAAAAAATAATAATAGATTATAAAGTTAAAAAACCGCACTTAACAAATTTGCAAAATAATGGCGGAACGCGAAAAAAGGCTTTATGGTAGAAAAAATTAATTAAAAAACTCAACCAGCGATTAACATTCTGCAAGCGAATATAATGATGCAAAAATTTTCCTTTTTGCAAATTTTATTTTTCGAGAATTTTTGTTCCCAACACACTTTGTTGTATGAAATGTGTATTATAGTCCCTACATTATGAATTTAAAAGAACCACACTTAAAAAATTCCAAAATATTGGCGGAACGCGAAAAAAAAAACTTTATGGTAGAAAAAATTAATTAAAGCATATAATTAGCGATTAAAATTCTGCAAACAAATATAATGATGGACAAATTTTCCATTTTGTAAAAAATTTTTTCGCGATTTTGGTTTTGCAAATAAGTTGCAATCCTTGGTGTATGAAATTGGTACTATAGTCCCTAGATTACGAATTAAAATAAAAAAACACACTTAAAAAACTGCATGATAATCGCGAAACGCGAAAAAGCCTTTATGGTACAAAAAATGAATTAAAAAACTTAATCAGCGATTTACATTCTGCAAACAAATATATTGATTCAAAAATTTTCCTTTTTGCAAATTTTTCGCAATTTTTTTTGCGTTCCGCGATTATTTTGCAATTTTTTAAATGTGATCATGATCTAGAAACTATAATACCAATTTCATACGCCAAAGATTGGTGCTTAGTTTGCAAAAAAAATCGCGTAAATTTTTTTTCCAAAATGAAAAATTTTTGCATCATTATTTTCGTTTGCAGAATATCAATCGCTGATAGTGTGTTTTAATTAATTTTTTCGCTGGTTGAGTTTTTTAATTATTTTTTCCACCATGAAGTCTTTTTTCGCGCTTCGCCATTATTTTGCAATTTGTTAAATGTGGTATTTTAAATTTATTATCTACGGACTATGGTACACATTTCATACTAGTTAGGTGGCTAGTTGAAAGTTAGGTGGCTAGTTGCAAAAAAAAAAAACAAAAAATTAATCGGGAATAAAAAATTAGTTATTTGTTTGCAGAATTACACCTCTTCTTAAGACGTGAGAATGGGTTTATAAAATGAATACGTATTAATCAATTTTCTCTCCTCTATCACATATCCAAATTTTAGCGAAGTCGTTGGATGGCCTGAGCTTCCTTGTTAGCTCAATTTTTTTGCTCAAAATATTTTATTTAAAAGGTATTTTTGCGAAAACCAAATTTGCAAACAAAACTATCGTTCTCAAAATATACTTCGTATATAAAAATTTTCTTTTTGAACGAATTTTTTTTTCTTTTGTGTAACTTTTTTGCATCGATAAAATAGTGTTAGAGTACGCATATCAGCGTTATAATGGACTACGGAAATCAGTCACATTAGAGTGCAGGATGCGTTATTTACTAATTGCTAACCACTTACATAAATAAGAGCAGTCGCTACATTTTTCATCTTGAAGCTCCTAAAAGGCACTGCTATACTTTTGAGCCCATATAGTTTAAAAGGTCAAGGGCATTTTTTTTTTAGCTGCTTCCAAATAAGAGCTTAAAGTTGAGCCGTTAAGATCACTTATTTTGTTGATTAGTTTGTTCTTCTAGGGAATACATATGGGATGATTTTGATCATAGGTTTTGATGTTCCTAAATTTCCTTCCCACAAATCTATAGAAAAACATTTAGGTTATCAGAATTTACATCGATAAATAATGATGCACTTCAAAAAATTTAAATACCTTTAACAATGAAAAACCCTTGTAGTTTCACATTATTTTATTGTAATTTGGGCGCGACATCTGGCTTTTACGAATTACGAAAAATAATGAATTTATATTCATGTTTTGTTATTTTTTCAATAATAATTTGACAAATATTTTGTTACTGTAAAAAGTATCTACTTTTACAGAAAATGTGTTTATAACTTGGAAACATATTTAGCAACATACAAAACACTGTGTTTTGTGTGTATTCTTGTAGACAAAAGTATTTAATTAAGTTTGTTAAACATATTGTGCTTAAATTTGCGCATTTTCTGTAATTTTACATGAAAAGTTACATACTTAATAGTGGTAATTTTACATGCATTTTTAAGAGTGTAGTATTCATTAAATTTGCATTTAAATAAATTTTGTATCCAAAGTTTTACAGATTAAAAAAAATTTCGTAAAGAAAGAGAAAATTTACCTTTAGGTTATGCTGTTTTTAACTTACTAATTTTTAGAAAAAAATTTCCTAGTTTCAGAAGTTTTTTTTTTGCCATTTTTAACTAATTTTTGTTAGCTTCAGCTATATTTTTAAATACATTTTTCTATTAGTATAAAAAATTTTTCAATTTAGATAATCTCAGATTCCGAAACTTTCAACCTTAAGGTACATTTACACGCGAGAGAAAACTGCTAGAGATGGAACAAAAATAGCTAAACTCATTCAAAATAGAGCTAACTAGGGGTGATTTTTGTTTTATCTCTAGCATTTCTCTCTCGTGTAGATGTGCTTTTTAATTTGAATTTTTTTTTAAATACATCGTGTTCATATGTCATATTGATATTTTACAAAAACAGGAAGCTGTTAGTGTCTTTGTTGATAAAAAGTTAAGGAAATACATTAATTTTGCTTTAAACGATTAATCGCCAATTTTCTCGAATAACCGACCCGAATAACCGGTTAATCAATTTTAGTGATTTTTCGAATAATGCAATAACCGGTTAACCGCCTATGTCGAATAATTGGAAACAGTAACTGTAACACTAATTCCTTTTCCAGTCTCAATCGTTGGGCCATATTAATAACAGCCTTCAAGTCTAAAATATGTTGATCACCCCTAGCTTGTGACTGCAACCATGAAAACTGACAATCAGCACATTCTGGATAATCGGCCAACCAAATTGTTAAAAACTTAAACTGCAATGCAAATAACAATAAAAGTTATTAACTATTTTATTTTGATTATATTATAGTTTTACTAACCGAAAAGTTTTAGGTGAACCCATTGATGAAAATGTGGACGATAAATTTGTAAACGCACCGATAGTTGTGTCTTATGTGAAGATAAAGCCATATCCGTTTGAGATTGTCCATTAGCCTTACCCACCGACAATTCCATATGACATTCAAAATAAAATTTTATATTATTTTACATGTTTCTAACTTTTTTCACTTTTCTACTTTTCGCCATATTGTTTTATCTTCTTTATTTTTTTTAACAATTTTCAACTTTGGCAATTGTAAGATATTTTTAGGAATTATACACATTTTACAAACATTTGGCAACAAATAAATGAATTCTAAAACTTCCTAAGTCTATTTTGGGTCTTTATACATTTTTTTTTATCATTTTATCATAATATAACTAAATATTGACAATTTTTTAAATAGATAAGAAAAGAAAGTGATTTAACATAATGTACAAAAGAATTTATAATGTACCAATAAAAAATTATATTTTTCGGTAATTTATATAAAAATTTAAGGGTTTGATTTAAACTAAGCTAATGAAAACTACTTTTTTCTGTGGGAAATCGTTTTTGCCAAGATTGTTTGTATAATATAACATACGCTAATTTTTTGCGTGTACGCATATATTCACTGTTTTTTCAGAGTGGTGAATATCGAAATCTCGGGATTTCGGTGCAGGTAAACGCAGCTTTAGGAACTTGTGGTAATTAAACTAGCATCTTGTTACTTAGGTTGCGTTTACACTTGCATCGAAATCCCGAGATTTCGCTATTCACCACTCTCAAAAAACAATGAAGGAAAGCATATAAACTTTAAATTTTTAGAAAATGTATTTATTATAGCTAACTATGTATGTTTTATTAAAAATTGCACATTTATATGCTTTTCTTCATTGTTTTTTCAGAGTGGTGAATAGCGAAATCTCGGGATTTCGATGGAAGTGTAAACGCAACCTTATGTTGCATTTACATCTGCACCCAAATCCCGAGATTTCGAATAAAATGGAGATTTCAGTGAAAATCTCATGTGAAATCCCGAGATTCCCCATACAAAGGAAATCCCGTAAATTTGCGAGATTTCAAAGAAATCTCATGAAAATCTCACAAATCTGGAGACTTTTACAGAATATAACACTGCGTTTCGCTTAATTTGGAGAGTTTTTGCATGAAAAAGCGGCAACGATTGTCAACAGCTGACTAAAAAACTAACCTAAAAATAACAAACTATTGAAATAAAAAAATTATTATTAATTTAATAAATATGACTTTAGACCCAACGGAAATTTACTAATGATTATAAGAAGTGTTGCGTGGTCTTAATTTTTGCTTCCCGCGAAGCATAACTATGAAGAAAGCATTGGGATGTGCATGTCTTCCTTCCGCCAAAATATTGCAAAATCTGGGTTCTAGCTTGTCGTCCTTATAAAAAAAAACAAATTTACTAACATATTTAGCGTTAGATCTTAACATAAAATAATGTAAATTGTACTCCGCCAATGAATAAAATGGTTTTTAGAAATATTTTTAATTTGAGGTTATTTTTTATGGTACTTTGTTTACAAAAAAAGTGTAGCTGTCAAATCGAAATCTCGCTACTGTCATAAAGCTACTGTAAACGGTGAAGATTTCGGTTCGAGATTTCCATTGAAATCTCGGGATTTGAAAACAGATGTAAACGCAACTTTAGGCTGCGTTTACATCTGCACCGAAATCCCGAGATTTCGATAGTCACCACTCCCAAAAACCAGTGAAGATATGCGTATTCACTTTAATTTTTTTGGAAAATGTATTTATTAGGAAAGCTTGTAGATGTTCAATTTTGAATAAAGTACACATATTTAGTTCTAATAAATACATTTTCCAAAAATTTAAAGTTTATACGCATATCTTCACTGCTTTTTCAGAGTGGTGAATATCGAAATCTCGGGATTTCGGTGCAGCTGTAAACGCAGCTTTATAGAGTTGGGCTTAATCTTTCTTTTTGATGACTCGGTCTTATCGTTCAATAAAATTCATTGAACTAGTTCGTTCAAACCGTTCGTTTTTTTATCGCTCTTTTTTGTCATGAGCTGTGTCGGAACCAGAGCTTTAAAGAATTAATTCCTTTTTGGAATGAATTCCCAAAAATTTAATTCAATTCTTTATTTCAAGCAATGAATTCATCAATAAGACATATATATTTGTTCCTTTTACTCCTGCAAGGAGCATAGGGCCAATAAGACATACGCAGGAATTAATTCCTGTGAATGAATTCATAGAATTCAAATTTATAGAATGAATTCCCTGACCAAAGCGTAAAGAATTAAAATTAAATAATTCATTCACTAAAGAATTCACTCAACACTATTTAATTCAATTTGAAGTCAATGAATTCATTCAATTCTAGTTAATTAAACTTTTGGCTAAGGAATTCATTCAACGGTGCACTTAATTCAACTTTTGATCAAGGAATTAATTCAATTCTAGTTAATTCAACTTTAGGTCAAGGAATTCATTCAATTCTAGTTAAATCAACTTTTGATCATGGAATTCATTCAAGCTCAACTTTTGGTCAAGGAATTCATTCAATTCTACACCCAAAATATTCCTTAGTTGAATGCAACGAATATTTCAACTATCTCATAGGTGAAATACCCCTAACTAAAGTATAGTTGAATTGATTTTAACTAAGTTTTTTTGTATGTCAACAAAATGGTGGATAACAACTATATCTTATTTAAAAATGGTTGTTAGACACTACCAAAATCGTTATTTTTATTTTATTCTATTGAAATAAATATTTGACCAAAATATTGACGTTTTTTTATTAAAATTATTTCAAATAAAACAACAACACCAACACTTAAAAATTAATTGAAATTTTTGCATATGAACAGGATCATTGTACACCATTTTTTACAGCATTCTCCTTCTGAATCTTTATATTTCTAAAGGAATTCCAAAATTTTGTCTGCAGAACACAAAAAATAAAATTAATATTAGCTATAAATTCCTAAAGACATAATAAATTAAATCTTACCAAAACAATTTTAAATTTTGTATTTTCTTTTGCCTTTTTGTTTTAAAAATATTTGAAGACTGTGTTTTGACAATTATAAATTCAAAAAATATTTACAAACAGGGCAACCAATATATTATTGATAAAAACGACAATAATAGTTGTTTAAGATTATAATAGTTATTTAACTTTTTTTAAAATTCAACTATAGATTTTGTTAACTATCTTACTATGGAATTTTATCGGTGTAGTTAATTCAACTTTTAGTCAAGGAATTCATTCAATTCTAGTTAATTCAACTTTTAGTCAAGGAATTAAATTTATTTCGTTTAATTCCCTAAGGAATTAAATTTTTTTCGTTTAATTCCCTGAATTAAGTTTCAATTCCTAGGGAATTAAACGAAATAAATTTAATTCCTTGACTAAAAGTTGAATTAACTAGAATTGAATGAATTCCTTGACTAAAAGTTGAATTAACTAGAATTGAATGAATTCCTTGACCAAAAGTTAATTTAATTAGAATTGAATGAATTCCTTGATCAAAACTTGAATTAACTAGAACTGAATGAATTCCATGATAAAAAGTTGAATTAAGTGCACAGTTGAATGAATTCCGTAGCCAAAAGTTGAATTAACTAGAATTGAATGAATTCCTTTACCAAAAGTTGAATTAACTAGAATTAAATGAATTCCCTGTTGAATGAATTTATTAAAATTTTATGAAGGCATTAGAAAAAAATAAATGAATTCCTTTAATATAAATCGAATGATAAAAAAGGAATTCATTCAATTCCTTAAGTTTGGTCAGGGAATTCATTCCCAAAATATAAATTCAGTTAAAAAAAAGGGAATTAGGGAATTAATTCTTCGAAGCACTGGTCGGAACAGGGATTCGTGAACGGTGTCGTTCGTTCGACAATTTATTGGCGCACTACATGTTACATCCCAACAAACAATACGTTCCGTTTACGTACCATTTTCGGTCCGTCGTGTACGGAATCCAACTCCGTTAACGCACCGTTTTCTGGATCCGTATACGGACCAGAAAACGGATCATAAGGAACATCGAATCTGATTCGAATCCGTTGAAAGTCCGTCAATGACGGACCTTTACGGACCGTTATATCGTGTAAAAAAGGGACATGAGTCCGTTAAAAGTCCTTCAGTGCCGGACCGTTTCCGGACCATTATGTCATGTAAAAAACGGACAAGTCCGTTTAAAGTCCGTCAATGACAATGTCGTGTAGAAAACGGATTCACTCCGTTTCCGGTCCGTATCCATACCGATTTTTTAAACAAAAACGGACTTTTATATCTACATAAATTCACCCTATTTTTTAAATTATGAGTAGTATTTTTTTTTAGATTTATTAATATTAGCATTGATTATTTAAATATGTATATACAATATTTACATCTGGTGCGGCTTACGTCTCTATCCAATGCATCAACAGTAGCCTAAAATAGAACTCAATGACTTTTTTTAAAATAATTATAAAATTAAATGCTCAAAAATATATATATTTTTATATATGGCTGTGGTGCTGGTTTGGGTTTAGGAATTTTCGGTAACAAATTTCGTATTTCATCTTTTCCTTTCCAATCTTTTCATAACTCAAAGAGGTTTACAATGGCTCGTACTATTTATTGCACCCTATCCAGGTCCCCATTTAATTCAGAAAACTACTGTTTCATTAAATCCTTTTGTAGAATAACACAAGCAATTTGTAAACAGGCAATAGCAATCTGATATAGTGGATTTAACAAACAAACATACGTCCGTAAAGAATCATTAACAATGCGTTGAATTTCATGTTCATTGAATTTGTAGCATAAAAACGTTTAAAATATACTATTGCGGTGGCAATAACCTGCTGGCGCAGCTTTAATTGTTCACCCAAAACCTTGATGTCATTGGCAAAGAATATGAATATTTTTTGATATTCTTCTTCGCTGAGCAACTGTAAATCATATTGACGTTCGCGTATTAAGTGTTGACGATTAAGAATCCATTGTTGCGAATGAGAACTTTGCCAAAAACTGCCAGCCATTTAGAATCGTAAAAATTATGAAAAATTTAAGCAAAAATCTTTTGCTTCTTGAACTTTTATTTTAAAAACAAACTAACACAGGTGGAGTCCGTATTTACCGGTACGAAAACGGATACACCAAAACGTAGTTAAAACGTATTGTGTTCGAAAATCCATTTATGCGGTCCGTTAATGTTCCGTATACGTACAAGCGTTGACGGATACGTCCATTACGGACAGTTAACGTGCCGTAAAAGCCGGATTCATGAATCCGTACGTGCCGGAGAGTCCGTAAAAATGTTTCTTGGGATGTTTATATTAATTTTATTGTGCATAGACTAATAGCGTCAGAAAATTACAATTTTATTAAAAATTTTAAATTATTAAGAAAAACATTTAATTCTGTAATAAAATTAATAAGAAAGGGATACAAATTTTCTATGACAAAAAAAAAGAACGAAATGAATGATTGAACGAAAAGAACGAATAATGGTGAACGATGTCATATCGTTAAATTAATGAACCGTTCAAATGAACTAGTTCGTTCATGAACGACACAACTCTATATACCATCTTCTTAGTTCACTGACATGTTTTTGCAGTGTTAAAAAACGCAAAATTCGGCGCGAAAGCACTAAGTTGGGATCGCCGCAGAGTTCCAAAATTGTTTATACAAATTAAAATATGAATAGGATTGTTGCACTCAATGATGAGTTTAAAGATGAAGTTGAAGAAGAGGAAGTAATTGCTACGAAGGAGGCACAGGTGCGGAACATAAATACAAATTATAAATTCTACATATGCATTTGTAATAATTATTTACAGGAAACTATTGCTGAGAGCGAGTATGTGCGTGCTATGAAATTAAAGTCAGATAGAAAGATTGATTTATGTTTGGATCTTCTGAAGGAATTGCTGCAAACTCAGGTTCTAAATGAGGTAAACTAATTATAATTAACTTCGTTTACATTATGTGTTGCTACTCTGAACAAATTTCTATCTGCCAAATGTGTCACAGTTAAAATACCCCTTTTCAATATACAATTGATTAAATTTGGGTTTAAGGGCACATCTCCGATCGGGTACAAATTTTTACCACGGGTAAAACTTTTTGTTGGGTTTCCAGAACAACCTGTTTTTTTGTCGGTCGAACCTATCTATGAGTTATTTCGGTTCAAAGTGTCAATCTGGACTGCTTATATCTCTGTCAATAATAACCGGGTTCGGACAATATACATAGCATTGGAAAAGTATTTTTATGGTCTAATTCATAAACTTTTACAACAGTCTTATTGCAAGATTTTAATCTAATTTTTGAAAAACAGTATTCATATTTGCTTAATACCGAAGAAAATAAAGGTTTATAGTTGGTACTCATCAACTTTAAACCTTTTATAAAGTTTGGAGTGAGGAAGCCACCATTTAATTGTTAATTATTTCATTTTCAGGCATGAAATGATTTATTAAAACCATCCCATCCCTAGAATGTGTGGCTTCCAACAACTTGCATCCATCAAACTGAAAAAAGCTACAACAATTGCGTAGCCAATGACCTTTTTCGAAAAAATTTCCAAAAAAATTTAAAAATAAAATCAAAAAGAAAAACAAAACAGTAGTGATGTACAGACTATCAAAACATTATTCGAAATTCGATTACTGTTGTATGCTTCGAATAATATGTTCTAAAAAATTACTTTTTTACACACATTTTCATTGATTTGCTTTATAAATAAAAAAAAATATTTTTAATGGCTTTTAAATTTATCTTAGCACATCATTAGTTCTCTAATTTAAATACATTTTCACTTCCGATTACCGAGTCTATCGTTTACTAAATTTGTACATCACTTACGACTTATTTGGGAGAAGAGAGAAAATAAAAATAGTGTTGCCAGTATCAAATCGAAAAATTAATTTATAGTTAAAATCAAGGTTGGTTACCGTTATCGTTATAATACCGTTATCGCTAAAATACCGTTTCAAATTGAATACCGTTACCGTTATCGATACCTCTAAAAAAATTTCTAAATACCGTTATCGTTACCGATACCGTTATTTTTATGGGTAGTTACCGGTATTTTACAGGTATTTATTATTTTATATAAAAATTATAATTTTTTTATTTTATAATCTTGAGTGTTTTTTTTACAAAAAATTTATAGATAATAATTTTACTTATTAAAACTACCAGTATTGAATTTATAGCTTAAAATCTGTATTTTCAGTATTTAAAATTAAAAATATGCCATGTTTTTACTTGTTTTTATACGTTTTTAACATAATTTTTAATACCGGTACGTACCGGCATTGCTGTTTCGGTATACCGTTACCGAAACAGTATTAAATACCGTTACCTTTACCGTTACCTAAACAAACGAAATCTGATACCGTTACCGTTACCCTTACCGATATTCGTTTCGGTAACCAACCTTGGTTAAAATACGATTATGAATCAAGATTTCTAATAACTCTTTATTAAGCGAAATATGTACTTTAACTATAGCAAGCTTCAATTACCAAATAAATTTTTTTATGAATTAGCACATTAATATTTATATAACATAAAAATATTTCATATACCTTAACCTATTTCGGACCAATGTAAAATTTTGGGAACAAGTTGAGTTTAGTGCACAGCTCCAATTTTTTGATTTTTTTTCTTCAAATAGTACTTTCTGGGCTGAATAGGAAAAACATTTTTTTTTTGTCGGAGACCCCTATTTTGGGTGTTTATGTACGAAAAATACTGAATAACCACATGCAATTACCAAACCCACAATACGAGGCGTTGCTACAACAACAACAACCAAAAGCAGAAAATTAAAAATAACGGGAACGGTAGTGTAGGGGTAACGGTATTTAATTTATGTCGGTAATGGTATTTTAAGGGTATCGACAATTCATTTATTTCGGTATCGGTATTTTAGGGATAACGGTATTTCAGTTATTTCGGTAACGGTATTTTAAGGATAACGGTATTTCGGTTATTTCGGTAACGGTATTTTAGGAGTAAAGGTAGTCAGTTGAAAAGGTTTTGAATCGATAACGTTATTTTAGCGGTATTGCCTGCCAACCCTGCGTTTTTCTGAATGTTTTTAAAAACACAGTATTTAAGGAATTTACCGTTGAACTGCTGAAGTGCATTCGCCGAATATTAGTATGATTTCAAAAAAAATATCTGAAATTTTAATAAATATTAAAAAAATATCGTTTTTTTTGTCAATTTCTTCCAAAAATTATTGACAAAGATTGAGTTTTTACTGAATTTTATATAATTTATTTAATGAAAAGTCTAAAAAAAATACACAAAATGGCTTTTTTGGCCAGAATTTGTAAAAATGGCATTTTTACAAAATAAGTGAAAAATGGCAAAAATGGCATTTAATGGCAAATGCAAAAAAAACTTGCCCTGGTGATAACTAAAAAAACAGCAGCATATGGAAAACTAACAATTAACAAATTAATTAATTTGATTTTCTTCCTTCTACTGCTTCGGCATCTCTTTTTTTGATGGGAAGTTTAAGGTTTATTCAATGATTTCTTAATCAATAATTAAGGTAAAATAATCATTGGAGATAAGATACCAGCCCTAAGTATATGATGTCAGTATTATCCTTTGAATCAGTGTTTAATAACAAGTTAAAAAAAATTTTGCCTCAACTGGTGACTGTGCTTAAAATAGTTCACAGTTACTGGTTAATGTGTTTTTACTTCACTGAGTAACGAAAAAAAAAAACTGCATAGTAGACTGGGGATAGCAGACTGGATAGTAGACTGGGGACAGCAAACTATGTAGTTGGAACTTAAAGAGTTTTGTATATGCAACCAAAAGAAAAAAGAAACACTAGTAGGTTTAAAAAGAAAATACAATTAAACTTATCATATTTCCTATTTTATTTATTATACTGTTTTTGTTAATTAATCTATATATTAATTAATTTCACACTTTATCGTAAATATGTATGTATAATTTGATAATAATTTTTATAATTTGATTTTTTTTAATTGTCATTAATATGACACTTACTTACAACAATTGATTTTTTGGACAAATTACTACACCCAAAAATACATGGTAGTTGATCATTATTTTTTCAATTGTGTCATATGTTGGCTGAACAGAAAAAATTGTTATTTTAACAAAGTTTATTCCTGTTTTTTAGCTTACAATAAAATCTGTTAATTTTAAAACATTTTTTGTTAAATTTAAAAAATCTAAATTTAAGTAAACTATATTTATTTATTACTATTCTTTTGTTTTTGTTAATTAATTCATATATTAATTAATTTAACACTTTATTGTAAATATATACATTTCTCCATTGATTCAATTGGTACATATAATTTGCAGGTTTTTTTAATTAATCCACTCTGATGTATGTATGTAGGTATATGTAAAAAATATGTCGTTTAGACAGTGTTGCCAACAAATTTTCAAAATAAATGGTGAGATCAGACCCAAAAATCGCTAGAAAATCTCTAGATTATAAACAGTGTAAATGTTTAGCGATTTTATCGCTAGATTGTTGAAAAATTGTACTTAAAGCAGTTTTTACTCAAAAATTTCTTTAATATGTTAATAAGAAGTGTTATAAACTTTTAAATAATGAAAAATTTTACGATTAAGCTTCAAATAATGAGTCCTGATTTTCATTGAAATAATCTTAGTATTGAGAATACACAATAGAGGGCGTTGTACGATGAAAAAGTGCATACCCATATTTTATCGAAATATGTATTTTTAGAGTTTTTTTTTTTACTAAAATCGTTTAAGATGTTGTGTTTTATAATAAAGGAATATCAATGTGCGAATTTTATAATATTTTTCAACATATCGCCGTTATGGCAACACTGCGTTTAGATAACACTACCTTACACCAATTAATTTTTTGGAGAAATTACTACACCTAAAAAAATTCAATTATATCATATGTACTACATATTTTTTTTTAAGGTCGGTTACCGTTATCGTTATAACACCTTTATCGCTAAAATACCGTTTTAAATTGAATACCGTTACCAATACCTCTAAAAAAAATTGGAAATACCGTTATCGAGAGTGGATTACATCAGAGTGGATTAATTAAAAAAACCTGCAAATTATATGTACCAATTGAATCAATGGAGAAATGTATATATTTACAATAAAGTGTTAAATTAATTAATATATGAATTAATTAACAAAAACAAAAGAATAGTAATAAATAAATATAGTTTACTTAAATTTAGATTTTTTAAATTTAACAAAAAATGTTTTAAAATTAACAGATTTTATTGTAAGCTAAAAAACAGGAATAAACTTTGTTAAAATAACAATTTCTTCTGTTCAGCCAACATATGACACAATTGAAAAAATAATGATCAACTACCATGTATTTTTGGGTGTAGTAATTTGTCCAAAAAATCAATTGTTGTAAGTTAGTGTCATATTAATGACAATTAGAAAAAAATCAAATTATAAAAATTATTATCAAATTATACATACATATTTACGATAAAGTGTGAAATTAATTAATATATAGATTAATTAACAAAAACAGTATAATAAATAAAATAGGAAATATGATAAGTTTAATTGTATTTTCTTTTTAAACCTACTAGTGTTTCTTTTTTCTTTTGTTTGCATATACAAAACTCTTTAAGTTCCAACTACATAGTTTGCTGTCCCCAGTCTACTATCCAGTCTGCTATCCCCAGTCTACTATGCAGTTTTTTTTTCGTTACTCAGTGAAGTAAAAACACATTAACCAGTAACTCAAAACGCAGCAAGCAGAAGAAACACAATTTGTTTTGTTGCTGAACTCACACAGTTACGCTGCGCTTAGTTTGAAAACTTAAAAAATGTAAATGATGACTGTGTGTGTATTTGAAATTTACTTACACAGTTAGAATGAAATAAGCAAGTTCATAATATAAAATGAAAGCGAGTGCTTTTTTTAAGCACGTTGCTTACAAAATATGAAAATTTAACTAAATTACGACTGCTATTAGCAGTCGTTCGAAACTCTGCTTTGAATAGCTATACGTCAAATTAAAACTGACTTCACATTTTTAGAAAGTCCCAATATAGATTTTTAAATACGTTTTCGGAGAAATAGGACGTTAGTACACACTAGGGATGCTAATCGGGATTGATATTTAAAAATCCCGATCTCGGGATCCCGGGATTTTCGGGACTACGGGATTTTTCGGGATCACTGGATTTTACGGGATTTCGGGATATTTCGGGATTTAAATTTTCCTTTATTTATAAAAATTTTATGTTATGTAACTCATTTTTTTATAGAATACAGCGTTTTACAATTATTTAATAGTTGTTAATTAATAATGTGGTACATTTTATGAATATTGAAACATCCCAGTTAGAAATTGCCAGTGGTACAGAAAATCAAGTAGGTACCTGCATACCGCGGTGTTAAAAATAAATGACTGGTTGAACACTTTTTTGGGACGCTTTGTCAGTGTTTGCAAAAAGGGTTTTGCCACTATTTGTTTTACAAAAATTTCGGTGGTTTATAAAAAAAAACACTGGCAATGAAGGGGTTTAGAGTGCTATGCCAACTTTAGCAACAAGTGGTTATCCAGTGCTACTACCTAGTCAAAAATTGCAGGGGTACAAAAATCAATTCACTGGTAGAGCAATGATTTTATAAAAATGACGCTTCGTTAAAAAAGTTTATAGTGAGAAGGTTCCGAGTTCAATCTGGTTGCAAGCAAAAAAATTTTTTTTTTAATTTAAATTTTTTTCCCAAAAAACTTTGCGAGTGCTTGCATTTTAGTACAGCCGGTAGTTGTCCAGCTGTTATCATTTATTTACGTTTTTAGCCACCAAGTATTATATGTCTACACGCAGAAAAAAAAAGGTGTAACATTTACAAAAATTAGAGTAAAAGTTTACAAAGTTCCGTGGTAGATATACAACTACATAAAATTAACGACAAATTTGTCAAGACGCTTAGGTAAATTTTTAAAGAGATATATATGTAATTAAATCGAAGCCTTTGTTTAATATAACAACACGCAAAGGAAAATAAACTTTTTTCTTTTAGTTAAAAAAACATGGTTTATTTTTTAAATAAATAAAAGAAAAATTGCAAATTCTGTATTTTTATTTTAGTTTGTTTAATTTTAATTAATTAATTTTATTTATATTTTAATGTTTCTTTGTCCTAAATTCCTCTGCGGCCGAACTGTATTTGTATTTTGTGTTTACTAACCCTTCATTGCTCTATTCGTCTTTTCCGTTCAATAACTGTAGGTATAATAATGATGTATATATAAAAACTATTTGTCTAAAAAACAAATGAGAATTATAAGACACATTTTGCAAAAAAAAAATTGACTAAATAAAAAATTACTATGTCTGAAAAAGTGTTGAATACCGAGTACTCATTTCCGATTTCTTTTTAGGGTACCCAATTGCTGAAAAGTAATTACTCAATACTTTTAGGCTTGTATTTTTTCAACAAGTTAGCAATTTTGACATGAAAATTACAATAAAAATATATTATTTTTGTTTTTATTTGCATTAATATTTTTTATTTTTGTTTGCATTAATAATATTATAAGATACAAACTTGAGAAAATCCAGCATCATTATTCTTTTATATTAGAGATGTACATCCACCATATTGATTTGCATACGTCAAAGGAAATTCTAAGCGCTTTTTGACATTTACCTGTCTTATTAGAAAAATATACATATTGCTTATTTTGTTTTCAAAATTTGATCAATGCAAATTTTACATAGTACGTTTTTAAATAAATTTCACCAATATAAAGTTAACAAAGCACGTACTTAGCCAACTTAACAAAAAAAAGCATTCGTAATTTAGCAAAAATGCATATCAATTAATTACCAGGAATCTGGGACTTGTATTTTTGAATTAGTGCAATACTATGCATATTTTACATAGCAGGCTTTTTAAAAGATACACCTGTTTTTTTTCTGCGTGTAGTTAGCTCAGTGAGTAGAGCTGTCGTCTGCCAATATGACTTTCTGGGTTCATATCACGGCAGGATCAAAACAGATACATATGAACTTTTATTAAATTTTATTTTGGAAAATATAATTCCAGACCACCTATTTATTGGTTTTGCCAGCGTTTTGCCAACGTTAAGAATTTTGTTTCTCCAGTAATTTTCCGGTGCTTTTTGAACAGCCGGTCCTTTTGTCCAATGACGTTATCATTTTGGAATTGGGAAAGCAATTTTTGCCAGTACTTGTATCACCTGCTAAAGTACCTTGCCATCGCTTTCCCGTTTGTATTTTTCTGACTGGGATAATATATGAAGGCATGCACTTAAGTACACTTGCACCCAATATCTTGGCATCAATTTCTTGTAAATATGAAAAAATTCAAGAAAAAACGTGGTTAATCTAAAATTGCTCACTTTGTTTATTTGCGTTCATATTAATATTAATAAATAAGAAAATCCCGGGATTTTTGAGAAATAATCCCGGGATTCGGGATTTTGCCAATCCCGAAAATCCCTGGATTTTGGACCTCGGTATTTCCCGTTTGGCATCCCTATTACACAGAAAAAAACTGCCCAAGCAGAAAAATACGATCGGCACAATGTTGGCATACCGATGGCGATGGTCGGTTATGCGTTGGCAGAACGTTGGATTAACAATCTTGACAGTATTGTCCTGTTACCCGATTGATAACAGCGGCCAACCGTTAGTTGGCGCTAACTTGCCAACGTTTTCACAACCTTGTCAAAATTGAAAAAAGGTGGTCTAAAAATAGATTTTGAAAAAAAAAATTTTTTTCAAAAAAATTAAAAAAAATTTAAAAAAATTAAAAAAAAATTTTTTCAAAAAAATTAAAAAAAATTGCTTTTAGTATTTTTTAAAAAAACATGGTTCTGATGGGAATTGAACCCAGGCCGCCAGGTTGTCAGCCGCGATCTCTACACACTAAGCTAACAAGACTTGTAATATCTAATAGCTAAAAAATTAGATCAATGATAACAGCAGCTGTAGCTAACTTACAAGCGTCGGCAAAAGGTTGGTTGACACTAAGCGGCCAACATTGTCATGATGTTGGAAAAACCAAAAAATTATAGTCTAAAAAACTTTAAAAACATTACTTTTTTTTGCGTAAAAAAATTTATTTAGAATAAAAATGTTAATTATAATTATTTTAAATAAATGGTCGGGCTGTGACTCGAACCCGGTCCGTCAGATTGCTAGACAATCGCTCTACACACTAAGTTAACGAGACATGTAGTACAAAATAGCTTAAATAATAAATGAATGATAACAATGGCTAATATGTAAACATTGGCATAACGTCTGCTGCACCTCACTTGCCAACGTTGGCGTAACGTCAGGAAAACCAAAATATAGATGCTCAAAAAGAATTAAGAAAAATTCTTTTATAAAAAACAATTAAATTTAATAAAAAAAATTTAATTTTATAAAAAAAAAATATAAAAAAAGAAAACAAAAAATTGTATGTTCGTGACCGGAATCGAACCAGAGACCTTCCGACTTTACCTTATTTTAACAAAGCGTAGTAATTTTTACAAAATCAGTGCTCTGCCAGTGTTTTGTTTTTGGTACAGTTGGCAATTTCTGTGTGGGTGGTGTAACATTTGCAAAACTTATAGTAAAAGTTTATAAAGCAACGGTGGGCAATTGCGGCCCTTTGTTGATTTTAGTGCGGCCCTTGCTGAAATTCTAATTTCTATTTTTTAAGTATTTTTTTCCCAATTTTCATTAAAATTTTTTATATCGAAAATTTAAGATAAAAACTTAGGGCCATTTTATAGTCGGAAGTAAGATTTTGATTTGAAAATTTCTCAGTTAAGAAATATTCAAGAATCAAATCGATGTTAAATCTGACTATTAAACTCACTCTTAATTATTTACAAAATAAATTCAAATTAAATTTAAAGTTAAAATCGCACCTATAGAGTTTATAAGAGTTTATACTCAAATTTTACTTATGTAGGAATTTTGTTGGAAAATTGTTTACTTGAGTTTTAGTACAAATTCCTAATCAGTTCCGACTATAATAATATTTGTATTAAATTTAGAACTGTGTTTTAATTCATCAAAAGCACTTAAATTACTGACCAACGTGGTCTTTATGAAATCAGTACCGGAATTTGATTGGAAAGACATTTTGGTTTTACCTAATTTTAGGTGCATTTAAGAGAAAATCGGGAATATAGTCCATATGGACAATTATAGTCCATATGGACAATTTGTGACCTGCAGCGTGGGAAAATCCAATTCTGGGGGACCTTTATATATGCACTATGTCCAAAATCAACAGGCTTCGTTCGTGGGCCGATATAAGTAGGTGTACCAAATTTCATTAAGATATCTTAATATGTACTTGCGGCCTGGAGCGCGTGCAAAAGAATACATGGGCGGACAAACAATCGAAACAAAAAGTGATTCTGAGTCGATCGGTAGACAAAAGGTGGGTCTGGGTCCAATATTTTTTGGTGTTACAAACATCAGCACAATATTTTACCCTGTCCACTAGTGCTGTAGGGTATTATAATAAGTTGTGGTGTAGGGTTGAAGTTGCAAAAAATTGAATTTACAATCGCTTCCAGTTTGGGAACAGATGGAGTTGAGAACCGAATTTTTCTTAAAAAGCTAAATCAGTAGTTTCGTTTAGTTTAGTAGTTTTATTTTTTTTTTTAAATGTATGGTGCGGCCCTTTATAATTTATCAAAAACTATAATTTGGCCCTCGGTGACAAATCCGTGCCCACCCTTGTTATAAAGTTTAGTGGTAATTTTACAACTACATAAAATTAACGATAAATTTGTCAAGACGCTTGGGGTAGAAATAAATATGGGCATTTCCATCATGTCGAAAGGGACCGTCGAACACCTTCAAAGTGAAAAAAAAGTCAAAATAAAACGGATTTTTATTTTGACAATAGGCTTTACTTATATCTTTTTATTAGCCCTACAATTGGTGCTGAGTTCGATTTTTAGCAATTTTTCGTTTTCAAGATACTAATTGTAAAAAAACAAGGCATTCGCACGGGACAAAAACAGAAGTGGTTTTCGCGGCTAACAATTAAAATGCCGATTTCAGCGAAACCTGAAGCAATATTTCAATGTGACTAATTTTACACTGTTGTGCATTGATGTCTTTTAAAAATGGTTGTAATTTTACCCAAAAACGATTCATATTATTTTTTTAATTTAATTTTATTCACTGTCGCACGTGACATGTCGCACGGGACATTTTTTCCACCATGAGATTTATGTTGTTTCTATTGCGCTTTTTACGAAATTATATATAAACAAGCTTAATAAAAATGTTTTTAAATCGAAAGAAGTATTCAAGGTATTTATTTTAATATCATAACCAAAAACAAACTTAAAAGAAATATGTAGTATGAATTAACCCAGCAAAATTGTTGGATGGAAAGAACCCACTGCAGAACAACTTGTACGTCCATGCAACCTGTTCTAATTTATGTTCTATCATCGGTGATTTTTGTTTGAGTTTGTCCCAAAAGCAACAGGTTCTTTTCCTACAAACTAGAACAGGTTACTTTGGAACCAGTTATAGAACTGGTTCCGCGACAGTGAAACCTTCCATTTTGACTCCACGTAACCGGTGGTAAAAACACCTGTTCTAGAACAGATTCAGAGGCAACCAGTTCAAAAAACTTTTGCTGGGAAGTATTTATTTATATGAAAATATAAAACACAGTTTTTTTTTAGAATAGGCAGTCCTAGCTGCTTTTACTTCTTGACCATGGTGCATGCCAATTTTAAAAAAATTTAAAAGTATGTATTGACATAAATAAATCATTTACGTAAGAAAAAAAATTTCAAATTTTTAAGTTTCACACTTACAATGTCGCACGTGACCAACTGTATATAAGTACCAAGATCACAATTCTTCTTATTTTTCAGGTAGGTTTTTTTATTTTAATTGTATAAAAAATCTCTGTTTGTAATCAATATTTGATGAGCTTTCTGCGTGTACTTTCGACGCACTGATAACAAATGTTGTTTTTCAATGTCGCACGGGACACCGAAATATGCGACAATGCAAATCAAAAACTTACAGTTATTTTCAATCGCATTGTTTTTTATGAATTCTTTTATGACTCTTTGTACCTTTAGAAATATTTTAGAAAGCAAAAGTCAATGCATAACGTCTCTGTTTAAAAACTTTTATCAAAACAAAATGTGCAATAGAAATATCCCAATAAGAAAAGATGCGCTTGTGCGACTTTGCATTCAAATACCTCGAAATGGGTTATGAATAAATACAAAATCTTTTTACGTTATTTAAATTAGATTGTTTCCCTATGAAAATATGATAAAACAAAGTGTTTTTAAGAACTTTTAATATTTTAGTCTCGGTGGACCTTTCGGTGGAAATGCCCATATGTAAATAAATCGTTGCTTTTGCTTAATAATACAACGTCTTCCAGGTTCAAAATACTATTTATTCTTGAAAGTAAAAACGATTTTTTTTTTATTAAAAATATGTTTTTTTAAAATTTATTAAATAAAAAATTTGATTTTTAAATATAATTAAGATCAAAAACTTAGATGCTCTTGTTCGCACAATGTTCAGGTGGGTAACCGCGTAACTCGATTCGAAAAAAAATTTTCGAATTCGTACATCATGCAAATATTGTTAAAAATATAATTTTGTATAAAAAGTCTACTATTTAATTTATTTCTATCGTAAACCTTTTACATATACATAAAAATTCAAAATAGAGAAAAAGAAAAAAAAGAGAAAAAAGAGAAAAAAGAGAAAAAAGCAACATTTTTCTAAAACTTTTCTTTTTACGAAAGGTACAAAATTTACGAATTCGAAACTTTTTTTCGAATCGAGTTACGCGGTAACCCCCAGTCTTCGAATTCTTCCAAATTCTGCATCCTTTTTAATATTAGAATTTAGGCTTTGTATTTTATATATGAGATATTTAGCGTTTTTTTTAATCACCTGGATTTAGAATTTTTCATACAAAAAGTGGATTTATTAAATAATAAAAAAAAAGCTGGATTTACTAAATCCACAATAAAAGCACAAATATATGAAACAGCCTATTAATTTAATGTTCGAAAAAAATACGAATGAAAATTAAAAGAGAATCAAAAAAATTGAATTTTTTTTATGAAATATGTTTAGAAAAAAAACTACACCTCACCAAATACATATTTTCCGTCTTGGACATGGAGAAATAGCTCAAATAGAAATTGCAATTTTTCACTCTTCTGTAAGTAATTTAATTAAATGCAATTAATGAATATTAAATATTGCAATGGAATTTTTCAATTCCCATGTGAAAATTGAAATATATATGAACATACATGACCATACATTGGCTCGTATGTGATCATGCATGGGCATACATAGTCATATACTAACATGCATAGTTCAATGTATGACCATACATGACCTCATATATTTCCATATACCTTTGGATCCGAAATTTGAGGGTATATGGAGGTATATGGCCATATATGATCATATATGAGCATACATGAATCATATGTGAGCATATATGGTCATATATGAACATGTACGGTCATATGCCCTCAAATTTCGGATCCAAAGATATATGGAAATATATGAGATCATGTATGGTCATACATTGAACTATGCATGTACGCATATGACAATGTATGCCCATGCATGATCATATACAAGACAATTTGTGATCATGTGTGTTTATATATATTTCGATTTTCACATGGGTTGTGTAAAAATATAAATTGAAGTGATAAAACTGAAAAGGTGTACTGTCTATCGCTGTTTTATATAAAATATAATTAAAACTTAAAAGTTAAAATAAAATCCTTCATCATCGAATTCCGTATTAAAAATTAGGGTGAAAGAAGTGTCGGACAGAAAATTCTTTTTAAAATAGGGAAAATCGAACCCCATCTGTTGAGCACTTTTAGAACTACTTTTTGGATTTATTAAATCCAACAGATTAGAAAATATGGCTATTGCTTACAGTCTTTAATTATACCCTACACCACTATGTGGTCAGGGTATTATAAGTTTGTGCTGATGTTTGTAACACCAAAAAATACTGGTCGTAGACCCACCTTATAGTATACCGATCGGTTCAGAATTTTTTTTATTTCGATTTAACGATGTCCGTCTGTCCGTCCGTCCGTCCGTCTGTCTGTCTGTCCATGCAATCTTGTGCGCACTCTACAGGTCGCAAATATTAAGATATTTTGCTGAAATTTGGTACGCAGACCTATGTTGGCCCAAGGACGAACAAGTTTGATTTTGGTGAACATCGGTCCATGTTTAGACCTAGTGCCCATATAAGGGTCCTACCAAAATTAAATTGTATACGCTGCAGGTCGTAAATATTAAGATATTTTGACGAAATTTGGTACACAGAGCTATGTTAGCCCAATAACGCAGCCTATTGATTTTGGTGAACATCGGTCCATGTTTAGACCTAGTGCCCATATAAGGGTCCTACCAAAATTATACTGTTTATACGCTGCAGGTCGTAAATATTAAGATATTTTGATGAAATTTGGTACACAGACCTATATTGGCCCAATAACGCAGCCTATTGATTTTGGTGAACATCGGTCCATGTTTACACCTCGTGCCCATATAAGGGTCCTACCAAAATTATTCTGTTTATACGCTGCAGGTCGTAAATATTAAGATATTTTGATGAAATTTGGTACACAGACCTATATTGGCCCAATAACGCAGCCTATTGATTTTGGTGAACATCGGTCCATGTTTAGACCTAGTGCCCATATAAGGGTCCTACCAAAATTATACTGTTTATACGCTGCAGGTCGCAAATATTAAGATATTTTGATGAAATTTGGTACATGGACCTATGTTGGCCCAAGGACGAAGCCTATTGATTTTGGTGAACATCGGTCCATGTTTAGAACTAGTGCCCATATAAGGGTCCTCCCAAAATTGGCTTGGTTACAAACTGCAGGTCGCAAATATCAAGATATTTTAATGAAATTTGGTGCGCTGACTCACATTATAGAAAATTTTGACACAAGCCCCATTTTAACCCATTCGAATTTCGGATCCAAACAATACACCAGACTGGTGTAGGGTATTGTATAGTCGGCATGCCCGACTTTAACCTTTTTACTCGTTTTCTTTGTTTTCAATCACAAATTTCAGTTTTTTCTCATATTTCATTCCAGCATAAAATAATAAAATCCATCCGCCAAATTGATTTGTGTATGTTAAAGAAAATTCGAAGTGTTTTTCACCATTTATCTTGTTTTATTAAAAAAATATACTTGTTGCTTATTTCATTTTCCAAATTTCATTAAAACGGTTTTTTTTTTGTAATTTTCATCAATGTAAATTCATGTAATGCGCTAATAACACAGTACAACAGTCAATCTGGGGGGTGAGAAATTCCAAGTTAGGGTGATGGTACTAGGTCAGTATAGTAAAACCCTCAAAGGGTTTGGCGTTCGTATGTGTCATTTTTTTTTATGACCTTTTAAATTTTTTCCTTATCTTGATGTTTTTTCGCTTAGTTGTAACTCGAGAACCACTTCTCCGATTTTGATGAAACAAATTTAGAAAAATTTAGAATTACAATTTCTTTAATCCGTTCATATAACATTTTTCTTTATAATCAACAGTTTTGCCGCTAAAAATAAATTTGTGGAGAAAAAAAATATTTTTTTGCCTAAAAATTAAAATTTTTTTTTTTTTAAATTCATAAAAAATTTTAATTTTTAGGCAAAAAAATATTTTTTTTTCTCCACAAATTTATTTTTACCGGCAAAACTGTTGATTATAAAGAAAAATGTTATATGAACGGATTAAAGAAATTGTAATTCTAAATTTTTCTAAATTTGTTTCATCAAAATCGGAGAAGTGGTTCTCGAGTTACAACTAAGCGAAAAAACATCAAGATAAGGAAAAAATTTAAAAGGTCATAAAAAAAAATGACATATACGAACGCCAAACCCTTTAAGGGTTTTACTATACTGACCTAGTACCATCACCCTGACTTGGAATTTCTCACCCCCCAGACAATAATCCCAAAAATGTTCCATAGTGTAATTGAATACAATTCATATATTTAGTTAGAATATTGTTCTACCTCAAGTCTAAATTCTAATATGATATTGTCATATTAGATTTTATTTGTTGTTTCAAAAAGGTTGATAATTTTCATGATATACAATACAATTGTTGTGTGGTCATCACCCCAACTCTTCAGTTGTCCGCAATAAGAAAATGATAACTTGAATACAAAAATTCAACGGGACGAGAATTTTGTACTTTTGTATATGAACGGTTTGATTTCGTAAGCCCAGCCATAAATCAACTCTTTTTGAAAGCAACAATTACATAAAAGTACCCTTTGGGTACTAACTACTAACTATTCTAACTAAATATCCCCAGTAAGAATAGTTATATAGGAAATTATATAATTTAATATCCCGGTGAAAAATGTGCATTTACGTACAAATATGTTCATATATGGTTTATGTATGGACACATATGAACAAATATGGATTTTTTATGAACATATGGGGGATTTCATGTCAAGTGACCCAACTTTTGAAATCGATGTCTTCCGATTTGAATGAAATTTGCACCAAGGTTATTCCTATTGGATAGTAGTTTAGCCACAAATTTTCAACAAGATCGGTATAAAAGTTTCTGAGTTAGAGGGCGTAAAAATTTGACATTTTGGCCAAACAGGTGTTCTTTCTCATCCATAGCTGTATTTTGTCTCATGCCTATCAACGTTAAGTATTTAAAGCAAATCTACGTTTATCCGATTGTAGTATAAAAAAATTTTAAACAGGTTCTGTTTATAATTTTTCCGTTATAATCGAACGTATGTCAGCAAAAGTTTTTAGGAAGCAACGCGAATAAGTTACGTTAGATGTGAAAATGTATAAACGTTGAAAATAAAGCACACCCAGCATGCAGAGTTTCGAGGCGGTTAATTTTTTCGAAGTTGTTTCGAAAAAATTAATAGAAATCGATATCAAATAGAGTCGTGATTTCAAGGTTTCCCGAACACATTTTTAAATCGAAAATTTTATCGATTCCTAGACGTTATCTCTTCGTTATTTTTTAATTTATCGTATATTTTACTATTCGAAAGTTTGTTTCGAAATTTCTCGATATTAATTTTACATCCAAAAATTATTCGATTAATATTTTTTTATACTTTTTAGTATCAAAAACGTAGTTCACATAATAAAAGCAAAAAAAGAGATATACATACCCGATCAAAAAAACATTATATATAGCATATGTAGTAATATCTTATTTGATATAGATCGACATTTAATCTTATCCAAGTTCATCACAAAATTGGTGTATCAAGTAATATCCAATAAGATCCCACAAATATATTACAGGATTAAATTAGATCCAAATATATCTCAAAATTAGGATATCCAATAATATAAAATTGAGATGCTGATAGATCCCAAAATATCCCACGGGATTAATTTACATCCAATTAGATTCAAATGGATAGGCTAATTTTGGCAGATCGAATTGGATAATTTGAGATCAAAATTTATCCTATGATATATTTGGAATTATTTAAATTTTAATAAAATTTTAAAAATAACACAAAAAATAAAAAATAAATATTTATTAAAAAAATATTTATTTCATAAAAAAAAACTCCGTCGGCAGGATTCGAACCCAGATATCTGGAGTTGTAATCGGTCACTTAACTCACTCGGCCACATACTGCTTTACAAAATGACTGACTATATGAGACAACATTGTTCGTGGCATTGCGTTATATATATATATAGTTATATAATTTTATATATTTATATAGTGATATATTAAATTTAATTCAACATACTAACAATTTACCTTTTTTTTTATAAATTTTGTAGTAAAACATTTTTAAAACACGTTTTTGATGCACTAAATTCCACTATGTGATTATTATTCAGTAATTAATTAATTAATTTTAATTTCTTTATTTATTACAATAACCTAGCCTATAGGCTATAATCGGTTACAAATTTCTACTAAAAGTAACAAAACAAGCAATAAAACTTGCTTAAACTAAAAAAAATTAAGGTATAAAATATAATATTAGATGTATAATTAAATAACAATGTAAAAATAAAATTATTAAATGCAAAAAATTTAAAGTAAAAGTTATAAAAAATTAAAAAAATTAACGATAATAGTTTCTAAATTCCCTAAATTCCCAGTAAGTTATAATCAATTAATGATCTGATTACGGACTATTCAAAACATAGTTGCTGCGATGGCAACTATGATTTATGTTACGGACGGTTATCCCAGCGAGGTTTCCGGCTAGAGGTCATGATGTAGGTCTAGGTTTTTTCTTTTCCCGGACTTTTTCATTTCCCGGGACAGCGGGATTTTTTTCTGAATTTCCCGGGATCCCGGGAATTCCCGCTCAATAGAAAATAAATAAATCCAACATATGTTGTACTTGAAAAACTCGATTTCTATTTAAACACCGTCCGACAAAGTTCATCTTTGGTTGTACAAATGACAAAATCTACTTAATATATTCTGAAAGAAGGGCTAAATATAAAACATCCATGACTTCCACTTTTTCTAGAACAGTTCGTTTAACAGTTTAAATCGCGAACTACTAATTATTATATGGAAGATCGTCTTAATTTTAAAATGAAATATATTAACTAAATAATATAAATTCGCGGTTTAAACGGTTAAAAGATTTGATATAAATAGAAAAAGTGAAAGACACGGGTATTTAATTTCTTCCCTTCTTTCAGGTTATTTTGGAATTGTTAATGGGTGCAAACTTGTATCGGACCAGTTTCATAGTCAGAACTAAGACAGATTTTTTGTTTAAGTATTTCTCAAATATGGAATCCAAAAATTTCTATTTCTAAATATTTTGTTTCTATGCAGATTTTCAGAAGTGTTCATATAGAATTATTTTATAAAAAGTTTAAAAGTGCGTATTTTTCATACAAATTATTGGGCAAATTCTCTTAAATCTTTTATAAAGATCGACACTAGAATTATATTGTAAAGGGTTCTTCAACAGGGACGCTACAAAAGTAGAAAGACAGGGACAGCAAACGACGCCATATTTCTTGCCGCTCTTTTGACATTTGTCTTCAGTAAGGTTTGCCATTTCATGATGGAAAGATATACGAGCCAACAACGAGTCGAAATTATTAAACTTCTCTACCGAAATTAGGAGTCAGTGGCCTCAACGTTAAGAGCGCTACGTCCAATTTATGGCCGTCATAATGAATGGCTTCGTCAATAAACAAAATATGCGTTATTGGTAGGGTTTGGGGTTCGGGAATTCCCGGGAAAATAATATATTTTTCCCGGGACAACGGGAAATTTGAAAAATATTAAATTATTTTTATTTAGAATAGGATTTTTTAATTTTAGTCATAAAAAACATTTTAAATACGAGCCCCAACCAAGGCAACATCAATTTATGAAAAATAATAATATGCATGAGTTTTTTCTATCCCTCATACATATCGCAGCGTCCTCCTTTGGTGTTCCCATAGCACTTAACCCCACCGAAGTAAAATAATATAACAGGGCTATGAACTAAAAAGCTTCAACAAAGTCCGCCAACTCTTCATCAGATGGCGCGCAACAACTGTTCTAAGATTCAACATCTCGCGCAATTGCAGTTTTGCCATATTTGAGGCCCTTCATCTTTCACCACTTTGCACTTCTCCTCTATCCCTTTTCCAAAGGAAGCAACGCGTTAATTAATAGGAAGAATTTCCTGAGTGTTGCTTTTCTTTAACAAAAAAAAAATGTATATTTTAGTTAAAGACGACTTTAGTTAACATATTGGATGGCAGTATACCATGACTTGGTTTATATTTGGAGCATTCTGATTGGTTAATTTATTTTCAACCAATCAAAATATTTGAAAATAGCTGTGTTTGTGCGGCATTCCTATCAATGATATCTCGAACAATTTTGACAGTATAAAGCCGGAATACGTTGAAAAACTGTCAAAATCGTTCTAGATAACACTGATAGAGAGTCACAAAAATACAGCTAGTATAAATATTTTTGTAGGGCTTTCATACACAAAATGAACAAAACCGTATGATTAAAAATAAAGTCGACTTTAAATTTAAAATAATCCTTTATATTAAGGGCCAATAATTTTATAAGTAACGTTTCCATTAATAAAATATTTCCAAGTAAATTTACTTTATTTAATTACACCTGCTTTAAAACTAATATATTATTTTATATTAAATAATAAAATGTCAGGAATATGGAAATACTTTACAAAAAAGGACAATACAGCGCAGTGCAATATTTGCCCTAAAAGACTAATGGTTAACGGAGGTAGTTTATCCGACATCTAAATTTGGTTCACAAAAAAAATTGATATTCATGCAACTTTTCTTGAAGAAAATGAGCCAAATGTGATAAAAGCGGTTTGTTTCCGATAGTCCAGTAGTGGGTGCTTTCTGCTGGAATCATGCAATTTGTTTGGCAGTGCTTAGAGTAATTTATGTGAAATCAAATGTTCAACATTCTGATATTTTTACTTTGAATTCTCACTATACAGACTGCATTTGTACTGAAATAGTGTTTTTTTTAACAAAAATTATTTATATAGGTGGTTTTCATTAACAATTTTGTTAAAAAATATTTCCCGGTATTCCCGGGAATCAATTTTTTTTATTCCCGTTTCCCGGGAAATAAAAAAGTCCGGGAAATCCCAAACCCTAGTTATTGGTCAGACAGCAATCCACACGTACTCCATGAGTCATCATTGCATCCCGAAAAAATTACGGTTTGGTGTGGTTTATGGGCCGGCGGCGTCATTGGGCCGTACTTCTTCCGTGATGATCAAGACCGGCACGTTACTGTGAATGGGAATCGCTACCGTTCAATGATAACCGAATATTTTTGGCCCCAATTGGATGATATGGACTTGGAGGACATGTGATTCCAACAGGACGGCGCCACAAGCCGCACAGCGAATGTCACAATCAATTTATTGCAAACCAAGTTTGGAGAACGTGTTATCTCACGAAATGGTCAAGTCGATTGGGCGCCTCGGTCGTGCGATTTGGCGCCGTTGGACTATTTCCTGTGGGGCTACGTCAAATCTATGGTTTATGCCAACAAGCCAGCGACGATTGAAGAACTTCGTACGAATATCGGCCGATTTATGCTTGAAAACCGTCGAAAATTGGGTTCAGCGTCTGGACTTCTGCAAGCGTGCCCGTGGTGGCTATGCAAAAGAGATTGATTTCCATACATAATGGCATCGAACGTTCTTTCACAAGAATAAAGAATTTCATTGATATCCAAAACCGCTTTTGTTTGATTTAAAAAAACTTTTGTAGCGCTCTTATTGAAGAACCCTTTAGTTGTGCTAGGATGTTAATTTTTAGTCAAAATTTTTGTCCAATTTCTTAAGAAGTTTGGTATTGGAAATGGGCATATTGGGTCCAGACGTTTAAAAGTTATGAATGAAAATGTAAAAGCACCTCTAGAATTTTTCATATTAACATGAAAAAATATATTAACTGTGTGTTGTTGTTGTTACTGAATAAGCAAAATATACATACATACATACACACCCAGACCTTGAAAGAGATAATTCTTTTTTTGAATTTATATGCATAAAATTGGATTCATTTTATAAATTACTGAATAATTCATAATGCCTTTAAATCAATGATTGGACATTGAATAAAGTGAGATAAGATTTGTTCCTATTTGTGTTGATTCAATTTTGATTCTATTGAATATGTTGGCTTTAGAGGCACCCTACCGATTGATTCTAAATTTTTACTACTGATATAACTCTCTTGGGGGCCCGGTTTAAAGTTTAAAAATGAACTTAACTATATTTTCTTTATTTATGATAGGGTTGGAACAATATGTACACCATTAGAAAGGTAATAAAAATAGCTTTAGGATAGCATTTTTTTTGTTGACCCATTATGATTCGGCGTAGGAATTTTAATTTTTTGGTTTTTTTAATGATTTTATTCCATAGAAAACCTATATAAGAACAAAAATTGTGCTTATAAGTATGTTATCAAGACGAAAAGCTTTCATTTGATATATATATCAAGTTTTTATCACTTCAAACACCGAAGATATTAGAGGTCAAAATCGTGAGATTTTTTTTTCTTTCAAAGTATGGCTAACTTTTGACAAATGAAAAATCTCAATACCGACAATACCCTACAGGAAATTTTAACAAACTGTCACCGAACTGGCCCCTTTATATGAAATAGACTGGTCACTTTTACATGGCGTTGTCATAGGAGGGGGAAATTGACCCCTTGTGACATGTCACAAGACAAATCCTAGGACAGGTTACTGAACTCTCATAAAAAACAAAGTTCAGGGACCTGTCCTGGGATCTGTCTTGTGACATGTTACAAGGGGTCAATTTCCCCCTCCTATGACAACGCCATGTAAAAGTGACCAGTCTATTTCATATAAAGGGGCCAGTTCGGTGACAGTTTGTTAAAATTTCCCGTAGGGTAGGTTTAAAATGTGTTTACTCCCAAAATATGTTCGATTCCCGATGAGTTAATTCAGTATAATTGTTGGTTAGAGTCAAAGTTGTATCTTATGTACCATCTGCAAAAAAATAAGGTTTGACTTCTAATATCTTCGGTGTTTTAAGTGATAAAATTTGAACTACATCTCAAAAGTTTTTAATCTTGAGAATATATTAATAAGTAAAAAATTATGTGGTAGTATACGGTGGTTTTTATAAAAACGGTTTATTTTAAAAAATCTTAAAAATCTCATTCGCCGGTAATGGGTAAGCAAACAAAAAAATATGTCGTCCATAAGATATTTTTACTATCTTTCCAATGGTATATATATATTGTTCCAATCCGACTATAAATGACTTAGATATATGTAGCTAAGTCCATTTCCAAACTTTTCACAGAAATAAACTCCCTACAGAGGTCTTTCCGCGTATTTTTTTTTTTACAGCTGAAAAGTACTACATCGGGGTAAAAAAAAATTCACTGAGATCAACTTATTGCAAACTTGAGATTTAAAATACGAATTAAGGAATTATATTTTTAAAGGTCTGCACACATCTATATGAATAACATAAGCAGTGTTGCCACTTTATGGGTAGGGCATGGATGACAGCAATTATTAAATTGTTTAGTTTTTCACTTAAATTTCAATTCAAATGAATGAATTGAGAAAGTTATCAAATTTGTAAATAAAAAAATATATCATACATAAAAAACGAATTTAATTCATAAACTAGCCAATAGATAGTGGGTCTATAAATACAACTTAGCAATTACTTCAAAGCATTGTTGGTAGCAGAAACGGTGCGATTATCGGTGAGGGCAAGTAACGCTATCATAGATTATTTCGGTTACATTATTTTAAGGATAATTGTATTTCGATAACGGTATTTTAAGGTTACCTGTATTGCAATTATTTCGATAATGGTATTTTAAGATAAGCGGTATTCAGTTATTTCGGTGCATTCCGCAATTTTTTTTTATGAAAAAACAAAGTAAAGTAAAATAAATTTATTAACTACCCAGTGTAGAAACGGTAATGACATATCATTATTTTTTGGACTACCAGTAATGACACCCACTTACCTTCTGTATTATTTTAAAACATATAATAATGAGTTACTGATAATGACTTATTTTTATCATTATTTAAAATAGAAAATAATTTTTTAGATTTTTTTGAAAATATTTTGAAATCTATTTTTAGACTCAATTTTTTTTAAACACTGGTAAGGATATATGTAACCACATATTTTTTAATTTTTTGTATGTTGGCGAGTAAGCTTACTTGTGTGCAGCAGGTCAATTGTGTTTTTATCTATTAAATATTACATTTATTATTTAAATTTATTTAAAAAAAAAATACAATAAAAAATATTTTTTTTTATATAATTTATTTTTTAGAAAATCTATTTTTAGACTCATTATTTTTGTCAGTACTGGTAAGCACATAGGTAACGATATATTTTTTGATTTTTCGTATGCTGGTGTGTAACGACAACTCATTATTTTTCGCGACATCGCCATATTAAGGTAATAAGAAATGTAATAACAAAAGTAACTAGTTACCATTTCCAAGTATGTAGTTACATAACCACATATCTGGTAATGATTTTCTACACTGGGATCTAATTGTGAAGTTTGCATAAAAATTCCAATATCTATTTTTTATTCATACGAGTTAATGAATTGATTCACAGCGACTGATCATCTACGAATTAAACCGATACATCAGGAAAGTGTATTAATCTATACATGCTTTGAAATTTTTTCTTTATACAAATAAGCTATCAACGTACACAAAAAAATAGTTACCAAGTAATTAAGCAAATTTCAACTAATAAAGTTTTATCGAATAATTTATTATATTGTGTATGCCACAAAAACATTATTTTAGTTGAAGTGCTCCCAATTGCTTGCCAAAGATTTTTTTGTGTGTATTTAAAAACGCAAATAAAACTTGATTTTTGAAAGACTCTAAAATAAGATTATTTTTAAATCGTTCACATGTGATCATAACTGACTCTTATTTACAAGCTTTTTAAGTGTTTTGTTCTAAAGTTAATTTTTTCTCTAAATTTTATGAAGATTCATATAAGACTCAAAAGTTCATCATAAATGCTGCATATTTAAGGAACTTTTCTTTGTAATAATATAACGCCCAGAACGATGGGATAATTGAAATGGCCAAATCACTTTTTTTAAGTTTACTGATGAGGTTATTACCTTTTTTCGGAGTTCAAATTGTAATAATATGTTAATTGAAGTCATTTATAATTTCATATTTTTTGGGTTCCCAGTCATCTGGGGACTTTTAAATATATCTAAAACAACTTATTATAAAATTAAACATTGAGATATATAAAACTTTATATGTTTTCCGATAAAGCCATTTTTAATTATATATGACGCTGTATTAAAATTGTCGTAGCATATGTAACTAGATATGGTACATATTAATATATATAGGGACATACATATATATTTATACTGATCTATATATGGCATCATATAAGAAATTTTTGAAAAACTCAAAGCTATACATAATTATATCCGCACCGATATAGTGTCACACTTGAATATATATAAACATATTAGTTCATATTAAATTATATAATTTCCTATACAACTATTTTTACTCGGGAAGTATCAGGCAGGATGCACATATCTTGTAGGGACCCATTTGAATTAGATGCCCAATCAATAATGTCCTTAAATGATGAAATTATGTGATCAATTCGAACATTGGTTTGAGCATTTTATCCGTAAAAGTGTCCTTTTCTAAATATTATAGAATTTTACAATATCTTTTATCTTTACTTTTTCATTTTTTTGTTGCAAAATGTTTAATTTAACCAAAATATTCAACTGGACCATTTTTAAAAATGTATTTTAGAATTAAAAAAATATATATGGGTGATATCAAAAAATGTGATAAAAACCATGTAACCAGCTAATTTCAAATGCATGGATTACATTTGAGTTATATATTTCGATATATATCAGCGCATTGTCACCTCCCGAGTAAAAAAGTGTATATAAAATTATATGTGAATGGATATATTTGCAATATGTAACTGGATATAATTTCATCCGAAAAATGGTTATATTAAATTGTATCATATTGGATATAATTGTATTTACAAGGATACAAAGTTATATCAAATGATAAACTTATATCCGAATTTTGTCCCGATCAAATTGGATATAAGTTAATACAATACGATATGATTAAATTTAAATGATAAAAAAAAAACTTTGAATTGGAGGGAATCAGGATTTCGGGTCCTACACACTAAAGGGTGTGATGAAAATCGAAAACCAACAGTTTTTCAATCTAGAATAATTTGTTTCGCGAAAATCAAATTGGCTTCAAATTATTATTTATCGTTTTATTTGACGCCGGACATCTAAATTAGGAAATAAAATATAATTGGTATTGTACAGATCCTAAAATATTTACCATTGAAAATCAGATGGTTTTCGTTTTCAATATTCATCACATGCCTGACTGTCAGCCGAGGGCTACTGTTGATAATGAGTAACTATTAAAGACGTTAATGTATAAATCTGTTATTCTTTAAAGACTAGATAATTTTTTATCAAATATTGGAATTTTCTTTGGACTTAGAAATTTTTTTAAATATGTTAAGCTTTTTTTTTATTTTAAATAAAATTTTATTGGTTAGCCCGGCAATGCACTTCTTTTTTGTTGGAGGCTCATAGTTCCCGATTTATGGAGCTGAAGATGATCTACAACAATATTCAATGGCTTATTTCTCCACTTAAAACTTATCGGACCAGAACAAAATATATATATCGTTGGGGAGGTACTTGAAATACCTTTCCAATGATATGCAACATGCCTAGAGCCGGGCCATTACGAGCCGGGCCATGATTTTAAATGTTAATTTTTTTAAATCGGATTTTTTAAATTAAAAAAAAACTTTTAGAAGTAAAAAAGCTCAGAAAATATTACTTTAATGAAAAAATTGAGCAAAGCACATAAAAAATTGTTTTTGATCAAATAATACATTAATCTCGAATATATTAGTTAATCTCGAACTTGGGTCTGATATTAACTAATATATCGTCGGCTTGCCTGCAAGACGTGCTATGTTTTTGGTTTTAGTATGTTTTCAGGAGACCGAAAAAATGATTTATATTATCCTTTTAAAATATTTTATTGACATCATATGCCCTAATGATTCACGACCTTATTTATTACAATCATTATTAAGGCATATGATGTCAATGAAATATAGTAAAAGGATAATATAAACCAGTTTTTTCGCCCTCCTGAAAACCTGTTAAAGAACACATAACACTACTTGCAGGCAAGCCGACGATATTGTTATATAAAAAATGAAATTAAAAATATTTTTCGTATCTATTTATATATAAAATTTTGAACGGTTTTATCAATAATATATTCCTATATATACAATTTGCAATAAAGCAAATACTGATATATGATTTAATATGATTACATATGAGAAAATTTCTAAAAAAAATTTCTAATATATCACCATATGAAAACATATAAGGTCGCACACAATATTTTATATAATCATATATTTTAATATTAAAAAATATATGTTATATATACTCTTTTTTTCTCGGGCTATTTTACAAAATTTATAACAATCTGACCAATTTTTGGTTAATACATGAAATTTGTAACCAATTTTATAGGCCAAGTGTAAACTCCGTAACCAGTAACTCATAAGGTGTTTTAACTTTAATAGCTTATATTTTAATAACCAATGAAGCTAAACACTACTGTAAAAATGTATATGAAGAGGAGAAGTAACGCTTTTAACAAAAATTAATACATTTCACAAACTTTTTCGTATATCTATGCTAACACGACTTCAACTCTGTAACGATTTTTCGTCATAATTTTTGATAAAAATGCATACACCAAATACATATATTGAGTTTTAAATGCAAAGTTAAGCAGCTATTTTTTTTATTAATAGATTTTTTACACATCTGCAAAGAGTTGCATTCTAAAGTATTATATTAACCCACTAAGAACTTTTTTTTTTAATTTTTTTCACAGTATACATTTACATAAGCTTTTATAGCTTAAAAAAATTATATTTATAAAAATTTAATATTTAGAAGATTTTAACTTTTTTCTTTTCATATAAAAAAATTGTTTTTAGCTCTGGTTGTTCAAGTTTAATGAATTAGTAAATTCTTTTTAAAAAATATATTTATTTTAAAATTTTTTATATTTGAATATTGATACTTCCAGCCGAAATGAGCCGAAAAAAATCGGCGGCGGCGGCTGAGGCAAAAATAACCGGCGGCGGCGGCTTAAACGGCTCACGGCGGCTGGCTTGTTTCTCTGGTTGTGATGCCTGCCTTTGACATGGGCTGGACGGGTCCAGCCAAAGTAAAAAATAATTATTTTTATGTATTTTCTTTTTTCAATTAAAAATTTTTTTTTTCATATTTAAAACAAATTGTATAATTTTTTATTTATTTTTAGCCTAAAAAATTGTTAAATACTAAATAACAGCAAAACTATAAAAATCTAATTAAAATTTTATAAAAACAAAAAGAAAAAAACAAAAAAATATTGTGCTCCAACCGGGGTTTGAACCTGCGACCTACTGCATCAGAAGCCATGATAGTACCCCCTAGGCCACCAAGTTGCAAGTTAGCTGGCAAAAAACATTACAGTATATACGAGCCCCAACCACTATTAATTCATACAGTGCATCTATTTAAACAAATGAAATGTAATTGATTATTTTAAGTCCCTTGTTTTGCGAATATTTATCTATTAATTCATATATTTGCGAAGCAAATTTTGTTCTGATTTTGTTTTAATAATGAAAAAAAATCAATTTACATATTTTCTATTTTGTTTTTGCGATTTTGTTTAAACATTATTTTTTTAGTGTATATAAAAATGACCACTATTAATTCATACATTCTTTACACTATGAGAAAAAGTGCAGATTTCTTAAGAGTAGCAAAGTAAATAATCAAAAACCGGTTTAAACCGTTATCTATGAATAAGGAGAGAACATGTAATCAATAAGCTTGTCCTATTAAGATGTAGTTTTCAAAATGACACGTGGCAAACCGGTAGTCGCAGAAATTCGAGAGTTGATCATTAAAAAATCCACTTTAAAGGAAAGCTATGCAAAAATTGCTAAAGATTTAGGTTTATCAAGAGCAACTATTCAATCTATAGTGGCAAATTATAAAAAAAATGGTAATGTCGCTACTCGAGTAAGCAATCGTGGCCGTGTTTCCAAAACAAGAGCATTAGCATCAATAATCAAACGGGATCGTCGGGCTACGGTCAGGAATGTAGCAACGGAATGGTCTGAAGCTGTTGGGAAGACCATAGGACGAGAATGGACCAGGCAGCACTTAAAAAAATTAGGATATGGTTTCTACAAGGTACGAATTATTGTATACATTTTATTACAGCTTATTTACTGGAGCATTATTTAACTACTAGGCCAAGGAAAAGCCTCTGTTAACGGCGGTGCAGAAGAAAAAACGACTGGCCTGGGCGAAGGCTAGGAGCTCTTGGACTCAACGACAATGGGATTCAGTTATTTTTAGCGATGAATCGAAATTTGTCGTTTGTGTTGGTGATACCAGGAAACGGGTTATTCGTAAGAAAGATGAAGCATATCATAAGGACTGCCTTAAGCGGACAGTAAAGTTTCCAGCAAGTGTTATGGTGTGGGGATGTTTTTCGGCAAAGGGTGTAGGGCAGCTGCATTTTATAGAGGGTACTGTAAATGCACCAAAATACATTCAAATTTTGAAGGAACACCTGCTAACATCGGTACCCATGTTAACCACTTTTGATGAATTCATTTTTCAGCAGGACGGAGCTTCGTGCCATACTGCAAAAATAACAAAAAAATGGCTTCAAGATAACGAGATTGATATTTTGGACTGGCCTTCTTCAAGTCCCGACCTCAATCCAATAAAAAACCTTTGGGCACTTATGAAGAGACGGTTGCGTAATGAACCCCAACGAACTTTACAGGGTTTAAAAGATAAAAAACGTGATATTTGGTCCTCAATAACACCAGAAGAGTGCCAAAACTTAATAAATACAATGAACAAGCGTTTAACTGCTGTAATAAAGAACAAAGGAGATGTAACACAGTATTAAAGTGTACAAAAATGAATTTATTTAAACTGTATGAATTAATAGTGGTCTTATTTACCTTCACTGAAGAAATAATATCTACACTAAGTTAAGAATTTCTCTAACTACATTGAATCAATTTTTGTTTTTTTACTAAATATCAATAAGGCAACGAAGTACCTTTAAAAAATGTGAATTAGTATTTAGTTATTGTTAAAGGAAAGATCCAAAAATAAATATATAAATCACATATACGAAAATGGCTTAGTGTATGAGTTAATAGTGGTTAGGGCTCGTACACATGGCGCTGACATAAAGAAAAAAACAGGGCAACACTCTACCCCGTAAATTTTTTGAGGGCGAAAAATGTTGCACTTTTGCCCTTTATTTAGGCAACATTTTTAGAAAAGAACACCTAGCCCTCTTAGAATATTACCCTTAATTTAGAAAAGAACACAAAAAAGGCAATTCAAAAGCAAAGTGCAAAAAAAGGCAACATTTTTTTCAGAAAAGAAAACGCCATAAATTACTGCAGTACGATCCACCATTTTTCGAATAAAATTTTATTTTGGCCGGTATCAAAAAAAGATATGATTGTATGTTGTACTTCATTAATTTTTTTAATAGGGTACCCGAGTAAAAAAGTGTATATAAAATTATATGTGATGGATATTTTTGCAATATGTAACTGGATATAATTTTATCCGAAAAATGGTTATATTAAATTGTCTCATATTGGATATAATTGTATTTACAAGGATACAAAGTTATATCAAATGATAAACTTATATCCGAATTTTGTCCCGATCAAATTGGATATAAGTTAATACAATACGATATGATTAAATTGAAATGATAAAAAAAAACTTTGAATTGGAGGGCAGCAGAATTTCGGGTCCTACACACTCAGGGGTGTGATGAAAATCGAAAACGAACAGTTTTTCATTCTAGAATAATTTGTTTCGCGAAAATCAAATTGGCTTCAAATTATTTTTTATCGTTTTATTTGACGCCGGACATCTAAATTAGGAAATAAAAAATAATTGGTATTGTACAGATCCTAAAATATTTACCATTGAAAATCAGATCGTTTTCGATATTCATCACATGCCTGACTGTCAGCCGAGGGCTACTGTTGATAATGAGTAACTATTAAAGACGTTAATATATAAATCTGTTATTCTTTAAAGACTAGATAATTTTTATCAAATATGGGAATTTTCTTTGGACTTAGAAATTTTTTTAAATATGTTAAGCTTTCTTTTAAAGGGTTCTTCAATAAGAGCGCTACAAAAGTTTTTATAAATAAAACAAAAACGGTTTTGGATATCAATGAAATTCTTTATTCCTGTGAAAGTACGTTCGATGCCATTATGTATGGAAATCGATCTCTTTTCCATGGCCACCACGGGCACGATTGCAGAAGTCCAGACGCTGAACCAAATTTTCGACGGTTTTCAAGCATAAATCGGCCGATATTCGTACGAAGTTCATCACTCGTCGCTGGCTTGTTGGCATAGACCATAGATTTGACGTAGCCCCACAGCAAATAGTCCAACGGCGTCAAATCGCACGACCGAGGCGGCCAATCGACTGGACCATTTCGTGAGATAACACGTTCTCCAAACTTGGTTTTCAATAAATTGATTGTGACATTCGCTGTGCGGCTTGTGGCGCCGTCCTGTTGGAATCACATATCCTCCAAGTCCATATCATCCAATTGGGGCCAAAAATATTCGGTTATCATTGAACGGTAGCGATTCCCATTCACAGTAACGTGCCGGTCTTGATCATCACGGAAGAAGTACGGCCCAATGACGCCGCCGGCCCATAAACCACACCAAACCGTAATTTTTTCGGGATGCAATGATGACTCATGGAGTACGTGTGGATTGCTGTCTGACCAATAACGCATATTTTGTTTATTGACGAAGCCATTCATTATGACGACCATAAATTGGACGTAGCGCTCTTAACGTTGAGGCCACTGACTCCGAATTTCGGTAGTAAATTTTAATAATTTCGACTCGTTGTTGGCTCGTATATCTTTCCACCATGAAATGGCAAACCTTACTGAAGAGAAATGTCAAATGAGCGGCAAGAAATATGGCGTCGTTTGCAGTCCCTGTCGTTCTACTTTTGTAGCGTCCCTGTTGAAGAACCCTTTATTTTAAATAAAATTTTAATGGTTAGCCCGGAAATGCACTCCTTTTTTTTGTTGGAGGCTCTTAGTTCCCGATTTATGGAGCTGAAGGATGATCTACAACAACATTCAATGGCTTATTTCTCCACTCAAAACTTATCGGACCAGAACAAAATATATATATCGTTGGAAAGCTACTTGAAATACCTTTCCAATGATATGCAACATGCCTAAACTTATAAACCCATTACGAGCCGGGTCATGATTTTAAATGTTAATTTTTTAAATTGGATTTTTTAAATTAAAAATAAAACTTCTAGAAATAAAAAACCTCAGAAAATATTAATTTAATGAAAAAATTGAGTAAAACATAAAAAATTGTTTTTGATCAAATATTAGATTAATCTCGAATATATTAGTTAATCTCGAACTTGGGTCTGATATTAACTAATATATCGTCGGTTTGCCTGCAAGAAGTGCTACGTTTTTGGTTTTAACAGGTTTTCAGGAGAGCGAAAAAACTGTTTTATATTATCCTTTTAAGATATTTTGTTGACATCATATGCCCTAATGATTGACGACCTTATTTATTACAATCATTATTAAGGCATATGATGTCAATGAAATATATTAAAAGGATAATATAAACCAGTTTTTTCGCCCTCCTGAAAACCTGTTAAAACCAAAAACATAGCACTTCTTGCAGGCAAGCCGACGATATATTACTTAATATCAGACCCAAGTTCGAGATTACCCAGCAAAACTTTCTATTACCTGGTAATAAGGTTTGTAAGAAGAAATTAAGGTATGTAACCTCTTACTTTGCTATTCCAACAGCTATTATTTTAACAAGGGCATGTCATTGGAGGTATGTACTCTCCAAAAGAGGGCTAGATAACAACATAAGAAAATGTTACTTTAATGTTACATGTTAGGAGTTACGTAACCACTTACATAACCGATACTGAGCACAATACTACTTACATAACAGCTTAAAGTAAGGCCAAAAAAAAATGAGTTACAAACAGGTCTGAAATAACACATTAAAATTATGCGCTTACTTACTGTATAAAAATATATACTTCTTACAAAAAAAATTAAAATAAGATGTTATCGTGTTGGTTTTTTATAAATGCTAAAACGAAGCATATTCATATTTAATTAATATTTACTCAGATTAATATAAAGTTAACAAAAAACATAAAAGATATTTCAGTCAATATGTATAAAACATATAAATTATTTGTATCGAATATTTTAAATAGAAAATAACACTCATGTATCGCATTACAAATAACTCCTTATTTTGAGGTATTTGAATACACCATCGCTAATAAGTGGCTATTTCTATTAAGTGATCACGTATCACATTAAAAGTAACTCCTTATTTTACGGTTTTAAAATATCCCATCTGTAATAAGTCGCTGCTATTATTTAGAAGTCATGTTGTGTATTACAAGTAACTCTTTTCTTTGAGGTGTTTAAATATACCCAGCACAATATTGGTAATGACACCTCATTGCTGTCTGCATTACCAATAATGATATATCATTACCTTTTGCATTATTTTGTAATATAAAATAATGACTTCCTAATAACGGCCTATTGTAGTCATTGCTTTTAAATATAAAATAATGACTTACTCACAATAGTTTAAATAAGTACTTTTTATAAAGTTAAATTTTATACATTTATATTTATTACTTCCCAGCAAAATATTGGTAATGACACCTCATTACTATCTGCATTACCAAAAATGATATATCATTACCTTTTGCATTATTTTATAATATAAAATAATAACTTCCTAATAACGGCCTATTGCATTCATTGTTTCTAAATATAAAATAATGACTTACTCGTATTACTTTAAATAAGTACTTTTTACACAGTTAAATTTTTTTATTAAATGTAAATATGTTTTATGCTTAAATTTTTATGACGAGTCCTAAAATTACACACTAGAGAAAACTTAAATGTTTCTGAATGTATTTCCTTAGGCTAATAGTAATTGCCTAACTCCTTATTTTTAAGAATCAAGTAAGCAATGGGATAACCACTTATAATTAAACTTTTTGTAAGCATGTTTGTAGCCACTTATTATTCAGAATCTCATAACTACTTACTTCTCATTTTTTCGTAAGCGAGCGGGTAAGCGTGACTACTTATAAAAACGACCACGCCAAACAAAAATAATGAGTTTAAACGCCAAAAAATAAGTTGTGCGGAGCTATGAATTTCTATTATATAACCACTTATTTGGTAATGAAATATTTTGCTGGGTATCATTGGTAATAAGTTGCTATTACTACCCAGTAGTTATGCAGCACATTATACGTAAGACATTACATTTTAGTTATGAAATAATGCAATGGTAAGGGGTATGGTATTACCAGGTAATGTGTTCTGTAATACCAACATATTACCAAGGTTTTGCTGGGTAACTAATATATTCGAGATTAATCTAATATTTGATCAAAAACAATTTTTTATATGTTTTACTCAATTTTTTCATTAAAATTTTGCAATTTTACTTTCATTTCGCGTTGGAAGCAACGGGCTTGAAATTATTGAAATATTGGAATGGCGCCTCCATTGAAAATCAAAATAATAATGATGTAATTAGTTTTAATATTTAAGCTTTCTGATAATCTATAAAATTGTAATAAAACCTTTTAAAACTAATAACGAACAAGAAAACCAGGCAAATAAATTAAAAAGTGTTAAAATGTAATTTCGCTGTTAAAATCCAGTAACAAAACTTTGGGACACAGTATTTAATTGTTTAACCCATTTTTTACCAACATATATGTATTTAAAGACGTCTACCTATCCTTCTACCAAGTATTGTCAGAAGATTCGCACGGAATCCATGCTTTGCAGAAAATGGGTAAAACAATATACTCTATATCACAAACGGATTGCAGAAAATTTTAAATATCGACAAAAAAAAAAAAATTGAAAATTTAAATCACCTAGAAATCAAATTATTACCCAGTCAGAAATCGCCAGTGGTACAAAAAATCAATCACTGGCATACCACTGGGTAACCACGGTGTTAAAAATAAATGACTGGCAGAACACTCATTTGGGACGCTTTGCCAGCGTTTGAAATAAGCGTTTTACCAGTATTTGTTTTACAAAAATTTCGGTGGTTTATAAAAAAAACCACTGGCAAAGAATTGGCTTAGAGTGATATGCCAAGGTTTGCAACCAGTGGTTATCCAGTGCTACCTAGCCAATGCTACCAGGCGTACAAAAATCAATTCACTGGTAGACCAATGATTTTATAAAAATGCTGACGCTTCTTTAAAAAATGTTTGTAGTCAGAAGGTTCCGAGTTCAAATCCGGTTGCAAGCAAAAATTTTTTTTGGATTTTTTTTAAATTAAAATTTTTTTTGTTTTATAAAATCAATTTTTTTGTTTGTGGGAAAGCTCCTTCAAGACCAACTTTTTTTTGCCCTTCCAACACTGGCATACTAGTTACAAAAAATTCTTTGCCAGTACTAGTATTTTGGCACAGCCAGTAGTTGTCCAGCTATTATCAATCATTTATGTGTTTAGCTATCAAATATTATATGTCTCGTTAGCTCAGTGGGTTGAGCAATCGTCTGCCAATCTGATGGCCTGGGTTCAAATCACGGCAGGACCAAAAAAAATACATATGAACTTTTTTTAAATTTTATTTTGGAAAATATATTTCCAGACCACCTATTTATTGGTTTTGCCAGCGTTTTGCCAACGTTTAAAAATTTTGTTCCTCCAGTGCTTTTCCGGCGCTTTTTGAACAGCCGGTCCTTTTGTCTAATGATGTTATCATTTTGGGAATGGGAAAGCACTTTTTGCCAGTACTTGTACCACCTGTTAAAGTGCTTTGCCACCGCTTTCCCGTTTGTATTTTTCTGACTGGGTAGTTATTAGTAGGCCAACCAAAAAGAAGCCATATTTTTTATTTGAAAAGATAGAACAATGTGGATTAGATACAAGTTCTGAGGGGCAATTCTGTAACTTTTTAACGACAAAATTCGGTAGTTAAATTGACAAGTTTTCATAGTAAACTGACAACTTAACTACCGAATTTTATCGCCCGACTAAAAAAGGTGTTATATAATCATATATCACCATATATAAACCAATATATACGTCCATATCTAATTTGATCCGAATATTGGAATATATAATTATATCAAGCGAGATAAGCATGTTATCTCACCTGATACAATTTGATCCGAAAAATGGGTCTATCAAACTGCATCAAATTATATATAAATACATATAATTTGATGAAGATTTTCAAAGAAAATTTTAGTAAATATTATTGAGATCACTTATTTCATTCATATTAAATCTAATGCTTAATGTTTAGAACAATTTTTCTAATAAACTTGGAAATAGGTGACAAAATAAAACACTACAAAAATTTGTCGGAACAACTTTTTCTAGGTTAGAGTTTTTATCTTTCTTATAAAATAACTGAATTAACTAATTAGAAATTTTTAAATCAGTTCGAGGCCAATTTCCTTATTATGAATTAATATAATAAGTACTTTTTTTCAAAAACTGCTATTTTTCTTCAGCAGGATACTCTCCTGACAAATACTTCACAGAGTTTTTGCTTTCAAAAAACCTCTACACTTTCAGGAATGAAAAGACGATCGTTTCGGGGATTACGCCACCACTTTCTAAAGAAAACTGATGAAGCGGACCTGGAAAATCCCCGAAACGATCCTCTTTTCATTCCTGAAAGTGTAGAGGTTTTTTGAAAGCAAAAACTCTGTGAAGTATTTGTCAGGAGAGTATCCTGAGGAAGAGAAAAAAAAAAAACAGTTTTTGAAAAAAGTACTTATTATGTTAATTCATAATAAAGAAATAGTCCTCGAACTGAATTAATAAATTTCTAATTAATGAATTAAAAAGGTCGAAAAAAACAAATTTTATTTTTTAAAATAAAAATTAAAAACCAACATGATAAAAAATTAACTTTCACAATTAATTTTTTTTTACGGAAAAATAAATAAACTTAAACCATATTTATTTCAACATATGTTTGTCTAATTTTTAAATTTAAAAGTAAAAATAATTATTTCGACCTTTAATTCCACAATGAATAAAAAATGTTTCCCTTATTTATTTCTTTAAAATTATTTTTAGTTTAATAAAGAGTATTTCGCCAACTATTTTAAAAATATATGTTAAATTCAATTATAAACATTTATTTATATATCAAAGTGCAAACTTCAAAACCAGATCCACAATTTCGGAGTTTTTTTTTAATTTTAATAGTGCAATTAAACTTTATAAAATTTTGTATAATTAGATATCATGTCAGATAAATGAATACATAAAATTAATACAATTTTATATTAACTTTGTTATATTTTTTGATATAAGATTGTTTAGAGAAGCTTATACGTCATTATATATAATTATGTATAAACTATATTTGCAGATCTCTTAATATATAGCTGGAGACCAAATCGCATATGATTATATATAACGTCATATCAAACATATTTATAAAACCAAAGTGTTAATATAAATGTATATGGTCATATAAAGCCACACATATAAACATTTATAATTATATCAAATCATATAAGATTATATGAAAACTTTTTTAGTCGGGCGTTAAAAAGTTAGAGAATCCCACTACTGATCTTAAAAATATAAGAATAAAAAAAAATATAAAAGTTTATTTTCACAAAAGAGATTTTTTAATTTAAAATAAAAATTAAAAAAACAAATTTTATATAAAAAAATTTATGTCGACTTAAAATAATGTTTAAAATTACGGATTTTATGAAAAAAAGCAAAAATATGTTCTATTTTCGCATAAAAAAGCTAAAATAAGCTTAATTTTTAAAGAAAATAGCAAAAATAAGCCAATATTTTTAAAAAATAAGCAAAATCAGATAGAATAAGCAAAAAAAAAGCTCTAACAAATTAGCTTATTTGTTAAACAAATAACACAATTGTGAAAAAAAATTTGAAATTTTAATTATGGAAAAAATATGTGTATTTTTGCGATTTTTCAGACTAAAACTATACGCATTTAAATTTTTTTTTCTTTTAAATAAAGTTTTGGGTTAGAAAAGTGATTTTGTGCGTTCCCGTATTTTTGAGCAATTTTGTTATTTAGATAGAGGATTTTGTTCTTACTCTCATTTTACTGAACTTTACACAAAAAGTAATGGAGCACACTTAACTTAAAATACCACATTTTTTTAATGGTTATAAATTTTTTTCCTGTGTACATAGTTTTTTTTATAAGTTTCCCCAGTAAACAAAAAAAAATTGGAAAAATTGAACAAAACATTTTTGAAATAACATGTTTTAAACGACTTAAAACGTGAAATTATCAAATTAACTAACATAGGAGTAAAATTTATACATTTTTCTCTTCATTTATATTTTTTAGATAAGTTGTCAGGCTAAGGATTGCTGTTGATAACTTGTCTTTAGGAAAATTGATTCCAAAAATATGTGATTGAAGACCCATACATGTTTACATTCAATCGGATATTTAAAATGAAAAACCACATAAATATGAAAAAGACATGTCAAAGCCTCTAAAATACTTTCTAGTTTATAAGTAACAGTGTCAAATTTTACAAAAATATATTTAAAAACTGCGTGCTATTAAATCATTGATACCATTACCACGATCGCCGTTTTCGCCTCCACGCTTAAAGGATACCGACACTTTATTCTTCCGAGCTTCACGTGGGCTACAAAACTGTAGATAACAAAATAGAAGTTAATTTTTGCTACATATAAAATAAATATAAAGACAATAAACTTACTAAAAATGCACACATAAATTCACTAACAGCTTGAACCTTTGTACCCACTGTAAATATCTCATGAATAATATCTTCCAAACAAATATTGGGTGATTTTTTGCCATTGATACGAGCGAAACCTTTTTAAATACCAATTCACGTATGGCACCAATATTGGGATAACCATATGTAATTGTAAAATTATGTATCGCTTTTCCATAATTTTATGGTTTCGTCATTTTCCAAAGCCGCCGAAGCAATAATATTCTCTGTTGAATGACAAGCAGTACACAACACAGTGCCGGTGTGACCCTATAATTTCTGGACCACCTCTTTCGATTGTAGATTCCAGATTTAAACCATATTATCTTCACTGCCGGAAAGAATCCACTAAAAATATTACAAACATTTAAAACAAATTTATAGATAAAAAAATTCTTGCCTTTAACTAACATTTCCTCCAGTTACTGAAAAATTTGCAAAAATACAATATTTTTCATTTTTATGTCCAGTGTAGGTTTTTAAACATTTTCCTTTTGAATGGTCCCATAATTTCAAAGTATTATCCAAAGTAGCCGCCAATATATACTTGCCATTCGGGGAGAATTTTACAAAACTTACAGGTGGGTTGTCATCATCTATTAAAGTCTTCAAACACTGACCACTGGCTGTATCCCAAATACGACATAAGCCATCATAGCTAGAAGAGACAATTAACGAACCATCACGATTGAAATGAACGGCAGAGACAGGTCAATTCATAAAATTTCGAAATTATTTCTTTTCCCACTTCTGGTACTCACATGAACTCGCCAACCATTCCCCATTGGCTGAAAACAACTGATACTGCCTTGGTATGACCAGCCAAAGTAAACTTCAAAGTATAATTCGGTTTTACGGATAAAGACGATTTATTTGAAGATGAGGATGTTGTTCCGGTCGAAGATGATGTTTGAAGAGTATTAGGACCACTGGGTGCGGTGGGAATAGGTTGTGGAGCATGTACCCCAGGATGACCACAATATACTGGTCCAATACGTACCATTGTTATTGATTTTTACAAGTTATTATTTTAATTCACTTTATTTTTTTAACTACCCGACTAAAAAAGATGTTATATAATCATATATCACCATATATAAACCCATATATATGTTCATATCTAATTTGATCCGAATATTGGAATATATAATTATATCAAGCGAGATAAGTATGTTATCTAACCTGATGCAATTTGATCCGAAAAATGGGTCTATCTAATTGCATCAAATTATATATAAAAACATAATTTTATGAAAATTTTCAAATAAAATTTTAGTAAATATTGTTGAGATCACTTATTTTCATTCATATTAAATATTAATACCCGACAGAACAGTTTGGCTAAAAAAGTGGGTATTGGACGATCTTTCGTATGTTGACGCAATACAGAAAAATTTTATTGATGGAAAGATGTTTTAAATGACGATTGAATGCGATTTAGGCCGTTTTTAGGACACAGATTTTCCTTAAACTTAGAATAACGCAGTTTGTAACAGAAATCCTTCTTTTAAAATGTGGTTTATTTTATTTTATTTTATTTCAATAAAGACCAAAATTCAAAACGACAAAAAATTGTTTAGAAAAATTTTTTGCTAATAAACTTGGAAATAGCTGACAAAATAAATTTTCTGATTAACTCCACATTACAAAAATTTGTCGGAACAACTTTTTCTAGTTTAGAGTTTTGGTCTCTCTTATAAAATGTGTCTTTCTTCTAAAATATAAAAATTAACTTTCACAATTATTTTTTTTTTTCACGGAAAAAATAACTGAACTTAAACCATCGACTATATAATTAAAAGACTACCCAACTCTCCCTACCTCTGTTAAATCACTTCTTAATTTGTATCGAAAAATTCAGCCATAAGAATTACACACGGCTGCAAAGGCTAACATTTTTGATACAAACTGTTAATGTTTGAAAGAGGCGATGAAAACCGCCTGCTTCAACCGTATTTATTTCAACATAAGTTTGTCTAATTTTTTTTTTTAAATTTAAAAATAAAAATAGTTCTTTCGACCTTTAATTCCAAAACGACAAATATTTTTTTTCTTAATTATTTCTTTAAAATAATTTTGTAATAAATAGTATTTTGTCAAATATTTGAAAAATAGATGTTAATTTCAATTATAACCATTAATTTATGTATACGTCAAAGTGCAAAATTCAAAACCAGATCCACAATTTCTAAGTTTTTTTCTTAATTTTTATAGTGCAATTAAACTTTGTATAATTAGATATCATATCATATATAATTATATATAAAATTAATACAATTTTCTATTAACTTTGTTATATATTGTCATACAAGGTTGTTTATAGAAGCTTATACGCCATTACATATAATTATATATAAACTATATCGCAGATCTCTTAATATATGGCTGGAGACCAAATCCCATATGATTATATATAACGTCATATCAAACATATTTATAAAACCAAAGTGCTAATATAAATGCATATGGTTATATAAAGCCACGCATATAAACATTTATAATTATATCAAATTATATAAGACTATATGAAAACTTTTTTAGTCGGGTATCAAAACACTACCGAATGTTTTTGTTAAAAAAACCTAGTGCTTAGAGTTGTGTCGTTCATGAACGAACTAGTTCATTTGAACGGTTCAGTTCATTGAACGATATGACATCGTTCACCATGATTCGTTCTTTTCGTTCAATCGTTCATTTTGTTATTTTTTTTAGTCATAGAAAATTTGTATCCCTTTCTTATTAATTTTATTACAGAATTAAATGTTTTTCTTAATAATTTAAAATTTTTAATAAATACATAAAATAAAATTAATATAAACATCATATCGCTGACAGTGACGGCTCTTGCAGTGATGCCAGAGATGAAATGTCACTTTTAGTTTTCATTTTATTTTTGTAATAGAAAAACAACAAAAAATTTGGTAAAAAAGAATGGAAAAGTGTTTAGTTTTTTATTATTTATCGGTAAAAATTAATGTTTCATAAAATTTGTTGTTTTTAAAAGAAAAATCTATAATATTTCTTATCCATGAAATGTTCTCCACCACTTTGCAATTGATATCATTTTGACGTTTCGCTGCAATGGCTTTGACATTTCATATCATATAATTTATTGCATTTGAAGACACCGGGTTAGCAAGCGTGCAATTTACAGTTGTTTATATTATATGTATATGTTTAAAAGAAAACTGGTCAATATTTTGTTACAATTTATATTTAAGGATTTTTTTCTTAATTGTCTATAAATTTTTATATTCATTTATAAAATTAATGCAGTTTTCATTATTTGTAATTGTCGCCGTAATGCGCATTTACAAAAGCACCTCCCAGTACGACTGCTCTCAATGAACTAAAACAGCAAAAACAGTAACATCGATACACACGATGGAAAATTGAGTTTGGAAACACAAAATATCAAAAAAATTTGATAATACGAATGTCAACACGATACATTAGCGGCCATATAGACTATAAAGTATGCTGGCCGGCTGTATGAATTTGACCATGTAATGTCTAATTTGACGGTTTTTCAAGCATGTTGGACGAATGACAAAATTTTTTGATTTTTCGGCAAGTTTGACAAACACGCTTTACCGTCTATTGAAAAAAATCATCAAACATTGGAGAATTTTACATTTTTAATAAATTATTTTGTGACAAGAAAGGGATAACGTTAATAAATAAACTAAAAACTGCAAAAACAGAAATTCAAAAATAAAATTCCAAGAAAAAAATTAATAAAAATAATTTCGTCATTCTCATCCGCTATGTTGATTTTGTGGTTTTGAAGTAAAGTTTTACTGCATGCTTGTCCGTGTATTTCAAAAACCATTTTTTGTTTGTCAAACAAGCTGGACAGTATGCTTGCTTGCTGACATAAGCGGCCTTTATACGATCAAGCATGATGGCCAGCTTGTTTGACAAACAAAAAATGGTTTTTGTAATACACGGTCAAGCATGCTGTAAACTATACCTTCAAAATTACAAAATTAACACAGCGGATGATAATGACGAAATTGTTTTTATTAATTATTTTTCTTTGAATTCAATTTTTTTTCTGTTTTTGCATTTTTTAAGTTTATTTATTAACGTTATCCTTTTTTTTTTGTTACAAAAAAACTAATTAAAAACGTAAAATTCTAATGTTTGATGAATTTTTCCATTACACTGTAAAGCGTGTTTGTCAAACCTGCCGAAAAATCAAAAAAATTTGTTTTTCGTCCAACATGTTTGACAAGCTGTCAAATTAGACACTACATGATCAAATTCATACAGCCGTCCAGCATGCTGTACAGCATGCTTGATTTTCTATAGGTCGCTATTAGGGTTTATCCCATCCCGGGAATCCCGCCATTTTTTCAATCCCGCAATCCCGGGAATTTAGTGCGGGATTTCCCGGGATTTTTTTTATTCTTTTACAGAAGTTTTAGCTAGTGTATAAAATTTTGAAAGCTTTATTTCAATTAAAAACATGATTGTTTTAAAAATAATTTAAATAAAAAATATTTAAAATTAATAATATAATATATAATATAAAAAATATTATTCAGGCCGAATTTTTTGGGTACAGTTAAACCGAAAACAAATATTATTAGACATTATCAAGTTTAAATACCAACAAAAATACTCGTACCTCGGAAATTTTATATTTTTTAATGATGGTCTTTGTTCAAATAAAGCAATATTCATATACATTTCAAAATCAGTATTTCAGCTCCAAATACCTCCAAAAAAACTCGCCATTAAAATTAAAAAAAAAAATGATATTTTCGTATTTTCAATTGATGTAAGGGTTTTGAATTTTTATTACTTCAAATAATTTCCTTTAAATTTCAATTGATATTCCTTTATTTCAGTTGTATTTTTTAAATTTTATGTTTTTGTTAGATTAAATATTGTTGACCTTTGGTATTGTTATATTTTTAGTATTGTTTGGTTTAGGTCATAAAATTTTAAAAAATAAAAATCCAAATATTTTGTATTTTATTTTTCAATATATTATTTTTTAATTTTCTTCCGATATTTCGATTTGCATCGCACATCATCCTCTGGGATATTTAAAAAATACAATATTTTAAAAAATATATTTTTGAACGGGACTGAGTTGAAAACTTCTCGCTGCACTTAAAGCTTTCTATTATTTTTAAAATAATGCATCAAATTCTTTTTCAAATTATTTTGGATTTTTTATATGTTAATTTAAAAAAAAATGCAACAATGAAAATTAAATACATAATTTTTTTAAGTAGTTGTGCCATAAAAAATTTCTATTCAAAAATTACCAATTAAAGTTATAAAACTATTTAATAATATTTTAGTGTCTATTTTTATAAAAAGATTTAGACGATTTGCTTAAAAATTTGTGTAAAAATACTCATTTTTAAACTTTTTAATAAAAATAGACGAATACTTCTGAAAATCTGCATAGAAACAAAACATCTAGAAATAGAAATTTTTGGATTCCATATTTAATCAAAAAATCGATCTTAGTTCTGATTCTAAAGCTGGTCCGATACAAATTTGCACCCATTCCATTATAACCCCGAATTAATATTTAATTAATGTATTTCTTAGAGTTGTTTTAAAATTAAGACGGCCTTCCATACAAATATATTACCTGCATATTAGTTCGCTATTTAAACTATTAAACAAATTGAATTCGAAAAAGTGGAAGATATGGATATTTTATATAAAGCCCTTATTTCAGAATATGTATATTAAGTAGATTTTCTCATGACTGCAACCAAAAGATGAACTTTGTCGTAAGTTTTTTTTAATAGATATCGGGTTTTTCAAGTAAACATACGTCGGATATATTAATTTTCTAACGAGCGGAAATTCCCGGGATCCCGGGAAATTCAGAAAAAAATCCGGCTGTCCCGGGAAATGAAAAAGTCCGGGAAAAGAAAAACCCTAGTCGCTATACACGAAGAGCATTTTGTGACGAATGTTCCTTCGTCTGTAGGCAGCTATAGAATAGAAAACAATTGTACTATTTACAGCAAGGTTGGTTACCGAAACGAATAACGGTAAGGGTAATGGTAACGGTATCGGATTTCATTTGTTTAGGTAACGGTAAAGGTAACGGTATTTAAGACTGTTTCGGTAACGGTATACCATTATCGAAACAGCAATACCGGTACGTACTGGTATTAAAAATTATGTTAAAAACATATAAAAACAAGTCAAAACATGGCATATTTTTAATTTTAAGTACTAAAAATACAGATTTTAAGCCTAAATTCAATGCTGGAAGTTTTAATAAGTAAAATTATTATCTATAAATTTTATTTGTAAAAAAACACTCAAGATTATAAAATAAAAAAAATTCTCATTTTTATATTAAATAACAAACACCGGTAAAATACCGGTAACTACCCATCAAAATAACGGTATCGGTAACGATAACGGTATTTGTAAAGTTTTTTAGAGGTATCGATAACGGTAACGGTATTTAATTTGAAACGGTATTTTAGCGATAACGGTATTATAACGATAACGGTAACCAACCTTTTAAGATAAACTTGGTTAAGACGAATTATCGGTTAATACGAACTAATTTGAAACACGTTTTGGCATCAATTTTCGTATAAAAAACATTATCCGCTTTATGAAACGCTTCGTCATATTTATTGCCGATGAACGATTTATGAAGCAGTTTCATCAATATGACAACTCTTTTTTTCACCGAGTGTACGAATATGGATGATAAAAATACATATTGAAAAAATTGCAAAACTAATTGTATTTATAGCAAAGAAATATTCGAAAAAAGCAAAAAAAAAAGTGGAAATATAAACATTAAAAAACAACAAAAAAAATTTAGAGAACAAATCCATTTTTATTATAAATGAAAAAAAAAACGCTTAAAAACAACTTGGTCTTTCTGGTAATCATATTGCAACAAAAATTTCTACCAGGTTGTGTATATTTTCAAAAAAAAAAAAAAATTTAAACTTTCAATATAAAAAAGATTAGTAATTTGTTTTGCTAATTTTAGCTAATCGGGTTTCAAAATTTAGTAAAATTAAATTTGTAGATTTAGCAACTCAAATTAGTAAAAAATTCTGTAATTTGTAAAATGAGAATACCAAATTATTTTACTAAAAAACAACTTTATACTAAAAATTAGTATAATACTAGTATAATAAAATTGGAAACCGTTTTACTAATTTTTATATGTACTAACTTTTTTTTTAGTGTAGATAAAATTTAGAACCCAGTAGCAAAAAATACTAGTTCAGAACCAGTTATATACTAGTTTATTTGAACCAGGCAACTAGTACAAGTTCTACCGCCTCTCCATACAAACAAACAACTGTAGAATTTAACATGGAGATGTCATAGGGATGGCGGCAATTGTCGCCAAGTTCCCACTTTGGTACTAGTTGTAGAACTATTTTGGAAATTACATTTTAAGGACGACAAATAGGGACCGAAGCTGGTACTAATGTGACACTCGCGGAACCAGTTCCGAAGTGACTCTTTGGAAATAGTACTGTACCAGTTGGTTGCTACCTGAATTATATATAAAAACAAAGGTTTTTCCTTTGATAAAACGCAGATTAGACCGATAGTTTCCTCTTACTGAAGTAATTATATTCATTTACCAAATTAAATTTAAAATATTTTGTGTTTATGATTTGTAATGACAATAAAACATTTTAGTGTTTAAGCCCAGTATTTTGTTCAAAAGAGCGAAACAATTTCGCTCTATGTTTGGAGCTCAAAAACTATAATAAAAATATTAAAATGCACAAATTTTTAAAGTTACAATCATAACACTATGCGACAGTCAAAATCGGGATGGGATGAAACCAACGGGAAATGTTATATCGGTCAAAAACAAGTTATACGTGTCCCGGCGTTTCGCTGTGTCACCCCTCGGAATCGAGATATATCTTTTTTTTGACATAACTCGAGAACCACTAGTGCGATTTTGCTCAATTTTAAAAAAACTAAAAATTACAATTCCTTTAATCTGTTCATATAACGTTTTTCTATATACTCAACAGTTTTGCCGGTAAAAATAAATGTTTGTTACCGCTACCATAAAAATCAATAACCTTTTGTTTATTACTTTTTTTTTAATATTTTAGGCAAAAAATATTTTTTTCTTCATACATTTATTTTTACCGGCAAAACTGTTGAGTATATAGAAAAACGTTATATGAACAGATTAAAGGAATTGTAATTTTTAATTTTTTTAAAATTGTTTGAAGAAAATCGGACTAGTGGTTCTCGAGTTATGTCAAAAAAAAGACCACCAAAGGTCAAATCGATATATCTCGATTCCTAGGGGTGACCCAGCGAAACGCCGGGACACGTATAACTTCTTTTTTACCGATATAACTTTCCCCGGTAGTTTGAACCCTTCCCGATCACTGACCCCTACCATTTGTCTCACAGTGTAATTAACCCAAATGGCACTTTTTCGCTACATTTTCAAATGATCCTGTCTATTAAATTGATGCGAAAAAAATTCCACCGCAATTTCGCAACAATTCCACACAAGTGAAAAATAATTTTTTTTATGGAATTTGACAGCTTTTTTCGCAAAAGTACGAATAAAATACCGGGCTTTATTTGCAAATTCAGAATGTATTATAAAAAAACAAATGTAACCAAAACTAGTATTTCAAAACTCGTATTTAAATTAAATTTTTTGAAACAGTCTCTGCATACTTTCAATGAAACTATTAGGTACACAATTTGTTAAAGATTATTGTTTTAGGAAGAAATACAGGAAACTACTGGTATTTATTAGAAATTTACTAAACTACCCTACGGGAAATGGATCAGTCACAGAGCTGGTCACGTGACTGGAACTTTGTGGGAGTCACCGGTCCTCGATTCGGTTTTTTTATATGAAAGTAACCGGCAACTTTAACATGGACTTGTCATAGGAGGTGGCAATTTCCTCCTTTTGAGCTACTTGTGACTTGTCGCAAAGCTTGTCGTTTATAACATATCACACTACTGGTTTAAGAGAGTATGCAATAGAACAAGTTAAAATTATCTAATATGGAAGTAGTCTCATGTTAGACATTATGTGATATGTACCGAAACTAGTGCGAAATAAAACATCACGTGACTGGATTAAGCGCATACATCACAGAACTAAAGAAAAATATTTGTTAAAAAACTAGTCACACATTAATCAATATGTGTGTTGTTGCTGAACTAGTACAAAATAATAGTTTCATGACATATCACTATACTGCTCTAAGTTAACAAGTCACAGGACTAACTGAAACTAATTGACGTGTAATATGTCACTTATTATTCACCATGTGTCATAATAAGTATGGGTGCTGGAAGAACCCAGAAGGATCCAGTCACTGAACTTACGTAAAACGACAAGTCACCGAATCTGTTTTTAAAACATCACAAAGTCACAAAAATTATTTAAAAAAAATAGTTTTTTTTTTCAAATAAATACCAAAATAAGTATTAGGGGTTTTTCATATAAACTCGTAAATTCCATGTAAACCTTGTATAAATATAAACATATTTTTCATGTATGGAGTTTGGTATTAAACTCATAAACATACCAAGTTTACACCGTTTACGAGTAGAATACGCGTTTATATGAAAACCTCTATTAACTCATCATTACAATTCAATTTAGTTAAGTTTATAAGCTATACATATAAATTATTTTAATTTTTGCATTAAAAATTCAAAAATAGTTTTTTCGGATTTTCTAAATAGATTTACATATATTTACTTAGAATATTGTTCTACCTCAAGTCCAAATTCGAATACGATAATATTGTAACATTAGATTTTATTTGTTGCTTCAAAATATCATATTCGAATTTGGACTTGTAGAACAATATTCTAACAAATACATATATGAAAGTATACATATAAATTTTAACGTAAGTTAAGAAATACTAGTTACACCATACACTACTACTTCGACAGGGTAAAATAAATTTATACTGCTGTTTGTAACACCAAAAAATATTGGACCTAGACCAACCTATTAGTGTACCGATTTACTCAGAATCGCGTTTTGAGTCGATTTGGCGATGTCCGTCCGTCAGTCTATCTATCTGTCCATGTACCCTTGTGTGCAAACAAGTCGTATATACATACGGACCAAATTTCGGCAAAATGGAATGACGTTTATAGGCCCTAAAAATTTAAAGTTTCTTTTCAGGATTTCTGCATAAATTCTGAACAATTTTATATACATTACGAATATGAAATACAATTTTTTAAAATTCATTTACAAAAAGGAGTTTATGTGTGAATTGATCAAAGTATTTTTGATCGTTAAATTGCCTCTATATCAAAAACTTTTTGTGTATTTCATGACCGGGAATCAAACCGTCAACCCTCTAAACAGGCTACGACCCATAGCATCATCTCTTAACGAGACACACCATGGTCGACACATCGATGAGTGTGGCTAATTGAAGTCTTGTCAATCATAACCTACACAATGAATGTTTTGTAATCGGAAGAAAATTCCTATCGTTATTTCCTTTTCACTGGTAATTATCACATTATGATGATTTCTTTGGCCAAAATTGGATGATATGGATGTGAACGATATGTGGTTCCAACAGGCCGCGCTACGTGCCAAATAGCTGATGCGACCTGGACATTCTGCACGACCGATTTTAGGGCATGGGCAATAGTCACCGAAATCGTGTGGTTTGACCGCTTTAGACTTGTTCTTGTGAGTTTCCATCAAGTTGCTTGTCTATGCCAATATAGCCCGTATGACACTTGCTAGTTTCAGTATTAATAATCCAAAATAGAAGACAGCACGAATTTCCTTATGTGAGAAATAATGTATGTGAAGAGAACAACTATATCGAAAAACTATCAAACTGTCAAATTGATGTTGGTAATGCAGTACCCTTCATATGATTTGCATATGATTTGCATTGATGCAAAAAACTAGAGTCTAGAAACTAGCAAGTGTCATATAAGCTTAAGTCAATTAAAAATTGTATGTAATATGATAGTTATTAAACTTCGAAAAGTGTATGATAATCGTCTATCGCATTATACAATAAGGGCACATATTTTAAGTAAAACCCTGTTAAGTTTACATATAAAGAAATATGTGCGTAATTTACAAAGATCATTCCTGAATTCAGCACTAAACTGGTTTTCGGGTCATTTTGGGCTTTTTGAGCTAGTTTTTAGTTATTAACATAAATTTATCTTCTCTTATTAATTTTTGCAAATACAGATGTGATCTACCTATTTTAGTTCTATGGGTCATTTCGACCCCTTAGTGATTTAGCTTCCCTAGTGATTTTTTTTGGAATACTTTCCTCTATTTCATAATGGTAATATCGGTATTATAAAACATTTTCACCAACGATTAGAGAAAAGAATCGGTAATCAAAATATCCAATAAAAAATTCTGACTTTGGATATAACATCTTCAGTGTTTGTGAATAAATCCAAAAGGGTTGTACAGCCTTTCAGTCAGTCACTGAACAGTTTGTTTTACTTGTCATTGACACTCTATTATGCATACTCGTATCCGAACACTATTTTTTAACTACTCGTAGTTTATTATTATGTCATCATTTCTGTGGCCACAAAGTTAAGTATTATGTAAACTTTGTTAAAGGGTTTTACGGTACCGATCGCCATTTTTTCATACACATCTAATTATACTGCACCTGTTCTGTGTTATATCACTACTTCAACTACAAAGGTACTAGTTACTTTTGTCAATTTGATGTTATGATATTTTTTTCTCCAGTTATAGGATATATCCAAAATGAACCAGTTAATGTTTGGCCTCCATTTCAATAGTCACGAGGTTGAATATTTTGCTGGAATTACCACTTTTTGATACACCGAAATTTGGGTTTACATCAGTTTTGTAACCTGTCCCCTATGCACCTGTCTCAGATTTGTCACTTTGGATCAATCGACCCTTCATTTCCCGCAGGGTAGTTATGGAGTGACTCTTTGGAACCAGTACTGTACCAGTTGATTTACACCTCACTTCAATTCACAATAAAAAATTTTCAGTGTTTATTTGCAAACTCTGATTTTTTTATTAAATATAAATGCAAAAAATAATAATTTCAAATCTCATATTTTAATTTAGGTATTTTTTTTTAACAGTAGGAGTTTTCATATAAACTCGTATTCTACTCGAAAACGGTGTAATGTTTATGAGTTTAATGTCAAACTCCATACAAGGAATTTACGAGTTTATATGAAAACCCATCTTGTATATAGATCGTATTTAACTAGTACACAACTGGTTCAAAATGATTACCGTGAGAACTAGTTCTGTAATTCATAGTCACAAAACTAGTACTTTTTAGTACTAGTTCGAGCATTTGCTACTGGGAATATTTAGAAAAAGGTATTGGAAAAACCTTTAATTTTTCGTATTTATAGTATCAGCAAAATAATGAATTTTCCATTTTTATGGTACAGTATTTTTTGTATTAATGTCGGTTTGCCTACGTCGAAAAATGGAGTCGTATAACCGTTTAATGGTGTTATCATTTCGACGTTGAAAGGCTACTATAAACGTTGAAATTCAGTCGTTTTTCCAACGTATGTACTGTCGTGTCCAACGTTTTTCCAACGTTTCGCTGACTGTATTTTTCTGACTGGGTTGTTATTAAACGATTTATGAAACAGTTTCACCAATATGATAACTTTTTTCCCTGAGTGAACGAATATGGATGACCAAATATGATAAAATAAAAATACACATTGAAAAAATGGCAAAGTATTTTTGGCAAAGAAATATTGGAAAACAGCAAAAAAAAAACCGGTGAAAATATAACCGTTAAAAAGAACAAAAAAAAAAAAAATAGAGAACAAAACAATTTTTATAAGTAGAAAAGAATTTTAAGGGGAAATCTAACCATCGGGTTGTATTGTTGCAAAAAACAAAACAAAGAAATTTTAACCTTTAAAATAAAAAAGATTATTAATTTTATTTGCTAATTTTAGCTAATCGGGTTTCAAAATTTAGTAAAATTAAATTTGTAGAATTAGCAACTCAAATTTGTAAAAAATTCTGTAATTTGTAAAATGAGAATACCAATATATTTTATTAAAAAAACAACTTTATGCTAAAAATTAGTATAATACTAGTATAATAAAATTGGAAACCGTGTTACTAATTTTTATACTAACTTTTTTTTAGTGTAGCAGAGCACTGATTTTATAAATGTTACAATATTTCTTTAAAATAAGGTTTAAACTCAGAAGGTCTCGAGTTCGATACCGTTCACGGCTATCCATTTTTTTCTTCTAAAATTAATTTCGTTTTATAAAATTATAATTTTATTCTATAAATGTTTTTATGAAATTATATTTTTTTATTAAATTGAATTTTTTTAAGAAAATAATTTTATTTGCATCTTTTTGATGCTCTACACCATTTCCAATTGTATCAGTTGTTTTTAAGATTTATCAATTGCATTTCAGAACTTATCAATTATTTTTCAGATTTATGAATTGTATTTCAGAACTAGTTAATTGAATTTCAGTTTTATGAATTGTATTTCAGAAATTATCAATTGTATTTCATAAATTATGAAATGTATTTCAGAAATTTTTCTCTATTAACTATGAAATACAATCAACTAATTCTGAAATAGGTTTTATTATTTCTGAAAAACAATTAATAATTTTTGAAATACAGTTTGATAATTTCTGATATACAATTAATAGCTTCTGAAATACAGTTGTGGCCAAGCATTTAAGTCAATTCAAGTTTTTTTCTAATTTTCTTGTTGTTGCCTTTATTTTTAAAGATCAAAATAGTGGCTAAATTCGCCACGAAATGCAAGGAGATGGTTCAGAAAAGTGTGCAGAATTTTAACGTAATGTTTGTTTTTTTATTTTGTCACTTGTTTTAAGTGGGCGTGGCTTTTAACGAAAAATTAGCGATATAAACCTCTTATCAAATTACATAGTAAAATTTAGGCAATACTGATCGGTTCCATACAAACTGTATATTTTTGGAAATCCTATAAAATTTCCCTAGGTCTTGCATTATTTTTATCTACAAATAGTCGCCAGACTTAAAAGTGCAGCACTTCAAACGTGACCAAATTTTTCTTTGTTTTTAGCGATTTTCAATAAAGTTAACAGCACGGAAATTTTACTGTGAATAGTTTTATGCCTTTCTTACCACAATATAGCAAATCAGTCAAGATTTTTTTTACGTTATAGTAAAAAGCATTTCATGTTAAAATTTCAGTGTTGTTAACTTTCTTTTAAAATCGCTAAAAACAAAAAAAAATTTGGTCATGTTTAAAGTGCTGCAATTTTAAGTCTGGTAACTATTAGTAGATAAAGATAATGCAGGACTTTAGGAAATTTTATAGGATTTCCAAAAATATACAGTTTGTACAGAACCGATCAGTGCTGCCTAAATTTTACTATGTAATTCGATAAGAGGTTTATATCGCTTATTTTTCGTTAAAAGCCACGCCCACTTAAAACAAGTCACAAAATGAAAAAACAAACATTACGTTAAAATTCTGTACAATTTTCTGAACCATCTCCTTGCCTTTCGTGGCGAATTTAGCCACTACTTTGATCTTTAAAAATAAAGGCAACAACAATAAAATTATAAAAAACTTGAATTGACTTAAATGCTTGGCCACAACTGTACATAAAATATTGTAGTTGCTGATGAGTTACCATATATGACCATATATTGTTGAAATGGCACCATATATGATAATATATTGTTTAAGTTACACAATATATGGTAATATATTGCTTAAATAACACCATATATATAAAAATATATTGCACTATATATATTATCATATATTATCATATCTGGAACTGTATTAAAAATTTTTATCATGAGGTACCATATATGACCCTATATTGTTTAAATGGCACTATATATAATAATATATGGTTTAAATGGCACCATATATGCTAATATGTTGCCTAAATAACACCATATATAATTATATATGGCACTATATATAGTAGCATATATTATCATATCTGCAACTGTATTAAAGATTTTGTTCATGAGGTACCATATATGACCATATATTGTTTAAATGTCACCATATATGATAATATCTAGTTTAACTGGCACCATATATAGTTATATATTGTTTAAATACCATATATACCCGAGTAAAAACAGTTACATATAGTCGTATAAAATGTGATTAACTTATATCGGTATAAATATACAGTTTCATCCGAAAAATGGCCCGTTGTTATTGTATCAGTTGTGTGTCAGTTTTCATCTAATTGTATCAGTTAGGATCTCAACTAATAAAATTATACATTAATCAGATGAAATTATATCCGATTTTTGACCTGATACTATTTTACCGGTTTATATCTAATGTTATCTGTTTAGATCGTAGTTGGTACAATTTTATATAAATAAAATATATTTGTATCCGACATTTGCCTTATATAATTGTATCAAAGTTTTAAAGCAGATATAATTGCATCAGGTCAAAATGCAGATATAACTATATAAGTTTGTATAAAAATTTATCTATTTGGATCTACACTAATACCATGCGACATAAACCGATAAAATTGTATCAGGTCAAAAATCAGATAAAATTTCATCTGATTACTATATAATCTAATCAGTTAAGATCTAAACTGATACAATTAGATAAAAAGTGATAACCAACTGACACAATTATATCGGGCCATTTATCGGATGAAATGCTATATGGATCACATTAAGTTATATATTACCATATAAAGCTCCATATTAGTTTTTTTAATAGGGTAATTATAAATTGCTAAAATGCCACCATATATATTAAGATATAGCTCTATGTACAACTATATAAGGCCGATATCTAAATAGATGAAATTATATATGGCATAATATAAGGAAACATTTTGGAAAAAGACGTCATATATAATTATACAGCTATGGACATTAGGGTGACCGCAAAAAATCGATGTCGGAATTTTGTTCGTCTGGACCCCACAAAACGATTCCCCTTTCCAGGTATTCAGATAGCCGAAATTTAAACTCGATTGGAGTATATTAACCCGTGCCGCTGAGGGCTCAAAGTTTGAAATACGATTTACAAGGCGAAAAAATCACTTTTTTGGCTTTTTTTGAAAATACAGGCTCTTAAATAACTGTATTTTTGGAAAATGTAAATATAATCATAATCTAAACTGAATTCCTTTCTGGTAATGTATAAAAATCCAAAATCGGTTGGAAAATATTTCGATAATTGCAATTTCCTCAGACCATTGTAGGGTTAAAATGAGATAAATTATGAAAATCGAAAAAAATAAAATATGTCTTTCAAAAAGTCACAAGGTTATACTCTAGTTTCGTTTTTAAGATCCACAAATATTCAGATAAAATTTTTTGTCTCTCTTGGCTTATGATAACCTAGTCCCAGGTATGGCCAAAGATGGGATTGCAAAACTTTATTTTTGAGTTTTTTAAAATTTTGTTCAACAAAATATAAAAAAAAATAGTCAACGCATAGTGGTTTATTAAATACACTTTAGATAATAATTCTGCTGAAAATTACACAAATCCCTCTTTTAACTTAACTGTGACGGAGTTTTAAATTTGAAAATTTTAGAGAAAAGTGTGATTTTGGCCAATAATTAAGATGATAGTATTAATTTTTGTGTTTTTAGCTAGCTGGAACAAAATCACTTCCGATTTAATTTATTTCTGGTACGAGAGGTTGTTTTCCGAAAATTTTGTAAAACTCCGACAACGTTAACCCTATCTTTACCAAGGTCAAAGGTGAAATTTTTGAATTTTTTCGATTTTTGCTGGAAGTATACCAAAACAATGTGTTGTTTCTTGCGGAATTTGGTGAAAGTTGTCCAAATAACTCCGTTAACACCAATTTTTCAAAATGACCCCAAATTTTTGAAATGTAAAAAAGTGTCATTTGACATGAAAATCGATATAAAAACCTTTAACTAAGCATTTTCTAGAAAAAAAAAATATAAATTAACCTGTTTGTGAACATGGTGTCAAACTGACCCATCTTTTATGTTAAATAACGATTGTCGGCTGAAAAAATTATGTAGAAACCATAAATTGTTGTTTAAAAAATGTGAAGAAAGCAGTTAATTTCGATTTTTTTTATGTTTTCTAAATACATTTTTAAGCAAACCAGTGTTATTTACCATAAGAACTGGGTCATTTTGACACCATGCTCTCAAACAGGTTAATTTTGATTGCCAAACCAGTTACTCCCTGGGAAATTTGGACTTGATTATCTTTTTACAATGGTCTGCAGCATCACCACTGGAAACGACAAACGTTCATTAGTTTTTTTATCACTTTTCTAACCGTAGAATATAGTACTTTAACTTTTTTTGCTATAAATCGTATGGAAACACTTATTTTTATTATATTCGTGCAAAATGAGTTCTGTTCGTTTAAGCTCCGAAGCCATTTTTCACAAAATTTAAAATATTAAAAATCTATTTATTGACATAAGATGAAGAGATAACAGCCTACTTAAATCATAAATCTTATTTTAATTAGTCAATTAGTTTTTAAGATAGCTAATATTAAAAATTGTTGGATTTTGGTCATCTCAACCTTAAAAAAACGAAGTTCGCTATTGAAATCAGTGTGCCCGAAATATATATTAGTAGTCGGTACTCTTGGTTTTTTGCCTTCACGCAGTGATAGTGATAGAAATAAACTTCAAATATAAATGTAATATACAATGTTTTATCTTTTATCTCTTTTAGAACATTAAAAGCAATAACAATGAAAAACTTTTGCTGATTAAATACAATTGCTACAAGAATATTGCTATTATATTAGAGGAAAGATGTGAATATACCCTGGCTTTACAACATTACATTTCTGTAAGTATTTACATGAGAATTTTCATCCACACTAAAAAATGCCTTTAGTATAACTTCTTCAAAGGTAGTATATTTTTATAAGTATAAGGTTACATAAAATGTTTTTTTTTTGGCTCTTACGTTAATTTCTACATCGACAGCCAGGCGGCGATTAATGCAATCTTCGCTAATCTGGTCTCCTCATCGATTGTCCAATAGTGTAGGGACTCTTTAGGTAGACTCGGTACCAATAGAAAATTACACATCTACTGGGTTCGGGGTAACAGGGGCATAGGGGGAAATGAGATTGCTGACGGTTTGGCGAAACGGGGGGCCACTTGCCTGAGGAAAGGGCTTTGGATATTCCTGTGCCAGTTCGGTTCTTGAAACGGGATGTAGACTCTACTAAAATGGGAAGATCTGAGACGGTTTGTGGAAGCACCGAAACGTGTAGTGTCGAGAATTATGTGGAGATCCTATGATCCCAAGGCGACGTAACTTCTACTTTCCCTAACCAGAAGAGTAGTGGAGAATTGGTGTGCTCGTAGTTTAAAAGAGTGGCAATTAAAAATCGAGTGTGTGCTCGTAGTGTAAATTTATGGGTGCTAGTAAAAAATTAGTTGTTTGCTCATAACATAAAAGTGTGGATGCTAATAAAGCAATCGAATACTTGCCCATAGTGTAAAAGAGTAGCAATAAAAAATTATATGTTTGCATGTACACTCAAATAAAAAAGTCTGTAGAAGTTACAGAAAAAACTGTAGTATTACAGAAAAATTAACTAATATTAGGCCAGCATACCGTTTAGCTAATTTTAGCAAAACGTGTCTGTAATTATTCGTAAAGTGAAAGTAGTAGAAAAAATTTGTAATAGTTAATAAAATTTAGTAAAGCTTTAGTAAACTCATATTGGAAATCGATTTACTAAAATTAGCCAATTTTTTTTACTAAAATAAATTTTTTTAGTAAAATTAATTTTATAAAAAAAAATTGTAAATTTTACTAAATGTTAGTAAAATGTATGCAAAATGAAAATAAAACTGCTGAAATTAGCAAACAACTTTACTAAATATTAGTAAATTTAATAAAAATGTTTACCAAAAATGAACTTAAGTTTTATTTGTAATTTTTACCAAAAATCAATTAAGTTTATTTGTTGTGTGCACCATGTTCCACATCTTCGAATTCTTCGAAATACCATATAAGGACACCAATACATAAAGCGTGCAAAAAACAATACAAATTGGAATTAAAATTTTATATTTATATACAAAATATTACTTACATTCTTTATAATTTTCCAAACTAACCAATACATAACGCCTGCAAAAAAAAAACAATTCAATTAGAATTTAGATTTTATATTTATATACAAAATATTACATTCTTTATCATTTTCCATTTATGTATATTAATTAAGAATTCATCCTCCAAATTAACCAATACATAACGCCTGCAAAAAAACAATAGTGGTATTCATCTAACTGGATTTATGCCCTCGTAAACCGTGTATATTTGTAATCGCGTATATTTATAACTTTACCTGTTTATTTGAATGACCGCACCTTTTAAAACTATTCACATTTCAAATTTGTATTTAGCAGCTTTTTCGATCTTTTCATAAATTAAACATAGAATTTTTTGAATTTGTATTATTTAAAAACAAATAAAACAGAAAATAAAAAACAACACACAAAAAAATTCAAAATAATTTTATTTTTGACAATATTCAAATGTGTGTATAAATACGAAAAAGTTTACACACAAAAATGTAAGCGTATATTTACCAGGGCTCGTAAACTAGTTTTGACATTTATCGAGTAAACTTACAACGTATATACAGTATACAAGGCGTAAATACTTTAAATGTATACTTTTAATACAATTAGAATTTAGATTCATATACAAGATATTACTTATTCTTTATAATTTTTCATTTATACTATTTAGAAATTCATCCTCCAGATTTGTGACTGTATAATTGATAATTCTGCTATCAAAAAACAAACAGAAATTGTTTGTTCGAACTTTATTCACAAATTAGTGAGCAGATATTATTCAGCCTCTAGTTCGATGTTTTTATTTTTTGTTTATTTGAATAAAAACCGTGCATATTAGTTTTCAAAATTTTGTTCTTGCAAACAAGATAGACAGCTGTTTAGGAGGACGTTACTCCCCCTCATCAGTATCCGCGCAAGATCATAACCATAAAAGATCATAAATAAGGTTAGTTTGATTGCTTATGTTGAAAAAGTAACAAAAAACCAAAACAAAATTATATCAGCCCAATTCTCAATAACAATTCCCTGGGAATTTTTTCCCTTATATGGCGATGTCGCGAAAAATAATGAGTTATGGTTACACACCAGCATACGAAAAATCAAAAAATATATCGTTACCTATTTGCTTACCAGTATTGACAAAAATAATGAGTCTAAAAATAGATTTTCAAAAAAATAAATTATATTAATAAACTATTTTTTATTGCATTTTTTTAAAAATAAAATTTGGTGGTGCGGGAATCGAACCTGGGTATATCGACATTAGACCTGGCGTTAAAAACTTTTTTTTGAAACTTGAATGTGGGTAGCGATAAAAATATGCGATTTGATGCCAAAATTGATGTAGCAAATTTTCAGGCTGATCGGAGGGTACCAACCCGTGCCACAATGAGGTCAAAGGTCAAAATTTTGAAAAACCAGCCAAATACTTTTTTTTGCATTTTATAAATTTTTGTAATAAGAAATACTGTAAACCCGGTGAAAAATCTCCATATATGAACATTTATGGTTCAACCATATATGTATGGATCCGAAAAATGAGGTAACACCTAAGTATATGTTCATATATGGACATATATGAACATATACATTTATTAAATATATGCGAATACATGCGAACGTTGCTGTCCTTTCTTATAAGGTTGTACGATAGATATAAATTTATGTATGACATTCAAATTAGGCGCTACATATGTTCCTTTTTTTATTCATGGCATTAAATATAATTCCATATTTATCCAAATATGATTTCCTTTTACATATATGGAAAAATGTATTCTTCGAAATATGTTCATATACAAGTCCCTTTTGCATAAATTGAATAACATATACTTTCATATTTGTCCATATATGAGTGCCATTTCCATATATGTAATAACAGATGCTTCCATATATGTCTGTATATGAAATTTTTTCCATATATGGAATCACATATACTTCCATATATGTTCATATAAAATCCAAATATGTTCATAAAAAATCCATATTTGTTCATATGTGTCCATACATAAACCATATATGAACATTTTTCACCGGGAATATAATGTTTTTTCTTTAATTTTTATTTAATAGGCTTATTATTTTTATTTTAAATCATTGAAGATTTTGTATAGGCTGGGAAGTCCTTACGGTAGCCCTCTACAATGTATAACAAGTACTGTTTATCGTCTTCGTTGTGTGTTAAGCATCTGTTATAGTCAGTTATTAGTTTGACTTTTCTTTTCGGCGGCATCATTCAACAGTAATGCATTTTACGATTTGTCTCCCTTTACAAAATGCTTCGCTCTTAGGCCAGTTTGACGGATCAAAGCGTAAGAAATCCGTAGAAATTTCCAGACGAGAAAAAAATTTTTTTGTTTTAGGAGTTACAAAAGAGCTTGGATGTGAATAATTGTAATTCATCAACGCTTGCACACACTTTTTTAGAAGGGAAAATATCAACATCATCACCGATATGATTGTCTTCATCGGAATCTATTTGCAACGCCAAAACCATCTTTTCCTTTATTTTTGAGTCTACATGTGGATCAAAAAAGGCAAGTGCAACTGCTTCCTCTGATAAATACCACAGGTGGTTCCGAATTTTTTCCAAAAGCACTGTAGATATTTTTTTTATCAAAATACCCAATAATCCCCTTTATTAGTTGCATATCTCTATTAGGCGCTTCAATTGCATTTGCGGTTCTAAACCAGTATGGGATGTAGAGACTTACTAAGAAAATGTACGTATTACGAATTCCATTCAACTGACTCGCAGACATTTTAAAGTGCTCGTTAAAAATATATATTTTGAGACAATAGATGGCCTTGGACATGAATCTTGCATGAGATGTCGCTCCAGGTGCACGAAATGTGAAATTGGGAATGCTACCACCAAGAAAAATAAATGCAAGTTGTAAGAGTTCTCTATAATCATGCCGAATGTGGACTTTCGCTAAATATTCAAGACAAAAGTGTTTCCTTGTTTCGCGTTCCTCGACAGATATGACACTCAAAACTTGTTCATCCTGCATCCCTTTGAATTTAGTGTGCTCCATTCCCGTGCAAAACGTTCAAAAATCGCCACCTCTGGACCACTTGATTTTCCGAAATTGATTCTAAATACAGCTCTTAAGAGAATTTCTGCAATATGGTGGCGACATGGTAACCACAATAAGCTGCGTTCCAGTTTGCGTTCCAATAAAGTTCCAGCACCACTATGAGAGCCAGTATTTGCAGCAGTTGTATCGAAACATATCATTTCTAATGAATTCAGCATATTAATTTTTAACAAATAGTCGTAGACTGATTGAGCGACTACAGCACCAGTTCCATCTTCAATGATGGGGATAGCTATTAATTTTTCAACGTTCTCCGACGTGAGCACAATAGCCAAGCGATCAACTTTATTTTTTCCAGCAATTGCGGGAAGTAGCTTTCCGTCCCAATGCAAAACAAATGTTTCAGGTATCTAAAAAAATCTTAAGCTCAAAGCAAAATTTATAACTTGGTCAAAATAAAAAAACTTACCTTGAAATTTTCAACAATTTCTTTGCCATGACGCCGACGATATTTTTTACGTTCACGCAAACTTGTGCAATTCAGGACAAGATCCTCAATATTGTGACCCAACGCTTTGGCAGTTGCACTAATAAAGTGTATAGCTAATGGAGATGACATATTGCCAGCATCCATACAAGCCAGCATTCTGTCGTCAATAAAATTCTTTTTTCCACGTTTTCGAATTGGCTTACTGGAGCAACTTGGAATGTTGTCAGTCTGTTCTACATCCATCGCCTGCACATCATCTCCCGATTCATCACTCTCAAATTCAACATGTTCCATAGTCAAGTCTACACATGAAATTAAGTGAACAGCAAAAAAAAATTGACACTTTGCTTCCAAATACTACATAATAATTACCTGAAGTGCCTTTTCTTTTTTCATAATTTTCTTTTCGACGTTTTTCATCTTCCAATCTTTGTGCCTTTCTTTTTTCTTTATTTGTGACATTTTGATCGACACAGGTCATGCTACCAACACGCCCATTTTCTCGCTGCTTTATTAAGAAGTTTCTATCTTCCTGTATACTTATAAGCTTCAGAGCGTCAACGTGGGCAATGTCAAATAAATTGTTTAAATTTTCCTTAAAGTAATTTTCTTTTTTGCGATGACTTGGGAACGGAGATTTACATACTTTTTGGACTGTGCTCCACTCTTCATAAAGTTGGGATTCTAGCTTTTTCCCAAAAAGGCAATATGTCATTTAACACTAATCTTGCACTTTCTTTAACTGTTTTCTTTTCACAACGCAGATTATAAAAAAAACACTGAAGCACTTACTGCTTTGATGGTAATTTCACACCAACTATTTTAGGTACACATTTACCAATCAAGTACACATTTGTGTCAGCAGATCGAAGCGGTTCCAATGATAAATTTTTCTTCTGAGCCATGGAATTACGTAAAGTTACACAATATTTTATTTTACAATAAACTTCACTTTTCTCAAAAATATTTAAATTCGCAATGACAAAATTTTACATATTCATATCAACAGCATTGCTATGTGCTCAGTAGCAGAGCGGAAAAAACTGTACTTTTAGACAAAAATGCAGTTGACGACAGCTCAAAGCTAGGAATATTGAGGATGTTTAAAAAACAGCGACGAAAAAAAAAATTACCGTTTTTTCAATAATAGTTGTTGGTAGAAATACATATCGTTACCTGAAATGCAAAAGGGCGTAACAAACATATTCATTATTTTACAAGAAAAGCAAAAAAAAACTTTCCGACATTTTACGAAATTAAGTAATGAAATCAAAACTTTTCATTGTAGAAGGCTATAATTTTGCGGAGAAACGAAGCTTAATTATGTGCTTCATAATCAATGAAAAAAAATTAAAATTTTCTACAGTAAAACCAAATTAAGAAGAAGAGCGAAAAGTTGGTTGTTTAGAATTTCGCTTATAAAATCTTTATTTTTGATATCAGAAAGCAAAAAAATTGTGAGGACACGTAGTTTAATGTCGTGCACCATAATCAGTCAAAAACTTACACCTTCTTCCATTTCAGGTAACGATATATATTGTAAGCATATTTTGAATTCTATAAATATTTTTTTCTTACTACTTATAATAGCAGAAACACCATACATTTTTACAACTGAGAGCTTAAATAAAAACTATAATGCATACATATATTTGTTTTTGCTTCTGGTGCCATTATATACTTAAGCATTAATACTAAAATTAACTAATTTACAAGTTATAAATGATATTCTAATTTAAAGAAGTTTTATTTTTGGTATTTCTTAAAAAAAAATTATAAAATGCAAAAAAAAATAGAGTATTTTGGTGGTTTTTTAAAATTTTGACCTTTGACCTCATTGTGGCACGGGTTGGAACCATTCGATCAACCTGAAAAATTGCTACATCAATTTTGGCATCAAATCGCATATTTTCATCGCTACCCAAAATCAAAATTCCAAAATATAAAAAACCCCATATTAACTACGCCAGGTCTAATCGACATGTATAATTTAATAGATAAAAACATAATTGACCTGCTGTACACAAGTAAGCTTACTCGCCAACATACAAAAAATCAAAAAATATGTGGTTACATATATCCTTACCAGTGTTTAAAAAATATTGAGTCTAAAAATAGATTTAAAAAAATTTAAAAAAAAATCTAGAAAATTATTTTCTATTAGAAATAATGATAAAAATAAGACATTATCAGTAACTCATTATAATATTTTAAAATAATGAAGAAGGTAAGTGGGTGTCATTACTGGTAGTCCAAAAAGTAATGATATGTCATTACCGTTTTTACACTGGGTAGGTATGGATTTTTGTGAATTAATACATGTATACATATTAGACCGTACCTCAAAAACAAAGTTCTCCGTACACCCTCCAATATGTAGTATTTTTGCAAGGCAATTTCAAAAAAAATGTTTTTTTTTGCCGAAATTAGGGGTCGCCCGTAAGTAGTTTTATTCATTTGTGTTTTGAATGAAAATAAATAACGTAAAGCAGGGTTGGAAAGCATTTTAGAATATTAAAGATAGCGGGCAAAGCCCGCTACGTTGTTAGCGTGCCTTAAAGTTTTTTTAATTCCAGTTTATGTAAAAGAAGACCTGGCAATTCAAGTAAATTCACAAATTCAGTTGGAAAATTTACTGCGTCGGTTTCTTCCACCGGTCCTTCGTTACCTGTAGTTTAAATATCAGAATATATAAGTTCCATTCCTTTTCTAAGGTTTTTTCTCTTTTAGAAAATTTGTTTAACTTTTTGGAGAGTATGTTTCAATGCTACATATAAGTTTCATATTCCGTGGATAGTGTTTGAACAGGTAATTAAAAGGGGTTCTTCACCCCTTTTTGTTCCTCCCAGTAAAAATCCCAAATATATATAATCTTGCCTCAATCGCATGCGAAATTTCAAGTACCAAACTCCGGCAGTTTGAGTCATTCAAATTCCATTCCATTTTGTTTAACAATTTTAGTGTTCCAATGCAACTCCTTCCAAGATTCCATTTCGTTCACCATTCCATTTCATTTCGTTCCCATTATCTGTTATTCCAATTCCACACGTTCCCCGTTTCATTCCATTTCGTCCCTACTGTCTTGTGTATCGATATTGATATTAATCGCTTCTCTTTCCATTCCATTTCTTTGCACTTGATCCGTTCCATTCCTCTTTCAACTGCAGTGTTTCTATTCCACTCGGTCTCCATTCTATGCCATCTCGCTCCTCATTCCATTTCGTTCTATAGTCCATTCCATTTCGTTCCCTCTTCCAATCCATTTCCATTGTCTATAATGTCAATTCCACTCGTTCAACGTTTATATCCATTTCATTCCACTTGTGTAGTGTTTCAATTCCACTCGTTTCCTATTTAGTTTCTTAATTTTAGTGTTTCATATACACTTGTTCTTTAAGTTTTAGGTTTCTAGCTAAAGACGCAGACGTTAAGGAGGGGGGGGGGGGGCAATTTTCCCCTTTTGAACCACCATTTTTACCACGTTCCTGTCCAAAGTCCTAAAAATACCTTGTCGATAAGTTAGCCCATACTCCAAGGAAAACATATTATAGATTACAGATTTATAGCCGAAGGGTTCGGTTAGGCCATAAAGGGGGAGAATTATTCCGTTTTTACCCCACCCGGTAGGAATTTCCAAAAATTCCGTCTTAGAGGACGTCTGCGTTGGAGGAGGAACCTACTACATACATAATTTTAGGTCTCTATATCCACCAGTTTGGCCAGGCCGTCAAGGGGAAGTTTTTTCCCTTTTTACACCTCCCGGTATGAATTTCCAAAAATACCGTCTTTGGGGACGTCTACGTTGGAGAACGAAACCAAATACCGAATTTAAGCTTCCTAGTTCCAGCAGTTTGGCCAGGCCGTTAAGGGGCAGACTTTTCCTGTTTTTGACCCTACCTGTAAAAATTTAAAAAAATCTCATCTTAGCGGATGTCTACAATAGAGGAGGAACTTTAATACCAAATTTCAACTTCCTACCTCCAGCGGTTTGGGCAGGCCTTTAAGCGGCACTTTTCGCTTCATTAATCCTCATTTTTGCAATGTCCCTGTCCAAAATTCCAAAAGGCACCTTCCCGATAAGTGAGCCCATACTCCAAGGAACATATGTTTTACATTTCAGGTTTCCAGCCAATTTTTGCTATTTGTGCCCCTCGGTAGGAATTTCCGAAAATCCATCGACAGGGAATTTCAGCTTCTTAGTTCCAGCAGTTTGAGCAGGCTGTCTTTTTTTGTCCCTCCCGGTTGGAATTAGACTGGAAGAGGAACCTAAGTACCGAATTTCAGCTTCCTAGTTCCAGCAGTTTGGACATTTCGTTAAGGGGCCACTTTCCCTTTTTGAGCCCCCATTTTATATATAAGTTAGCCTTTAGTCCAGGGACCCACATTTTAAATTTCAGGTTTCTAGCCGAAAAACCCCTTTACAGGCCACCAAGGGGAGGCTTTTCTTCTTTTTGGCCCTCCCATTAGGAATTTACAAAAATTCCATCTTCGCGGCTATCTGCGATGGATGAGGAAAATTCATACCAAATTTCAACTTCATTGCCTTAGCGGTTTGGGCAGGCCGTTATTGGGGACATTTTTCCCTTTCAACCACCATTTTTACTATGTTCCTGTTCCAAAATAGAAAAATTACGTTGCCGGTGAGTTAGTCCTACTCCAAGGAATACATATTTAAAATTTTAGGTTGGCCAAAAGGGATTGGGCAGGCCGTTAAGCAGGAGACTTTTACCTTATTTCCCCTCCCGATAGGAATTTCAAAAACTCCGTCTAAGCGGACGCCCACACAGAAGGAGGAACTCACATACCGAATTTCCTTTCGGGATATCCTGTAGGGAATTCCAAAAATACAAACTTAGTCGATGTCTACTACAGTGGAGGAACCTTTATACCAAATTTCAACTTCTTACCTCCAGTGGTTTGGGCAGGCACTTTTCCAATTTGTGAGACTGTTTATGGGGAGACTTTTGCCCTTTTTGCCCGTGCCGGTAGGAATTTCCAAAAATCCTGTCTTAGCGCACGTCTATGCCGAATATCAAGAAACCTTATTTTAGTGGAGGGAGGAAAAAAAATTATATTTATATTTTTTAAATTCCATTTAAAATTATATTTTTTTAAATGGTATTTTTTTAAATGGTACTTTTGGGAAAAAGGTACTTTGTTTTTACAAAGTACTTTTTTTGAAAAATGAATTTTTTTTGGAAAAAGGTATTTTTTTGAAAAAATGTATGTTTGTTGGAAAAGGTACTTTTTTTGGAAATTGGAAAAGGTACTTTTTTTTGGAAAAGGTACATATTTTTAGAAAAAGGTACTTTTTTTGGAAAAAGGTACTTTTTTTTTGGAAAAAAGTACTTTTTTAAAAAGATACTTTTTTCTGAAAAATATACTTTTTTTGGAAAAGGGTACTTTTTTTGGAAAGAGGTATTTTTTTTTGGAAAAAGGTAAATTTTTTGGAAAAAGGTACTTTTTTTTGGAAAAATGTACTTTTTTTTGGAAAAGCTATTTTTTTTTGGAAAAAGATACTTTTTTTTGGAAAAAGGTACTTTTTTTGGAAAAAGGTACTTTATTTGGAATAAGGTACTTTTTTTTGGAAAAAGGTACTTTTTTTGGAATAAGGTACTTTTTTTGGAAAAGGTACTTTTTTGGAAAAAGGTACTTTTTTGGAAAAAGGTACTTTTTTTGTCCCCTTTTTGCCCCTCCCGATAAGAATTTCCAAAAATTCCGTCTCAACGGACATCTACACCGGTCAAGGAACCTACATACCAAATTTCAACTTCATAGCTCCAGCAGTTTGAGCAGGCCGTCAAGGGGGAGACTTTTTCCCCTTTTTGCCCCTCCCTGTAAAAATTTCCAAAAATCCCGTCTTGGTGGATGTGTACGATAGTGGAGGAACCTTTATATATATTTAATCCTTTAATTCCCAGTGGAACATAGGGCCGCGGAGGAACCTTTATACCAAATTTCAATTTCCTACCTCCAGCGGTTTGGGCAGGCCGTCAAGGGGGGCCTTTTTCCCCTTTTTAACCCCCATTTTTACAACGTCCCTGTCCAAAATTCTAGAAAGTACTTTCCAGAAAAGTTAGCCCCTACTCCAAGGAACACATCTTAAATTTCAGCTTTGTAGCCAAAGGGGTTTTGGCAGGCCGTCAAGGGGGAGACTTTCCCCCTTTTTGCCCGTTCCGGTAGGAATTTCCAAAAATCCTGTCTTAGCGGACGTCTACGCCGAAAGAGGAACCTACATACCAAATTTCAACTTCCTAGCTTCAGCGGTTTGGGCTGGGCGATGTTGAGTCAGTCAGTCAGTCAATCAGTCAGTCAGTCACGTTATTCTTTTATATATAGAGATATATAGAGATATAAGCATTAAAAAATCACTATTATCAGTTTCAAAATCACAGTTTATTCTAACTCTCATGAATAATCTTCATTCTAAACCTCGTTTTTGAATATTTATCCCTTATTCTACGATTTAACCCTGCTGTTAGGTTAAGCCCATTTGGTCCAATTATTTTGTCGTTTCCTTTGCAAGTTTTGAATGGTGATATATACTGACTTAATTTTTCAGCTCACGTGGTCTTTTTAAAAAACAATGATTTCTAGCTTAAAACATGACTGAGAAAAATAAAAAATTACAAATCTTAGGTTAAGGGACCATTTGGTCCATAGTATTTTTCTTTGATTTTCTTTTCATTTATTTAAAAAAAATAAGTACCGAGTGAAGAAAATCATTACCAGATATGTGGTTATGTAACTACATACTTGGTAATGGTAACTAGTTACTTTTGTTATTACATTTCTTTTCACCTTTATATGGCGATGTCGCGAAAAATAATGAGTTGTCGTTACACACCAGCATACGAAAAATCAAAAAATATATCGTTACCTATGTGCTTACCAGTACTGACAAAAATAATGAGTCTAAAAATAATTTTCAAAAAAATAAATTATATAAAAAAAATATTTTTTATTATATTTTTTTTTTAAATAAAATTTGCTGGTGCGGGAATCGAACCTGGGTTTACAGATTGCCAATCAACTGCTCTACCATCTGAGCTATATCGACATGTAATATTTAAAAGATAAAAACATAATTGACCTGCTGCACACAAGTTAGCTTACTCGCCAACATACAAAAAATCAAAAAATATGTGGTTACATATATCCTTACCAGTGTTTAAAAAATATTGAGTCTAAAAATAGATTTCAAAAAATTTTCAAAAAAATCTAAAAAATTATTTTCTATTTGAAATAATGATAAAAATAAGTTATTATCAGTAACTCATTATTATATGTTTTAAAGTAATGCAGAAGGTAAGTGGGTGTCATTACTGGTATTCCAAAAAATAATGATATGTCATTACCGTTTCTACACTGGGTATTTATTAGGTTGTTCTATAATATTTGTCATTACATGATGAGCAAAGTGCTTTTCGGTTAGTTTTGCAAATAAACTTGCTGCAAATGGAGCATTTTATATCAGACTTAGACTTGCAGCATCTACAAATTCCACGCTTTCGGGCCCCGGAATTAGAAGTAGCATTATTTGAGGAGGCCACTGAAACTGTGCATGGTGTTCGTATTTCTGTTAACAACTGTGATGATAACTCTTGCTGAGGTAATCTAGTCTGTTTCATCATATGCGCCTTAGCCAAAGAAAGTGCTAGTTGCCGCAAAAACTCTGGTCTCCTACGATACCTATCAGACGGAGCCCATGAAACATCGATTTCAGAAAATAGTGTGTAGGCATTCAAAGCGGATATATCAAGTATATTTGCAAATACAATGTTTGGCCATTTATTTGTTTTGCGTTTTGTGGTGTAGGAGGCAATCATTTGATCAGCAGTATGTACTCCACCTAGAAGAGATGAACCATAAGAAATTATAAGCGAACAAAAAACTAGCATACCTTTTGTTGAATTGTAATAAGAAACAATCTCTGGTTTTTTCTTCGATCCACTCTCCATCAACTGCAGCTGTCTTGTGCATTGTACTAATCAATATCGTTCCTTTGTTTTTGAGGCTGATGTATGATACCAATGTCGCAATATCATTGAATGCAAATGTAGACTTGTACAAAGGGAGTTTTTTGACAGCTAGCACTTTCGGAGGAATGAAAGCTTTATTTTTGCTTACTGTTGCCACGTATGGAAGTTTTCTTTCATGAAGTTTTTTTGCTAACTCAAATGTGTAAAAAAATTGTCGCCTGTTATATTTTGCCCTTTCAAACCTTCTGTCAGGTCCAATACAACGCTTTCTCCTTGGTTCTTTTCAGGCTTTGCATTTTAGGTTTACCAAGGTATGGTTGTATTTTCCATACGTAACCTGACTTTGAGTCCACCGACAACCAAAACTTCAACCCATATTTTGCTGGTTTTGATGGCATAAACTGCCGAAAAGAACACCGCCCCCTGAATGCAACAAGTTGTTCATCAATGGTGACATTTTCGTGACAGTTGTAAAACATTGGAAGAAGTTGTTGCCAACGGTCCCAAAGTTCACAAATAGGAGCAAATTATCGCTACTACTCATTTGTCGTCGACTTGAAACATCATCAAAACGGAGTGCACTATAATCATATGGAATATATCTTCAGACATAATTGATCGGAAAATGTGGCGACCAAATTTTGCATCAAATAAACCATGAACATCTTCATTTTTTCCGCTGTTATTGATAAGTTTTATAGTACCCAACTATTTTACTGAAATAAGAAAAACAAGAATGTACATACCGACATACGCCTGCTAGAATGAGCACAGCAATATATGCTCGAAATGCGTCTTCATCAATATCGCTCCATTTGTCACCAAACTTAACCCTGCCGTACTTATTGGTATTTTCAATGACAATTCTTTCTATTGGAGGCAGAAAAAACAACAAAAAAGCTGACAGCATTCATTGCATCTAGAAACTGTTGGTCGAGTTGGTCGTTCTTGGGTTGAGATAATATTCTCAGCCGGAGTTCCAATAGGCTGAGGTAATGGAGTGGCACTCCATATCATCTTATTTTTAGCAACAAAATATGGATCAACAGAGCTAGCTGCAGCTAAGACGGGTTCCCGTTCACTATCTTTTTCAGAATCACTTGTTTCGTTATTTTCCGAAATATAATCAATATCCAAATTTGAAATATCCGAGTCACTTTCTGCATAGAGCACTCATCTTCGTTCAAGTACTCCATTTCGCAAGTAAAACACGTCCGAACTATTGAAAGTAACACACAAATTGAAAGAAGCAATGCAAATATTCGAGCTTCTTCACAACAAATAGCAAAAAGTGGGGAATCCCACAATTTTTCTTTATATTAGCTATGTTGGTTAAAGAAAATTGCAAAAAAGGGGAATAACTCAACTAATTTTTTCATTAGCTGTGTTGAGTAAAGAAGAAATTAATAATATTTGGGAAGTATTGAACCAAAATAGATACAAAGAATAATATGAAATTGTTATTTTGTATGGAAATAGCAGTATGGACCAAATGGTCCATTAACCTTACATTCGTAAGTTTTTTCTAACCTAACAGCAGGGTTAAGTTTAAATGTAATATGAAAAAGAAATATTTTTTTTACTTTTAGAGTAAGTACTAAGTAGGAACTATTTCTATACGTACACATTAATTACACTGTGCAGTCACAAATTTTAACAAGCTGGGAACCCTACTGGTAAAGCTAATTTGAGTACGCTGAATTAAATGGTGATAGCAGTTTTTCAAAGTTAGCGCTCGTATTCGCGATATTCGCAATTAAAAATTTTGACGGGTACCAAAAAAATTTTATTTTTATACTTCTGGGATCATTTTTAATTATAAATTTATTAAATTTGATTAAATATGTACAACATTAAGGAAGCTGTAATTTTTTTTCACGAAAATTTTTTCGCAAAAATTTCGCAAAAACATTTTTTCTGCAAATAAAAAGGATATGTTATGCTATTTTGTGTATATTCAATAGGGTTTAGAAAAATATTTAATAGAGTTAAGAAAAAAAAATTTCTTTGGAAAAAAAAAACAAAAATCGGAAAAAAAAAATGTTTCTGGGGAAAAAAATAGCGAAAAATTGTATTTAACAGAGTTGGATTGATTGAAATTCAAAAAAAATCCCAAAAGTATAAAAAATATTGCTTTATGGTACTTTAAATTAAAATTTTAAATCGGCATGCCCGGCTTTAACTTTTTACTCGTTTTACTTTTTTTTGTTATGGTGAAGGAGTGATTTTGCACAAAAATACTTTTTTTTAGGTTTGGGTCATAGAGGGTAATGTGGATAGCGTTTGTGATAAATAGCGTTTTCCTATCTTTTAAGAATTTCAGTGAATTTTGATTTTTTTTACTGTAACACCTGTACATTTTTTCATTTAATCATACCAAAAATCTTACAACGTCAATCAACACCACAAAAAGTATTAACCCTGATCGCGAAAATTATTTTTTTAAAGAATTTCATGCAGGTAAGCCCAAAGATGCAGAAATTTGAAAACGGTAAACAAAAACCATTAAATTAATTTGGAATAGATAAATTAAGGCAGAATGGGAAATTCATATTACCCGCCAAAGTATTCCACATTACCACCTATTTTAGAAATTAAACATTTTGGGGTACTTTTGTTTATCCGCCTTTAACTTTTTGAGATAACATATTTTGAGATAATAATTAAAAATTAAAGTAAAACATAAACCTAAAAGCTTAGAAGTGTTTATTTTTTGATTTGTGAGTGATAAAAGTGTTCCTAATTACTGGAGTTTTGTCTTCGCATCAACAAAATAAATAAAAAGCTGCAAAAATTTAAGGTAAAACAACTTTTTACATCTTTTGTTTTTACCCTTAATTCGCTAATAAACATTGAGACTCCACAAGAATAAAAAGCGCGCATACATTATTGCTTTTTTTCTGTATTTCTCTGTATTGACTTGTTCATACTCAAAACAGTATCACCCTGTGTTCATAAAAAAAGCTTTTCAAGCTACTCTCAATGTTAGAGCTTTCAAATTGAAGCTTTACTAAAAGCTCAAAATAAAATCTTTTACATATAATAGAAGGGATGCCAGGTAGCCCTCCAAAACCTGAGAAAGTGGGTAACGAAAATGGGATTCTAAATACCCCGCCGAAGAAAACCATCCAAACCGGAATGAATCTTTATTTTGAAATTTTGAAAAGGCCACGAAGCCCAAACTCCACAAAACATATTCCGCACTCTAAACAACAGAAAACCCAAAACCCAACTTCTACAAATTATTATGCCATTCTTGCAAAAGAGGACAATGCTGAAGTCGCTACGACCCCTATTAAGGAACAAAAACCTCCTCCAATTTATGTCCGCGAACAAAGTAACAACTTATTAGTAAATAATTTAGCTGCCCTTATCGGCTCCAACAATTTCCATGTTGTCTCCATACGAAAAGGAAATGTTTATGAAACAAAAGTGCAGGTGTATTCTGAAAAAGACTTTAGGAAGGTAACTAACAATTTCGATGAGAAAAAGAAAAATTACTACACTTATCAATTAAAAAGCGCAAAAGGTTTGATAGTAGTAATAAAAGGCATTGAAAGTTCAGTGCCCACTAGCGAAATTAAAGATGCTCTTCAATCAGCAGGATATGAAGTCAAGTCGATCCAAAATGTGATCAATAAGAATAAAATTCCCCAACCACTCTTTAGAGTTGAAATTGCCTTTGACAAAAATAAGATAAAAAAGAATGAAACCCACCCAATCTACTCCATGAGATACCTCCTACACCGTAAAATAACGGTCGAACAACCCCATAAACGGAAAGACCCGGTTCAATGTCAAAACTGCCAAGAGTATGGCCACACAAAAAGTTACTGCAAACTCCCGCCAGTTTGCGTAATTTGCGGTGAACTGCACAAAACTCTTGAATGCAAAAGTCCAAAAAATGATCCCAGAATAAAAAAATGTAGTAAATGTGGAGCCAACCATACCGCAAATTATAGAGGCTGCCCAGTCTTTGTTTATATGAAACAGCGACCGCCTCAGAAGGCAAACAGAACACGCACTGGTAATGAAGTTCCTACTCGAACAAACACCCCACTCCCTAACAACGCATATTTCAGTCAGATCAAACCAACAGTCTTATTCTCAAGTACTTAGAAATGCTTCTGAACCCCAACAACAGTCTACTTTGGAGGGCTCTATAAAACTTTTAGTAGATTCAATGCACACTTTTATGGACAGAATGACAGGTATGATGCAGGAAATGATGAGAAATCAATCTATACTTATCCAATCTCTAGCCCAAAAATGAATCCCATAACAATATGTCATTGGAATGCAAAACGGCCTAAGCCATCATAAAAACGGAGTAGAATATTTTCTACACTCGAAAGAGGTTGATATAATGCTAGTATCAGAAACACACTTCACATCAAAGAACTGCCCAGCGGTCGAGCAATCGGCGGCACGGCCATTATTGTCAAAGCAAATTTTAAGCACTATGCCCTGCAAAACTACTCAACAGACTATCTTCAAGCTACAACTATCTGTTATGATAGCCCCATGAATAAATTAAATATATCTTCGGTGTATTGTCGACCCGGGTTTACAGTCTCAGAACAACAGTTTCTCGATTTTTTTTCCACACTGGGTACAAAATTTTTAGTCGCAGGAGACTTTAATGCGAAACACACCCATTGGGGCTCTAGACTCATCTCGCCAAGGGGCCGTCAATTACTTAATGCAGTTTCGACTGCTAGACTTGATGTTATTTCATCTGGCCATCCCACTTACTGGCCTACAGATCGGGAAAAAATTCCCGACCTAATAGATTTCGGAGTTACAAGAGGCATTAAACGTGAACAAATATTAGCCACCCCGCTTTATGACCTATCGTCTGATCACTCCCCGGTTTTAATAAACATGCGCAGCATAAAACACATTTCTCCTGTCAAAGCTACTATTCCTAATAAAAATACCAACTGGTTGAAATACAAAAAGTATATAAGTTCTCACCTACCCCAAAATATTTCGTTGAAAAGTAGTAACGACATCGACTCAGCAGTTGCTGTCTTTACGGAGATTTTATTCTCAGCTGCAAAAATAGCTTCCCCTGAAAAACCGACAAGCAGCAATTTCAGATATAAATATCCAATTAGCATCGATAATCTAATTAAACAGAAAAGAGAAATTCGCAGGCAATGGCAAATACATAGATCACCTACTCTAAAGAAACAACTTGCATCATCCAGCAGACAATTACGTGCCGCTTTAAAAGACTTCCGTGAATCTTCTCTCAAAGACTATCTATCGAATCTTGACCCAACCGATAGAACAAATCATAGCCTTTGGCGAGCTACAAAGCAATTTAAATGCCCTACAACACTAGAGTCACCAATTCGACTTCCCAATGGCGATTGGGCTAGAAATAACCTGGAAAAAGCTAACGCCTTCGCAAAGCACTGGGAACAAGTATTCACACCAAACGTCTTTCCAAACATAAATCCAATTAAATTCAGACTCCCAGAAGTGATGAATATTATTGGAGAGCTTGACGTAAAAAAGTCTCCAGGACACGATAAAATATCGGTAAAAATGATCAAAGAACTTCCCGAATGTGCAGTTAGAACACTGATGTTTATATTTAACGCCATAAATAGATTAGGGCACTTTCCCCTAAACTGGAAACAGTCACAAATAATTATGATGCCAAAACCAATCAGCCTGCTGTCAATATTATCAAAAGTGTATGAAAAACTGCTCCTTAATGTTATTATACCTTATACCAACGATCATGGTATTATACCTCAGCAACAGTTCGGATTTCTAAAAAGCCACAGTACAATAGAACAAGTGCATCGAATTGTCAACATTATAAGGGAAACATTTGAATCAAAACTTTACTATTCAGCTCTATTTATCGATATCTCTCAAGCGTTCGATAAAGTTTGGCACAAAGGACTTATTTGGAAAATTACCCACACTTTACCACAAAATACTCACAAGATTCTCGAAAATTACTTGTCGAACCTCTCTTTTGTAATCAAGGTGAAAGAGAACTTCTCAAGTACGCGATTAATAAGTGCAGGCGTTCCACAGGGTAGTATATTGGGTCCCTTTCTATACCTATTGTACACTGCAGACATGCCCACCCATAGCCTAACGAAAACGTTCACATTTGCTGATGATACAGCGATTATCAGCACAAACTCTAGTCCCACAACTTCATCTAATCATCTTCAAGCCCACTTATCTGAACTAGAAAAATGGCTCGAAAACTGGAAAATAAAGATTAATCCATTTAGGTGTGCTCATGTAACCTTTACTCTACGAAAGGAAAATTGCAGCCCCATCAAAATTAACAACGTATTAGTACCTCAACAAAATCACGTACAATACTTAGGAATTCACCTTGATCGTGACTAACTTAACTGATGTGGCTTATAAACTCGAGATCCACTCTTAGTCTAGAATACAAAGTTCTCTTTTACAACGTAGTAATTAAACCAATTTGGTCCTACGGTATCCAACTGTGGGGAACAGCTTCTGCTTCAAATATCGAAAAACTCCAGAGAAGACAATCTAAGATTCTAAGAATTATAACTGGTGCCCCTTGGTATTTCAAAAATTCAAACCTTCACAAGGATCTCAACATCCCCACTGTTCTCGAAGAGGCAAGAAAACGCAGTTTAAAATACGTAAACAAACTTATTGAGCATCCAAATCCCCTAGCCCGCAGCATACTTTCTAGCGATGGTCATATGCGTCTGAAGAGAAAAGACACGCTAGACCTGGCATTGGAATGATGTATAATAAAATCTAAAATCATTTAGTTGGAAACTGGCATTAGTATAAGGTAGTATTTAAGATTTGAAAACTTATTGTTATTTTCTTTAAGAGAAAAATTCAATAAATACAAATATATTAAAAAAAAAAAAAAAACATATTTTTAGTGACACAGTTGGGAAATCAAATAATAATAAATTTATTTTAAAGGATTTTTGAACTTTTTTACAAGAATTAACTTTTGAGTTGTTTTTAATTTTTATTTTATAAAATTAATAAAATTAACTGAATTCATAATTAGAGATGACTTATTTTCAGACTAATTGTAAAAAGTCACTAAAATAGTATTTTTTTTTTTAAAATTAAAACATTTTTTATAAAATTTTTTTAGCATTTTTGTGCAAAAAATCTAGCATTTTTCCTAAATAAGATTTAGCAACACTGGTTACAATCCATGTTTTGAGTCATACAAAGAGCGCACATAATTACCCTGCAAACATTTAAAAGATACCTTCCAAGAAGATATTAAAGCAATATCTTTTATTTGTCATTTGAATGAAAATAATCAAGTAGTATTTACTTTGAAATTGTCTTCCTTTTATCACTCGGAAGATAATTCGGCGATATTTGGAAAAAAATAATTCAAACATTTTATCTTTTATCATAAATTTTTATGACAATATTGCGGCAATATCACCTTTATATCATTTGAAAGATAAAGCAAATTTGTTTGAAATCTTTTATCAATTTGGAAAAAATTAAAACTAAATTTGTACAAAAACAATCAAAAGATATATGGGAAATAAACTCGTGAAAAGTTAAGATTAATTGCGCGGGAAAAATCGGGTAAGATGAAATCAAGATAACTTATAAGTTGGTCAATGGATTATGTATGCAGATATTGTTTTTTAGGCTTAAATTTAATAATGAAAAAATTAAATCGTTTTTTTTATTGTGCCGGGAGTTTAATTAGCGACATCCTTTTTATCTTCCATATGAGTTATTGCTTTCATATTGCCTGGAAGTATTGTTTAAGTGTAACAGTTGTTTCCGACGGAGGAAACTTCCGGAATACGAAATTGATATTGCCGGCAATAAATGTTTTCTTCCTGGCGATATGTTCGGAGAATCTTTTTCATATTGCCATGTTTGCTGGGTGATATTGGTTTGAGTATGTTCCTGTTCCAAGGCACATAATAGAACAAATGCTTTCTCAGTGATAGAGAGTCCCCCAATCTCTTTATTATGTATACTCTTTGATATAACTCATACTCGTATATATGTAGGTACATATACTAGGGAAACAAATGATACTGGACTAAAGTAGGTTTTAAACCCACAAATACGAAATTGATGTCAGAATTTAAGATTTGCTATAAGCAATCCCACAATTCCCAATATAAATAAAATTAAATTAAAATTTCCAAAAATGGGATTTTCTACGTTTTTTTGCTCCCACGTCAACATTTCAAGCAGGGCTTGGAAGGGGCTCCTCCAATAAATTTTGTATACGTTGAAGTATCATCAAACGCTTCCGCTATCTAATTGGAGGCGTGCAAAATTTTAGAACAGTGGGTTAAAATTGATATTTGCTTTAAAAATGTGGCAACTTTAGAAGCGTCTGGGGGAAAAATTATATACAAATCAAAGACTCTTTTAACACAGACCTCTTCTTCATGAAAAGAGATTTCAGAATAGTATGCACTCTTTACATGTTTGCAAAAAAAATATTTATCTGGCAGTAAAAGAGTGTTGATGATTTTTGGGGCAAAAATCGCCAATTATTTTCTTTTTTTTAATTTTTATTTTAAACGAATGCAGTTTTTGATTGGAACAAGATATTGCATTATTTTTTATTTATTTATTTATGCAAATTTGATAAGAAATGGAAAAATGGCGAGCGCTCAATTTTTTTTAAAAAGGTACCCTATTTTGGGGGATCATATTGCCGTCCCTGGAGGGTCTGTGAGGTCCAACGTCTAAACTTAAGTTCGATATTACCTCGGCAATTTCTGTTCTAAATTTTATTGTAATCGGACCACTAAGCAAAAAAAAGGCGGAATTATTTCCAACAATTTTGTGAAATATTCCACTGTGTTATGTGTCGCAATCCCGATGCATCAAATTTTTCTTATTTTGTTGTACTGCGTTATTATTATTATTATTATTAATATATTATCGACTTCTTTTAGGCTATCTTAATTGATAATACCGACGTTTTCACCTTACACAAATTTGGTCAATTAGCGTTGAAACTTAATATTGTTGACTTGGCTGAATACGCGTTTGAAAATTGTCTTGCACGAAATTCAGCACATTGGAGTGCTGCGGAAGGAATGCTTCAGGTGATGAGTAAGAATCATAATGTAATTGGTGCATATAGTTGGGCAACCAAAATGTGTCGTCTAGATCCACACAGCCGGAAGGCAATACAAACGTTGCAGGAAATTACAAACTTGTTTAGCGAAAATTTGTCGTTTTTTGAAAAATGTAGTGGATTGATAACAGAAGATTTGCAGCCGCAAAAAATATTCGACGAACATAGTTTTCGATATTTGTTTGATACAACTGATGAGAATTTTGTGAAAAATGTAGATATCACGAGCGATAAAATACCAGATCTAAAAAACTTTAACATAAAACCATTAAGTTGGTATACCATCGGTCAGTTTATTATGAATGCATATTCTCATCTCAAATTAGTTGGACAAAACATGCTTTTTACTTTTGATTTTAACGATATACTTGAAAATAGTTATTCATCTGATCTCGCTGATAATTTAGATCGAACACCAGTCACTATAACAAATATATTCAAACTTGATCACAATGAAGGAGAACAAGACTCCAATTCAAAATTTCTTGAAATTATAGCAGATCAGTCTAAAGCTCCCGGAAATGAGGTAGGAGATGCCCAATCTGTGGATTCTAACAACTATGATTCCGATTCAAACGCAAAATCAGACGGCTGTGAAGTAAACAAGTCAAAGCCCAGACGGCGATGCAGTGATTTGCACTTTCTTGAACAATGGGGTTGGCATAAAAGCCGTCGATATGCTTCGCGCAAAAAAAACGAACGTGATGAGATAGATACTAGCCTCAATGGATATTTACGAAAAATATTGATCAAATATACAGGGTATGTAAATTATTTTCCGCAACTAAATATATTGTCACAACTAAAATTTAATTTTAATCATAAAATACTAAACAAATTTAGAAACGCTACATAATAGTTTGATTTGGAACATATTTTATTTTATAATATTGGCGAAAAATAAAATACATCAATCCCTTTCAGTTTGTCAAAGGCTAACACTATTTCTAGAGTTTGCTAAAAACCGAAAAATTTTAAAACCGCGGTTTCGGTTATTTTTCGGTTTTCTTGTGATATTAATAGAATTGTTTTAAAAAAAACTAAATACGTATAAAAATTAAATATTTTAACAAGGTTAAGATATTTATTAAAATTCGATTGTATTTCTCACTCGAAATTCGATTGTATTTCTCAATAACGACATTTCGAGACCTTTCCGGGAGAAGAAAAAAAACGCGGAAAACCGTTATAAATAAATTTTTTTTATTCTTTTGCCTGTAACTAAAGCTGTATTTTAAAGAGTTTAAATTTTATTAATTTTTTTTATAACAATATAAAGTTAAAATTTGATAAATTTCGCGGACTACAAAATAAGACTTTTTGAAAACTAAGCGGTGAAAATCCGAACTGGATATGTGAAACTCAATATCTCTTATATATTTTCTTTCTAAAATCATAAGCCTCAGTTTATGTTATCCGTAATAGCAAAAACAAAAAATTCTTTAAAATAATATTTAATGAGGAAAATGTTCATAACAATTAAATTCAAAATTTTGTAAAATAGGAGCTAAGCCCTTTTCGAAATTCAATATTCAATAATATGCAATTTAATTAATTATTTTAAGTGGTTAAAGTATTTATTAAAAACCGACTTATTTTTGCCGGTTTTCGGTTTCGGTTTTGAGGTTTGAAAAACCGCGATTTCGGTTTCGATTAAAACCGAACAGGAAACTCTTAACTATTTCAGCAAAAGCACCCGACTTGAACTGTTTCATTAGCTAAAAAACGGAACATTTATTATTTAACTTGAACTGCTATTCAATTTCAACAGCATTAGCACATCAAACGTTTACTTTTTGAAAAAAAAAACAACTGAGCTGAAAAAGATATTTAGCGTTTTTTTTAATCACCTGGATTTAGAATTTTTCATACAAAAAGCGGATTTATTAAATCCAAAAAAAAAGCTGAATTTAATAAATCCACAATTAAAGCACAAATATATGAAACAGCCTATTAATTTAATGTCAGAAAAAAATACGAACGCAAATTAAAAGAGAAACGAAAAAATTGAAAAACTAACAAATAAAAGGTTTTTATAGAATTTTTTTTTATGAAATATGTTTAGAAAAAAAACTACACCTCACCAAATACATATTTTCCATCTTGGACATGGAGAAATATCTTAAATAGAAATGGCAATTTTTCACTCTACAGTAAGTAATTTAATTAAATCCAATTAGTGAATATTAAATATTGCAATGGAATTTTTCAATTGTGTAAAAATGTAAATTGAAATGATAAAACTAAAGAGGCAGACTGTTTATGGCTGTTTTATATAAAATATAATTAAAAATTAAAAGTTAAAGTAATATCCTTCATCATCGAAGTCGGTATTAAAAATTAGGGTGAAAGAAGTGTCGGATATAAAATTCTTTTTAAAATAGGCAGAATCTAACCCCATCTGTTGAGCACTTTTAGAAATATTTTTGGATTTATTAAATCCAAGTGATTAGAAACTTTCAGCTTTCACAAAAAGCTATAAAGACTAAAGCGAAAGCATAAACGATACACCAACAGTTTTTCATACAAACAAGCTGTGTTTGCATATAGCCAGTTTTAACTGATTTTCCAGTTTTTGAAATGCTTAACAGTTTCTAGTATTTTCATTAAAAAAAGAGTTTTTTTTTTGTTAAATAAAGTTGTTAAATAATAAGGCTTACTCATATACTTGTTAGTATACTAAATATAGTTAAACAAAATACCAATATTACGAGGGTAACTATTTATATTTTGAGCCTAACAATGAAAAAAAACAGAAATTTGTTATTGAAAATATCTTTAGCTGTATTTTCGCTCCTACCTATGAACATTAAGTATTTACAGCAAATCTGCGTTAAACCGATTAAAATAATAAATTTTTTTAAACAGTTACGGTGTGTCTCATACTTCAGGTTTAAACTTCAGTTAATAGTTAACCCAAAAATTTGTTGTTATAGTTATGTTAAAGTTAAACCTGCAGTATGAGACAGACCCACCGTTAATATTTATAAAATTTGGGGTATAATCGAACGTATGCCAGAAGAATTTTTTTGGTAGTACCGCGAAAGAGTTACCGCGTTAGTTTTCAACGTTGAAAGTTACCGTCCATAATAAAAGTAATGTGTAAGTTTTTGCCTAAAACGCATTTCTACACTTAAAATAATATGTCAGTAGAAAAATCTTTCAAACCGGTTTCAAATCGATTTGACTAATTTTTAACAAATTTTTAGTTGAAACACTGATTTAAGCATAGATTTTTGTTATCTTCATTTAACACAATACTAAAAATCCTTAGTGCTTTAACTAATATTGAGTGTTAATTTTCAAAATTATTTAAAACAAATTTTTAAGAACCCATTCGTTAAATTTTGCAAAATTAATTGTTAAAATATATTTTCATGTTACTGCTATTACCCGGTAGATGGCGCCACCAATGTATCCGAAGTTTTAAAGATGGCGCTATTTCTTTCCCTCCTGATTTTTTAATTTGGCCCATGTCTTGAAAACTAAGAGAGATAGGGCAAAATTTATGAAAATTTCGACTACCTCTAACCGTGTAATACCCCAGTGGGTTCTCTCTATCTTGGCTGGGCCTTGGACCCTCGGAAATTTTTAATAAAAATTTTCCATTTTATAAAATGGCCCATATCTTGAAAACTAAGCGATCTATCTCGCTTAGCAAAACGGACAAAATGATTGCTCCATTGGAGTACCCTTATACAGTATTGTTCGAAACCTAAGCAACTTTTCCTAATAAGGTAATCAAAGTCCTACATATTCTTTTTAAATTGGTTTATACAAAATAACACTTTTAATTTTTATTATGTTATGTGCCTACATTCTAATAATAACAAGAAAAATTTAATTCCATTTCCTTGCCAGTAAAAAAAAAAACAAAAATGAAATTGACTCCATATATTCCCAGGAAAAAATTACCCATTACCTTAACAAGGCATTGCCATATAACCGCTTACAAATCTCATTGCCAAATTTCTTTACTGCATTACCAAACACATTCTAACAAGATCGTAAAAAAAGCAAGAGGTATTGTAATCAATTCTAAAAATCAAAACAAACAAGGCATGAAAGTCATTCAAATATAATTATTTACTAACAAAAGTTTTCAAAAATTAATAATTTACTTTTTAAATTATTTGATCTTAGAAAGTAACCGTTTACATTTTGGTAGTAAAACAACAAATTAAGAAGTAGTTCCATATTTTGAAAAGAGAAGTTATTTAGTTTTAAACATAACAGTGAAAAAATTATTTTAAAAATTTTGTGCTAATACGGCATTTTAATATTTAAAGGACTATTTCCCATTTCTTCCCAATAAATTTGCGCTTTATCACAAATAGTATTTTTGATATACACAATCACTGTATGAAGAGTAAATAAATGTTCAATGGTAATTAAAAAAGTAAACCAGAAAAGTTGTTTTCGATTAAATAAATAGTAACATTACAAAGAAATATATTTTTTAATTTTTCTTAGCAGTTATTCAAAACAAAATATAAAAAATTACTAAAATTTCTTTTAAGTTATTATATTGAGAATTAAAATAAAAGGAAAATCTATTGTCTTTTGCAATTTTGTCAGTTAATCGATTAATTTTAATTTATTGCTTTGTATTTTGCAAAACGTCCAAAACAAATATTTTGGGCAAGTAGTTTAAAAAGGCCAACAAAACACTATATTTTTTCATTTGATACATACCATTTTTTTCTGACTTGAAATCAGTACAATTTTTTTAAAATATAACCAAAAAAAAAAACAATTATAATGCCAATATAATGGTTCAGTTGCTGCAACAAATTTTTTCGGATAATACTACCGAATTTTTGTTTAGGACAGCGAATTTCCGTTCTCGGAAATAACCCTATTGGAAATTTTAACAAACTGTCACCGAACTGGCCCCTTTATATGAAATAGACTGGTCACTTTTACATGGCGTTGTCATAGGAGGGGGAAATTGACCCCTTGTGACATGTCACTAGACAAATCCTAGGACAGGTTACTGAACTCTCATAAAAAACAAAGTTCAGGGACCTGTCCTGGGATTTTTCTTGTGACATGTCACAAGGGGTCCTATGACAACGCCATGTAAAAGTGACCAGTCTATTTCATATAAAGGGGCCAGTTCGGTGACAGTTTGTTAAAATTTCCCGTAGGGAAATTACATTCTAAAAACTAATTTTCTGATAGATACAAACGAAATATTCCACTAGTACACCGAACCAATCCATTGGCTACACTCAAAAAAGTTTGCCAGTTGTTTGTATAGTAATCAGTAGTTGTTATTTTTAACGGAAATTACAGTTGTTTTTCTACAGAAAAATTCAAAACAACTTTTATGACGGTTATTTAAGATAACAACTAACGAAAAGTACTGTAATTTTGTAACAGTTGTTTAAAGCAGTTATTTTTAATATCATAATAAACAACTACCAAAACAGTAATTTTACAGCAAACAGTTATTTTTGGTAGTTAATTAAAAAATAAAAAATATCTTTGATTTTTTTTATTTAAAAATTCTTGTTTAGTTTTTATTTGTTATTATTGATATATTTCTAGTTTGCAAATAAAAATCAGAAACTTGTATTGTATCTCCAATGCATAAAAGCATAAAAACTGGGGAACGGTTTGGAATTTTTACTTCCAGTTTTTGTAATATTTTTTTGTGATATTATTTTAATCGAAAGAAAAAAAATATTTTTTTTATTAAAATATAACTTTTATAAACAAAAACATTTGACTATAAAAAACAGCAGTTTTTAACGATTTCGTCAATTGTTTTGAAATTTTTGTAGTAAAAATTTCTCAGTTAATTTTACGACATTGGTAGTTATTTTTAATGCATTTGTTAGTTATTTTTCAGGAGGTGAAAATAACACAGTTTTTAGTTATTTTAAATGTAAATACCTTTGTCGCCTTTTTAACTGCATATATCTTTGTTTAAACTGACATTTTCAGTAGATTCTACCGACAAACTTTAGTGAGTGTACAAATTGTGCTGTCAAAACAAAAATGTTTTCTCTTACTTTTTCCATTAAAAATGGTTTATATACAATTTTAAGGTTTTGGGAACCTTTTCTATCGAAAAACCCTCTGATTCTGGGAACTTTTCCTTTCGAAATTTCCACATAAAAACATTCAGATATTGTTGTTAGGACAATTGAAATTTTGTTGTTATTTATTTATTCATTTATTTGATTTATTTAATTTATTAATCTATTTATTTAATGTATTTAATTTATTTAATAATTTATTTAATTTATTTAATAATTTATTTAATAATTTATTTAATAATTTATTTAATCATTTATTTAATCATTTATTTAATAAATTATTTAATAATAATTATTTAATTTATTTAATTTATTAACTTATTTAATTTATTTAACTTATTTAATTTATTTAATTTATTTAATTTATTTAATTTATTTAATTTATTTAATTTATTTAATTTATTTTATTTATTTAGTTTATTTAATTTAATTAAATTTTTTCATTTAATTTATTTAATTTATCTAATTTATTGAATTTATTTGCTTTATTTAATTTATTAAAATTTATTTTATTTATTTATTTTATTTGATTTATTTGATTTATTTAATTTATTTATTTAATGTATTTATTTAATTTATTTCATTTTATTTAGTTTAATTTATTTAATTTATTTTATTTTATTATATTTTATTTATTTAATGTTGATAAGTAAGAGTGAAAGTACAGCTAATATAATAAATATACACTAAACCTGATATGCTATTTAGTATTTGTCTAATTTAGTATAAGTCGAATTCTATTAGTTTAACCATAACCATAACCATAAAGCGATTTTAATATTCGCTTCCCTTTTCTGTCATTTGCAAGGTGTATTGTAAGGCCTTATATATAAATTCTAAAGAACTACCTCTTTTATCAAAAAAACAAGCTTGTGCTAAAAAGTATAAAGTAATTATAAAAAAATAAAATCTGATTTAAGCTATAAATTATCATGCAAGACGGTGGCTCAGTGGAAAAGTATCCGCCTGACACGCAGAAAGCCAGGGATCAAATCCCAACGAAACACATGTGTAAGTTTTTTTTATTTATTTTAAAATTTAATTCGTAAATTCTATTTTGAGAATATCTATTTTTAGAAACTCGCTTATTCTTTTTATTATTAGAACACCTTCTTTTACTAAAAATCAAAGGTGTTCTGTAAGAAAAATAGTAACTGGCTACCATTGCGATTCCAAAGAATCGATTGCATTTAGTCTCACGCCTTGTTAAAAGAAACAAGTTGGTAATCCAATTGGGAAGGCGTTCTACCAAAAATACCTGATTCCCAACTCGATTCCCTATTTTGAAAATTTTTTGCTGGGTTGCTGCTCGAAACTTAAACAACTATTTTGTTGTTGTATTTTATTGCAAAAAATAAACAAAAATTTTGAAACGTTTATTTAATTCCCGTTTAGTTTGACAAAGAAAATTTAATTTTTTTTTGTTTCTGTAGATTTAGAATCAATTACTTGGAAGTGCAGCTATTGCGCGTACACGCTACGGAATCAATTTTAAGCTCAAAATTTTTGAACTATTTAATAACGGCCAATCGCAAGTCTCTATAGCTAACAAATTAAGCATTAACAAATCAGAAGTTTCGCTACTAATTAAAAAGTACAAAGCTACTGGAATAGTAGAGAAAGCCATTACTAGAGGGCAACCTCGAAAAACTTCACATCGAACAGATTGAAAATTGTTCGATTAATTAAGAAAAAAACCCTTTATTATTTCCAAAGATGTTGTGAGTGAGCTTAATCTCAATATTAGTTCGATCAGTGTGAAAAAATGATCATTGGAAAATAATTTGAGAAGCTTCATGCCGTCTAAGAAACCTATACTGAAAAGAAACATTTAAAAAAGAGGTTTGCCTTAATGATTTTGCAACGTATTCGTTAATTTTCATTAGTTTTATGAAATTTAAGGTTGGATTTTGCAAAAGCTCACGCAAATTGGACTGTGGGGAAATGGAAAATAGTTTAATTCAGCGACAAGTCTAAATTTAACCTGTTAAATTCAGATGAAGTATGCCACGTTCGAAGACCGAAGGGAAAACGATTACATCCGCGTTATTGTAAAGGAACAATAAAGCATCGGGGTGTAAATGTAATGCTGTGGACCTGCTTTTCGACGAGTGGAGTTGTCCTTTTGTTGAAATACAAATAAAAATGGATCGCTTTGTTTATTTGGATATTTTAGCCAAACACATGCTTCAATATGCCGAATTGGAAATGCCACTTCGATGGGTGTTTCAGCGTAATAATGACCCAAACTCTCGTCAAAGTGGGTCAGTTATTGGGTTGGCCAGCTCACTCTTCAGATTTGACTCCCATAGAAAACCTATTCGGTATTTTGAAGCGCAGGGTCGGAACTCGCCGTTTTAGTAATAAGCGGGAGCTGATAAATTGCTTAAAATCAGAGGGGGAATCAATACGAAGCACAACAAATCTAATAGATTCTATGGCAAAACGATGTGCGGAGGTCATATGCAAGAAAGGGTATCATAGGAAGTACTGAAAGTTGCTTAAGTTTAGAACAGCAATATATGGAGTCAATTTCATTTTTGTTTTTTTTTACTGGCAAGGAAATGGAATTAAATTTTTCTTGTTATTATTATTTTTTATAAATCAATTTACTTTATTAGGAAAAGTTGCTTAGGTTTCGAACAATACTGTATGCCCTCACATGATATGGATATGGACCCGAGACCCTAAATTTTGATAAATTCTACGACTCAGTATAATTACAGATAAAACTGTAGTTTTACAAATTTTTTACTTAAATTTAACAACAAAAGTGTTAAAATCAACAAATATTATTTTAAGCCAAAAAACAGGAATACATTTTGTTAAAGTAACAAATTTTTCTGTCCAGCCAACAGACGCATTATTTTGAGTGTATGACTTTGAGTTTTTTTATGATTTAACGGATATAGTTAACGCAAAAACACAGCTGTATTTTCGCTTATACCTATCAACATTAAGTATTTAAAGCAAATCTGCTTTAAATACTGTCTGTATGTTGGCTGGACAGAAAAATTTGTTACTTTAACCAAATTTATTCCTGTTTTTTGGCTTAAAATAAAATTTCTTGATTTTAACAAATTCTTTTGTTAAATTGAACAAATCTAAATTTAAGTAAAAACTTTGTAAAACTACAGTTTTATCTGTAATTATTAGGGCAAGGAATTTCATGCACTTAAAAAAAAGAAAATATGCGCCTAAAAACTGCAGCAAAAAGGAGAAATATGCATTAATAACATACGAAGTATAGACTAAAAATACTTTTCAAGAAAGCTTTTTTTTTCTTTTGAAATCACAAAAACAAATTTTTCTGTTTGTACCAAAATATAAAAATCTATAAATTTTTTAATTTAATTTATTTATTATTTAAAAAACGTTACTAAAAAATTTAAAATATGCACAAATATGCATTAAATAGCTTAAAATATACATTAAAAAACACGAAATATGCATTTAAAGTCAATATATGCAAAAACATGCATTTTTGACAAAATATGCGAAAATATGCAACTACAAATCGATGCCATTTTGTTCTAAATTTGATAATTCGGATAAATATTTAATCCATATTAGTTTTGGACTATCGAGAAAGAACATGCATTTGCATGAAATTCCTTGCCCTAATAATTATACTGAGTCGCAGAATATATCCAAATTTAGAGTCTCGGGCCTAGTCCATATCATATGAGGGCATGTAATGGCACTCCAGTCGAGCAAACATTTTGTCCGTTTTGCTCTACCTCGCTTAGTTTTCGAGATATGGGTCATTTTATGAAGTAAAAAATGTTTATTAAAAATTTCCGAGGGGCCAAGGCCCCGCCAAGGTCCATTTTTGGATAGAGGTACCCCTTTCGCTGGGGTATTATACGCCCAGGAAAAAAAGTGAGGAAAAAGAAGTAGTAAAAACATAACAGTTGAATAGGGAATTGTGAATACTTGTGGTTTTCACTGATGAATTTAACATTGGCTTGTCATAGGAGGGAAGTTGTTCTTTTTTGAAACAAATTATGTATTTTTGAACCAATGAAAAGGAAGTTCTTTTTCCCTTGTTTTTATTTTAATTTAAATTATTTAAATTAAAAAAAAAATCGTCATGCATCGTGTGGGGTTTGAACCCACCCTCGTTGGCATTTCAAGCAGACGCTCTACCCACTATGCTATCGCTTGTTATAACTGATAGCTGACTTTTAGCAGTCTTGTTCAGTAAATTGTTTTTATCTTCATTTCTTTAATTTTTTATTAACAAAAATATATAAAGCGGCGAATACGAATACGAAATATATAAGATATTGGAAAATATATAAAGTTTTTTTTATAAAGTGTTTTTTATAAAAATAATACACTCAGAAATAAAGCTGTAAAAATAGGAGAAAAGGCTACTAAAAATTATGTAATTAAAAACGACAAAAAAACTGCTGATATTAGCAGATTATTTTTGCTACATACTAACATATAGTGAATGAAATCCGAACAACTTTAAAACTGTTGTTAAAAAAAAACGCGTGATGTAAACAACAAACATGTTTATGGCAAATATAACTGTACTATCTAATCATCAAATAAAAATAAGAACACCTAGGTCAGTTAGTAATTAGTTTCAAAAATGTCACTCAACGAGTTGAACCGTCGCAAATTGATTGTCAAATTTTGAAAGAAAATCCAGAAAAAACAAAAAGTGAAATTTTTAAACATTTTAGAGACATGGGATTCAAAAAAACGTTTTATAAATAAACTTATAGTAAACTTATTTGAGAACAATAAATCTGTTGAAAGAAAACCTGGATCGGGTAAGAAATGTCGTTTGCAAGATTGCAAAGTTCGGGCCAAGCTGTAAGCTGAAACAGTAGGCCGCAGTGCAAAATCTTATCGCCAGTTGGGTTAATCTTATCGCACGGTTAAAAAATATTTAGAATCCATGGGAATCCAGAAAAATAAGAAGCAAACAGCACCATATGCTACAAAAAGACAACAAGAGCTTATTAAATCCAGGCTACGCGAGCTTTCCAAAAATTACTTCTCCACTTCATCAGAATATAAATGCGTGATAGATGATGAATCATATTTCATCGTCGAAGGCAATGAATTGCAGTCAAAACATTACTTTGAATCTTCTAGTCATAAAGCACCCGAAAAATCTAAATTTATTCATAAAACAAAGTTTCCGCGGAAAGTTTTGCTGTGGTTAGCTATTAGTGAACATGGTACCAGCTAACCAGTGTTTTTTAAAGGAGGGTTAGCTGTCAATGCTCAAGTTTATAATGCAAAATGTATACCAGAGCTTAAAAATTTTATTGACAAATATCATCCACATGATAAAATGGTTTTTTGGACGGATTTGGCATCCTCACAGTAGGCCAAAGCTACAACACAAAATTTAAGTACTCAAAAAATAGAATTTGTTCCAAAAGAAATGAACACCCCAAATGTTCCACATCTGAGACCGATAGAAACTTTTTGGGCAAATTTGAAGAGAAAAGTTTACGAAAATGGATATAGAGCCAAAAATGTTGATTGCCTTATTCTACAAATCAAAGAGGAGCTGAAAACAATAAATACAGAGGGCATTCAGAGGTCAATGAGTGAACTACCACAAAAAATTAGGAAAGCAAACCGCTACGGTGCCAATTTTTTTTTGTAAATTTTTTTTATTACCAGTTAATAATAAATAAAAAAAACTTAAAACAAAATACTTTAGTTTTCTGCATTTTTTTATTTTTGCGGTTGTTCGGATTTCATTCACCAAACGTTAGAAAGATAAGAAGGAAAAATAAAACTGTTAAATTTACAAAATTTTGGTTACATTTAAGTTAACTTTTAATACGAACTACCTTGATAAAATCCGGAAAGAATTTTGCAGCATATTAGTAGATAAAAACGAGTAAAAAGGTTAAAGTCGGGCATGCCGACTATACAATACCCTACACCAGTCTGGTGTATTGTTTGGATCCGAAATTCGAATGGGTTAAAATGGGGCTTGTGTCAAAATTTTCTATAATGTGAGTCAGCGCACCAAATTTCATTAAAATATCTTAATATTTGCTACCTGCAGTTTGAAACCAAGCCAATTTTGGGGGGACCCTTATATGGGCACTAGTTCTAAACATGGACCGATGTTCACCAAAATCAATAGGCTTCGTCCTTGGGCCAACATAGGTCTATGTACCAAATTTCATCAAAATATCTTAATATTTACGACCTGCAGCGTATAAACAGTATAATTTTGGTAGGACCCTTATATGGGCACTAGGTTTAAACATGGACTGATGTTCACCAAAATCAATAGGCTGCGTTATTGGGCCAATATAGGACTGTGTACCAAATTTCGTCAAAATATCTTAATATTTACGACCTGCAGCGTATAAACAATATAATTTTGGTAGGACCCTTATATGGGCACTAGGTCTAAACATGGACCGATGTTCACCAAAATCAAACTTGTTCGTCCTTGGGCCAACATAGGTCTGCGTACCAAATTTCATCAAAATATCTTAATATTTGCGACCTGTAGAGTGCGCACAAGATTGCATGGACAGACAGACAGACAGACAGACGGACGGACGGACAGACAGACGGACATCGTTAAATCGAAATAAAAAAAATTATGAGCCGATCGGTATACTATAAGGTGGGTCTACGACCAATATTTTTTGGTGTTACAAACATCAGCACAAACTTATAATACCCTGACCACATAATGGCGTAGGGTATAACCTTGCAGAAAAAACTATTTATACCCTACACCACTATGTGGTCAGGGTATTATAAGTTTGTGCTGATGTTTGTAACACCAAAAAATATTGGTCGTAGACCCACCTTATAGTATACCGATCGGCTCAGAATTTTTTTTATTTCGATTTAACGATGTCCGTCTGTCTGTCCGTCCGTCCGTCTGTCTGTCTGTCTGTCCATGCAATCTTGTGCGCACTCTACAGGTCGCAAATATTAAGATATTTTGATGAAATTTGGTACGCAGACCTATGTTGGCCCAAGGACGAACAAGTTTGATTTTGGTGAACATCGGTCCATGTTTAGACCTAGTGCCCATATAAGGGTCCTACCAAAATTATATTGTTTATACGCTGCAGGTCGTAAATATTAAGATATTTTGACGAAATTTGGTACACAGTCCTATATTGGCCCAATAACGCAGCCTATTGATTTTGGTGAACATCAGTCCATGTTTAAACCTAGTGCCCATATAAGGGTCCTACCAAAATTATACTGTTTATACGCTGCAGGTCGTAAATATTAAGATATTTTGATGAAATTTGGTACATAGACCTATGTATCGGTATACTATAAGGTGGGTCTAGGACCAATATTTTTTGGTGTTACAAACATCAGCACAAACTTATAATACCCTGACCACATAGTGGTGTAGGGTATAAATAGTTTTTTCTGCAAGGTTATACCCTACGCCATTATGTGGTCAGGGTATTATAAGTTTGTGCTGTAACACCAAAAAATATTGGTCCTAGACCCACCTTATAGTATACCGATCGGCTCAGAATTTTTTTTTATTTCGATTTAACGATGTCCGTCTGTCCGTCCGTCCGTCTGTCTGTCCGTCTGTCTGTCTGTCCATGCATTCTTGTGCGCACTCTACAGGACGCAAATATTAAGATATTTTGATGAAACTTGGTACACCGACTTATGTTGGCCCAAGGACGAAGCTTATTAATTTTGGTGAACATCGGTCCATGTTTAGACCTAGTGCCCATATAAGGGTCCTACCAAAATTATATTTTTTATACGCTGCAGGTCGCAAATATTAAGATATTTTGATGAACTTTGGTACACCGACCTATGGCAGCCCAAGGACGAAGCCTATTGATTTTGGTTAACACCGGTCCATGTTTAGACCTAGTGCCCATATAAGGGTCCCTCCAAAATTGGCTTGGTTACAAACTGCAGGTCGCAAATATTAAGATATTTTGATGAAATTTGGTACATAGACCTATGTTGGCCCAAGGACGACGCCTATTGATTTTGGTGAACATCGGTCCATGTTTAGACCTAGTGCCCATATAAGGGTCGTCCTACCAAAATTATATTTTTTATACGCTGCAGGTCACAAATATTAAGATATTTTGATGAAATTTGGTACACCGACTTACGTCGGCCCAAGGACGAAGTCTATCGATTTTGGTGAACATCGGTCCATGTTTAGACCTAGTGCCCATATAAGGGTCCTACCAAAATTATATTTTTTATACGCTTCAGGTTGCAAATATTAAGATATTTTGATGAACTTTGGTACACCGACCTATTTCGGCCCAAGGACGAAGCCTATTGATTTTGGTGAACATCGGTCCATGTTTAGACCTAGTGCCCATATAAGGGTCCCCCAAAATTGGCTTGGTTACAAACTGCAGATCGCAAATATTAAGATATTTTAATGAAATTGGTGCGCTGACTCACATTATAGAAAATTTTGACACAAGCCCCATTTTAACCCATTAGAATTTCGGACCCAAACATTAGTTGGCTTTTACCCAGACTGGTGTAGGGTATTGTATAGTCGGCATGCCCGACTTTAACCTTTTTACTCGTTTTTAACTTATTTTTACTAGTTCTAACTAAAATGTTTACAGGATTTTTCTTTTTCTGTTATATTTAGTTTCCAAGGAGTGAGATCATAAAAATGTTAACACATAAAGTTAAATAAAAAACCAACCACTGAATTTTAAGACTTCAAACCAAATTTTTATTAAATGAAATTTAATACCAAAAAAACAAAAAAAAAAACCGCATTGAATTCTAACCACTACGAACAAAGTTATCCACTTTTTCCGGAAACCCTACCATTAAGGCTTTTAGAGTAGTTTCTGTCACCTTTTTAGAGCAGGTGGTCTATCTACGTTTGAAATCTTGCATGTCCAGGGGGACCTTTCTCTCCACTGGCCTGAGCTCCGGGCAGTTTTGTGGATTTGCCTCTCTTGGTACAAAAACCACATTATTACCATTATACCACTCCAGCAAGATGCTAAATCGGGCCAAAAGTAAGTGGATACATTGTGCTGACTCAAAAATGGAAGAAGTCTCTTCTGCAAACACTCCTTGATATAAATTTCGCTGTTTATAGAGTCAGATGTCACAAATGACTGGCTTCTTTGGCCGCAGCTACATATTGCTTGCCATACTAAGAATTTTTAGGGAATTTCGTTTGCTTTTTCGACCTAAATTTTTACGCAACATTTCCTCGAACTTCGGAAACATAAAATTCTTGACCAGGGAGCTACGAAAAATCAGCCAGGACATAAGTTTCGTCGTCCATTACACAATAGTATTTTTGTATAAAATTTGATTTCAATTTTCGAGCTCTGGTTTTGGCCTCCAAATTTTTAAAAGAGTTTATATCGGGAATTTTTTGAACTTTGTAGGACTTTAGTCCTGCCTTACGTTTCACTTTACGTACAAAAAAGCCCGAGCATTGGGCTAACCGAGCTGTTTTTCTGCCAGATGTGTTAGGAGCTCTCTTAAGGTTCTTTTAACTTTATATGCCTTACCGATGTTACGATAACATGTCGTTGTTTCTGTTCCCGGCTTCCTTTCAATTGTTAGGTGTTCCAGATACATTTTTACCACTTTTGAAACTGTTTGGTGGCGTACATTAGTCTATTTGGCAATTTTTTTGTATGTCCATGTTTGGTTTTGTTAAAAATATTTAATTATTTTTGAACGCACTTTTCTTTCATCGTCCATTGTGTAAAAAATTGCAAATTAAAACTCATGATGTAAATTAATTTATTAACTGACATATTTTTAAAATGTAAATTGCCGAAAAAAAAATATGGGAAGCTTTAAACCAGGGATGGAAAGAATCCGAGCGAGTCAAAAATATATACATTTTTTTTAAAAGCTCGGAAGCCAAAATTAAAAGAGCTCCTCTAATAAAAAAAGCTCGCAACTAAAAAAAAAATAAAGAGCTTATAAAAATGAAAAGGCTCGTTTACAAAAATGAATAGAGTTTTTTATATCGAGCAGCTCGTATAAAAAATTTCATATAACTTTTTTTTATCGAGCAGCTCTTATAAAAATTTTTTGTAATCGAGCCGCTAAAAACGGTAACTTAGTTAACCTATATCCAGCAGTATTATAGTCCCTAGATTTTGAATTTTAGAAACCCACACGTAAAAAATTACTAAATAATGGCGGAATGTGCAAATATGCTTTGTGGTTCAAAAAATGCAATTTTTCTTTTTTGCAACAAACCACCAAACTTGTTGTATGAAATGGGTGTTAACGTCCCCAGATTACAAATTTTAAAAAACCGCACTTAAAAAATTGCAAAATTATGGTGGAACGCGAAAAAAGACTTTTTGGTAGAAAAAGTTAATTGAAACACTGAATCAGCGATTAACATTCTGCAAACGAATACAATGATGGAAAAATTTTCTTTTTTGTAAAAATTTTTTTTCGCAATTTTTTTTTTCAAACTGAGCATTAAACTTTGGTGTATGAAATTGGTATTGTATTCCCTGGATTATGAATTCAAATAAAACACACTTAAAAAATTGCAAAAAAATGGCGGAACGCGAAAAAAGACTTTATGATGCTAAAAGTTTATTAAAAAAATTAATCAGCAAATTACATTCTGCAAACAAATATGTTGATGTAAAAATTTTCCTTTTTGCAAATTTTTTTTTTCCCGATTATTTTAACGACTTTTTTTTTCAAGTAGCCGCCAAACTTTGTTTTACGAAATAGGTGTTATAGTCCCTAAATTATAAATTTAAAAGAAGCGAACTTAAAAAATTGCAAAAAAGGGCGCAACGCGAAATAAAACTTCATGGTGCAAAAATTTTATTAAAAAACTTAATCAGCTCTTTACATTCTGCAAACAAATATGTTGACGGAAAAATTTTCTTTTTTGCAAATTTTTTTTTAAAGATTATTTTCGCGATTTTTTTTGCACCTAGCCACCAAACTTTGTTTCATGAAATGGGTATTTTAGTCCCTAGATTAAAAATTTTAAAAAACCGAACTTAAAAAATTGCAAAATAATGGTGGAACGCTAAAAAAGGCCTTATGGTGCAAAAATTTTATTAAAAACTTAATCAGCAACTTACATTCTGCAAACAAATATATTGATAAAAAAATTTTCCTTTTTTTTTAGCAACTAACCGCCAAATTTTGTTGTATGAAACGGGTATTATTAGTCCCTAGGTTATAAATTTAAAAAACGGAACTTAAAAAATTTAAAAATAATCGCGGAATGCGAAAAAAGGCTTTGTGGTAGAGAAAATAAATTAAGACTTAATTGGCGATTAACATTCTGCAAACGAATATGTTAATGCAAATATTTTCCTTTTTGTAAAAATTTTTTTCCAAACAACCACCATACTTTGTATAAAATTTGGGTATTTTAGTCCCTTACATATCTACTTAGTTAACAATTTTTAACATTTATTTTGAAATTCTATTGGAAATGCGGTATTTAATATCTAAATATTTAATTTATTTTTTTTTTTGTAAACAAGCCAAAAAAGTTTTCAAATTTACTTGAAAAGAGCTTACGTTTGCATAATATTCGATTTCTTTTTTGGAAAAGAGCCTTTTTTTGAAGCTCTTTTACATTTTTTGAGCGTAATCATTGAGCTCGCTTGTTTAAAAAAAATTGAGGAAGCTATATTTTTTAGCTACTTTCATTTTTATGTAAGAGCGAGCTAAAGAGCGAGCTTTTTTTTTGGGCTCTGCTCTTTTTCTGAAAAGCGCAAGAGCCCGAGCGAGCGAGCTTTTCCATTCCTGCTTTAAACCAAAGTTATAGGCAAAAATGCTTTTTCCAAAGTCCGAAACTATTCTAAGGCAATTTAACGAAAAGTCGCCCTTTACTCAAATGTTTCAGATTCTGAAAAAAATCACCAAGTACTTAAGTAATTTTTTTTCTGGCAATTTTTCATTTAGAAAAAAAAACACGTTTATGTAAATTTCCCTAAAGAAAATTTGGGATATTTTTCTTTTGATAACTTTTTTTTATGAAAAGTTTGTCAAACTATAAAAAGATTTTTTTATGAATTAAATTTAATTAAAAATCAATTGTGATACTGTTTTTCGTAGGAAAATTTTTTATATATAATTGTAAAAATCAAAGATTCTATAATTAGGGCAAAGGCTTCAAAAACTACATTTTTACAGTAACCTTAGAAATGTATTCCCCTTTTCCCTTGAAAAATTTCACTCGAATTCTAAAGGCCTCAAATGGTTATTTAAATTGTGAATGAAAACATTTTGTCTTTTATAGTAAAGATATTGTTACAACAAACATAAAACGTCAATTTTTCACCAGATAAATAATATTAAATTTTGCTGAAAAACAAATGATACAGAATTTTCACACGAAACACTTATCGTGAAAAACATTTTGCTTATAAGAAAAATCGAAACAACTTACTGAGCTTAAAATAAGAAATTTTGAAAAATTTATTGAGGAAACGTTTCTACAAATCAATGTTTTTCTTATTCCTCAGACTCTACAATTGTTTCTCTTTTGAAACTATGTATTAAAACTTCACAATATGATCATAATTTTTAATTTTTTCCTTCGGTATGCAATAACAGAATTGATACATTTTTTAATTGAGAATTTTATTGAGATCTGAGGATTTTCTATACACAAGAAATTTAAATAAACTATATTTTCGCTTAAAAAAACTCAATGACGTTTAACTATAAATTTTAACTATAAAATGTTAAAAATTATTTATGGTCTTGAAATCTAGGGAGATTAAGGTGCCTATTCCTGTGACTCATTGTGACCATCTAAGACTATTTTTAAGACTGGGAGTCTTAACTTTTCATACAAAACAACAATAAAATACAAAAAATTCAAATTTTATTTGTCTATGTTGTGATTGTGTCGATACCAGGTCTTTTTTTGAAGTTTTCATTGTGACTTTGCAACAACAAATACATGGGGAATACACTCATATCTAAAGGCTCCATTAGTCTAGTAGTATCGTAAAGTATCGTGTCAGCTGTTTACTTTTAGTTAATGACAGTGCTCACAACTACTTAGTTTGAAAGTACATTTGAGGTAAGAAATTCTATTGAAAATAGATTTTTACTTCACGATACCTCATTTCGCCGCCCTTTACTTCCAAACTAATTTGGGCTTAAGAGGCACAGACTTTTCGTATGAATAGGCACCTAAGTTTTCATTTGAGTATAATAATGTGTTTGTATGTACGAAAATTTTCCACGAATAAAAAAATTGTAATTTTTTAGTTCAGTTATCATTTTTACAATTTTAAATTTTACAAAACTAGATAATATAATGAACAATATTTTGTATGAAAATTGCAAAACCACTAGAAATGCCTCAAAATCTTAAAAAAATCGAAATTTCAACCAAGCTTAACATGGAAGTTAAATTTTTTAGATGAAAAACAGTGTTTTTTTAACAGTTTTTTAACAGTTAACAACAGTTTTTCATATAAAAGAATCATTAAAATTTATGTTAAAATTTCGATTTGTTATTCAAATATTTTAGATGTTTACTAGGGTTTGGGATTTCCCGGACTTTTTTATTTCCGGGGAAACGTGAATAAAAAAATATGATTCCCGGGAATTCCCGGGAATCCCGGGAAATATTTTTTAACCAAATTGTTAATGAAAACCACCTATATAAGTAATTTTTGTTAAAAAAACACTGTTTCAGTACAAATTCAGTCTGTGTAGTGAGATATCAAAGTAAAAATATCAGAATGTTGAACATTTGATTTCACATAAATTACTCTAAGCACTGCCAAATAAATTGCATGATTCCAGCAGAAAGCACCCACTACTGGACTGTAGGAAACAAACCGTTTCATCACATTTGGCCGATTAGATATGGTGGGCACAATGTTATTTTCCAAAGACAAATAAAAATCTTCTAGTCTTATTTCTACAATTCTTCTTATTTCATCAGCATTACATCTTCCTGATATAGCCCAGCAAAATATTGGTAATGACACCTCATTGCTGTCTGCATTACCAATAATGATATATCATTACCTTTTGCATTATTTTGTAATATAAAATAATGACTTCCTAATAACGGCCTATTGTAGTTATTGCTTTTAAATATAAAATAATGACTTACTCGCAATAGTTTAAATAAGTACTTTTTACAAAGTTAAATTTTATACATTTATATTTATTACATGTAAATATGTTTTGTGTTAAATTTTTATGACGAGTACTAAAATTACACACTAGGAAAAACTTTAAATTCTCTGAATGTATTTCCTGAAGCTAATAGTATTTGTGTAACTCCTTATTTTTAAGAATCAACTAAGCAGTCGGATAACCACTTATAATTCAACTTTTTGTAAGCATGTATGTAACCACTTATTATTCAAAATCTCGTAACTACTTATTTCTCATTTTTTCGTAAGCGAGCAGGTAAGCGTGACTACTTATAAAAACGACCACGCCAAACAAAAATAATGAGTTTAGACGCCAAAAAATAAGTTGTGCGGAGCTTTGAATTTCTATTATATAACCACTTATTTGGTAATGACAGATTTTGCTGGGAGTATAAACCAACCCCAGGTTATAAAATGAATTATTTCCGTTTATAAATATGTTCAAATATCTCTTTTGTGAAATTCTTGTCCATTCATCTAAGATTATAGTAAATCTCCTATTGTTAGAAATATTGCTCGATATTTCTTTTATCGTGATATCTTTTACATGATTATAGTAATTTAATATAATGTTCTTTACATCGGTTTAATTTTTTGGCAATGCCATGTTTATACCCTACACCACTATGTGGTCAGGGTATTATAAGTTTGTGCTGATGTTTGTAACACCAAAAAATATTGGTCGTAGACCCACCTTATAGTATACCGATCGGTTCAGAATTTTTTTTATTTCGATTTAACGATGTCCGTCTGTCCGTCCGTCCGTCTGTCTGTCTGTCCATGCAATCTTGTGCGCACTCTACAGGTCGCACCTATTAAGATATTTTGATGAAATTTGGTACGCAGACCTATGTTGGCCCAAGGACGAACAAGTATGATTTTTTTGAACATCGGTCCATGTTTAGACCTAGTGCCCATATAAGGGTCCTACCAAAATTATACTGTTTATATGCTGCAGGTCGTAAATATTAAGATATTTTGATGAAATTTGGTACACAGACCTATATTGGCCCAATAATGCAGCCTATTGATTTTGGTGAACATCGGTCCATGTTTAGACCTAGTGCCCATATAAGGGTCCTACCAAAATTATACTGTTTATACGCTGCAGTTCATAAATATTAAGATATTTTGACGAAATTTGGTACACAGACCTATATTGGCCCAATAACGCAGCCTATTGATTTTGGTGAACATCGGTCCATGTTTAGACCTAGTGCCCATATAAGGGTCCTACCAAAATTATACTGTTTATATGCTGCAGGTCGTAAATATTAAGATATTTTGATGAAATTTGGTACACAGACCTATATTGGCCCAATAATGCAGCCTATTGATTTTGGTGAACATCGGTCCATGTTTAGACCTAGTGCCCATATAAGGGTCCTATCAAAATTATACTGTTTATACGCTGCAGGTCGTAAATATTAAGATATTTTGATGAAATTTGGTACACAGACCTACATTGGGCCAATAACGCAGCCTATTGATTTTGGTAAACATCGGTCCATGTTTAGACCTAGTGCCCATATAAGGGTCCTACCAAAATTATAATGTTTATACGCTGCAGGTCGCAAATATTAAGATATTTTGATGAAATTTGATACACAGACCTATATTGGCCCAATAACGCAGCCTATTGATTTTGGTGAACATCGGTCTATGTTTAGACCTAGTGCCCATATAAGGGTCCTAACAAAATTATACTGTTTATACGCTGCAGGTCGCAAATATTATGATATTTTGATGAAATTTGGTACATAGACCTATGTTGGCCCAAGGACGAAGCCTATTGATTTTGGTGAACATCGGTCCATGTTTAGAACTAGTGCCAATATAAGGGTCCTACCAAAATTATAATGTTTATACGCTGCAGGTCGCAAATATTAAGATATTTTGATAGATTTGATACACAGACCTATGTTGGCCCAAGGACGAAGCCTCTTGATTTTGGTGAACATCGGTCCATGTTTAGAACTAGTGCACATATAAGGGTCCCCCCAAAATTGGCTTGGTTACAAACTGCAGGTCGCAAATATTAAGATATTTTAATGAAATTTGGTGCGCTGACTCACATTATAGAAAATTTTGACATAAGCCCCATTTTAACCCATTCGAATTTCGGATCCAAACAATACACCAAACTGGTGTAGGGTATTGTATAGTCGGCATGCCCGACTTTAACCTTTTTACTCGTTTTATTATAAAAACTTTCTCTAATAAACGAAGATCTAGTTATGGTGCGGGTTGACATTCCGTCGACTGCGGCTAATTTGGATACCATTTTAGGAAATGTTTGCCCTACCCCTAACACGTTCAATGTCTATTCAGCTTACACTTTTTTCTTCGGGTACTTTGCTAATTTTAGCTGCAACGTTATTCTTGTTGTCGTTTTCTTCGAGAGAAGTTGCATGACCATCAATTTTTTTTTTGTGAACCAAATTTAGATGTCGTATAACCAAATTTAGATACCTCCGTTAACCATTAGTCTTTTACGGCAGATATTGCACTGCGCTGCATTGTCCTTTTTTGTGAAGGCTAAGCCCACCCTAGACTGCTTTTAGCCCACCCAAGAATTTAAAAAAAAATCTACCTATAATTCTTGTATCTATTATTTGGATGGGAAAAAGTATCACAATATTATTTTTTGTTTTTTTAAATACTAATTATCGTAGTCCTGTGTTTTTGGTTGGGAAAACGTGTACTGGTTTCCTAGGAAGATAATTTCTTGGAATGTAAGGATCAGTTTTATAGTCAGATCTAAGATAGATTTTTCTAAGAAATGTTGGTTGGAAAAATCTTAAGAAATATTTAAGAAACAAATCGATCTTTGTTCTGATTATAAAACAGGCTCTTTACGATAAACTGTTAGAATCACAGAGTTGTTCAATAAGAATCAAATGGAAAAGAATTTTTAATAGGAAAATACGCAGAATCGTTTTTGTTGAGATAAATATTTTAGATTTATAGGTTTTTTAAAAAAATAATTAGTTAATATCTAGCAAGGAAGTTACTTCAAACTAAACGCTACTATTTTGATGAAATTTCAATTTGTTGTAGAAACAACAGTTCTAAGACGCACTTTCCACGGTTTTTGACCACCTCGGTAATTTTAAATGGTCCGAGGTGGAAGAAAAAATGAGACCAGTTTATCTTAGATTTTTAGGGGTTTTCTTTTCCCGGACTTTTTCATTTTCCGGGACAGCGGGATTTTTTCTGAATTTCCCGGGATCCCGGGAATTCCCGCTCGTTAGAAAATGAATATATCCGACGTATGTTTACTTGAAAAACTCGATATTTATTAAAAAAACTTACGACAAAGTTCATCTTTTGGTTGCAATAAGGGCTTAATATAAAATATCCATATCTTCCACTTTTTCGAGATCAATTCGTTTAACAGTTTAAATAGCGAACTAATATGCAGGTAATATATTTGTATGGAAGGCCGTCTTAATTTTAAAACAACTCTTAGAAATACATTAATTAAATATTAATTCGCGGTTATAATGGAATTGTTAATGGGTGCAAATTTGTATCGGACCAGCTTTAGAATCAGAACTAAGATCGATTTGTTGATGAAATATGGAATCCAAAAATTTCTATTTCTAGATATTTTGTTTCTATGCAGATTTTCAGAAACATTCGTCTATTTTTATTAAAAAGTTTAAAAGTGAGTATTTTTCACACAAATTTTTAGGCAAATCGTCTAAATCTTTTTTACAAAAATAGACACTAAAATATTATTAAATAGTTTTATAACTTTAATTGGTATTTTTTGAATAGAAATTTTTTATGGCACAACTACTTAAAAAAATTATTTAATTTTCATTGTTGCATTTTTTTTTAAATTAACATATAAAAAATCCAAAATAATTTGAAAAAGCATCTGATGCATTATTTTAAAAATAATAGTAATCTTTAAGTGCAGCGAGAAGTTTTCAACTCAGTCCCGTTCCAAAATATATTTTTTAATATATTGTATTTTTTAAATATCCCAGAGGATGATTTGCGATGCAAATCGAAATATCGGAAGAAAATTAAAAAATAAAATATTGAAAAATAAAGTACAAAATATTTGGATTTTTATTTTTTAAAAATTTATGACCTAAAGCCAAACAATACTAAAAATATAACAATACCAAAGGTCAACAATATTTAATCTAACAAAAACATAAAATTTGAAAAATACAACTGAAATAAAAGAATATCAATTGAAATTTAAAGGAAATTATTTGAAGTAATAAAAATTCAAAACACTTACATCAATTGAAAATACGAAAATATCATTTTTTTTTTAAATTTTAATGGCGAGTTTTTTTGGAGGTATTTGGAGCTGAAATACTGATTTTGAAATGTATATGAATATTGCTTTATTTGAACAAAGACCATCATTAAAAAATATAAAATTTCCGAGGTACGAGTATTTTTGTTGGTATTTAAACTTGATAATGTCTAATAATATTTGTTTTCGGTTTAACTATACCCAAAAAATTCACCCTAAATAATATTTTTTATATTGTATATTATATTATTACATTTTAAATCGCATTTTTTAGTTTTCAATATTTTTTATTTAAATTATTTTTAAAACAATCAATATTTTTAATTGAAATAAATCTTCCAAAATTTTAATATACTAGCTAAAACTTCGGTAAAAGAATAAAAAAAATCCCGGGAAATCCCGCATTAAATTCCCTGGATTGCGGGATTAAAAAAAAGACCGGGATTCCCGGGAATTCCCGGGACATAAACCCTACTTGGAATACATTTCTTGTACGAGGGTTTCTCTTCAGAAAAATATATGCACTTTTCGGAGTTTTCTATAAAAACATGGAGATTTTGATGGGATAACCTAATTTTGAAAACTATTAAAATTTTATGAGAAGGTAAGGAGATATTTTGAAAAGTTTTTTTTTGTATGAAAAAAATTTTAAGCATAATGTCGAAGGTGTTTTTTAAGATTAAGAGTCTGAGAATGGGCAAATTAACAGCTGAACATAAATGGGTCCCTTGCCCACCCCAGAAAAATGGTCTAGGTACGCCTATGAGTAACTTACTTGAAAATATCACATTTATTAATGAAAACTTTACTTATAAAATTATTGGCCCTTAATATAAAGGAGTATTTTAAATTTAAAGTCGACTTTATTTTTCACTATTCATTTTGTGTATGAAAACCGTACAAAAATATTTATATTTTCAAACATTTTGATAGGTTGAAAATAAATTAACCAATCAGAATGCTCTAAAAATAAACCAAGTTAACGTATACTGCCACCCATTTCAAAAATTTAGATAGTAAGGGCGATTATTTGTAAGAAACAAAACTTATCTTTCTTCTAAACATTTGACCAACTTTTTAGGTTTCACTACTTAAATTTTGAATAAGTTATGCGAAAAATTTTTATTAGTTGAAATGCTCCTAATTACTTGGCAAAGATTTTTTTTTGTGTGTCAAAGAAATTGATTACCTTTTAAAAGATTTTAACAATTACATTTTTGTTTTGGTATTTAAAATGTTTTTTATAACTAAAATTAAAAAATATTATTCCGAACAAAAATAATTTAAAAAATTTAATATTTTTAAAAAATATATTATTTTCCCGGGAATTCCCGTCAAACTGTTCCCGGAATTTCCCGGGAATTCCCGCCCGGGAATTCCAGAACCCCACACCCTAATGTTTACACAATTTTAATTCAAAATATTGTTCACTAAAGACAAAATGTAAACCCATTGATTATTGTGAAAAATAATTTTCCTTTTATGGAGCGTAACAGTTGTTTCACATGAAACAGGAACCACTTTCCACAAAAAGAAAATTGCCGTTAATCCGAACATTATGTGCTTCAGATCTCTAATTAATTTCATGGTTCTCAAAGTTGGTGCTTGAATCAGTGTTGTCTCAAAAATTTACATATGAGAGCTCTCGATAATTAATTAATTTTAATTTGGACAAGTTCTGACATATAACAAAAAATTCTTAGATAAAGCATTAATTCTACACAGAGAAAAATTTAAGTTTTAATGAAAGTTTCTACTAAACTAAGAAGTTTTTCTCACGAAGTGAAGGAAAATTTTCTTAAATTTTATTAAAAGGTTCATAATTGTTATGAAACTCTTTAACGAAACTTTCATTGGGTGTATGATGTTCTTAATAAATAATATGAAATTGCTGTTAAAACTTTATGAAAAACTGCATTAAGACCTGCTAAATTATCTTAAAATATACTGACTTTAGCTCTTAACCAAAGTTATGAATTTCAAATTTATAAGGAAATATCAGTGGTTAATGTTTTAGTTCAGTCGTGACAGTCGTGACAGTCGTGTGAATAATTCGATTTTTGCCAATGCAATCTAACACTTTTTGTGCTAGTTGCTTAAGTTCTGTTAGTTGTGCGAAAGAGTATACATATAGAAGGAGACGATCCTTCCTATGACTCTCTTAAATTTTTAGCGAACTCAGGCGAGTAAATAAAAACCGGTTGAAAACCGTTTGCTCACACAAAAGATGCTGTGAGTACTGTAAGGGGAAAAATGTGATGACGTAAAATTTCCTTTTTCATTATTCTTCTTTGAAATGAGTATTGTCAACTTCTAACACAATGAAGTACACAATTTATACAAAACTTGATAAAATCCACGAATTTTAATGAACAAATTTTTAATAAGTATGCTTTCATCATTTTTCCTACAGGAATTTTTTGTGTATGAATTATATACCCTTCACGTAAAATAATTTTCTCTGCGATTGATTTTGAAGTTAATTGATAAAAAAATATTAAACCTAATGTGTGGTGGAGATACCAAATTGTTTTGAAATTTTATTTCGTATTTTATTTCATTTATAGACACTATATTACGTTTTTTTTCGATTCCTAACGCTTTTTATGTTAAATTTTGTGTTTTTCGGACAAAAATGCTAACAGTGAACACAGTAAATTAAATTATGACGCATTAGGAAATTATCTCGTTCCCCATAAAAGCATCTAATTTCCCTCAATTCCCCTGTACTATAGTTGGAATCAGTGTTACCATATATTTTTTTAGAAAAACTGTAAAGAAAAACTGTTTCTTTATAGAAAAACTGTTTTTCGAAAAGATTTCAGAAGAAATTCTGGGATCCCGAAGTATCTTCGGACTAAAATATTATCCCAGGGTCTCAATTTACAAAATATCGAGATTTTAATAATTTATGCCTAAATAGTAGACATTTATAGTAATCGACTTTTTGCACAGCTTCCTAATTAAAGTTTTTTTTTAAGAATTTTGGTCTCCTAGGCCCGAATCTGAAGTTAAAAAAGTTCATCGAATCACCCTTCCGAGATGTGAACATTTTCAAATTTCAGCATTTTTTGATAAGACATTGTTTTAAAATTTTTTTCAAAAAAATATAAATCTCTAAATTATCCTTCATTTAGAAGTGATCTGAAAAGTTCGGCTAAAAATGTCCGTCGGATCTATGACGTGTCAGATATGGTTTAGCTAATTTTATTCCGTACTAATTTTTGATGAAATTAGTTATAAACATTTTTCGTTTGCCATTTATCTTTCGATTTGTACCTAATTTTTTACGTATTTAAGGTTTTCAAATTATTATGCATAAGCATTTTTATATTTTAATTCTTAAATTTTAGTTAAAAAAATAATAAAAAAAATTGTAAATGAAACAAATGCAGGCGGTATTCGTCGCTCTCTTTGGAAGTTTGACAATTTATATCGAAAATGTTAACCTTAACAGACGCGTGTAATTCTTATGGCTAAATATTCGATATAAATTAAGAAGAGAGAGATTTAACAGAGGTAGGGAGAGTTGGTTAGTCTTTTAATGATATGGTCGTTGACAAATGTGCCGATTTAATATGAAAAACTGTAAAAAAATCCATGAATTAAAAAAAACTGTTTTTTGCATGAAGAAACTGGAAAACTGTTAGGCATCCCAAAAAACTGTAAAAAACAGTTAAAACTGGCTATATGGCAACACTGGTTGGAATTTCTCCATATTTTACGCTCTTTAATTTAACACAAGCAAAATGTGTTATTTTGCTTGTGCCCGAGTTCGCTGATGCTATCGTTTTCCCAACTGATAATTTTCAAAGTGTTTCGGATAATGTCAATGCTGCTGTTTTAACCGACGATAATAATGCTAATTGGCAAAATGTGACCAGGAAGAAAAATCGTTCTACACATCGTAATGTTGTTGTTGGTAATAACAAAAATTGTGAATTGGAAGTTGTTACTAAAAGGAAATGGGTTCATTTATCATCTTTTAAGCTGAGTGTCTCTGAGGATGATATAATTCGCTACGTTGCTAAGCATCTTGCCATTGATAAAGTGCATCTTTTATGTCATAAACTGGTGAAAAAATATACTCCTTTAAATGATTTTAAGTTTATAAATTTTAAACTTGGTATATCTCCTGAATTTTATCAAGAACTGTTTAATAGGAAACTTTGTCCATCTGGTGTGAAAGTACGCCCGTTTAAGTATATTCCAAAAAAGGTGATAACTGAGTGAAATTTTCAGGCGCCAGCAGTTCTTAAAATTTTGTGTTATATTTTGAATATTTCTAATAATAAGTTTTAAACTTTAAAATATATTGTTATTATAATAAATTTTTTTTTTACATTTAAGTTGCTAGTCTGTAAGGATAATAATGTATCCATAGACTGAAATAAATAAATAAACCTTGGTGATGTTGGAAATAATTTACTCGCCCTAAATCAATTAAACGCGGCCCTATGTGCCACTGGGAATTAAAGGATTAAATATATATAAATCAATTAAACGTTTCTATAATGTATCGTGCTTGGTGGTTGAATAAGAAGTTTTTATTATTATTTCATTTTAATATTTACATTCGCTTAATAACTAGTTTGACAGATCATCTTTAATAAGATATTGAGGGTGTTCACACCTAGATGGTGCAACACCACAACTCCCATCTCAAGTTTAATAATACTGATAAAATTATAAAATTTATCACTTTTATGGTTTTCAAATATACAAACTAATAAGATAATATACAAATAATAGTATACAAATTAATAAGATAATTTAATATACGTATAAAGAAAATTTTATTACATATAAAAATAACTTTAAAATATAAACACGTTTTTTATTTTATTTTTAAAAGAATATTAAAAGTTATTCTTTGTAATTCGGACGTTGCAAACGCCTTAAATTACGAGATCTGGTTTCTTCCGGATTCAGAGGAACATTCTGCAGTCCACCACCCTCCTCAGATGCTGATTTATCAGAACCTGATGGATTTTCGTCAATGGTATCACTTGGTACTGCTTGCTCGTTATCATCAGAATTTTCCTCTTTGTTTTGAGTACCGCGGATCATTTGATTAATGTGCCTTTTAATTATTTTGTTATTTCCAGTTAATTCCAGTCATTAACCGTTGCTTCTTGCCAGGAAGCTTTATTTGGATTCGAATAATCACGAACGAAAACCTTTTTACCGGCATCAAAATTAATACTTCGTGCCCCTTTATAATTTTTTATGTTAGACCACTGACCCTCAACAATTTTCCTTTTTACTAAAGGTGGAATAAGCATACTAAAACGTGTCCTAATCTCCCTACCTAATAACAATTTAGCAGGAGTTTCACCTGTAGTTCAATGTTTTGTTGTTCTGTAATCAAACAAAAACGTATTTATAATCTCGTTGAGATTTTCACCATCACGTAGGTTGGCTAAAAGAGTCCTTCTAAAAGTCTTTACAAAATTCTCGGCTTGACCATTGGTCACCGGATGACCGGGAGCAGTCAAAATATGTTTAATATTATTTTCCTTCATGAAAACCTGAAACTCATTGGCTGTAAACTGCCGCCCGTTATCACTTACTAGAATATCAACTAAACCAAACCTTCCAAAGACTTCACGCAACTTGCCAATGGTAAAACTTGCCGTTATACTTTTTGTCCTAAATACTTCGACCCATTTTGAATACGAATCGATGATCAACAGAAAATGTAAATCCTTAACGGGACCCGCAAAATCAATATGAAGCCTGGACCACGCGGAATCCATCGGCCGCCATGGAATTAATGGACCTTTTTCAGGACTTGGTCGGCTAACCTTACATGAAACGCAACGAGAAACTAATTTTTCAATATCGTGGTCACCACACATATGAACGAGCTAAAGATTTAGTTTTTACTATTCCGAAATGTGAATAATGCAACTGTCGCAAAACTTTATCACGTAATTTTTGCGAAACTACAACTCTAAAACCCCATAAAATACAATCGTATTCTACGTAAAGCTCATGCTTACGATTAATGAAAGAGATAAATTCATCCCCTTTAACGTCCCAAGTTTTCCAACCTGAATAGCCTCTTTCAACTTCGCCAAAATATGATCGCGTCTAGTTTCCCTAGCAATATCCTTAAAATTTAAGTTTAGCTTATTATCGCCACTAATGTAATTTACAAAACCAAAGTCTTCACTACCTTCTACTACTTTTCGTTGGGGAAAGCGAGATAAATGATCTGCGGAATTTTCTGTACCTTTAACAAAACGCATGGTGTAATTAAAACCAGATAAAATAAAAGCCCATCTTTGGATACGAGCGGCTGCCATTACAGGCAACCCTTTATTTTCCCCAAAAATAGCTAAAAACGGCTTATGATCTGACTCTAAAGTAAAATGAACACCAAGCTAATATTGCTTAAGTTTTGTTACGCTAAAAACAATAGCCAACGCCTCCTTTTGTATAGTGCTATAGTTTCTTTCGGGTTGTCTAAGTGCACGAGAAACAAAAGCTATGGGCTTTTTAGACCCATCCGCGCCCATATGGGCTAAAATACCCGCTACCGCGTAGTTTGAAGTATCCGTTGAAAGTAATATAGGCAGTCTAGGGTTAAAACGAACCAGAATTTTATCTGACGTCACCTCCCCCTTCAACGACTCAAAAGCATTTTGACACAATTTAGACCATTTAAATTTTACATCTTTTCGCAAAAGTTCATAAAGAGGTGCCATTTTATGAGCAAAATTAGGAATAAATTTAGAATAATAATTCAGCATCCCCACAAACGCTCTAACCTCAGACACATTTTCAGGAACTGGAGTTTCCAGAACTGAAGAAACACGGTCCTTATTCATGCTTAAACCATCACGATCTATATTAAAACCTAAATAAGATACTTTATCTTTGAAAAATTCACATTTAGTACTATTAAGCTGCAAACCAACCGAGTCAAGTTTAGTTAATACTAACTCAATAGTTTCGACATGGTACCCAAAATTACGACCTGCGATGATAATATCATCTAAATAATTAACTACGTTTGGAATACCTCGTAAAATATTCTCAATCGTCCTCTGAAAAATAGACGTTGCTGGTTTAACCCCAAACGGCAAACGGGTCATTTTAAATATACCCATGTGGGTACTTCAGGCGCATAACAGCTGTGAACTCTCATCCAACAACAACTGATTATAAGCATTAGAAAGATCTAACTTTGTAAAAAGCTCTCCACGAAGAGAAGCAAATAACTCGTCAATCAACGGAAGAGGATATTTAATGTCTTCTAAATACCTGTTAATGGTAGATTTATAATCGCCGCAAATACGTATCTGACCAGGCCTTGGTTTACAAAAAATTGGTTTAACGTTTTCCACTAAATTTAACGTTACCGTACCTCCATTGTATAAGCCTAACCCTTCCTTAAATACGTTCCCGAAACGTTTCTTTATGCTCATTACACACTCATTCATGTCCCTTATTGAATTAACACTTGAGAGACCGATACCGAACATCGTCATAAAATCACGACCTAATATTGGAGGGCTGCGCGCATTTGTAACTACAAAACGTAAATTCTTATCATGCCCACGAAATCTTACTTTTGCCACAAACTCATCAATAACATTTATACCATCTCCTCCGTAAGCACACAACCTTTTAGTACACGGATTTAATTGTATTTCCTTAAAAAAATTACCAAAAGTTTCATTTGACATCAATGAACAGTGTCCAACACAAAATCAACCGTCACATTATTTACTTTACACTATAAATAGAAAAAGCATCATTACTATCATCATTTAATGTTTCACAAAAGTTATTGTTAGGTAAATTCATATTTGATACTTGAACCACATCAACTTGATTACTGTTGCAAACACTAGCTAAATGTCCAACCTTGCGACATTTGTGACAAACACTGTTTTTGTATTTGCATTTATCGCTTGCATGATTCTTCCATCCGCAATGAGAACATTTCTTCTTCGCCTTCTTACTGCCGTTATTCTCATACATATTAAACTGTTTGTTTTTACTGCTACTCGCTGCTTCTAATTTATTGTTGTTGGTGTTGTACTTTTTAGGTCCCCGTGCATAATTTTTTGCACATAATTAACCTCTTCATTTGCATCCCTTTGTGCATACAGCTTTGCCTCCATAGTTAACGCCTTTCGTAAAGCCGCTTCCAAAGTTAAGGTTTCATTCTCCTCACACAATATTTCAAACATTTTTCCTGCAAACCCCGTGACAAATTTATTTACAAGAAATTGCTGCAGCTGTGGCCCAAATTTGCACTCCATCGCTAATTTTTTTAGACGTGCATACCACACTGATACCGATTCATCCTCCCTTTTCTTGGCGTCCAAAAAATTTCTACGCTCACGAAAAATGATCACCGGGGGTGAATAATGTTGATTCAGCATGTCACATAACTCCTTATACTTCTTTTTAGCAGGTAAATCAGGGAAACACAATTCTCTCAAAAAGCCGTACGCTTCCAAACCCACAGCCTTCAATAATGTTGACCTTTTTATACGGTCTTCTTCCACCGCCGCCTCCACAAAATGTGAATCCAACACCTCTTGCCAATGACACCACTTATCGACTACTGGTCGAAACTCCCTTATACCAGTTGCCATGGATGTTGCAAAAAGGCTATCATTGTGAGCTACAGTTGAATCACCTGGCATATTTTTATCTTCTCCCAGTAAGACCACCACAATTTACACGATATTTTTTTATATACAGAAAATCTGCTTATACATATAATATTTATTATATATATAAAAAAAACTCTTTAATACAAAATGTATTATTAGTTACACAAAAAAATTAACTGTTTTCTTTTTTTATGTTGTTGCTTTGCACACTGTTGTTGCAATTTTTTTTCCTTTTTTTATATCGTCGCCACTTTGATGTATCGTGCTTGGTGGTTGAATAAGAAGTGTTTTATTATTTCATTTTAATATTTACATTCGCTTAATAACTAGTTTGACAGATCATCTTTAATAAGATATTGAGAGTGTTCACACCTAGATGGTGCAATACCACAGTTTCAATGGACGAATTCCAGCGAAACTCCATTTAATAAATTTAGAAATTCATAGAGGATTTTTATATAGGAATATCTATTTTAAGAATCAGGAGGATTTCTTATACGATAAAGTTACCAGAATTAAACGAGTTCTGTAAAATTAATATCCTAAAAATCTAAGTGGTTTTCTACATTCAATCCAATAGGGAAAAAAGCTGCATAGAGAGATCTTTCTGGATAAAATTTCAATGAATTCCCTTTACGCAATAATTCATTAACATTATGCGGATAATTCATTAAAATCATGCAGATAACTCCCTCAATGTGTCATAGCAGACCCCTACGTACACCTAAGGGGCCTAGAGACGATTCTTTGGATGGCCAGTTCCCTACTTGGGTCATCGATGATCTATCTACCCTACCGGTCCGCTAGTCCGGTAATCCTGCGGAAAGACAAAACAGGGGAAAAAGAGCCCTAAAATGTCAAATTTACCGGTTCCTCCATCCATCGCCACACTCCGCTAACAAAACGAAAAAAGAAACCACACAAAATTTAACAACAGAAAACCAAAATCGAAAAAAAAAACCCACCACCCGTGTAATAACATAGCCGTGTAGGCACTTGGGCAATTCCTGAAGCGCTTTCGTCCCCTGCCAAAGGGACTCATCAGCAGGGTTAACCTAATAGTTCCGTGGAACCCCTGTGAGACGCATATATAATATGCTCCCGAACATAACAAACCAAATCCTAAACCCGTCCCAAAAAACCATAAATCAAATTAATCCAAAAATCCTACCGCATCCCTCCCAGTACCACGCCCGAGAATCAATAGCCGCTGGTCACAACACCCGCGGACTATAACACACACTCGCGAAACCACACAATAAAATTCGAACAACACAAATATATCCCATCCATACCCCATATACAGATTCACCAAAAAAACAACAAATTCAAAAACTCACCCCATCGACTCCATGCAGCACCCACAAATGACACCTTCCGCTTCAATAAACACCATCACACACACTTCCACCAATTACACTCGTGACAAGAATAATAAAAATAAAAACACAATATCGAACCGAACACTTCAAATGAAATTCAAAAAATATATTTCCAAATTGTCAAAAAATAACAAACCCTACGTGATTAGGTTCCCAAACACAAATCACAATCAAGACACCAACCGTACCAGTAAGCAGTGGCAGCAACATCAAACTGCCAAATCCCGTAAAACCAGTCCAATAACCTCATAACCTCCGCCATATCCCAATGACAATCCCAATTTACCCATCGGATCCTACACCCAAAAAATTCCATCGGTCACATCCCCTTAACACAATACATCCAAAGCCAAAGAATACAGGCAACCTCAGGCAGTATAAGAAACAAAATTAAAAATCAAAATGCCAAAAATCAGCACTCCAAAAAATCCCACAAAACACGAAAATTCTTCACCGCAAAAAAACAAATGAATGGACGTCACCAATAAATTGACAAAATTAAAATAACCCATAAGAACCGTCAATAAAACATAATCAACACATCCACAGGACCTGAGAGAGATACCTACCGAAACGTGGATTTGTCCACCAACTTTATATAGTTTATTGCTCAAGAAAATCCTATTGAGGAACTTGATTTTTTCTTAATAACATTTTCAAGGCAAAAATTCCTATAAAGTCAATAGGCAGTGTTAATTCCCACCTAAAGCTACGTGGAGATGAGAGGGAGGTACGGGAGCCATCTCCGGAATAATAATGGGTCCTATGGAATCCCCAGTTATACATCATAGTCCGTACCCATGCAAACAGATGTACCCATAAAATATGACCAGAACAATGTTTCAATACTAATTTCTCCTAAATCCCCATACAAGCATGAATGAGCAGGAAATATGCCACAAAGTGATAGGAGTGCCCAAAACATATTCCCACTATTATCCAGGTTGGTCAATTGTTGACAGAGATCCCTCTAACCCATGTCCACATATCTATCAAGGGTTCAGATCAAGGCATCCACTCTATAAAAGAGTCTTTTAAATGTTAGGGATGAATTTCTCAAAAATTAAAGTTAATGTAATAAATTGCTGTTATCATTCTAAAATGTTTTAAAGAAATTGTAAGAGATTTTATAATAAAACAGCCCAGTCAGAAAAATACAAACGGGAAAGCGGTGGCAAAGCACTTTAGCAGGTGGTACAAGTACTGGCAAAAAGTGCTTTCCCATTCCCAAAATGATAACATCATTAGACAAAAGGACCGGCTGTTCAAAAAGCCCCGGAAAAGCACTGGAGGAACAAAATTTTTAAACGTTGGCAAAACGCTGGCAAAACCAATAAATAGCTGCCCAGTCAGAAAAATACAAACGGGAAAGCGGTGGCAAAGCACTTTAACAGGTGGTATTAGTACTGGCAAAAAGTGCTTTCCCATTCCCAAAATGATAACATCATTAGACAAAAGGACCGGCTGTTCAAAAAGCCCCGGAAAAGCACTGGAGGAACAAAATTTTTAAACGTTGGCAAAACCAATAAATAGGTGGTCTGGAAATATATTTTCCAAAATAAAATTTAAAAAAAGTTCATATGTATTTTTTTCGTCCTGCCGTGATTTGAACCCAGGCCGTCAGATTTACAGACTATTGCTCTACCCACTGAGCTAACGAGACATATAATATTTGATGGCTAAACACAGAAATGAGTGATAATAGCTGGACAATTACTGGCTGTGCCAAAATGCTAGTACTGGCAAACAATTTTTTGAAACTAGTATGCCAGTGTTGGTAGGGCAAAAAAAGTAGGTCCTGAAGGAGCTTTCCCACAAACAAAAAAATTGGTTTTATAAAACAAAAAAAATTTAAAATTAAAAAAAATCCAAAAAAAATTTTTTGCTTGCAACCGGAGTTGAACTCGGAACCTTCTGACTACAAACATTTTTTAACGAAGCGTCAGCATTTTTATGAAATCATTGGTCTACCAGTGAATTGACTTTGTACCACTGGTAGCATTGGCTAGGTAGCACTGGATAACCACTGGTTGCAAACCTTGGCATATCACTCTAAGCCAATTCTTTGCCAGTGGCTTTTTTTATAAACCACCGAAATTTTTGTAAAACAAATACTGGTAAAACGCTTTTTGCAAACGCTGGCAAAGCGTCCCCAATGAGTGTTCTGCCTGTCATTTATTTTTAACACCGTGGTTACCCAGTGGTATGCCAGTGCTTGATTTTTTGTACCACTGGCAATTTCTGACTGGGTGGTCTGGAAATATATTTTCCAAAATAAAATTTAAAAAAAGTTCATATGTATTTTTATTGGTCCTGCCGTGATTTGAACCCAGGCCATCAGATTGGCAGACGATTGCTCTACCCACTGAGCTAACGAGACATATAATAAAATTTTAAATTAAAAAAAATCCAAAAAAAAATTTTTTGCTTGCAACCGGATACGAACTCGGAACCTTCTGACTACAAACATTTTTTAACGAAGCGTCAGCATTTTTATAAAATCATTGGTCTACCAGTGAATTGATTTTTGTACGCCTGGTAGCATTGGCTAGGTAGCACTGTATAACCACTGGTTGCAAACCTTGGCATATCACTCTAAGCCAATTCTTTGCCTGTGGTTTTTTTTTATAAACCACCGAAATTTTTGTAAAACAAATACTGGTTGTTCTGCCAGTCATTTATTTTTAACACCGTGGTTACCCAGTGGTATGCCAGTGCTTGATTTTTTGTACCACTGGCGATTTCTGACTGGGAGTCCTCAGAATCCAAAATATTTTTCATAAAAGTAAATCCATATAATCTTAAAATTACACATGTTATAAGAAGGGCAAGTTTAAAATGGCATAAAAAAAGTTGAAATTGGCAGGCAAATTTGCACAAAAAACGCAAAAACGGCACGCTTATTCCAAAAATTTTAAAGTATAATAGTTGATTTAAGTCTTTTTCTGAATGTTTTTAACAAAAATACAATAATGAAGGAATTTACGGCTGAACTGCTAAAGTGCATTCGCCGTATATTAGTATGATTTAAAAAAAAATTGGAATTTTATTAAATATTAAAAAATATCGTTTTCTTTTTGTAAATTTTTTACTAAAATTATTTACAAATATTGAGTTTTTACTGAATTTTATAGCATTTTTTTAATGAAAAGTCTAAAGAAAATAGACAAAATGGCTTTTTTTGGCAAGGCATTTTTACAAAATAAGTAAAAAAATGGCAAAAGTTGCAAATGCCAAAAAAACTTGCCCTGGTTATAAGATACTATTCGGCAAATACTCTCCCAATATATATACTGAGAAAAATACACAGAGGGAATTTTACTGGAGGAGTTTTTTTTTTTTATTGAAATTTTGCAGTAGCCAATAAAGTTTTATTCACGAAGTAAATGAAAATTTCTTAAACTTGATAAAAATACTTTATATATTTTTAGTTTTAATAAAACTTTTTAATTTTTTTTTTTAATAAATAAAATGAAATTTGTCACAACATTTTATGAAAAATTCATTTAATTCAATGAAAAGTTTCAATGGTCGAGTTCCAGTGAAACTTCATTGGCTTTATGCACAAATTCATTAATGTCCCAGCAAAAAAATTGCAAGTAGTGCTTTACAAACTACTTCTTTTAATACTTCACAAGTATCCGTTAGTGTATTTTTACTGCTTTTGTAGAAGTTATTCTGCACAACTTCAAAAAATCACTTCTTTCATTGCTTCCCAAGTATCCTTTATTACATTTTTACAGCTTTTTTAGAATTACTTCTGAACCACATCCAAAAAATCCCTTAAGTATTGCTTTTAAAGAGTAATTGCTCTAAAAGTGATCGTAAAAAGTGATTTTGGTATCAATATGGCATTTTCAAACAGAGGGTCCCGGGTTCGATTCCCGGCGGGAAAACTTTTTTTTTTATTCTATTAATTTTTTTTTTAATATTTATAATTAAATTGTTTAAATTTAATATTTTTTTTTTTTATTTTAAAATTTTTAAAAATATGTATATATAAAAAAAATGGTGAGAAATTGATTTTTGTGTACCTGTAAAAATAGTACTGAAACCAATATTGAATTGGAGTGCACCTTTTACACTTGTTTAATAAGTACTTTTATTGAAGAGAATAAGGAACAATATCTCGCATTAACAAAGTGGTGTTTTTATGCCAGTGAACTTTCATATCAAAGAATGGCTCAGCGGTAGAGCTCAGCGACTAGCAATCGTGAGGTCGCAAGTTCAATACCCGGTGGCGGCAATAAAAAAACTTTTGTAAAATAAAAAAATTTTTTTTTGTCAATAATTTTTTTTTTAAACTTTTAATTGGTGAAAAAGAGCTGCCTTTGCACTCGTTCAAAAAGTACTGAAAAATGTTAAGGTCGGCGTACTCCTCTCCTATGACAACTCAATGTTAAAATCATTAGTGTTTATGTTAAAAAAGAAGTACATCTAGATCATCAATTGTAGTGCTTTTTCTACTGCTTCGGCATCTCTTTTTTCGCTGGGAGCATGCAGATAATTCTCTTAGTGTATTGCTGAAGGTTCAGAATAAATTATACATTTTTCTTCAGATATGCTTACTTTTGCATTTTTTTATTTTTTTAAAGAGAAGAAAAACTCAAGAAATTCGTTACATTAATTAATATGCTACCTTCTTTGGAAATAAGATAGAGGACAGATAAAAGGTGGTGAGAGATGAAATGCTTCCATTAGCAATACTACTACCTATTTAAAAAATAAAACCATACATTTTTAACCCCATACAGTAAAAGAAATATTTTGTAATCAGAACTGAAAACGGTTTCTGACTAAAAGAAATTTTGTTTAAACATTTTTTACTTAAGTAACATTTTAGAAAAAACTATTTTATTTTAAAAAAATTACAGAAGTTCTAAAAAAATTACAGAAGTAACGAATTCTGAAAAATTACTCAATTTCTGTCTAAACCGAATTTTGAATTTTGTAGAATGTAACATGTATTTTTTCACACAAAGCTAGTCAGTAGGTACAAAAGTAATCACAAAATTCTCGGTGGAACAATTAGTGGGCAAAAATGGGTTAACAGGTGATTAATTATAAATGTTTCGACTGATATAACGTGACGAATGAGTAATAAACAAACTTTTTAAATTTCCCGAGTGATAGTACCAGATTGTGTCCTTATGATAGAGTGATAGTACCAGATTGTGTCCATATGTCAGCCACCCTAACTAGTCCATCTTGACCAAAATAAAATTTCTTTGTACGACCTAATCTCCATTCGCAGGGAGGAAGAAGATCGTCTTTTATAACCACTAGATGCCCGACTTTAACGTTCTCCTCTTCATGTTGCCATTTATATCTTTTCTGCATTTCTTTCAAATATTCATCCTTCCATTTCTGGGCGAATTGATGATGAAGAGATTTCAGTCTTTTCCAACGGGTTCTTAAGGACAATGGCTCGGCTGGTGTTTCTGGTGAAGAGATTAGCGGGGCTCTACGCAAAAAATGGCCAGGTTATTACCTGGTAGATGGTATCCGCCAATGTATCCGAAGTTTTAAAGATGGCGATATTTCTTTCCCTCCCGATTTTTTTTAAAATGGCTCATATCTCGAAAACTAACATAAAGAAAATTAACGAACATTTTTACTACTCCTAAACATAAAACGTTATCGCTGTCCAAAAATAGACCTTGGTGGGGACTTGGACCCTCGGATATTTTTAATAAAAATGTTTCATTTAATAGAATGGCGCATATCTCGAAAACTAAGCGAGATAGCGCAAAACGGTCAAATGAACACATAATATTCGGTGGCAGAAATCATAATAATTCTTCGCTATTAAGAGGTCTAAAATCCTTAAAAACTACAAAAAGTGCGTTTTAAGTGTCCGCATTTGACTAAGAGATGATTCCCTGCTTTTAGGTAATTTTTAATATAAAGAGTCGCTGCTCAAAAATTGTCTGTTAAATAGGGTTTTTCTTTTCCCGGACTTTTTCATTTCCCGGGACAGCGGGATTTTTTTATGAATTTCCCGGGATCCCGGGAATTCCCGCTCGTTAGAAAATGAATATATCCGACGTATGTTTACTTGAAAAACTCGATTTTTATTAAAATAACTTACGACAAAGTTCATCTTTTGGTTGCAGTCATGAGAAAATCTACTTAATATATTCTGAAATAAGGGCTTAATCAATTCGTTTAACAGTTTAAATAGCGAACTAATATGCAGGTAATATATTTGTATGGAAGGCCGTCTTAATTTTAAAACAACTCTTAGAAATACATTAATTACATATTAATTCGCGGTTTAAACGGTTAAACGAATTGAATCATAAATTCTTTCAGGATATATTGGAATTATTAATGGGTGCAAATTTGTATCGGACCAGCTGTAGAGTCAGAACTAAGATCGATTTTTTGATTAAATATGGAATCCAAAAATTTCTATTTCTAGATATTTTGTTTCTATGCAGATTTTCAGAAGTATTCGTCTATTTTTACTAAAAAGTTTAAAAGTGGGTATTTTTCACACAAATTTTTAGGCAAGTCGTCTAAATAAACACTAAAATATTATTAAATAGTTTTATAACTTTAATTGGTATTTTTTTAATTGAAATTTTTTATGGCACAACTACTTAAAAAAAATTATTTTATTTTCATTGTTGCATTTTAAATTAACATATAAAAAATCCAAAATAATTTGAAAAAGCATCTGATGCATTATTTTAAAAATAATAGTAAGCTTTAAGTGCAGCGAGAAGTTTTCAACTCAGTCCCGTTCAAAAATATATTTTTTAAAATATTGTATTTTTTAAATATCCCAGAGGATGATTTGCGATGCAAATCGAAATATCGCAAGAAAATTAAAAAATAAAATATTGAAAAATAAAATACAAAATATTTGGATTTTTATTTTTTAAAAATTTATGACCTAAAGCCAAACAGTACTACAAATATAACAACACCAAAGGTCAACAATATTTAATCTAACAAAAACATAAAATTTGAAAAATATTTGAAGTAATAAAAATGCAAAACACTTACATCAATTGAAAATACTAAAATATCATTTTTTTAATTTTAATGCCGTGTTTTTTGAGGTATTGGGAGCTGAAATACTGATGTTGAAAAGTTGTTTTATTTGAACAAAGACCATCATTAAAAAAAATTAAATTTCCGAGGTACGAGTATTTTTCTTGGTATTTAAACTTGATAATGTCTAATAAAATTTGTTTTCGGTTTAACTAAACCCAAAAAATGTGGTTTAAATAATATTTTTTTATATTATATATTATATTATTAAATTTTAAATTGCATTTTTTAATTTTAAATAGTTTTTATTTAACTTATGTATTTTTAAAACAATCAATTTTAATTTAAATAAATCTTCCAAAATTTTAATATACTAGCTAAAACTTCTGTAAAAGAATAAAAAATCCCGGGAAATCCCGCACAAAATTCCCGGGATTGCGGGATTGAAAAAAGGGCGGGATTCCCGGGAATTCCCTACGTTCGGCAAAAAAAAATAAAATTTTTTTAAACCTCCTTGCAAAAATACTTCATATTAGAGGGTGTACGGCGCACTTTTTTTTTTGCCTGTAAGGCGGTACGCTCTAGTGTACACACATGTAGATATTACCTTAAATTTCGTTAATGAACATGTGTGAACATATATGATGCATGTATGGAGATTTATGTATCCATGTATGGTCATGAATGCACATTTATGAGCATGCACGTACATACATTAAGCATGTATGGATCCATATATGTCGTTTTTTAGCTGGGCAATAAATTTTATATTCAAACATTTGTATTAACGATAAAAAAGATGAAATTGATTACTTAATATTTAACCCTTAAATGCATGGTGTAGCCATTTGGCAACATACCGGTTTTTTAATTAAAAAAGCCCACTTGATGCAAAAAACTGCATTTTTGGACATTAGGTCCAGTAGACCGTACCTCAAAAAAAAAGTTCGCCGTACACCCTCTAAAATGAAGTATTTTTGAAAGGCGATTTCAAAAAAAAAATTTTTTTTTTGCCGAACGTAGGGGTCGCCTTTTTTAATTTTTTGTTATAGCTTTGGCATTTAAAATCGGATTTTAAAGTGTGATTTTTTTGCCTCGAGGAGACCAGTGTTTTGCTATATAGTAAAAATCCAACTAAAAAAAAATTTAAAAAGGCGACCACTACGTTCGGCAACCAATATATGAAAAAAATTTCTACTGGGTTTAGCGAAAAACTTCCTTAGCAAAAGTTTAATGATTTTTTGCGAGCTTTAATTTCCTGACATTAGGGTGGTACATTAGGGTGGTAGCAACTGAGATCTGGTGGGTAACTACTAGAACGGGATACTTGAGCTCAAAATGTCCTTAGAGCAAAACACTGGTCTCCTCGAGAGAAAAACATCGATGTATCATACTTTAAGATCCGACTTTAAATGCCAAAGATATAACGAAAAACGTAAAATGGCGACCCCTACGTTCGGCAAAAAAAAATAAAAAAAATTTTTTTGAAACCTCCTTGCAAAAATACTTTATATTGGAGGGTATACGGCGCACTTTTTTTTTTTTTGCCTGTAAGGTGGTACGCTCTACTGTCCAGCCTTGGGGTTTTGTCCCCAAATTTGGGGATTTTTTGTTAGTATTGGGGTAAAAAAATTTCATTTGGGGACAGGGGACTTTTTAGGGATTTAAAAAATGTTTTGGGGATTTTTTGGGGATATTTTAAATCCTTCATAAATTTTGAAGATAGTTTTCAGAAAACATCAGTCAAGTTTGTTCGCATAATTTCAAAAAAAGTAACAAATTCACCCTTTTATGGATTTTCTATATTAATTTAAAGCTTTTTAACACAAATAAATCCTTTTTGCCTGAGAAGTTTATATGATTACCAGCGTTACCAATTCAGCCATTTTATGGCTAGATTTAGCCTATTTTGAACACGTTTAGCCAGAAAAAATTGGATTTAGCCATTATTTTAGCCATTTTTAGAAAATATTTAGCCATTTTTTGTTTTTGTACAAAATATATTTTTAAGCGTGAATTTATCGCTAAATTAAGGAATTTTGCTCAATCTGCCAAATTAATCGCATTAAATTTGCTAAAATTCGAAATCTTCGTTAACAAATTGTGAAAAATAATCTGTTGAAGGCATGTCCATATCCGGATTTAATTCAAATAAATTTGCACATAATAAGTATTGATACAAATTTCAAACACCTACTTTGTTTTAAAAAATGACGGAACGAAAATAAATTTCTACACTTTGTAAAAGTTTGTTTGAAGAAAAAGTCTTTTATTTAAATTAAAAAAAAATCCAAAATTTGTATTTAATTGCGTTAAAAATATCAGGATTTAATTATGAAACTTACTTAAAGTCAACTGACTACACTTAAAATAATACGTCAGTAAAAAAATCTGCAAACGGATTCACATTGATTTGACTAATTTTTAAGTAATTTTTAGTTGAAGCACTGATTTAAACAAAGATTTTAGTTATCCTCATTTAACACAATACTGAAAATCCTCAGTACTTTAATTTATTTTGAGTGTTAATTTACAAAATTATTTATAACTATTTTTTAAGAACCCATTCGTTAAATTTTTTGTTAAAATATAATATTTTCATATTTCTGTTATTACGCGGTAGATAGCGCCACCAATGTAGCCGTTTTAAAGATGGCGAGTTTTTAAAATGGCTAAAAACTAACAGAGATAGTGCAAAATTTACGAAAATTTCGACTACTCATCATAAAAACGTTATCTCTATCCAAAAGTATCAGCTTTTGACTAATAAGTAGGGTTTGGGATTTCCCGGACTTTTTTATTTCCCGGGAAACGGGAATAAAATAATTTGATTCCCGGGAATTCCCGTGAATCCCGGGAAATATTTTTGAACAAAATTGTTAATGAAAAACCACCTATATAAGTAATTTTTGTTAAAAAAACACTATTTCAGTACAAATTCAGTCTGTGTAGTGAGAATTCAAAGTAAAAATATCAGAATGTTGAACATTTTATTTCACATAAATTACTATAAGCACTGCCAAATGAATTGCATGATTCCAGCAGAAAGCACCCACTACTAGACTGTCGGAAACAAACCGTTTCATCACATTTGGCCGATTAGATATGGTGGGCGGCTAATTTGAATACCAATTCAAGAAATGAAATGGTATGCGCTGCATTGCATACTTCTGACATTTTATTCTTTAATATAAAAGAATATATTAGTTTGAAAGCAGGTGTATTAAAATAAAGTAAACTTACTTGAAAATATCACATTTATTAATGAAAACGTTACTTATATAATTATTGGCCCTTAATATAAAGGAGTATTTTAAATTTAAAGTCGACTTTATTTTTAATCATACGGTTTTGTTCATTTTGTGTTTGAAAATCTCACAAAAATATTTATATTTTCAAACATATATATATATACGTGACAGCGCATAGAGAAAGGGACCTAAGGGTAAAAAATCAATTTTTTTTTTGATGTGGACAACATCTGAGCATCGAATGAGACCGATTCTAAGAAAAATTGTAGTGTAGCGATCAGATCTCATTATAAGCATCATATGTTAATATATTTATTACACCTCTTATTAAAATACACTCAAAAAATATATGATCAGATACTAGGACTTAAAAAGAAAACCGAGATTTTTTCGGAACCAGATATATGCTTTGGTTTTTACGACATGTGCTTTGCTTTACGGTTTTTTTGTTGACAGGAAAATGTATTCGATACTTTCAAGTTCGGAAAATGAAAAATTTTATATGAGGATGCTTTTGAGTTTAGAAAACTTTTGTTTGATCCATAAGTTTTTATATATTTAAAGTTTTTCAATGCTTCTTCGATTTTAGTATCAAATTATTTACGCTAATAGAAAAAAGTCTTTTCAAAATTTAGCTAAAACTACTAAAAATTAGTTAAAAATAATACTGCAGAAAAAACTGCAAAATTAGCAAATTATTTTTGCTATATATTAGTAGATAGGAACAGCAAAAATAAAAATGTTAAATATACAGAATCTTAGTTATATTTCAGTTAAGTTTTTTTAGTAGAAAATAACAAATTAACCAGCTAAAATCAGCCAAAAATTTTGCCAAATAATTAATAGCCTAAGAAAATTTAAAATTTTCGAAGTTTTTTTTTTTTGATTTTTTTTAATTGCAAATAAAAATCGAGCCTTTTGAAACAGCAGTTTACAATTTTTTTTTAAGCAAATTTTCTGTTAATAAGAAAAACTTTTTTTTTTTCCAAAAAATGAATTATATTTTTGTTTACATTTTTACATTTTTTAATATATCTCAAAAAGTAGGAGGCATTACACTCTGAAATTTTTAGGATGTTTAGAACACATATGTGGCATTTTGTGCAAAAAATATAAAAATTTTAAAAAATGGGTTTTTTTCAAAAAATAAATTTAAATTTTTTTTTTTAAAAAAAAATTTTAAAAATTTAAAAAAAAAAAAATAATAATAAATTTCTTAAACCTAAAAACTTCACTAATCCCACGCAAAAATAATTTTTTCAATATCTTGCTCACAACAAAAGTTATGAAATTTTAAGTGTAGTGCCTACCCTGCAATTTTCAGTATTTCAAAGCTGCAGGGTTGCCACAGTTTTCGAAAACAAAAAAATTAAAAATCGTTTTGTGAACATACATACACTACTACACACATTCACCAAGTTTTATCAAAATCGGACACTACCGAAAAAATGTTCGTTGAAATAAAATGGAATTGCTCTATAGTACTCTCGCTGAGTGCTGGCAGATTGCAAATGATCAGAATACACCTTCAAAGCTGCTTCTTTTTCAACTTCAGTAACGTTTACTGTATTAACAACATCTTTTGCAAGATTTCGACACAATTCGCATAAATCGTATGCCGGCTTCATAGTGACGATGTGGGGACAATATTTCTTCCACAGCGTTTGGAAAGTGAGAAGTTTTACGATTTTACCACCCGGTTCGACGCTGTTGGTGTATCTTGTGTAAACAGAAGTCTTACTTTCAGTAGTTGGAAGTTTCAATAAACGATTATCACGATGATTTGGTTGACGTTCAGGTAAACTGATAGCAACAGTTTCAGCAAAACTGCAGATAAATGAAACAATTTCTTTTTTTTTCCAAAGTAGTTAAAGCATCTGTACGATTAATTTAATTCGTCATGCCATGTTCGCGTGGATAAACACCATTTTTGTCGTAATGTTCGATTAGATTTTTGTAGCGTTTAATTCCCATTGTATACAGGAAGAAGTACATATCACGGCATATCGGCAAACTTCGAAAATAATATATATGATTGTACCGTTTCTTCATAGCTCGCGATCGATCACCAACTTTTGACCTGCGCATTGCATCGTCACGGTGAGCTGCCAGATGTTCGAGAATAATTAAATCTTGGGATTCCTTATCTAAATTCATGAAAGACGTACGAAAATCCACAGCCATCTTCTTAGGGATCACTTTATTGCATTGATTTGAACAACACGGAGGTATTTTTGAACCACACAGTCGAGCAAATCGAGCGTAAATCAAGATCAGATTTATCAAGGTACATATCGGTATCATCTTCAGAGTCACTATCTGATAATTCTGAGAAGTGATCGTCATCATCCTCGTCATGAGGGAAGCGATAAAGTAAATCTACTTCTTCGAATTCGTCCACCATTTCATCCTAAAACAAACAGTAAGAATGTTATCAGTTTTAAATTATTTTCGCGAATAACATAAGGTTATGTGAAAAAATTTTCGTACTAACAGAGTGATATTCACGATTTAAAAGAATTATAAATGAGTATTTATTATAATTCACAATTAATAATTTCAGAAAATAAAGCTGGATTCGAAAAACCGCGAGCAAAATTGATATCAAACTCATGGAAACAGCGCGCTAGGTAGAAAACAGTAAAAACCAACTACACAAAACAAGAGGTAGGGACGACCTACGCGCGTTTTCAAGGTTGACCAACACGTTCCTGACGTCATGAGATGTGTCGCTTTTAAATGAGACCAATACCAACACGCTCAGTGATGGTACACCAAAGATACACGTATTTAAATCTTTAAAATGGATCTCCTGAACAAAACCGGTTTTTACCCTTAGGTCCCTTTCTATTTTGCGCGTCACATATATAGATATAGTTTTAGTCTGAAAAATCGCACAGATGCACATATTTTTTGCATTTAAAAGTTTTTTTAACTTTGTTCAGTTATTTTTTCTATATAAAAGTTTTATTTTGCGTATTTCTCTGCTTAATTAAAATTTTTATTTTTGTATATCATTACACCAGCTGTCCCTTTTACAATGAAGTTAATAGTAAAAAGAGAAACACAAATACACCATTTGGTGCGCTCCCATTTTTCCAATTTTCGAGTACGGGAACGCTTTTTGGTAAGAATGGTTTCCGCGGTAACATAAAGGAACATAACTTTTATGTGATAATTCAGCAGAAAAATTAAAAGACAAATTTCTTTTCTTAATTGCCTGATACTGGTAGAGAAAGAAAATTTCAAAATAAGAATGTTTTTTTATAAAATAGTCATAGTCACAAAATTTTATAAAAGTATCTTCAAGAGTGCAAAAAGGTAAAGCTTTTTGACACTTTTTAAATATTACAATTAAGAGTAGCTTATAATTATAAAATAAAATTTAATTTCTAACGCATTTTCTAAGTTCTAAACTAAATTATATATTTCAATTGTAATTTAATTTCTAGGTAATTTCCATTTTAAAAATTTGAGTTTTTTTTGTCAATATTTAAATTTTTTTGCCATCCGTATGTTGTTTTACCCATTTTTTGCCAAGCATCGCCTCCGTGGGAATTTTTAGGTTCCAATACTAAATGAAAGTAAAATTCCAAAGGATTTTGCAAAGTTAGCTCAGTTTTTTATTTTGTGGCCTCTTGAAATATCTGTGTGGAGCGAAACCCCAAAAATATTGCTCATTTTTAGAGTTAGAATAAGTTAAATTTCAACTGTTCCTTTCGGTTCTTTTATTTTATTCGGAATTATCAAGGAAACCATTGCCATAATAAATCTTATACTGATAGAAAAAATTCTGTAAAAATAGCAAACAATAAAGATACTCAAAATTAATTAAAAGGGGCCCTGCAAAAAAGCTTTTGAAATTAGTAAATACTTCTTGCTAAATATTAGTGAGATAAGAGCAGCAAAATTTTAGTAATATTTGAGCTAAATTCTGTTTAAGAGAATTGCAAATTTACATTGCAAAGACACTAAAGTGTCTTTAGTACGATACTAACCTTAGTAAAAAATGTATTTATTGCGATAACTTTTGCAAATGGAAACTGTTTTGCTTGAAATTTTGAAGGAACAGTTTTTAGAGGTGACCCCATACTAAAAGTTGGACTTTGGGGACATCTTGGAAAGCTATGCTGCCATATACAATTTTTGAAAAGTCGCATTTTTAACTTATAGGCCGCTATAGATGAATACATTTTTTTTGTTTAAATATTTTCCTATTAATTGCTTCTTTATTAAGTCATAGCGTTTATTAAGGCCGATTTAGCTTTTTTTTTTGGTTGAGTACAGGAAACCTGTAATTTTTAAGGAAAACCAAAGGTTAATTCATCAATTTTATGTTTAAGTTATAACAAATATGACTAAAAATATTAGTAGTAACAATAAAAAATAGCCACTTATCAATTAAAAGGTGCGAAAAAAAATTTCAGTTTCCTATTTGCAGGCACATTTTATAAAGCTTTTTTCAGTAAATTGAAGGATTGCATTCTCTTTATTTTCTAACCTATTTGATTATGCCCACATAACTAATAAGGATTTTAACGAAAAGGCCCTTTAACAAAAACATTTTCTTTGGGCACCAAACAGCTTAAACATTTTTTTAGAAATCAGTTTTCGCAATTGGATTTCGAGTCGATTTTATTTATGAAATTTGGCCACTTGCTATTTGATTTCAATTAAAAATAAATATTTATTATTAAATTTTTTTGAAAAACATTGTTATTTTCGACGTATTTTGTTACGTTTTGAATTTGTCAAAACTCAAACAGACCGGCAAAACTGTTGAGTATTTAGAAAGACGTTATATGAACAGATTACAGGAATTGTAATTTTTAATTTTTTTAAAATTGTTTGAGCAAAATCGGACTATTGGTTCTCGAGTTATGTCAAAAAGAAGACCACCAAAGGTCAAATCGATATATCTCGATTCCTAGGGGTGACCCAGCGAAACGCCGGGACACGTATAACTTCTTTTTTACCGATATAACTTTCCCCGGTAGTTTGAACCCTTCCCGATCACTGACCCCTACCATTTGTCTCACAGTGTTATCATCAGTGACACTAGGTTCTAGGTTAGAATTTGTGGGAGAGCTAACTATCAGACACTTTTGTGCGTCCATAATTCTGGATTTAGATTCCTGGAACGCCTGCGTACAGGCCGTGTATTTTCCTCGAGCAGATTCTCTAAATTGCTTATCGATTTGTTCGTCTCTACCAAAAGACATACGCCTATATGATCTTTGAAGCTGGGCCCAATGTCCATTAAGCTCCTGAAGATTAATTTCCAATTTAGAATCAGTGAGATCATCTTGTGCGCACGCTACAAGAATACATGGATTTGATGAGATTTTTTGATAAAATTTGGTAGACCGATTTATATCGGCCCAAGGACGAAGTCTGTTGATTTTGGTTTAAATCGGTCTATGTTTGGACTTGTGCCCATATAAATTTCCTTTAAAACTGCAGCACAAAATTGAATGGCACATCCACGGTTTAAAGAATTATGGGACCAAATATATCTTGAATGGCACATATCTTCATAAATATTATTATATGAAAGTGCTAAACCGATCAGACGAATTTCGTATTCTCTACAACATATCTTTCTCCACAATTCGCTAAAAGGTTAAATTCAAATTTAAGGCATATCCACAGTTTTAAGAATTATGGAGTCCAATCAATCTGGCACGGTAGTTCTTATCATAGCTGTCATTATGTGAAAGTGCTAAACAAATCTGGTTTTATTTTTAGGCTTTTCATCAATTTCCACTGTACAATACGCTAAAAATACACCTTTAAATTGACTAGCACATCCACATATAAAAGAATTAATGGCTGAAATCGGGCTTATATGATATATATCGCAATTAATATTGTTGTGTGTAAGCGCTAAAACGATCGGATTATCCGTTTGATTTCTACATCACTTTTAGCTCCAAAAATCTGTGAAAAGCTACAAAATTTAAACTAAAATGGGTCTGGACACCAAACTAATAGCACTTACACACAATAATAGTATCACCGATATATACCGATCACGCAGGACTGCAACTAATTCTTTCTCAAACTGCGGATATGCCCTTCAAAAAATATCAAATTTCAAGTTGTTCACGCATAGAGATGAAGAGATTATTATTGTCATATTTTCTTTATTTTTGAAGCCACACTTATTATTGATCTCAATTTTTTTGTTTACTTGTCAGTTATATGTCAGTATCAACAAGTTTTCAATTGCATTGAGGCTGAAAGCGCAAGAATTAAAAATGTCTGAAATTAGTCTTTATGCAAAAAACAGAGTTACAGAATCTAAAGAACTACCATTCGTTCCTAATTAAGGGCACCTATTTTTTTTCACCAAGTGGGAGATTTTCTAACAAAAGTTATAACCAAAAGAGTTGAAAAACTCTTGAAAGTTACAAGCAAAATTTGGGTAAATTAGGGTAGTTTTTAATTGAGTAGAGCACATTAGCAGTATAAATATTAAAATTTAAGATGTTCGCCTGATTAAATTCGTTGCCTCTAATATGCTGATACCATAAAAAATATTATATATTGTTATTAAAATGGTTTAAATCCCGAGTTACATGGAATCGCCCGGTTCCGTAGATTTGCCCATATAAACCAACCCCTGGTTATAAAATCAATTATTTCCGTTTATACATATATTCAAATATCTCTTTTGTGATATTCTTGTCCATTCATCTAAGATTATAGTAAATCTCCTATTGTTAGAAATATTGCTCGATATTTCTTTTATCATGATATATTTTACATGATTGTAGTAATTTAATATAATTTTCTTTACATCGGTTTAATTTTTTGGCAATGCCAGGTTTTTATTATAAAAACTTTCTCGAATAAAAGAAGATCTAGTTATGGTGCGGATTGACATTCCGTCGACTGCGGCTAATTTGGATACCATTTCAGGAATTGTTTGCCCTACCATAAAACGTTCAATGCCTACTCAGCTTACACTTTTTTCTTCGGTACTTTGCTAATTTTAGCTGGAACGTTATTCTTGTTGTTGTTTTCTTCAAGAAAAGTTGCATGATTATCAGTTTTTTTTTTTTTTTTGGTGAACCAAATTTAGATGTCGGATAACTAAATTTAGATACCTCCATTAACCGTTAGTATTTTAGGGCAAATATTGCACTGCGCTGCATTGTCCTTTTTTGTGAAGTATTTCCATACTCCTGACATTTTATTCTTTAATATAAAATAATATATTAGTTTCAAACCAGGTGTTTAAAATAAAGTAAAATTACTTGAAAATATTACATTTATTAATGAAAACTTTATTTATAAAAATATTGGCTCTTAATATAAAGGAGTATTTTAAATTTAAAGTCGACTTTATTTTTAATCATACGGTTTTGTTCATTTTGTGTATGAAAACCTTACAAAAATATTTATATTTTCAAACATTTTGATTGGTTGAAAATAAATTAACCAATCAGAATGCTCCAAAAATAAACCAAGTCAAGGTATACTGCCACCCAATATTTTAACTAAAGTCGACTTTACCTAAATTATACATTTGAAAAATTTAGATAATAAGGGCGATTATTTGTAAGAAACAAAGCTATTTTTTCATATTTCTTTTAAACATTTTATCAAGTTTTTAGGTTTTACTACTTAAATTTTGAATAAGTTATGCGAAAAATCTTTATTAGTTCAAATGCTCCTAATTACTTGGCAAAGATTTTATTTCTGTGTCAAATAAATGTATTCCCTTTTAAAAGATTTTAACAATGACATTTTTGTTTTGGTATTTAAAATGTTTTTTATGACTAAAATTAAAAAAATCCTATTCCAAACAAAAACAATTTAAAAAATTTAATATTTTTAAAATTTCCCGTTTTCCGGTAAAAATATATTATTTTCCCGGGAATTCTCGGCAAACTTTTCCCGCGATTTCCCGGGAATTCCCGAACCCCAAACCCTAATAAAGACACACAAAGGGGAAAATAAAGGGTAAAAAAAATAAAAAAACAACAATGAGTGTTTTAAATTAACACGAACCTGCAGAGAAATCTCATTGGAGAGCAAAAGAAAATAACATTGTTTTAGTTTTTGGTTTTATTTTTTTTGCGGGTGATGATATAAGGGGGAGATAAATTTGATTGTTAAATAATTGGATTGTACGAATTTACCAATAAGGGGATTATTGAAAAAAGGTTATTGGCTGTAGTGAAAATCTGTTTAATATTTAAATTGTTTGATACTGAACTAATTGTATGATTGTTTTTGTTGTTACAAATATATGAAACAAATGTGCAACTTACGGTTTTGCTGTGTATAATAACGTATTTTCCAATCCGTTTAAAGTGGCTCGACCAATGGACTAATCATGAGGTGACTTTTTTGAAATAAAATTCTCTCTTGCGCAATACTTAAGCTCTAGGTTTGATGCATTTGTTGTGGAACACGTTTTTAGAGTACAAATTTTGTTTAAATTTTATTATCAAGTGAAGGTGATTACAACGTCAAATTTTTAGACCCTGGTGAAGCTAACACTGCCTTCAAAACCAGCGTTGTATAAATTTTTGCAGTGTATCAACGGTTGTGACAGTATTATTTCCAGTATTGTTGTTAGTGGTGCATTCAAGACGAAGCTTGTATAAAGCTGCTGATGCTGTTGGATTTGAAGCATTTAGAGTTGTAGTTGTGAAATGAAATTTGCATGACCAAGGTTTCGGTCAAGATTTGTAGTCGTAATTTTCAGTTTAGATCGATTCTCTGTTATTTGTTCTTAACGTAACTAGTGGAGGTGAAGCCAGTGGTGGTGATTGTTATACAAAATTGCTGTTATACTAAAAATAAATTCGTTTATTATGGAAGAGTTTTGCAATCCTGCGGTATTTACCTTTGTACTTTTACGTCTCACAGCGTGGAATTACAAGCACGTATGCTTTTGCAAGTCAGGGGAGTTCAGCTTAAACGTATTTCTTTTATCAACTTCTATGAGGCCCAATGTGTGTTTGTGACGCGGATGCAATAATTATTTAAATTTTTCATTTTTAGCTGGGAGCTTTCCGTTTATATTCATAGATTTTCAGACTTATGATTTTGCTTCTTCTCTATACTATCAAAATCAACTTATTGATCACTAAAATGGCGTTACTTATCTTTTTATTTATTTCCTTTATTCTGCAAAATTAAGTTGACATTTGCAATAATGTGTTTTTTTTATGACAAATAGAAAAAATGAGAGTTGAAGTAAAAATATAGGTAAAACAATAAATTTACCTTTACCGTACCTCTTAAATCAATACGTCGGCGTTAGGCGTGTGTCAAACTAGAGAAAAAACAACATATGAGCACCCTAGTAAAAATGATTTTTATATATTCATATATGCTTTTTTTTATACAACCATTTATGATTTTATACAATTATAACTTGTCGAGTATTGTGAAACATATATTTTTATATGATTATATCAAAAGATATTTAATTATATAAAATTATATTAACCAGATCCACCATTTTTCGGATCAGATAATATATTTTTTATATAATTATATTAATCCATACATGATTTGATCCGATGATGGTGGATCTGGTTAATATAATTTTATATAATTAAATATCTTTTGATATGATAATATAAAAATATATGTTTCACAATACTCGACAAGTTATAATTGTATAAAATCATAAATGATTATATAAAACTCATATCTGATTATATAAAAATCATTTTTACTAGGGCAACAGCAACTTTGCATTTTAACGCGCGACTTTTTTGATTTTGGGAGTGGGGTTTTAAAATATTTGTAGGTGAAGGTATTTTCCTACAAAAAATTGGTCATCGAAGATGTTAAAAAAACAGAGATGTCATAATTACAGACATGAGATTTAAACGCTGGGAATTATGGAAATTCACAAATGCAAGATTTGTTTGTCTTTTATCATTATCTTTATAACAGGCAGTTTAGTTTTACTGCAATAAATCAAATTTCGAAGGACCATGTATAAAATTCCATTGACATAGATTATCCTTACACAGTTGTAAGACTCTAAATGGATACCATTCCGACAAAAAGAGTTATATTTTCCAAATTTACAGGGGTCATAAAATCTGTCAATAGAGGGAGGAGTAGAAAGGGTAATTGTTATAGAGGGAAATGGATACACCTTGCTATAAGACTTTTTTCTTTGCTCCAATAAAAAGAAAACGATAGTACAGCTCAATTTAAGTAACTTACATTTATTAGTTAATTCAGTGGTGCTGCAAGTGTTTCAGCAGAGGTTGTTACCTTGATGACAGTTGTCAGTGAAAGAGAAAGAGTTCTTGTAAATGACTTGCCAGGAAAAGTCATTTGCGCAGAAAATTACAAGCAAAAAGGATGTACTAGGTAACAACCACTAACTGTCATTAACAGATGATAATAAAAATATAATGGGAAATTTCAACCCAAGCTGGGAGTGTGAAATATAATTAAATTATAAGAATAATTATCATAAACAGAATTTCATTTAAATATACAAATAAATTCAATATATAGTTTCCGTTAAATACATTACTAATACACAGGCTTGCCAGATACTTTTTTTCGTTATCCCCAAACAAATCTTAAAATATACCCAGAAAATCCCCAAATAGAAAAAAAAAAAATTGAAAAAGGTAATCGAGTTTATTTAATTTGCTCAAATTTTCAAGATTTAGAACTAGTTTTTTAAAGAATTCGTAAATTTGAATGTTTCAAGTTTGTCTTCACAATCAGGCCTTTTAAATCTGAATCAATTTTTAACAAATCGATTCGCAAAACTCATTTCATTGGTAGAATTATTTCCTACTTCAATTAATCAATATCTTATTCAAAGAATCAGTTTGATTTTTGTTGGTTCTTTTCATAGAATCAAGCTAATTGATTCAATTTTAACAAATCAATTTAACCAAAAATGTTTGCCTTGATTTATAGTTCAAGAGTCATATCATAAAACGAGAAATTTAATCGAATCAAAATTCATTCAATTCAAATTTGAATAAATCTCATCCTAACTTTATTCAATTTAAATCATTGACTTAAAGTGATAATGAATTATTAAATAATTCATAAAATGAATAAATTTTAATGCCAGCTTATTCAAAAAGAATGATATTTTTAAATATTTTAGATACTTGGACGTTAATGATATTAAATTCCCAGGCATAAAATATTTATTCGGGTTAGAAAGCATTGAATTGTTACGGAAAACGTACAAAGGGAAATATTTGTACTTTTCGTTGAAATTATATGAAAAAACTTGACTAATGTTTCCTGAAAACTAATCAAAATTAATATAATCTCCAAAATTTACGAAAGATTGTAAATATCCCCAAAAATTCAATATCCCCAAATGAAAATTTCTGTCCCCAAGACCAACAAAATATCCCCAAATTTGGAGACAAAACCCCAAGTCTGGCCAGCCTGATAATACATAAAAAAGAATATATATATAATTTAGTTTAATCGGCCCTTTAAGCGTCAAACTGTATTAAACACATGTTTTATTTTCTTTGAAAACAAAATGGCACGTGGCACGCACGGCAAACACACTAACTTTTTAGGTTAGTAAAAAACGTCGCCCTAATTAATGGGTAGACAAACACACCTGTATGTATTGGCTGGCAAGGCTGGCTTATTTACACATCGTATTAGTTGGATATAATTTTGTTTAGAGGTTTTTTGGTTACTTTAAACTTCGGAGTGTACAGAATTCTCATTTAGTTAAAGTGGGGATCAGTATAAATTCCGATGTATTTCACATAAGTAATCAAACTAACTTTAATCATAATCTTTTGTGGTTATGATCCTGCACGGATACTGATGAGGAGGAGTAACGACCTCCGAAACAGACTGTCTATCATGTTTGCAAGAACAAAATTTTGGAAGACTAATACGCACGGTTTTGATTTAATAAAAACATTGAACTAGATACTAAAAAATAGCGACTCGTTAAAATGTTGGTTTCGTTTTTTTTTGCATTTTGAATGACGATTAAATGAAAACAGGGAACATTTTTCCTATTGCATCTAATTATGCACAACAAATTTTTTCTTTATTTGGCGTTATCCGTTTTTCTCTCCTTTTTCCTTTTCCCCTTTCTTTCTCGATTTTAGCGCGCATGCTAATGCTCACCAATCTACCCTATATTTTCAGATTTTTAAATTGTGTAATTAAAAATTTTGGGTTTTAATATACAGAATGGGGTTCCTTATAAAAATTTTGAATTAACTCAGAAGAAACCACATCAATTTATCAATAATGTTTTTTTTTGTTTTTCAGAAAAAGTATTGATGAAAAATGGCCTTTCAACGAAATATCAAAAAATGAAAACAACAAAAACTTCGATCTTCAATGCAAAAGTTGTAAATTAATCTCGTCTGATGAGTCAATCCAAATGGCAACACAGTTTGAATTTGATAAATTCGTTGAGAAGTTAACGGTACGTATAGTGATATAAATATATATTTTTTTATTTCCCAATTTCCCTTACACTTGTGAGCTGATTTTTACCAAAAAAAAAATATTTAATCTCAGCAAAAGTTTTGCTAACAGTTAGTCGATTGGAAAGGAAAAAAAATCCTTGCTAAAATCAATTAAACTGTAGACTGAAAAAAATGCAAACAATTTTTACAGAAATTATACTTTAGTTAATTTATTTGGTGAAAATTTTGTGATTCTTTTGAACATTATTTAGGAAACGTGGTAAAATATAAAAATGTCCAGACTTGTACATTAGTAAACAATTCTAAATAACAAAAAAGGAAATAAATTATGGTTTCTATATTATAAAAATCTTTTTCTTAAAAGCGTGAAAGGGAACACAAAAAATTACCAAACCGACTGACGAAAATTTTTGTCCTTGCATTTCACATAATCACTATTTATAAACATTTCGTTTATATACCCGAATAAAAAAAATAATATCCCGAGCAAAAATATTTTTTATATAATCATTGATGTTTTATAGATTTATATATTGTTGATTGTCATATGTAAAACCAAGTATAAGTGAATATGATTCTATCAAAATATATTATTAACCAGATCTACCATTTTTCGGATCTAATAATATATTTTTAGACATAATTATGTTAACCCATATATGATTTGATCCGGAAAATGGTCGATCTGGTTAATATGATTTTATATAATTAAATAAGCGGCCCTATGTTCCACTGGGAATTAAAGGATTAAATATATAAATGTCTTTTCATATCTATATATGTGACAGCGCATAGAGAAAGGGACCTAAGGGTAAAAAAAATCAATTTTTTTTTTTTTTTGTGGACAACATCTGAGCATCGAATGAGACCGATCCCATGCTCTCCTGACCTTAGGTCCCTTTCTATCCTTAGGTCCCTTTCTATTTTGCGCGTCACATATATAAAATTCTCGTGTCACGATGTTTGTGTTCGAACTCCTCCGGTATGAGAATAGGTCGTAAAGTATATTTCATACCGCTGGGGGATTAGGGCGTCCCTATATATAAAATTTTCCTGTTGCTATGACAACCAGGCCTTGGCGTTACTATGACAACCAGGCAGCACTTATAGCATTAACCTAATCTAATCTAACCTTATCTAATCTAACCTTATCTAATCTAATCTAACCTTATCTAATCTAATCTAACCTTATCTAATCTTAATCCTTATCTTATCTTTTTTTGTTTTCCCGAGTAAAAACAGTTACATATAGTCGTATAAAATCCGATTAAGTTATATCTGTATAAATATACTGTTTCATCCGAAAAATGGCCCGATGTAATTGTATCAGTTGTTTATCAGTTTTTATCTAATTGTATTAGTTTAGTTCTCAACTAATAAAATTATACATTATTCAGATGAAATTATATCCAATTTTTGACCTGATACAATTTTAGCGGTTTATATCTAATGGTATCTGTTTAGATCGTAGTTGGTACAATTTTATATAAATAAAATATATTTGTATACGACATTTGCCTTATATAATTGTATCAAAGTTTTAAAGCAGATATAATTGCATCAGGTCAAAATTCAGATATAACAACATAAGTTTGTATAGTAATGTATCTATTTGGATCTAAACTAATACCATGCGACATAAACCCATAAAATTGTATAAACCCATAAAATTGTAGGATATAACCTGATACAATTAGATTAAAAATGATAACGAACTGACACAATTATATCGGGCCATTTTTCGGATGAAATGTAATATGGATCACATAAAATTATATACTACCATATAAAGCTCCATATTAATTTTTTTTAATAGGGTTATTATTATTTTCAAAAAATTATTTTTATAAAACATATAAAATAAATCTAAAGAGAGGTGGTTAAAGCTACCTTACATCTATAACAATAACACTGTGCACGAAAAGGAGACTTTTTTTTCCCAACAGATGGGGCACGCAGTGGGCAAAACTAATTCGGGTACGCTGAATTTAGTGGTGCTAGCCGTTTTTCTCGGTTAGCTCTTAAAAAAAAGATATTTAAGTTTAAAAATTATGGTTTCAAGCACCCCTAAACATTCGATTTTTTAATTTGTTTACCGTTAATTTTTAGTTAATTTTTGTTACTCTACCAAGAAGCTTTGTGTTAAAAATGACCAAACTCGGTTTTGCGGTTCAAAAGTTGTGATTAAAAATGTGAGGACACTATAAAAACCTTTATGCAAATTTCAGTAAATTTAACGAAACAATAAAATGTACAATTTTGTATGGAAAATTTAGAAGTATCCTCACATTTTCACTCAGAACTTTTGAACCGCTGCACCGATTTTGTACATTTTTAACCCAAAGCTGACTGGGCAAATAACAAACAACCTGGGTAAAAAAATGGTCCTTGGACCCAGGATTTTCAAACACAAATATCTTTTTTTCAAGAGCAATATAGAAACTTGGCTAGCATCACTGGATTCAGCGTACTCGAATTAGGTTTACCTACCGGATCCCCCGCTTGTTGGATTTTCAACTAGCACAGTGTAATTATCAGTTAATGAACATGCAAATGATTTGTAATAAATTCTTTTGGAGAAGGAAAATAATTACGTTATAAAACCTTCAACAGATTATTAAGGGAAGGGATGTATAGTACATAAAAGAAAATGCTCATGGGAACAAAAGAATAGAAGCGGTTTTACCACTGAGAAGAAAAATAAAATCACAAATAATATGATAAATGAGAATTTTTTTGAATTTGAATTTAATTTATTTATTTGATGTCCTGTACAACAAGACAAAAAGTCTTATAGTTAAAGTACAGGATTATTATATGTAATTATTAGAATATATGTACAATAAAAAAAAAGAACATATATATAAATAAATAGAAAGTACAAAATTGAAATTTTTAGAAAAAAGAAAAATGCAAAAATTAAAATAATTGTTGAAAATAAGCACACCACGGCTAAAATCTCAGTCAAATATTTATTTTGTTTTGAGTTTAAAATTAGTTGTTTTTACAAAATGTATTGACAACAGACATACATATAAATAGTACCCAAAGGGTACTTTTATGTAATTGTTGCTTTCAAAAAGGAGTTGATTTATAACTGGTTTTACCAAATCAGACAGTTCATATACGAAAGTACAAAATTCTCATCCCGTTGGTTTTTTGTACCTTATGTAATGTCTCGGTTTGAGTAGGAAAGTTATCATTTTCTTAGCGGACAACTGAAGAGTAGAGTGATGTCTACGAAACAATTGTATTGTCTATCATGAAAATGATCAACCCCTTTTTGAAACAACAAATAAAAATCTAATATGACAATATCATATTAGAATTTGGACTTGAGGTAGAAGAATATTCTAACTAAATATATGAAAATATAGAAAGTCCGAAAAAACAATTTTTGTATTTTTTAATGCAAAAATTAAAATAATTGTTGAAAATAAGCACACCACGGCTAAAATCTCAGTCAAATATTTATTTTGTTTTGAGTTTAAAATTAGTTGTTTTTACAAAATGTATTGACAACAGACATACATATAAATAGTACCCAAAGGGTACTTTTATGTAATTGTTGCTTTCAAAAAGGAGTTGATTTATAACTGGTTTTACCAAATCAGACAGTTCATATACGAAAGTACAAAATTCTCATCCCGTTGGTTTTTTGTACCTTATGTAATGTCTCGGTTTGAGTAGGAAAGTTATCATTTTCTTAGCGGACAACTGAAGAGTAGAGTGATGTCTACGAAACAATTGTATTGTCTATCATGAAAATGATCAACCCCTTTTTGAAACAACAAATAAAAATCTAATATGACAATATCATATTAGAATTTGGACTTGAGGTAGAAGAATATTCTAACTAAATATATGAAAATATAGAAAGTCCGAAAAAACAATTTTTGTATTTTTTAATGCAAAAATTAAAATAATTGTTGAAAAAGAAAAAAAAATAAAAAAGTACATCATTAGAATTAAGATTAAACATTAGAAATTATTACAATTGAAATTGATCAAAGTTAAACAGAGCAAAGTTTATAAATGTTTACACTTAATTAAACAAAATTTATATGTTAACTGTAAAATTCGTAAATTGATTTCTTAAACTGCCCTGCGTTGCTTAAAAATTGTATGTTTGGCGGTAGCGAGTTCCAAAGACGACTAGATTCTGTATAAAATTGCCATTCAGAGACCAGAAACTCATACAAAACGGGAACTATATTATTATTTCTTTCCGATTGTGAAAAGGATAATCGATTATAAAGATATTTAGGTTCACGTGTGTTCACGATCTTATGCATAAGCGTAAGTGCCTTTATTTTCAAAAGATCACAGAGTCTTACTCCATATAGTTTTTTCTCATAGGGTGTAATATGGGAAAATTGTCTCAAATTATAAACATATCTCAATATAGCATTATATGTTGAGGTTAATTTGTTTAAGCTTACAGAATCGCAGCACGCAAATACTTCGCATCCGTATAATAGTGTTGGAATAAGGTAAGTTTTCGCAAGTAATGCTCGTATATGGACTGGTGTTAAATGTTGGGTACCTACTCCACAAAGACCGTAACATAGAATAAGTTTTACCGTCAGCAGCATTTACATGATCAGTCCATGTTAGAGTTTTATTAAAAATTATACCAATATTTTTAGTTTTCGTCACTATTTCAATTCTTTGATTATTAAGAGTTATATCTAAGACATTAGGTGGCTTAATTGATTTTTTGGTTATTATAAGGCATTTGGACTTAGCGGGATTAAGACATAAACCATTTGCTGTTGCCCATGTTAGGGCTTAACTGAAAGGCGTGCGAGTCGTGTGGTGGTTTTAAATTGAACTAACTTTATTTACAAATTTATTCCTACTTATATACTAACATATTTTACCTAAAAACTATTTAATATCTAATTCCATTTATAGATAAGGAAAGGTAAGCATAACATTCTTGTCTCAACACTTCCCCATCTACCTGCTCGAACACTAAATGCATTAGTAGCATAACTAACGCATTGTGTTCGTCTCCAGGTGAAATGCACTAAAATGTGTCATACTAATGGATATTTTATTACTTATATTATATGATCTTAGCAGCCGTCTATGGAAAGATATTTATAACCATAGAACCACCTTCTAAGAATCCATTGTTCAAGGTTGAACAATGTATATTTTATTACTTCTATTATCTTAGCAGCTGGCTATGGAAAGATATTTATAACCATAGAACCACCTTCTAAGAATCTATTGTTCAAGGTTGAACATTCTGCCGGCCTTGAAAGATCCTAGTCTTTCAAAACAAAAAGACAAAATCGAAATTACCTATATAAAAAAACTACCCTAAACCAAGCGAGGTAGCGCAACTGTCGCAGGCAAATATCTGGCTGACATCTGGCATAATTTCTTTAAAATCCAAAACAAGGCGATGATGATGATGACTATAATGATTAAGTTGTTCTCATCTAAGCTGTAGTATAACGTCTTTCTTTTGTCAATCAAAAAGTATTTGCTGCTTGCCTGAAGTTTTACAGAGAATTCGTCATGGACCGTTGGATATGAATATATCTCATATGCTTGAAATAATTCGGTATTAATTAAAGGAATACGAATGTTGAAGATGATGAACTCGTCGGTGGTTCCTGCAGAAATTTGTGAGATTTTTACAAGTTCTACAGGATTTTCACTTGGAAGCCTAAGATTTGATTTTAGGCTCGATGTGATCGTCTTGATCTGTGCTTTAAATTTCTTAATTGGCAGTATTTCTATGAGCAAATTGTTTTTGGAACTTAATAATGCTCCTATTATACCATCTTGAATTTCTTCAAATGATTCAAGTGACGTCAGCATATTTGTTACCGATCCAATCAGCGTATCTTTATCTTTTAACTCGTTGACAGCCTTCTCCAGTACAAGAATCGAACCGCTCAGTGTTTTCATGTTTTTGAACACCGATTTGCTTCGCTCTTTTATTATTTCCCTCGTCATATCTTGGAGTGATGATTGATTTTTTATAATGTTTAGCAAGTAGTCGTTCTTAAGTTCATTGGTTTTTATTCTATTTGATAAGATTTCCGCATGCTCTTCATCCATTAGGCCAAACAATGAGTGCAAAACACCGCCCATAAATGGTAACGCAGATCTCCTTGCTCTTTTTGTAGAGGTTACTGACAATATTATCTCATGCTTGCTTCGCACCCTTTCATAAACAGTTTCTATACTTTTTACGGCAAACGCATTGTAGATCTCCTGTTGCTTCAACTTCACCTTTGCTAATGAGGTCATGGCTTCGTCTAGGCTTGCCATAGCTGCTGCGTACTCCGTTATGTTGACATGTACCACCACGTTCCACGCAGTTTTTGTAAGCCCAACAGTCGCGACCTCTTCGAAAAAGATCCCTGCCTTGTTATAAAAGTTACTTATACTAAATTGAGACCTAACTGGATTTAAAATAGCTAATAATGTCACTAAAAATGTTAACATATTTTTATTTTTTAATTTATTTGAATTTATATTCTTGTTTTTTAATTTATTTGAATTAATATTTTCGTTTTTTAATTTATTTGAATTTTTATTCATTTTTTTGTTTTTATCAATTCTACTTATATTGTTAATTAAAGATGGTTTGTCTATTCTTTTATATTTTTTATTTTGTAAAGTCGGATTGACCATACTTTCTGTTTCATCTGTACTTTGTGTAGAATTTAAGCAATTGGATGGTTTGTCCAATACTTCATTTTCACTTTCCTGGGTGGGAAAAGGACAAACATTATGGATCGACCTTTTAGTTTCTCCATTGCTGGTCCTTACGTCCACCATTCTACATAACCCATCCGAACCCATTATAGTTCGGATGACCCTCCCCCGCCTCCAGCTTAAAGGAGGAGTGTTGTCGTCTTTTAGCAGAACTAATGTTCCTGGCTTAATGTTTTCAAATGGTTTATTCCATTTGTACCTCTTTTGTAATTCGGACAGATATTCAGCCGACCAACGTTTCCAAAATTCTTCGGAATTAGATTGCACAGCTTTCCAGTGCTCCCTTAACCCATGGTAACACTTATTACTAGAAGCGTCCACAAATGTTGTAAAAGTTTCGCCAACTAAAAAATGTCCTGGTGTTAAAACTTTGAAATCGTTTGGATCATCTGATAACGGAGTTAGTGGACGAGAGTTCAGTATTGATTCTATTTGAGTCATTAGTGTGCATAGTTCTTCGTAAGTCATTATCCCTTCTGTCACCCGATAAAAATGCTTCTTTACGGACTTCACGCATGCTTCCCATAATCCTCCCACATGCGGTGATCTGGCTGGTATATTCAACCATTCAATACCACGCTGAATACAAAATTCATCTATATTGGCCTTATGCTGCTCATTTGCAAACAAACGAAAAATTTCGTTAAGGCTATTTGCCGCCCCAACAAAGTTCGTGGCATTATCCGAGTAAATTTTCAATGGACAACCTCGCCTAGCTACAAACCTTTTCAGTGCTCCTATGAATGCAGCTGAAGTCAAATCTGAGACTACCTCTAAATGGACCGCTTTGGTGGTAAAGCATACAAACACACACACATAAGACTTGTCCGTCTTCTTCCCGCGTATTTTGTAATGAATTGTAATTGGTCCTAGAAAATCAATACCAATATTTAGAAATGGTCGAGTTCTAATAACTCTATCTTCAGGTAAATTTCCCATTAGTTGATGCAGATTTCTTGGCTGTATTCTAAAACATCTATAGCATTTATTAATCACCTTTTTTACCACCTGCCGGCCTCGCAATGGCCAAAACTGCTGCCTTACTATTGCCAGCAATCCCTGAGGACCTACGTGCAAATGTTCTCTATGCAACTGGTCTATAATTAGTTCTACGATTTCATCCTTGAAGGGAAGGAGAATCGGATGTTTAGCTTCGTATGACAAACTACTATTTTCTAATCTGCCTCCTACTCTAATAATATTATTTCCATCTAATATTGGACACAGATTTGTCAAATTTGACGATTTACTTAACGTTTTTTTTGATTTTAATATCTTGATTTCGCTGCCGAAATGATAATTTTGGATTTCTTTAACAATAAGTGTTAGTGCGTCTTTTTTATACCATATGAATGATTTCCTATTTCCTTTTCTAGCCATATTAATAAATTTCAGAACGTAAGCAATTACATTCTGTAAAAATTTAAAACTATTCCTATGGTTAATTTTATCACATAGTGTTTGTCCCTGTTGCACTAATAAAATCCTTCTGCATTTTCCCAATTCGGGAATCTCATTCATCAAATTAAATGATGATAATTTAAATATTTTCTCCCTTAAAAATTTAGGACCTTCAAACCAAAATTGATTCTTAATCATTTCCTTGCCTAACAATCCCCTTGATATAAGATCCGCAGGATTTTCTTCTGATCTTACATGTCTCCATTGAGAGACATCGCTGTTTGTTTGAATAGCACTTACTCTATTTGAGACAAATACTTGTAACGTAGCAGGATCCAATTTAATCCAACTCAAAACAATAGAAGAATCTGTGTAGTAGTATATCTTATTAAAATCAATCTTTAAGCTCTCTACAACTTCTTTAATTAGATCTATTAATAATACACTGGCACACAGCTCTAATCCTGGCAATGTAATTATCCTAATCGGAGCCACCCTTGATTTTGATGCTGCTAATTTTGCAATACTATTTCCACCGCTATCAATTGACCTGACATACAAAATTTCATTCAATGATACATTTGCTGTGGTTTTGCATGAAGCATCAAATACTACCCTCAATTTGGTGGAAGTGCTTTCCGGGCGTAAAACACAATGATGAGGTAAATAATCCCCACCACTCAAAAATGAATTGTTGGTCATAAGTTCCATATGGCCCATTTCCAAATATTGTTTCAAAAAATCGTGATACTGAATTTTCAGATCTTGATTTTTCTCTAGTTTTCTTTCAAGAGCGAAGAATCTTCTTTTAGCCACTAGGCTAGAATTCCCTAATAAGCCCGGCTCACTCTTGAAAGGTAACGTAACTAGAAATTTCCCATCTAATTTCAATTCTACACTTTGATTAAAAAGTTTTTCACAATCTTTTTCTAAGACTGTTAACTTATTAATCTGTGGGACCTCCTCAATTTCCCAAAATTTTTGCAAAAGTTCTTCTTTAGATGTCAGAACTGTTGTGACAATATCTGGTTCTGGTTTGGAACCATCTATTTTCGTCATGCTATATGCAACCCAGCCTAACTTTGTGTTCTGTAATTTAGTGTTAGTTTTCTGGTCCTGAATTTTGCCCTCACAGATGAGGTCAAAAATGAATTGATTTGACAATAATAAATCAATTCCACTTGGAATATTGTATTCTGGATCTGCCAATTTGATGTTATGTGGAAACTCTCCAGCCATCATTTTCATTCCAGGAATATTGGACACAAACCTGTCCATTACGACCGCATTCAGGAAGGTGTTATAATTAGTCACTTTTGACCTTATATTTAGTCCCACCTTTTCGTGAGCAGATGATTTTTTCATCTTCAAACCCTCAAATTGTTTATTTATTCTGAGACCCTTTAGTCTCAGTTTATTTTTAAATTCCTTGGAAACTATGTTAACCTGCGACCCACCATCTAATAGGACCCGGCAACTTATCCAATGGTTATCACCATCTTTTACCTCCACTATTGCTGTAGACAGAAGCGTCTCATCATCTTCTTCACTGTTCACAATAACAGTCTTTGGAGGAGCTTTCTCCCTGTGAAGAAGAGAATGATGATCACCATTGCAAGTTTTGCAAATAAAATTACTGGTGCATGCCTTCTGAAAATGCCCAATATTTAAACATCTAGAACACACTTTGTGTTCCCGCACTTTATCCCATTTCTCTTTGATGGGGAGGTTTCTAAATTTCGAACACCTATATAATAAATGCCCAACTGCACATTTCAGTGGGCATTTCATTCCATTTGCAGTTTTTGAGGGATTTACCATTTGGCCCGCCCCCTGAGTATACTGTACTCCGTATCCCGAAGGATTTACCATATTCTGGCCTGCCTCCCAAAATGTCCGCCCCATTCTTAGAGGATTTACCATCCTATTATCACCCTTTGTGACATATTGGCTTGCCTCTAAAGAATACCGCATTTGATTTAGAAACTCTATAAGGCTATCCACTTTTGGAAGCTCCCTAGATTTACCTAAATGCTGTTCGAACTGAATTCGTAAATTTTCATCCATTTTCCGTTGTAGTATGAAACAGAGAAATGCCTTATGCATTTCCTCGGGATCCAATTTCATGGCATCCAATGCTTGCAAACTTTCGTTTATTTGCTCCAAAAATGTTCTAACACTTTTTGAATTGTAAAAGACGGGAGGGGCATCCAATATACCTTTGAAATACACGGATGTTATCTCCCGTTTATTGGAATAGTATTCTTTTAAAATACTCCAGGCCGTTTCAAAATTTTCGTCCTTTGACGGTAGCTTTGAAATTTTCCTTGCCGCCTCCCCTGCTAATTTAGCCTTAAGCATGCACATTCTCTGAGTATTTGACACAGGTTGATCAATAATCAATTGCTCAAATAACTCCCTGAATGTATCCCATTCCGTTACTTTTCCACTGAATACTGGGATATCTATTGTAGGCAGTTTGAATGGTAATGTTTTGGCGTAGCTTTCTACGCCAGGAATCTCCTGATAATTATCCCTTAAATTATAAAAAACCTCGGTTAATTCGTCATCAGGGAAATGTCCCATATATTGGATGAATAGATCCTCAGCCATTTTAAACTTATCCTTTAAGATGTCTATCGAGACTTCCTTATTTCCAAATCTAGTAATCTTTGACTCAAGATCATCCAGTATATACTGGAATTGACGAACTAAGCCCCTATGTTTAGGAATTCCCTCCTCTTCTATTTTAAGAGGAGTATCTTGGAAATGTTTCGGGAATGACAATGAAGTGTCTGTCGGAGCCCTTGGAGCTGTTCCCTGCCCCTGGGTATTTCCCGTACTGCCTTCCAAATCAATTGGGTTATTCGCAGCTTTTGCTAATATTGATTCCTGTTCCCTTTGCAGTCTCTCCTTTAGACTGTAATACAAACTATCAAAATGCCCTATTGTCTTCCTAACCTTTTGCACAAAATCCGTTTTAAAATACGCATTATGCCGTAATGTGGCTGAGGGCGGTCGGAGTCCCTTATCATTCTCCTCAAACCTGTCTACCAACATATCGTACGTTGTCCTCAGCTCACGAATCTGCCCTAACAGTTCATTTCCAGCCACATTACTCTGAGCTACTTTGCTCAGGGAATTGTAGCAGGTCACTATGTCATTCCCTAAAGTTTCCTGCTCTTTAATAATTCCTACCGCAGCCATTTCGTGTGAAAAAAATAAGAGAAAAATCTGATTTCGTAAAAAAAAATAAAAAAATAACTTTTGAGTTATTTTCCCGCGCAACGCACTTAAACCAAATAAAAATAGATATTATGCTTAAAAAACTTACCAGTTATTTTATCTTGTGTTTTTTTTTATTATTTTTATTCGCGCCGCGAACCGAAATTATAATTCTTTTATTTATTTTTTTCCAATCCTTTTTCACAGGATTTTTTATTTTAACTCTTTTTTTCTTTTTTAAATCCTTTTTCACAGGATTTTTTTTTTTTTCCTTTAATTAATTTAATTTTATTTTTATTTTATTTTGACTCTTTTTTATAATCCTTTTTCACAGGATCTCTTTTTTTTTCTAAAGGACGCGTGTCCTTTTCGTTTTTATAGTATTTTGAGTTCCTTACCACTGGTGGGGGGAAACTCAAAATTTATAAAAACTCACGGGGTCACCAAAATGTTAGGGCTTAAATGAAATACGTGCGAGTCGTGTGGTGGTTTTAAATTGAACTCACTTTATTTACAAATTTATTCCTACTTATATACTAACATATTTTACCTAAAAACTATTTAATATCTAATTCCATTTATAGATAAGGAAAGGTAAGCATAACATTCTTGTCTCAACACTTCCCCATCTACCTGCTCGAACACTAAATGCATTAGTAGCATAACTAACGCATTGTGTTCGTCTCCAGGTGAAATGCACTAAAATGTGTCATACTAATGGATATTTTATTACTTATATTATATGATCTTAGCAGCCGTCTATGGAAAGATATTTATAACCATAGAACCACCTTCTAAGAATCCATTGTTCAAGGTTGAACAATGTATATTTTATTACTTCTATTATCTTAGCAGCTGGCTATGGAAAGATATTTATAACCATAGAACCACCTTCTAAGAATCTATTGTTCAAGGTTGAACAGCCCATATATAAATTTTCGAGAGATCAGCATTTATTTTATCTATGCAATTATTAAGTTCATCCTTTTGACTGCATATATATAATTGCACATCATCAGCATACATATGTGATTTAAAAAAAAGAAAGTTGATTGGGAAGATCATTTACATAAATTGTAAACAGTAGAGGACCAAGAATCGAACCTTGTGGAACGCCTTTAAGCACCGGTAGTGCCCTAGAATTTTTATTGTTTGCGTGCACATATTGTTGACGATCAGTTAAGTATGACGCTATTAGACGATTTGCAGGAGAAGAAAAATAAAACATTGTCTCCAGCTTCATACAGAGTATTTCATGATTCACAGTATCGAATGCTTTTGAATGGTCCAAAAGTATAAGAAAGGCAATGTTCTCATCATCAATATACTCACGAATTTCCTCCGACACATCAATAAGGGTAGTTACACAACTATGTTTAGGACGAAACCCAGATTGCCTGTCCGTAAGAAAATTATTATCCTTTAAATATTGCCTTATTTGTAGATGCAGTAACCTTTCAAGTACTTTGGACAAATAGGGCAAAATAGCAATGGGACGATGTTCTTTATTTGGTTTCGGAATGGGTAGTATTTTTGCGCATTTCCAACTTTTGGGGAAAACACTTTTTGTGATGATGGTGTTAAAAATGTGTGTAATATGAGGCATAATGTGAGACATAATTGCCTTTAGAAATCTGGGGTGGATATTATCAGAACCAACAGCATACGATTTAACAGCATAGCAAGCAGACAGTACTTCAGGCGGACATACACATTGGAAACTAAATTGACTATGATTTTCTAGTAAAGTAGAGCTTAAATTCTGGGTATAGAAACTATTGTTTAATGTAATATTGGGGAGATTTACAAAAGATTCATTAAGCCTATCAACATTAATATCAATGTTAACTGTTGACCTAGCTTTACCAACACCTATTTCTCGAATAGTTTTCCAAGTTTTATTTGTGTCCGCAGCAGATTGAAATAAACTCGAATAATGTTCAGATTTCGCACGTTTGACCTAATATAAATTAGAAATGTAATCATTGGGTGCGTTCGGCAGTTACAACATAATAGACAACAGTTCTACAACAGTTGTACAACTATCTGCTGAACGGCCTGATCACAATTCGCTCAGTCTGAGCGCTCAGGTAGCGCTGTCACATTTTGGTAGCGTAAAAAATGTTTGCTACTTTTGATCAAATAGTGATACATTTGTTGTTGTTCATTTACAATAAAAATTGTTTTGTAAGAATGACAAATAAAAACATACCAATATAATTCGAAAACAAAAATTTTACAAAATAAAAGGAAACTATAGAAAAAGTGTTTTTAAACACAAAACAAAAAAAACATCGTTCGGCAGAGTAAGTAATCACAAAGCGTTACAAGTCACCGGTATCAGTTTAAGGTTTCTCTGCCGAATGCTACCATTGTTTGAATCATTACATGAAGTTTGAAATTTGTCTATTATAGTTCGAATACGAATATTGATGTATTCTACATTACAAAGACGGTGTAATCTTAGTGTAGAATAGTACCAAGGTAAAGTCATTAACATTTTGAGAAGTTTAATCTGACTGATTTGGGTTTTCTTAACATGTGTTGCTGCACATGTTCCCCAAACTGGGTATGCATATAGAGCTATATTCTGAAAAATTGTCTTGACAATGGTTATTTTATTATCGGTGTTGAGATTGGACTTTCTATTAATTAGAAGGTATAACAGTTTAATGGCAATATTAAATTTACTGATTATATGACTGGTGTGTTCACTAAAAGTTAAACGTCAGTCTAGAAAAACTCCCAAATATTTAACAATGTTAGACCACCCATGTGAAAATCGAAATATATATGAACACACATGATCATACATTGGCTTGTATATGATTATGCATGGGCATACATAGTCATATACGTCCATGTCTAGTTCGATGTATGACCATACATGATTTCATATATTTATATATATCTTCGGATCCGAAATTTGAGGGTATATGACCGTACATATTCATATATGACCATATATGCTAATATATGATTCACATATGCTCATATGTGATCAAAAATGGGCATATGCCTCCATATCCCCTTAAATTTCGGATCCAAAGGTATATGGAAATATATGAGATCATGTATGGTCATACATTGAAGTATGCATGGACGAATATTACTATGTATGCCCATGCATGATCACATACGAGCCAATGTATGATCATGTATGTTCATATATATTTCGATTTTCACATGGGCAGGTAATATTTATCTATACCATTCAAAGATAAATTTGAACTGGGTAGGTTACAAGAGCTTCTTTTCCTTGTAAAAAAGATATCTTGTGATTAACCAGCATTTATTTTAATTTTCCATTTAACAAAGAATTGAAAAATGCTGTTAAGAGCATGTTGTATATTATCGAGAATAGGTTGTGGTGATGCATCAGAGCAGTAAACTGCAGTATCGTCCGCATAAAAAGCATAGTTACATACATGACTTTTAGAAACGTCTGCACAATATAAAATGTACAACAAAGGCCCCAAGACAGAGCCTTGAGGAACAATAAAAACATTGTAACTACGATTAGTCAAAAAGCTTTGTACGATTCTTACTACACCTTTTGCAATTGTAATTCAGAAAATATCAATTGAAATTCAGAAAATATCAATTGAAATTCAGAATTTCCATTTGAAATTCAGAAAACATCAATTGAAATTCAGAATTTCCATTTGAAATTCAGAAAACATCAATTGAAATTCAGATTTTCCATTTGAAATTCAGAAAATATCAATTGAAATTCAGAAAATATCATTTGAAATTCAGAAAATATCAATTGAAATTCAGAAAATATCATTGGAAATTCAGAAAATATCATTTGAAATTCAGAAAATATCAATTATTATTCAGAAAACATCAATTGAAATTCAGAAAATATCAATTGAAATTCAGAAAATATCAATTGAAATTCAGAAATCGTCATTTGAAATTCAGAAAATATCAATTGAAATCCAGAAACCGTCATTTGAAATTCAGAAAATATCAATTGAAATTCAGAAAATATCATTTGAAATTCAGAAAATGTCAATTGAAATTCAGAAATCATTTGAAATTCAGAAAATATCATTTGAAATTCAGAAAATATCAATTGAAATTAAGAAAACATCAATTGAAATTCAGAAAATATCAATTGATATTGATATTAGTTCTGACGGCCTGTAGTTCTTGAAAACGTATTGCTTTCTTAATAATAATTGCCACACAACCACCTCGCCTGTTTGCACGATCGATGCGCAAACAATTAAAATTTTGATGTGAGAATTGCGAACCACTTTCCAACCAGGTTTCAGTGTTTAAGCAAATATCGATATTTTTGTGAATAATTAAATTAAAAAATTCTATTATTTTGCCGCGGATACTTCTTGCGTTCCAATACCTTATTTTCATTTGCGTGTTCATTATTTAACATTTGATTATAAATACTTAATAGTAAGTTCTGTTAATACCTTAAACTGTTGTTCTTTAGATTTACTATCTCTTAACTTATTTAGTAATTCCATCGATAGCTGAGTTGTCTCTTCAATCGTGAATAAATCATTTGTATTAATATTCTTGTTATATGAAAGATTTTGCGATGCATTTGCTTTTAGATTAATATGTGGTTGTTGTACTTCTCTTTGTCTGGGTAAGAGAGGGGATTGAGTGGTATTATATGAGATCATATTATTATTTGACCTTCTAACGTTGTTATTTGATTTTTTGTTTGTAAACTTGCTTCTTATTTCTAAATACATCTCCCTGTTTGGGCAAGAGAATTCAGAGGATTTATGATCACCATTAGAGTAGAGATTAGGGTTTGGGGTTCGGGAATTCCCGGGATATCCCGGGAAAAGTTTGCCGGGAAAATATATTATTTTCCCGGGAAAAGGGGAAATTTTAAAAATATTAAATTCTTTAAATTGTTTTTGTATGGAATAGGATTTTTAATTTTAGTCATAAAAAACATTTTAAATACCAACACAAAATATTATTGCTAAAATATTTTAAAAGGGAATCGATTTCTTTGAAACACAAAAAATCTTGCCAAGTAATTAGGAGAATTTCAACTAATAAAGATTTTTCGCATAATGCAGCGCAGTGCAATATTTGCCCTAAAAGACTAATAGTTAACGAAGGTATTATCCGACATCTAAATTTGGTTCACAAAAAAAAAAAAAAAAAATTGAGAGTCATGCAACTTCTCTTGATGAAAACAACAATAATAACGTTCCAGTTAAAATTAGCAAAGGCATTGAACGTTTTATGGTAGGGCAAACAATCCGCACCATAACTAGATCTTCGTTTATTCGAGAAAGTTTTTATAATAAAAACCTGGCATTGCCAAAAAACGAAACCGATGTAAAGAACATTATATTAAATTAGTACAATCATGTAAAAGATATCACGATAAAAGAAATATTGAGCAATATTTCTAACAATAGAAGATTTACTATAATCTTAGATAAATCGACAAGAATATCAAAAAAGAGATATTTGAACATATGTATAAAAGGAAATAATTCATTTTATAACCTGCGGTTGGTTTATATGTCAAGAAGATGTAATGCTGATGAATTATTAAGAATTGTAGAAATAAGGCTAGAATAGTTTTATTTGTATTTGGAAAATAAGATTGTGGCCACCATATCTAATGGGCCGAATGTGATGAAACGGTTTGTTTCCGACAATCCAGTAGTGGGTGCTTTCTGTTGGAATTATGCAATTCATTTGGCAGTGCTTAGAGTAATTTATGTGAAATCAAATGTTCAACATTCTGATATTTTTACTTTGAATTCTCACTACACAGACTGAATTTGTACTGAAATATTGTTGTTTTTAAACAAATATTACTTATATAGGTGGTTTTCATTAACAATTTTGTTCAAAAATATTTACCGGGATTACCGGTATTCCCGGGAATCAAATTTTTTTATTTCTACTTTAGTCCGGGAAATCCCAAACCCTAGTAGAGATACAACCTTGCGACTGCGGATTCCGCTGCGGAGAGAAAAAACAAATTAAATGACTGCGGCTGCGGTGACGGTTGATTTCATACATACATTCACACTTTCTTTACATGTATGTATTTGTACATTTAGTGTATGTGTGGAGAGCACCAGCGATGGGAAATGAGGTTTTTGTTACAGTATAGAAAAATTTTTAATTTTTTATATTTTTTTCATTTTAACTTCGGCAAAGATCATTAAATTAAAATGATAGGCTAAACGAGTTCGAAACTACCCAATCAGAAATCGCCAGTGGTACAAAAATTCAAGCACTGGCATACCATTGGGTAACCACGGTGTTGAAAATAAATGACTGGGAGAACACTCATTTGGGACGCTTTGCCAGTGTTTGCAAAAAGCGTTTTTCCAGTATTTGTTTTACTAAAATTTCGGTGGTTTATAAAAAAAAACACTGGCAAAGAATGGTCTAAGAGTGATATGCCAAGGTTTGCAACCAGTGGTTATCCAGTGCTACCTAGCCAATGCTACCAGTGGAACAAAATCCAATTCACTAGTATAGCAATGATTTTTTAAAAATGCTGACGCTTCGTTAAAAAGGTTTTTAGTCAGGAGGTTCCGAGTTCAAATCCGGTTGCAAGCAAGCAAACATTTTTTTTTGGATTTTTTTTAATTAAAACATTTTTTTTGTTCTATAAAATAATTTTTTTTTTTGTGGAAAAGCTCCTTTAAGACCAACTTTTTTTGCTCTCCCAACGCTGGCATATTAGTTCCAAAAAACTGTTTGCTAGTGCTAGCATTTTAGCACAGCCAGTAGTTGTCCAGCTATTACTCATTTATGTGTTTAGCCATCAACTATTACATGTCTCGGTAGCTCAGATGGTAGAGCAATCGTCTGCCAATCTGACGGCCTGGGTTCAAATCACGGCTGGACCAAAAAAAATACATATGAACTCTTTAAATTTTATTTTGGAAAATATATTTCCAGACCACCGGTTTTGCCGGCGTTTTGCCAACGTTTTTTTCAAAATAAAAGTTCAATCGTTTCAACTTTTCTATCTCTGAACATCATCAAATATTGATGATTATTTTTTGAAAATATGGCAACATTGTAGTGAGAGTGAGAATGAAAATATGCGAGTATGAGAGAAATCGCAGCGAAATTAAATTAAGTTTTAATTTAGAGAGAATCTGCGGTGCGTTTTTAATTGTCAAAACTTCACATAAAAAAAAAATAAACGCAGAACAAACCGCAAGGTTGTATCTCTACATTTACTATTGGCGAATTTTGCTGTGGTTGCTTTACAAACAACTGTTTTATGTTTTCCAGCGCAGTTTGAACATTTAGTTCTTACAAAGCAGACTTTCTCGCCATGGCCAAAGATTTGGCAGTTATGACATTGTACAATTTTGTTTTTGTTTTTTCTTTGGTACTCCCATCTAACAATTGTACGAAAAATACTTCTATGATCTCTTCTTAGATCATTTAATTTAAGAGAACCATTTACAAAAGAAACAACGTACATTGTATCAATAAAGTTTCCATATGTTTTGTCAACGCGTTTGACCTGAGCGCACTTTAAATTACGAGAAGTTAATTCTGCTTTTACTTCTTCCTCTGTTTTAGTTTCAAGACCAAACAAAACCACTTTAAACACACGATCAGTTTTTATATCATGTGTAAAATACTGACACTTGTTTTCGCTTAATAAAGTTTTAACAACACCATATTTACAATTCCTTTTCCTGACAACACTTTGTGAGTAAAATCACCACTTTGACCCAAAACCATAATTGGCGGAATATGCTCCTTAACGACCTTAATAACAGCTTCCGTTGTCCGAGCTGAGTCTATGAGGATGTCCATCACATCATCATTATCACCATCAAGGGCCTGCAATAATTACCCCTTTTGCGCTTAAAAGATCTTGCCATAAAGACAAGAACAATACTTAGTAGGAAGAAAAATAAACAAAAGTGAGAGACACAAATATTTATATGCGTGTAATCTGTACAATAGTCACCAACGAACTGACCTTCTTAATATATAAAAATTAAATAATGTTCGTTTGTAAGCGCATCACTTGAGATCGGCTGGACCGATTTGGCAAATTTTTTTTAATGTTCGTAATAGGCCGAATCAGGTTTTTCGGACAACAAAATTAATGCACGCCCAGTTCTGCGCCCTCTTTTTTAAATTTTTTTTTTAACTACACCCACTTTTTTTATTTTGTCCACGCCTACTTTAAATACCCAAGTGGAACGAAATGGAATGGAACAGGGAACGAAATGGAGTAGAATGGGTGGAATTTTTTTTAAAACATACAAATGCAGCGAAATGGAATTGAACGGGGAACGAACGAGTGGAATAGAAACTCTAGATAATGGAAATGGAGTGGAACAGGGAACGAAATGGAATGGAATGGGTGGATTTCTTTTAAAACACACAAGTGGAACGAAATGGAATTGAGCGGGGAAGGAATGAGTGGAATTGAAACTCTAGATTATGGAAATGTAGTGAAACAGGAAATGGAATGTGGAACGAAATGGATTAGAACGGGGAATGAAGGATAACATATTTGGTTGACGAAAAATAAATTGTGATTCTATATTCATAATATTAGAAAAATTTTTAAGACTTTGGGAAATTTACATTTATTTTAAAAACAAACTGAGTAAATTTTGTCATAATGCAATGCCACCAACAAGATCCAGCAATTTAGGTCGGAGAGGGGAACGAGTGGAAATGAATGGAACAGAGAATGAAAAGGAATGGAAAGTGGAACTAAATAGAATAGAACGGGTGAAATTTTCTTTAAAAAATTTTTTTAACAATTTAAAATGGAATGGAATAGGGAATGAAAAGGAATGTAATGTGGAACGAAATGCAATCAAAGGGGGACGAATGTTTACACACCAGACAACAAAACAAAAAATGCAGTGTATCGTAAAGCATTAGAATGAACGAAATTGTGATACGAATCAGAAAAATTAATTTCTTTGTTTTTATTGGTTTTATTATTGTATTATACCCAGTCAGAAATCGCCAGTGGTACAAAAAATCAAGCACTGGCATACCATTGGGTAACCACGGTATTAAAAATAAATGACTGGCAGAACACTCATTTGGGACGCTTTGCCAGCATTTGCGAAAAGCGTTTTACCAGTATTTGTTTTACAAAAATTTCGGTGGTTTATAAAAAAAAACACTGGCAAAGAATTGGCTTAGAGTGATATGCCAAGGTTTGCAACCAGTGGTTATCCAGTGCTACCTAGTCAATGCTACCAGACGTACAAAAATCAATTCACTGGAAAACCAGTGATTTTATAAAAATGCTAACGCTTCGTTAAAAAATGTTTGTAGTCGGAAGGTTACGAGTTCAAATCCGGTTGAAAGCAAAAAATTTTTTTTGGATTTTTTTTAATTAAAATTTTTTTTTGTTTTATAAAATCAATTTTTTTGTTTGTGGGAAAGCTCCTTCAAGACCAAATTTTTTTTTGCCCTCCCAACACTGTCATACTATTTACAAAAAATTGTTTGCCAGTACTAGAATTTTGGCACAGCCAGTAGTTGTCCAGCTATTATCACTCATTTATGTGTTTAGCCATTAAATATTATATGTCTCGTTAGCTCAGTGGGTAGAGCAATCGTCTGCCAATCTGACGGCCTGGGTTCAAATCACGGCAGGACCAAAAAAAAATCCATATGAACTTCTTTTAAATTTTATTTTGGAAAATATATTTCCAGACCACCTATTTATTGGTTTTGCCAGCGTTTTGCCAACGTTTAAAAATTTTGTTCCTCCAGTGCTTTTCCGGCGCTTTTTGAACAGCCGGTCCTTTTGTCTAATGATGTTATCATTTTTTTGCCAGTACTTGTACCACCTGTTAAAGTGCTTTGCCACCGCTTTCCCGTTTGTATTTTGCTGACTGGGTAGTTTTATTTTTATCTATATAATATTTTTATATTTTTACTTTTATCTACATAAATAAAATCTACAAATAAACGAAATTTATAAAAAGATCGTTATGCAAGAAACCGATAAAAATATACATTTCACAATACTCGATGAGATATAATTGTTTAAAATCATAAATGACTATATAAAAATCATTTCTACTAGGGATGATGTCATTTGCAGAGAAGACAGAAAAAAGCAAAATCCGATGTATTTAATGCAAAAAAATATTGTAAAAAAGCAAGAAAAAAGCAAAAGTAAAAAAAAATTGAAAAACAACAGTTTTTTTTTTTTAAATTCAAAGTTAAGAGAAAAATATTTTTTTGTGAGCAATTCAAAACTCAAAAATCTTAGGCAAAAACTATTTTAAAGCTAAAAAACGGAAAAATCCATGAAAAGCAAAAAGAAGCAAATATGAGTAAAAGCATAAAAAGCAAAAACAGCCATTTTGTCTTCTCTGGTCATATGTAATGATATTTAATATAATTGGAGATATACTATGATCCGAAAAGTGGTGGATAAAATTGTATCGGATAAGACCTAAATATACTGAGTCACAGAGAATCTTATCAGGATTTTGATTCCTATCTAATTTGATGTAGAAATAAATAATTATATAATGCTTTATATTTCAGGTTGAAAACAAAAACGATTAAAAAGTACTAAAAAATAACACACTTAAGTTAAGAATTCAAAATTTAAATAAAAATTAAAGTCTTTAGATAACCTTATGTACAGGTTTGCGTTCGATGCAATTAGTGCACGAATAAATTCAAATAACTGTTGAACTAGTTGACATATACAAAAGAAAAAAAAAAGTTTTATTAACATAAATCTTATTCATGCTTACATTTAATAAAAAAAAATATTACACATTAGTGATATGAAACAGCCTATTAATTTAATGACAGATAAAAATACGAATGAAAATTAAAAGAGAAACAAAAAAATTGAAAAGCTAACAAATAAAAGGTTTTTATTAATTTTTTTTTTTATGAAATATGTTTAGAAAAAAAAACTACACCTCACCAAATACATATTTTTCATCTTGGACATGGAGAAATAGCTCAAATAGAAATGGCAATTTTTCACTCTACAGTAAGTAATTTAATTAAATCCAATTAGTGAATATTAAATATTGCAATGGAATTTTTCAATTGTGTAAAAATATAAATTGAAGTGATAAAACTGAAAAGGCAGACTGTTTATCGCTGTTTTATATAAAATATAATTAAAAATTAAAAGTTAAAGTAAAATCCTTCATCATCGAATTCGGTATTAAAAATTAGGGTGAAAGAAGTGTCGGACAGAAAATTCTTTTTAAAATAGGGAGAATCTAACCCCATCTGTTGAGCACTTTTAGAAATACTTTTTGGATTTATTAAATTCAAGTGATTAGAAAAAACGGCTATTACTTTTGTTCGCGATGTCCAAAAATTCATGGGTGGTCATTACCCTCTCGCTTACAAAAAAGTGCGAATAACGAGTTACCCATAGTGAAAGAATAAGTAGTTACTCACAAAGATAGAATAAGTGGTTACTGAGAAGTTAGGAATTAAGTGGTTACCCTACATTGTAAAATAGTTGGTCATATTGGCAAAATAAAACTTTTTACCTTGGAAAATTTCCTATTTAGTTCAAAACATATTTATAAATAAAATATTAACATAAAAAAGACTTAATCAGTACTTATTTAATCAATTACCAGTAAGTGGTTACTTTGCACGAATATATAAGTACTTCTATAACTTATTATCGGTAAGTCATTACAGTAGACTCGCGGTAACAAAAACACCGCCTTAGGTGAACACCGGCTAACATGAACAGCATTTTTTTTACACTGACTACTCTGTAGCGTGAACACGGCGAGAAAGCCCTATAACGTGAACAAATTTAAAATGCAATCAACAAACATAGAAAACGTTGTTTTGTTTTCTACATTTGTCGGTTATCTCAATTAATCCAGAGGTTTGAACCTTTTCTTCCGTCCAGTAACTCTTCCCAATAAGCACACAGGTTTTAAAAATTCAAGTGCTTTAAACTTTGCTTGAAGTAAAGTAGATTTCAAATTCTAGCATTTGTATATTTAACAAAAAAATTTCAAACTTGAATTTTTGTTTCCCTTTTGCTGGAGTATGCTATTGAAATAAAATGCAATTAAAGTTGTATTCGAGCCTTGAAACTGGAAAACAGGGCTGGAATTGAACTTGTTTTCAACTTGAATTCCAGTGAAATTGTTTATAGGGTTTTGATTCTAATTGAGTGTTTGCAGGTTAGTTTTTCATTTGCTGATATCCATGAATGGACTGAAGATCTTCCAAACGCAACCGCAATGAACGAAGTTTTGACCAGTGATGAAAGTGAAAGCGAGGACAGTATTCTGGAAAGAGCACATACCAGAATAGAGCCTAGTGAAGCAATCAACATTTTTAATAAAGCTTTGGAATGGGCGGAAGATGAAAACACAAGTCCAACAGATATCAGCGTACTTAAACGTCTCCGCAAAAAGGCCGTGTTAAGAAATTTGCAAAAAAAGAAAATCCAGGAAAAGATAACCCATTTTTTAAATTAATTTCAATGTAAATTTTTTTTTTCTTAACAAAACATATCTACACTTGTGCTCACGAAATTAAGTCAATTCAAGTTTTTTTAAAATTTTATTGTTGTTGCCTTTCCCAGCAAAACCTTTCATTACCATGTAATGAGTTTTAGGTATTGAAATCTTAAGTGTTCACTAGTTACCTTTTAATTACTAAACTACTTATTTTAACATGGTGATGTCATTGGAGGAAAGTCATTACACTGATGTTACCTGTAAGTAGTTTATCAGCTGTTCTATAAATAGATGTTGAATATAGATTTAAAAAAATATAAAAATTTAAAAACCAATAGGAGCTGACACGTATTGATCAGCGTACCCCACGATTGTCAGGCAAACACTCTAACCATTAGACCACGACATCACTATGATTTTTATTGCTTTAACTTATGTACACATTTATTGTGGCAACTGTTATACATGTCTATTTTTCACAAAACTTGTTGTTATTAAATACTGCTTAATGAACATCAACATTTCTATAAATAGATGTTTAATATAAATTACAAAAAAAAAAACAACAATGGAAGCTAACACGAATTGAGCAGCGATCCTCATGTCTGTCAGGCAAAAACGATAACCACTAGGCTACGCCATAGTTATGGTTTTTAATGATTTAGAACATATATTATTGGTTTCAGCTATTGTGAAATAGTAATGTGTGGGGTATAATTATCGGTAACCCATTACATTCAGTTTAAAAGTAATTCAACGGGTAATGAGATATGAGATCTAAGTAATGCATGTAGTAATGACCAGTCATTACCAAGGTTTTGCTGGGTTATTTTTAAATTTCAAAATAGTGGCTAAATTCGTCACGAAAGGCAAGGAGACGGTTCAGAAAATTATACAGAATTTTAACATAATGTTTGTTTTTTCATCTTGTCACTTGTTTTAAGTGGGCGTGGCTTTTACCGAAAAATTAGCGATATCAACCTTTTATCAAATTACTTAGTAAAATTTAGGCAGTACTGATCGGTTCTGTACAAACTGTATATTTTTGGAAATCCTATAAAATTTCCGTAAGTCTTGCATTATTCTTATCTACAAATAGTCACCAGACTTAAAATTGCAGCACTTTAAACATGACCAAGTTTTTCTTTGTTTTTAGCGATTTTAAAAGAAAGTAAGCAATACTGAAATTTTAACATAGAAATTGGACACTTCATACAAAATTATCTTCATGCATTTCTCTTAATAATTATAAAGCAATAATTATATTTTTTTTTTAGTATCCCGAGTAAAAAAGAGTATATATAACATATATTTTTTAATACTAAAATATATGATAATATAAAATATTGTATGCGACCTTATATGTTTTTATATGATGATATATTAGAAATTTTTTTAGAAATTTTCTCATATGTAATCATATTAAATCATATATCAGTATTTGCTTTATTGCAAATTATATAGGAATATATTATTGATAAAACCGTTAAAAAATATTTTTAATTTTATTTTTTATATAACAATATCGTCGGCTTGCCTGCAAGTAGTGTTATGTGTTCTTTAACAGGTTTTAATGTTTTTTTAATATATTTCATTGACATCATATGCTTTTATAATGATTGTAATAAATAAGGTCGTGAATCATTAGGGCATATGATTTCAATTAAATATCTTAAAAGGATAATATAATTCAGTTTTTTCGCTCTCCTGAAAACCTGTTAAATCAAAAAACATAGCACTTCTTGCAGGCAAGCCGACGATATATTAGTTAATATCAGACCCAAGTTCGAGATTAACTAATATATTCGAGATTAATCTAATATTTGATCAAAAACAATATTTTATATGTTTTACTCAAATTTTTCATTAAATTAATATTTTCTCAGCTTTTTTACTTCTAAAAGTTTTTTTGTTTAATTTAAAAAATTCAATTTAAAAAAAATTAACATTTAAAATCATGGCCCGGCTCGTAATGGGTTAATAAGTCTAGGTATGTTGCATATCATTGGAAAGGTATTTCAAGTACCTTTTCAACGATATATATATTTTGTTCTGGTCCGATAAGTTTTGAGTGGAGAAATAAGCCATTATATATTGTTGTAGATCACCTTCAGCTCCATAAATCGGGAACTATGAGCCTCCAACAAAAAAAAAGTGCATTGCCGGGCTAACCATTAAAATTTTATTTAAAATAAAAAAAAGCTTAACATATTTAAAAAAAATTTATAAGTCCAAAGAAAATTCCCATATTTGATAAAAAATTATCTACCCAAGTAAAAAAAATGATATGGAGCCATATGAAGTTATATTTAATTATATATAATCTTTTATGTAATTAGATATAATTATATCCGAAAAATGAGAACGTCTTATTGTATCATATTGTATCGAATTGTATACAATTGTATACAATTTGGTACAATTTGATACAATTTTATGCAATTCGATACAATTGTATCCGAATTTTGTCCTCATCCAATTACATCAAATTATATCTTTTTGTATAAAATTATATAAAATGTTATAAAAGTGGACATAGTTTGATACAATTATATCTAAATATTAACCTTATACTTTTTATCATATTATATAGACCATATCTAACAATATACATACAAAAATAATTTTTTTAAATAAAAAAAAATTTTCAATTACTTATAATTGTAATTGTTCTTTTTTGAATTGCAATTACAAATAATCGGCCTGATTACGAGTATCGAATTTGTAGTCGAAATTTTCGACTCCATATAAAATGATTTTGTATGTAATGGAAATTATAAAGAAATGAAACTCTCATGGTGGATTTTTTTAAATCTGAGTGCTATATATGGTAAATCCAATTGAAAAATTTTTCAAAAGTTGCGTTTTTAGTGAGTTTTCAGTGAGTAGTTTCGACTACGACTACGACACTCGTAATAAGGCCGAATATGTAATTATAAATGAGTTTTTTTTTCAATTACAATTACATGTAATTATGTAATTGCATGTTTAATTAATTACAAAATGTAATGATTAACCCCAGGCCTGCTGGAGATCTTATAATTTCGATAAATCTTCCATTACTTTTATCCAGATTTATCATGACAGTACAATAAACATGAAAAAAAATTTCTTTTAATTTAGTAATTTTAAAATAAAGTTAACAACACTGAAATTTTAAAGTTAATAGGATTATGATATACAACAAAGATATAAGAAATCAGTCAAGTGTACGTTATAGTATAAGAATTTCGTATTAAAGCTTCAGTGTTGTTAATGTTATGGGTGCGGTGCGTAAGCCATTTTTGACTCATGCTCAAAAAAAAAAAACCAAAAAAAAAACAAATTACTCACGCACGAGCATTTCGTTTTTTACTCAGCACATATTAACTTACTTATTAAACTTACAATCAGAAAATTCTCACGCAAAACAGTAAAAATTACTAAAAACATATGATGCAAAAAATAAACTCACACACGAATCAATCACGGGTTATTCTTACTCACGCTCACGCACGAATCACTTAAGTATAGTAATTATTACTCACGATCACGTGTGAATAACGTGACTCACGAACATTTCGTGTCACGCGCCAATCCCTAGTAATTACTAAATATAAAACTAGTTCAATATCATTGATAACATGGAACCAAATATAATACAATACGGTTTTATATGGACCTTATATATTTTTATATAAAATCACTTTGAAATAATTGCTTATGTGGGATGATATATAATTATAGATGTTGTTATAAAGAACGTTATATTGTTATATATTAAAGAAATCATGAAATATTGTAGATATGGAACCATATTAAGTTATATATGGGTTCATATTCGTCAATATATAATCATAACTAACACAAATTATAAAAGATTTCTTATATGGATCCACATAGTTTTATATTATTATGTATAGTGTCATACTAAATTATATATAAACGTACATGTAATTATGTTTTTTATATGTTACTTTATGTACTTATATATAGCACATACATATATATGTAGGCCAATATGTAATAATATAAAATCACATATGTCTCCATATTAAAACCTTTGAGGAAAAAATATCTAACATATGACTATATAAAAGTATATCTGCTTGAATTTAAAAGCATATGTGGCCATATGTAACTATAAGTTACTATATGCAATTACATAAAATAATATATGATTATATCAAAACTTTTTTACTCGGGTAGTTTTTAAAGAATAACAGATTAATACATTAACGTCTTTAATAGTTACTCATTATCAACAATAGCCCTCGGCTGACAGTCAGGCTTGTGATGATGGATCTGTACAATACCAATTATTTTTTATTTCCTAATTTAGATGTCCGGCGTCAAATAAAACGATAAATAATAATTTGAAGCCAATTTGATTTTCGCGAAACAAATTATTCTAGATTGAAAAACTATTAGTTTTCGATTTTCATCACACCCCTGAGTGTGTAGGACCCGAAATCCTGCTGCCCTCCAATTCAAAGTTTTTTTATCATTTAAATTTAATCATATCGTATTGTATTAACTTATATCCAATTTGATCGGGACAAAATTCGGATATAAGTTTATCATTTGATATAACTTTGTATCCCTGTAAATACAATTATATCCAATATGATACAATTTAATATGACCATTTTTCGGATGAAATTATATCCAGTTACATATTGCAAATATATCCATTCACATATAATTTTATATACACTTTATTACCCGGGATAGTAAACTGTAATCAAGTAGTCTCAGATTATATATAAAACTTTGCAATATTTAAAACATGCAAATATTTACAACAAAATTACTTTACTTTGTTCATATTTGACTTGGACATAAAAATAGGACATTTGCAATTATTGTCAAAATTTTACTCGATGCACTTAGTAATAATTTTCTTTTCATAATTTGCGTTTGAAATAAGTAAATTCTTTTCTAATTGTACCAATATGGGACGTGGAAAACATTGTAATCCAGAAAAACTAAGACATATCTCAATTCCACAACGAGATGAAATCTCCAACTGAAATTGCTAAAATACTAAAGTGTTCGCGAAATATGGTATACAATGCTATTCGTCTATGTGCTGCCGACAAGAAATATCATACGCAATATAAAGAACGTAATACGATCCGTCGTAAAACTACAACTTATATGGACAGGACTATAGTACGCAAAAGCAAACTCAACCCTTTTATGTCCTACCGTCAAATACTTAAATAATGAAATCAGGGAAAAATTCAACGTTCAAGTGTCAGACATGTTAGTAAGAAGAAGACTGAATGAAGCAAACTTATTTGGACGAATAAGTAGAAAGAAGCCTATTCTTTCAAGAAAAAATATTAAGAAACGTATTGATTTTGCCAAAACCCACAAAAGAAATGAGTTGTCCTTTTGGAAAAATGTGCTTTGGAGCTATGAAAGGAAGGTAAATCGTGTCGGACTAGATGGTTAACATTAGTACACTCAGAAGACCTTGAAACACAGTGGGGGTAATATTATGGTATAGGGGTGTTTTTCCTGGCGTGGTGTTGGTGCTGTAAAAGTAGAGGACAAAATGGACAGGTTTCAATATTTGAGCATTCTTAAGAATGTTGCCTATGAAAATATGATAGTTAAGTGGATCTTTATGCAAGAAAATGATGCGAAGCATTCGTCGAACATAGTGAAGGATTGGTTTTTACAAGAACAAATTAAGGTTTTGGACTGGCCAGCCCAAAGTCCGGACCTTAATCCAATAGAAAAGCTATGAAATGATGTAAAAACAAAAGTTTCGCAAAACAATTACAAAAATTCCACCGAACTTTGGGCTGGTATTCAAGAAGCCTGGTATTCTATACCAAAAGAAACACAAAATATTAGTGTTATATTAACGCTAAAGAATAATAATTGTTTTAACCCTCATCGGTCCCTCGATTTTCAATTTTATAATGTTTATTTTAATTTATATGTATGTTTGTGCAATTTAAATTTCACTATGGCCCATTAACTTTTCTCGAGAAGTTAACTTTACCTTAACCATGGGTAACTAACCAATACTAAATATTTATCCCTATGAAAATTTAACCATAATAACTTATCAATATTTTAACTCTGGGTAGTTAACCTTAGTATGAAATGTCAGAATAAAAACAAAAGGAAAAACAAAAATTAATAACAAAAAATTTTTTTTTCAATACGGGAAAATTAAAAGTTTTTCTCGCGGTTTTTTGTGTGTTTCTGGTCGTAAAAAAAATAATACACTTGACCACGTCGTTTTTTTTTAAGATTCGCGGTCGCTAACTGCTATAAAATGATTGTGTCTTTTTGCATACTACGAGAGGTGATTTAATTAAATCCATTTGGTAAGTCTATAAAATAAAAGTGGATTATTTGAACTGTTAATAAGCATTTCGTCCTGATCGAGACAACCGCGGAAAGATTCGCGCATAAAATTAAAAAAAAAAAATTGTATAAATTTTGTGATATATTATTAAATAAAGGCAATTAATGTGATCAGCACTCAAAGTGAAGAGAAAAATAATCGCTGTTTATGATTTTGTATCTTTTTGTAATTGCGAGTCAAAACTGTGGGTTGCCCAGGGGTTCCTCACATACTTTTAAAATATTTAAAACAAGATTGGTTTACATTTCGTAAATTCGAGAGTGATTTCTATGCGCTTTTTTACATTTAAGAATTAAATTCAGTAGTCTTGTACTTCATTCAGTAGTCTTAGGCTTTGATACATGATTCATTTTGAATTTGATACGCTTATTCCAAATTCTTAAATGTAAGTTACCCAAAATTGATGAAATAATTGTTTTTATGAGAGTGGGTTTCAAAAGAATCTTTTCCTATAACGGTACACAAATTAAAAAAATGTTGTCCTATGTATTTTAGAGAACAAAATTCATTCTTTACTACCATCGTAACAAAAAGTCTTAAGCTCTTTGAATGCGTTTTGTATAGTATTTTAAAATACGTAAAAAGCTATTTTTCGCGTTTTTAATCACGATTTTCTCAAAATTGAGAGGTGATAGAGAATTCGGAATAGAGATCTGGAATCAGCAAGTAAAATACTAAAAGTATGTATCAAGCTTCTACCGACACCATTTTTGGTTTTAATTAGTCAAGACAGATTTTGGCTCCTTGAACCAATAAAAAAATAAATTTTTCCTATTTCCTTATATGAGGCCAATTTCTGTAAGCTATCACAGAAACCTAAATCCTAAATAGCAAAAATTTGTGCACGACTTTAAGTACTGATGCAATTTTTGTAAGTTTTGGTAAAGTGGGGAAATGCCATCGAAAATACGAAACGATTCTTAGTCAAAGTTTGGTTAAAGCTGCGCTTTAGATTTTTTTTATGAATCATCATTACAAGTTTAATTTATTAAAATATATTATGTAGGGTGAATTGTTCTAAAATAGCCTTGGTTAAGTTTCTTAACCACAGAAATTTCTATGGTTAAATTTTAGCATTGGTTAGAAGAAATGCTTGGTTAAAATTTAGATAAGTTTTTCAAAAAATATGTTTACCAGTGGTTAAGGCTAGTAGAGGTCTTAACCAGGGTATAAATTGAGATCAGTTAATGGGCCTATGTTATTTTTAAGTTTTTTAATTTACAATTAATATCAATTTATAAATTGTATTTGAATTTGACAAAACATTTACTTGAAAGTTTTACGTGCTATCACTGTAATTTGTAAGATTTATTCTTGTTGTGATAGTTTGGATCAATAAACTAAACTAAATACATCTAATCGGTCCATTTGTATGCGCGCGCACACAAAAAATAAAAAAAGCTAAAAAAAATTAACAACCATTTAGGTTTTGTGAATTTTTATACCCTACACCACTATGTGGTCAGGGTATTATAAGTTTGTGCTGATGTTTGTAACACCAAAAAATATTGGTCGTAGACCCACCTTATAGTATACCGATCGGCTCAGAATTTTTTTTATTTCGATTTCACGATGTCCGTCTGTCCGTCCGTCCGTCTGTCTGTCTGTCCATGCAATCTTGTGCGCATTCTACAGGTCGCAAATATTAAGATATTTTGATGAAATTTGGTACGCAGACCTATGTTGGCCCAAGGACGAACAAGTTTGATTTTGGTGAACATCGGTCCATGTTTAGACCTAGTGCCCATATAAGGTCCTACCAAAATTATACTGTTTATACGCTGCAGGTCGTAAATATTAAGATATTTTGATGAAATTTGGTACACAGACCTATATTGGCCCAATAACGCAGCCTATTGATTTTGGTGAACATCGGTCCATGTTTAGACCTAGTGCCCATATAAGGGTCCTACCAAAATTATACTGTTTATACGCTGCAGGTCGTAAATATTAAGATATTTTGATGACATTTGGTACATAGACCTATATTGGCCCAAGGACGAATCCTATTGATTTTGGTGAACATCGGTCCATGTTTAGAACTAGTGCCCATATAAGGGTCCCCCCAAAATTGGCTTGGTTACAAACTGCAGGTCGCAAATATTAAGATATTTTAATGAAATTTGGTGCGCTGACTCACATTATAGAAAATTTTGACACAAGCCCCATTTTAACCCATTCGAATTTCGGATCCAAACATTAGTTGGCCAGACTAGTGTAGGGTATTGTATATTCGGCATGCCCGACTTTAACCTTTTTACTCGTTATGTTTATTATATTGTTTACTATCATATTAATACCTTTGAACTTCATAAAGGTAGTTTTAGAATGAAATTAAAATTAGAATATTACATACATATATTAGAAAAAAAATTGAATTTTTAACTTTTGTCAATTACACTATGGAACATTTTTGGGATTATTGTCTGGGGGGTGAGAAATTCCAAGTCAGGGTGATGGTACTAGGTCAGTATAGTAAAACCCTCAAAGGGTTTGGCGTTCGTATGTGTCATTTTTTTTATGACCTTTTAAATTTTTTCCTTATCTTGATGTTTTTTCGCTTAGTTGTAACTCGAGAACCACTTGTCCGATTTTGATGAAACAAATTTAGAAAAATTTAGAATTACAATTTCTTTAATCCGTTCATATAACATTTTTCTTTATAATCAACAGTTTTGCCGGTAAAAATAAATTTGTGGAGAAAAAAAAATATTTTTTTGCCTAAAAATTAAAATTTTTTTTTTTAAATTCATAAAAAATTTTAATTTTTAGGCAAAAAAATATTTTTTTTTCTCCACAAATTTATTTTTACCGGCAAAACTGTTGATTATAAAGAAAAATGTTATATGAACGGATTAAAGAAATTGTAATTCTAAATTTTTCTAATTTTGTTTCATCAAAATCGGACAAGTGGTTCTCGAGTTACAATTAAGCGAAAAAACATCAAGATAAGGAAAAAATTTAAAAGGTCATAAAAAAAATGACACATACGAACGCCAAACCCTTTGAGGGTTTTACTATACTGACCTAGTACCATCACCCTGACTTGGAATTTCTCACCCCCCAGATTGGCTGTTGTACTGTGTTATTTGTACATTTTTCGCATAAACTGAAATTATGTTCAGCACAAATGAAATTTCTACACTTTTCACAGCGTGTAGCAAAAAGATTTTTGTTATTTTTATATGTGCAGATGTAGCATCGGCCTCGTTTCGATGTACTTGGTAAATGGCGAATCTCCCGAATTCTTTGAATAACACTGGAAGCATCATTACTTTGAGGTTGTTTTTTACGTTTAGTGATATGTTTTTCAACGAGATTCAATCCAAGCTCCTCGATAAAAAGGCGACGACGAATATTATGGTTCGTTTTAGAATTTTTCCAATTCGGGAACAATGCAATGAACGTCACGAATGCATTCAACGCACTAACATCAAGCATGTTATAAAATACTGCCATTGGCCACCGATTGATTTTTCGTTTGCATGTGTACGTAGCCACTATTTGATCCATGGTATCAACTCCGCTCTTGGTTTTGTTGTAGTCTTCAATGATGTTAGGTTTCTTCTGTTCACTATTCTCATTTATGCTGACAACATTGTGGTATGTACTGAGCAATGTCACAAATCGGTACCGGCGAGGAACATATGACAACATAACTGCTTGCAATTTATGTTAATATACAACTTCTGTATGATAAATTGGCTTTTGACGCATGTCGAGTAGAACTGAAGGAATTTCAGTCCTATTTTTCCTTATTGTTCCCAAAATAGTCATGCGATTCTTATGCAAATCTTCTGCCTATTCAAACGAAGTGAAAAAGTTGTCACACGTTACATTTCTGTCAGAAAGTCCTTCCACCAAATCCAAAACAACACGCCGTCCGAGATTGCGTTCAGGAGTGGCATTACGATTCCGACCAACATAAATTTGTGGGTTGTATACATACCAGCTTTTTGAGTCGCATAGCACCCAAATTTTGATGTCATATTTCGCCGGCTTGGATGGAATATACTGACAAAACGGACATCGCCCACGATACGGAACTAACTGTTCATCTACGGTAATGTTTTTTTCCTGGTGTGCATACAGCTTTTAAATTACGATTCCATATATCGTATAGATTTCGAATCGGTGCCAATTTGTCACGAACAGAAGTACTTGTAGATGCATTGTTGGCCATACGTTGTTCGCGGTCATCAAATCGAATGCAACCATGGATACGCTTGAACATTTTCAAAGACATTGTTGCTCTAAATATTGGCCGACCAGTTTCTTCATTCCACAGTTTAGTGACACATTCACCGTATGACCGATACACAGCAGAAAGCAGCAACAATCCAAAGTATGCGTGCAGAGTGTCCAAATCAATGTTTTCATATTCGTCTTTGTACTTTCGCACACCATATAAATTCGTCATGTTCAAAATAATATTCTCAACCGGTCCAAGGAACATGTGAAATGCAGACGAAACATCAACTATATTGACAGCTGCTAATGCTTTTGGACCTGAATTATAACAAAAATGAAACATGTAATGAACATGAACACATAACAAAGAGAGTAGGTTTTTACCTGAAGTGAAATTTTCTGCACGTCGAAATGAATTTCTTCGATTTATTTCAAATGGTTGCGATGAATATTCAATTTTCTTATTTTTTGAAAAATATTTATTTTCAGGATTTGCTGCATTTTCTTCTGCTAAATTTTGCTCAAGTGGCTCAATGTCGTCTTCATCCGAATGCACGCTAACTTCACTTTCATCATTCTCCTCGTCTGATAATGCAAATTCATCGTCACTATTGCACGGAGATTCGCCCGCTTCGCTTTCTAAATCAAAATCCATTTCTAGTTCATCTCGCTGCCTTCTTTCACGTAAAACTCTCAATTTTTTATCAAATACTTCGAAACACAACCAAAATTCAAATAAATGCGCAAACAAACTTCACTTATGTGCAAATATTTCTGCTAATTTTAGTTTAAGAGACTGCTATTTGCATTCAACTAAATTTAGCTTAAAAATAGCAAAAGTTTTGTAGATTTAACAGTTTATTTTTGCTGTTTTTAGTTTACAAATATTAAGCAAAATTTTCTGCAGATTTTACAGTGCAATTTGCTATTTTCAATTAACTAAAAGTTAGCCTAAATATAACTAAAATTCTGTAAATTTAACAGTTTTAATTTTGCTTTTCTCATTTTACTAGTATTTAGTAAATAAATCTGCTAATTTTAGCAGTTTTTTCTGCAGAATCATTTTTAGCTAATTTCTAGTAACATTTTCTGCTATTTTTACAGATTTATTTATATGAGTGTAGACCCTTCATCATATACTAGCAAATTTAGAATAGATTATAAAGGAAATAAGACTTTTTAAAATATCTCGTCCATTCCATGACAGCAAGGCCAATAACTGACACTTCAGAGAATAGCTTTATTATATACTAGCGTGCGCAGCCCGCTACGTTGTTAGCGTGCCTTAAAGGTGCGCCCCCCACAATTTTTATTAAATTCGTTTTTTTATTTAAAGTTTTTTTATTTAAAGCCTTCACCCAGCCACCACAAATAAATAATTCTGCACAACAATGGGTTTAAAATAAATAAATAAATATTTGATCACTTTTTCTCATGAAAGTGGATTGTTAGTAATGAATCCATAATAAATTGCAATATACGTGTGTATGTTAAGATAATTTGGTAACGTGCGAACTTAGGTAGATAGACCCGTAAGTAGTTTTGTTCATTTGTGTTTTGAATGAAAATAAATAACGTAAAGCAGGGTTGGAAAGCATTTTATAATATTAAAAATAGCGGGCAAAGCTACGTTGTTAGCGTGTCTTAAAGTTTTTTTTTTAATTCCAGTTTATGTAAAGGTAGACCTGGCAATTCAAGTAAATTCACAAATTCAGTTGGAAAATTTACTGCGTCGGTTTCTTCCACCGGTGCTTCGTTACATGAAGTTTAAATATCGGAATATATAAGTTCCATTCCTTTTCTAAGGTTTTTTCTCTTTTAGAAAATTTGTTTAACTTTTTGGAGAGTAAGTTTCAATGCTACATAAGTTTCATATTCCGTTGATAGTGTTTGAACAGGTAATTCCCTCTTCCAATCCATTTGCATTGTCTATAATTTCAATTGCGCTCGTTCAACGTTTATATCCATTTCATTCCACTTGTGTAGTGTTTCAATCCCACTCGTTTTCTATTTAGTTTCTTAATTTTAGTGTTTCATATACACTTGTTCTTTAAGTTTTATGTTTCTAGCTAAAGACGTAGACGTAAAGGGGGGGGGGGGGGCAATTTTCCCCTTTTGAACCACCATTTTTACCACGTTCCTGTCCAAAGTCCTAGAAATGCCTTGTCGATAAGTTAGCCCATACTCCAAGGAAAACATATTATATATTACAGGTTTCTAGCCGAAGGGTTCGGTTAGGCCATCAAGAGGGAGAATTATTCCGTTTTTACCCCTCCCGGTAGGAATTTCCAAAAATTCCGTCTTAGAGGACGTCTGCGTTGGAGGAGGAACCTACTACATACATAATTTTAGGTCTCTATATCCAGCAGTTTGGCCAGGCCGTCAAGGGGGAAGTTTTTTCCCTTTTTACCCCTCCCGGTATGAATTTCCAAAAATACCATCTTAGGGGACGTCAACGTTGGAGAAGGAACCCAAATACCGAATTTAAGCTCCCTTGTTCCAGCAGTTTGGCCAGGCCGTTAAGGGGGAGACTTTTCCTGTTTTTGACCCTACCTGTAGAAATTTCCAAAAATCTCATCTTAGCGGATGTCTACAATAGAGGAGGAACTTTAATACCAAATTTCAACTTCCTACCTCCAGCGGTTTGGGCAGGCCTTTAAGCGGCACTTTTCGCTTCATTAATACCCATTTTTGCAATGTCCCTGTCCAAAAAGCACCTCCTCGGTAAGTGAGCACATACTCCAAGTAACATATGTTTTACATTTCAGGTTTGTAGCCAACTTTTACTATTTGTGCCCCTCTCGGTAGGAATTTCCGAAAATCCATCGACAGGGAATTCCAGCTTCCTAGTTCCAGCAGTTTGAGTAGGCTGAGAGGAACTTAAGTACCGAATTTCAGCTTCCTAGTTCCAGCAGTTTGGACAGGTCGTTAAGGGGCAACTTTCCCTTTTTGAGCCCCCATTTTATAACGACCCTGTCCAAAATTCAAAAAAGTATCTTTCTAATAAGTTAGCCCTCACTCCAGGGACCCACATTTTAAGCTTCAGGTTTCTAGCCGAAGGGGTTTTTACCGGCCCCCAAGGTGAGGCTTTTTTTTTTTTTGCCCCTCCCTTTAGGAATTTACAAAAATTCCATCTTCGCGGCTATCTGCGATGGATGAGGAACATTCATACCAAATTTCAACTGCATTGCCTAAGCGGTTTGGGCAGTCCGTTAGTGGGGACATTTTTCCCTTTCAACCACCATTTTTACTATGTTCCTGTTCCAAAATAGAAAAATTACGTTGCCGGTGAATTAGTCCTACTCCAAGGAATACATATTTAAAATTTTAGGTTGGCCAAAAGGGATTGGGCAAGCCGGCAGGAGGAGACTTTTACCTTATTTCCCCTCCCGATAGGATTTTCAAAAATTCCGTCTAAGCGGACGCCTACACAGAAGCAGGAACTCACATACCGAGTTTCCTTTTGGGATATCCTGTAGGGAATTCCAAAAATACAAACTTAGTCGATGTCTACTACAGTGGAGGAACCTTTATACCAAATTTCAACTTCTTACCTCCAGTGGTTTGGGCAGGCACTTTTCCAATTTGTGAGACTGTTTATGGGGAGACTTTTCCCCTTTTTGCCCGTTCCGGTAGGAATTTCCAAAAATCCCGTCTTAGCGCACGTCTATGCCGAATATCAAGAAACCTTGTTTTAGTGGAGATATCCGTGGGGGGAGGAAAAAAAGTAGTTTTTTTGAAATTATATATTATTTTAAATGGTACTTTTTGGAAAAACGAAATTTTTTGGAAAAAGATACTTTGTTTTTACAAAGTACTTTATTTGTACTTTTTTTGCAAAAGGTATTTTTTTTTAAAAAGTTGTTTTTTTTTGGAAAAATGTATGTTTTTTGGAAAAAGGTACTTTTTTTGGAAAAGGTACTTCTTTTGGAAAAGGAAAATTTTTTTAGAAAAAGGTACTTTTTTTTTGGGAAAAGGTACTTTTTTTTGGAAAAGGTACTTTTTTTGAAAAGGTTTTTTTTTTGAAAAAATGTATATTTTTTGGGAAAAGAAACATTTTTTTAGAAAAAGGTACTTTTTTTTGGGAAAAGGTACTCTTTTTTGGAAAAGGTACTTTTTTTGAATAAGTTATTTTTTTGCAAAAATGTATGTTTTTTGGGAAAAGGTACTTTTTTTTTTGGAAAAGGTACATTTTTTTAGAAAAAGGTACATTTTTTGGAAAAAGGTACTTTTTTTGGAAAAAGGTACTTTTTTTTGGAAAAAGGTACTTTTTTTGGAAAAACGAATTTTTTTTGGAAAAAGGTCCTTTTTTTGGAAAAAGGTACTTTTTTTGGAAAAAGGTACTTTTTTCGGGAAAAGGTACTTTTTTTTGGAAAAAGGTACTTTTTTTGGAAAAAGGTACTTCTTTTGAAAAAAGGTACTTTTTTTGGAAAAAGGTACTTTTTTTGGAAAAAGGTACTTTTTTTGGAAAAAGGTACTTTTTTCGGGAAAAGGTTCTTTTTTTTGGAAAAAGGTACTTTTTTTGGAAAAAGGTACTTCTTTTGAAAAAAGGTACTTTTTTAGAAAAAGGTACTTTTTTGGAAAAAGGTACTTTTTTTGGAAAAAGGTACTTTTTTTGGAAAAAGGTACTTTTTTTGGAAAAAGGTACTTTTTTTGGAAAAAGGTACTTTTTTTGGAAAAAGGTACTTTTTTTGGAAAAAGGTACTTTTTTTGGAAAAAGGTATTTTTTTTGGAAAAAGGTACTTTTTTTGAAAAAAGGTACTTTTTTTGGAAAAAGGTACTTTTTTTGGAAAAAGGTACTTTTTTTGGAAAAAGGTACTTTTTTTGGAAAAAGGTACTTTTTTTGGAAAAAGGTACTTTTTTTGGAAAAAGGTACTTTTTTTGGAAAAAGGTATTTTTTTTGGAAAAAGGTACTTTTTTTGAAAAAAGGTACTAGGCCATCAAGAGGGAGAATTATTCCGTTTTTACCCCTCCCGGTAGGAATTTCCAAAAATTCCGTCTTAGAGGACGTCTGCGTTGGAGGAGGAACCTACTACATACATAATTTTAGGTCTCTATATCCAGCAGTTTGGCCAGGCCGTCAAGGGGGAAGTTTTTTCCCTTTTTACCCCTCCCGGTATGAATTTCCAAAAATACCATCTTAGGGGACGTCAACGTTGGAGAAGGAACCCAAATACCGAATTTAAGCTCCCTTGTTCCAGCAGTTTGGCCAGGCCGTTAAGGGGGAGACTTTTCCTGTTTTTGACCCTACCTGTAGAAATTTCCAAAAATCTCATCTTAGCGGATGTCTACAATAGAGGAGGAACTTTAATACCAAATTTCAACTTCCTACCTCCAGCGGTTTGGGCAGGCATTTAAGCGGCACTTTTCGCTTCATTAATACCCATTTTTGCAATGTCCCTGTCCAAAAAGCACCTCCTCGGTAAGTGAGCACATACTCCAAGTAACATATGTTTTACATTTCAGGTTTGTAGCCAACTTTTACTATTTGTGCCCCTCTCGGTAGGAATTTCCGAAAATCCATCGACAGGGAATTCCAGCTTCCTAGTTCCAGCAGTTTGAGTAGGCTGAGAGGAACTTAAGTACCGAATTTCAGCTTCCTAGTTCCAGCAGTTTGGACAGGTCGTTAAGGGGCAACTTTCCCTTTTTGAGCCCCCATTTTATAACGACCCTGTCCAAAATTCAAAAAAGTATCTTTCTAATAAGTTAGCCCTCACTCCAGGGACCCACATTTTAAGCTTCAGGTTTCTAGCCGAAGGGGTTTTTACCGGCCCCCAAGGTGAGGCTTTTTTTTTTTTTGCCCCTCCCTTTAGGAATTTACAAAAATTCCATCTTCGCGGCTATCTGCGATGGATGAGGAACATTCATACCAAATTTCAACTGCATTGCCTAAGCGGTTTGGGCAGTCCGTTAGTGGGGACATTTTTCCCTTTCAACCACCATTTTTACTATGTTCCTGTTCCAAAATAGAAAAATTACGTTGCCGGTGAATTAGTCCTACTCCAAGGAATACATATTTAAAATTTTAGGTTGGCCAAAAGGGATTGGGCAAGCCGGCAGGAGGAGACTTTTACCTTATTTCCCCTCCCGATAGGATTTTCAAAAATTCCGTCTAAGCGGACGCCTACACAGAAGCAGGAACTCACATACCGAGTTTCCTTTTGGGATATCCTGTAGGGAATTCCAAAAATACAAACTTAGTCGATGTCTACTACAGTGGAGGAACCTTTATACCAAATTTCAACTTCTTACCTCCAGTGGTTTGGGCAGGCACTTTTCCAATTTGTGAGACTGTTTATGGGGAGACTTTTCCCCTTTTTGCCCGTTCCGGTAGGAATTTCCAAAAATCCCGTCTTAGCGCACGTCTATGCCGAATATCAAGAAACCTTGTTTTAGTGGAGATATCCGTGGGGGGAGGAAAAAAAGTAGTTTTTTTGAAATTATATATTATTTTAAATGGTACTTTTTGGAAAAACGAAATTTTTTGGAAAAAGATACTTTGTTTTTACAAAGTACTTTATTTGTACTTTTTTTGCAAAAGGTATTTTTTTTTAAAAAGTTGTTTTTTTTTGGAAAAATGTATGTTTTTTGGAAAAAGGTACTTTTTTTGGAAAAGGTACTTCTTTTGGAAAAGGAAAATTTTTTTAGAAAAAGGTACTTTTTTTTTGGGAAAAGGTACTTTTTTTTGGAAAAGGTACTTTTTTTGAAAAGGTTTTTTTTTTGAAAAAATGTATATTTTTTGGGAAAAGAAACATTTTTTTAGAAAAAGGTACTTTTTTTTGGGAAAAGGTACTCTTTTTTGGAAAAGGTACTTTTTTTGAATAAGTTATTTTTTTGGAAAAATGTATGTTTTTTGGGAAAAGGTACTTTTTTTTTTGGAAAAGGTACATTTTTTTAGAAAAAGGTACATTTTTTGGAAAAAGGTACTTTTTTTGGAAAAAGGTACTTTTTTTTGGAAAAAGGTACTTTTTTTGGAAAAACGAATTTTTTTTGGAAAAAGGTCCTTTTTTTGGAAAAAGGTACTTTTTTTGGAAAAAGGTACTTTTTTCGGGAAAAGGTACTTTTTTTTGGAAAAAGGTACTTTTTTTGGAAAAAGGTACTTCTTTTGAAAAAAGGTACTTTTTTTGGAAAAAGGTACTTTTTTTGGAAAAAGGTACTTTTTTTGGAAAAAGGTACTTTTTTCGGGAAAAGGTTCTTTTTTTTGGAAAAAGGTACTTTTTTTGGAAAAAGGTACTTCTTTTGAAAAAAGGTACTTTTTTAGAAAAAGGTACTTTTTTGGAAAAAGGTACTTTTTTTGGAAAAAGGTACTTTTTTTGGAAAAAGGTACTTTTTTTGGAAAAAGGTACTTTTTTTGGAAAAAGGTACTTTTTTTGGAAAAAGGTACTTTTTTTGGAAAAAGGTACTTTTTTTGGAAAAAGGTATTTTTTTTGGAAAAAGGTACTTTTTTTGAAAAAAGGTACTTTTTTTGGAAAAAGGTACTTTTTTTGGAAAAAGGTACTTTTTTTGGAAAAAGGTACTTTTTTTGGGAAAAGGTACTTTTTTGGAAAAAGGTACTTTTTTTGTCCCCTTTTTGCCCCTCCCGATAAGAATTTCCAAAAATGCCGTCTCAACGGACGTCTACACCGGTCGAGGAACCTACATACCAAATTTCAACTTCATAGCTCCAGCAGTTTGAGCAGGCCGTCAAGGGGGAGACTTTTTCCCCGTTTTGCCCGTCCCTGTAAAAATTTCCAAAACTCCCGTCTTGGTGGATGTCTACGATAGTGGAGGAACCTTTATACCAAATTTCAACTTCTTACCTCCAGCGGTTTGGGCAGGCCGTCAAGGGGGGCCTTTTTCCCCTTTTTAACCCCCATTTTTACAACGTCCCTGTCCAAAATTCTAGAAAGTACTTTCCAGAAAAGTTAGCCCCTACTCCAAGGAACACATATCTTAAATTTCAGCTTTCTAGCCAAAGGGGTTTTGGCAGGCCGTCAAGGGGGACACTTTCCCCCTTTTTGCCCGTTCCGGTAGGAATTTCCAAAAATCCCGTCTTAGTGGACGTCTACCCCGAAAGGGGAACCTACGTAACAAATTTCAACTTCCTAGCTTCAGCGGTTTGGGCTGGGCGATGTTGAGTCAGTCAATCATTCAGTCACGTTATTCTTTTATATATAGAGATTGTACACGCGAATACTCTGGAATGTAGGGTGTTCAATTGTTTAATTTTTTTGTCTGTGCTAGTTAATAGATTAAATAATTATTCGAGCTTTTCCCTATTCTGAAAAACTTCAAAAAATCACTTCTTTCATTGCTTCCAAAGTAACTGTTAGTATATTTTTATAGCTTTTTTGGAATTACTTCTGAACAACATCCAAAAAATCACTTAAGTATTGCTTCTAAAGAGTAATTGCTCTAAAAGTGATCCTAAAAAGTGATTTTAGTATCATTTGGCATTTCCAAACCAGAGAACGGTTTGAGTGCCTTATTTTATGCTTTTGAATACAATCACAATAAATGTGCATATTGTTGTCAATAGATATCATTTCAGTAAAGCAATACAGACACAATTGAAAAAAAGGGAGTATGACGAAAGCCATGCATTGCACACATGTCTTCTGTTAATCTTAGCTAACACTCACAAAAGCAACGAATATAAAATGATTGGTATGAATACAAACCGATGGTTACGAATGGTCTCAATCTTGGTTGTATAAAACTTGAACATTTTTTTCTGTCAAATATTTTAGTATATTTTTGGTGTTTATTTTAACAAAATGAGAAAATATATGCATATTTCATATTTAAATAAAAAAAATGGAAATTTCTTCACACTGCATTTTTCAAAATACTGCAACAGGTCAACGAATACTAAATGAATGTTGTGATTGATTTTATTTTTTTAATGCGTCATCTCTTCATTTCGTTGCTTGACATGTAGTGGGATTATAAAAATAATGCGTAAAAACCACTCATCAAAAACATTGAATGTATATAACAGCAATAGCATTAGTTATTGTTGTTGCATGAATACATGGCAAAAGCAGTGAATGGTATGACTGCACAATAAAAACGAATGTACTCAAACCGTTCTCTGTTCCAAACAGAGGGTCGCGGGTTCGATTTCCGGCAGGACCAATATTTTTTTTATTTTATTAAATTTTAATATTTATAATTAATTTGTTTAAATTCAATATTTTTTTAATTTTAAAATTTTTAAAAATATGAATATACTAGCGGGCGTAGCCCGCTACGTTGTTAGCCGTTAGCCGCTACTACGTTAGCGTGCGCCCCTCCCCCCCGACAATTTTTTTTAAATTCGCTTTTTATTTTTAAAGTACAGTTTTTATATAGTAAAAGCCTTCACCCAGTCACCACAAATAAATAATTCTGCACAACAATGGGTTTAAAATAAATAAATAAATATTTGATCACTTTTTCTCATGAAAGTGGATTGTTAGTAATGAATCCATAATAAATTGCAATGTACGTGTGTATGTTAAGATAATTTGGTAAAGTGCGAACTTAGGTAGATAGACCCGTAAGTAGTTTTGTTCATTTGTGTTTTGAATGAAAATAAATAACGTAAAGCAGGGTTGTTAGCGTGCCTTAAAGTTTTTTTTTTAATTCCAGTTTATGTAAAGGTAGACCTGGCAATTCAAGTAAATTCACAAATTCAGTTGGAAAATTTACTGCGTCGGTTTCTTCCACCGGTGCTTCGTTACATGAAGTTTAAATATCGGAATATATAAGTTCCATTCCTTTTCTAAGGTTTTTTCTCTTTTAGAAAATTTGTTTAACTTTTTGGAGAGTAAGTTTCAATGCTACATAAGTTTCATATTCCGTTGATAGTGTTTGAACAGGTAATTCCCTCTTCCAATCCATTTGCATTGTCTATAATTTCAATTGCGCTCGTTCAACGTTTATATCCATTTCATTCCACTTGTGTAGTGTTTCAATCCCACTCGTTTTCTATTTAGTTTCTTAATTTTAGTGTTTCATATACACTTGTTCTTTAAGTTTTATGTTTCTAGCTAAAGACGTAGACGTAAAGGGGGGGGGGCAATTTTCCCCTTTTGAACCACCATTTTTACCACGTTCCTGTCCAAAGTCCTAGAAATGCCTTGTCGATAAGTTAGCCCATACTCCAAGGAAAACATATTATATATTACAGGTTTCTAGCCGAAGGGTTCGGTTAGGCCATCAAGGGGGAGAATTATTCCGTTTTTACCCCTCCCGGTAGGAATTTCCAAAAATTCCGTCTTAGCGGACGTCACGCCGAAAGAGGAACCTACATACCAAATTTCAACTTCCTAGCTTCAGCGGTTTGGGCTGGGCGATGTTGAGTCAGTCAGTCAGTCACGTTATTCTTTTATATATAGAGATAAAAAAATAAAAAAAATGTTGAATTGCAATTTTTTTTGGGTTTTTTTCAGTCTATTAGTATTCAGCAAAAGGTTTTATAGATTTTAGCAAAGATTTTTGTCACTTGCAATCGACTAAGTGTTAGCAAAACTTTTCCTGCAATTTCTATTTTTTTTTTGTAAAAATCAGCTCGCTGATTTTCTTCAGCAAACTACTTTTGCTGAAATTACAAACTTTTTTGCAAGCACGCCCCTGACTAAAAACCTGCTGACACAGCAACATTTTTTGTTGACTTTACTGACTTTTTTTTGTGAGTGTATTTATTAGTACTACTGACAAAATCATCTATATTATTCCTTATAAAGTTTGAGCGGGTAGGTACGTGTTTTTTTCCATATTCGTGCTACTTTGGCTTTTATCGAAGTTTTTCAAAAGCTTCGTGATATGGACAATTTAAATAAATCGGGAGGGAAAGAAATAGTGCCACTTATACACTACACAAATTTTTTACAGATGTGTTATTTCAAGTGTATTAATGAAATACATAAATTGAGAATTCATTTAATATTGATGGACAAACTTAAAAATTAATCGATTGATAGATTTTTTTTAAAATTTTTTGCGACTAATCGAGAAAATAAAAACTCGAATAATTATTTAATCACAAAAAAAAAAAAACACAAAATAAAACCCTAAATAATAAATAATAAAATAAATAATAAAATAAATCTATTCCTCAGAGTCAGCTTTTGGCCAAGATATTCGAAAAACTCGTTATTTTATTTTTAATCTACGCTAAATTTCGTATTACATGGTGTATTTACAGATCTCCAAAATTAAATGAGAGACATTCAGAGTTTAGTTTTGACAAACATTTTGAATTTGACATCTCAAAACATCACTAATGGTCATGAGAGGGTTAAAAGTTTAAAGAAGGTTAAAAGTTTATCTTTTGTGGCATTTTCATTATGTAAACAACATCTGTGAAACTTACTCGCCAGAAGCTCCTAGTTTAAGATTTATAGATGGATAAAGCCATTAACATTTTTTAGGGTAATTTTAAGGTCATTAATGCAAAGGCCTGGCCAGTTTACACCGCAGAAACCCAATTTTTGCACAAATCTTATTTTTTAACCCCCAACCTATCCGAAAATGCGCGGGGAGCTGGAAAAATAACACTTTTGCACATTCCATATAATTTCATGGGTGCTCTTTTAATAAACACATGTATATTGTAGAAATACAACAAATTATTTTCCATTGAAAACCTTTCAGGCAAAACGTATAGACTTGATGGTACTTATTTACAAATGGCTGAAACACATGTCAATCTCTTGGAACTTGCCAATGCCAGATAAAATGAAGACACTTTATATTGAAATATTCAATCTTTATATGTAAGTATTAAAAGTATATATTTGATTACAATACATTTTATAATTTTTTTTACCCGATTAAAAAAAGTTATATAGAAAATTATATGTATAACTTAACATGGACTAATAATGTGTCACACTTGACTATATAAATATAAAAGTCAAGTGTGACACAATATGTTTGCGGATATAATTACCAGGGCAAGGACTTTCATGCACTAAAAAATCGAAAATATGCGCTTAAAATGTGCACTATAAAATAGAAAATATGCACTTAAATATGTATTTATAACGAAATATGCACTAAAAACCAAAAAATATGCAATTAAAAATAAATGCTTTTTAATTATATTTATTAAAAAACTAACATAAACGTAAAAATTCAGGTATCGGTTACAATAATCTTGTTCGTTTACTTACTACAAGTTACTATATTTACTACAGCTGGAAAAATTCAATACAAAAAGTAAACAAAACTTTGCAATTGTAGTAAAAGTAGTAAGAAATTCGAGTAAACGAACACACTGAATATGTCTTCAAATACACACGGTTAAATATATTTTTAGAAAATTCTGTGAAAATAAAAGGAAATACAGTCGATTTTAAATATTAAGGGTGTGTGGCATTTTACCTGAAAAAAAATTTATTAGAAAATAGAATATAAATATGTGTACTGTACAATCGTACTCACTTTCGTAACTCAGAGAAAAAAGCGGCAGAAATTAATGGACAAGTTTCCTTAAAATAATTTTTATAAAATTTTGCAACTTTCTGTTTGTGAGCAATAACACCCGAAAACGTTAATTTAAAATTGCATCTATAAAAAATGTGTTAGTGGATGACAACATATTGTATACTATGTGTTTCTCTTTCTAGTGTAGTGTTGTATTACCAACAGAATTCCAAATAATTAATTCTTTAGAATTTTTTTTAGTTTTGAAGTTTAAATTATTAAATCGAATTCCATATTTAAAAATATTAAAAAAATATGCAATAATGTGCAAAATATGCAAAAATATGCAATAAAAATCATAAAATATGCAATAAAATATGCATTTAACAGCAAAATATGCAAAAATATGCATTTATAACAAAATATGCAAAAATATGCAACAACAAATCGATGCCATTTTTTTGCAAATTCTTTGATTCGGAAAAGTATTTGGTCAAAATCATTTTTGGGCCACTGACTACAAACATGCATTTCCATGAAAGTCCTTGCCCTGATAAATACATATAGCTTTTAGTTTTTCAAAAATTCCATATATGATGTCATATATAGAACAGTATGAATATGTATGCATAGCGCATGCTACGGGGACATTTTTTCTATATATAGTTTAGCATGCAGACATTTGGTTAGTTTGGGGACTGTCCTCAAACATAGTATCAAGACATTTTTGACTCATATACAGCATAGTTTGGGCACATTTTTGGCTATGTCCCCGAACCATGAGCAATACATACATATATGTATAATTATATATGTCCCCATATACAGTGGGGAGCATTATTGAGTACATGTCAGCACTTGAGGAAACTTACAAGTGCAGGCATAAACATATCGGACAAGGAGACTAAAGTATACTTTTCTGAAAGCAAAAGGTTCAATTAATCTAAATTTGGCCACAGAAATGACCTTCCATATCAGACTTTCGAGATATATAAATGGGAAAAACTTAACTTTTCTTCAAAATATTTCGAATCGTATGTTTCCTCGAAAAATATTTTTAACAAGATTTGTAACGGCATCTGAATATACTACTCTTCCTCTTTAAAATAGTTTTTGAATTCTTTTGATAACATATTTTTTTTACGGATTTATCGTTTTTTGAAATTTGGGTCTTTTATTTTTTTTTTACAATTTTACTTTGAAATTGCGGTGAAGGCCCAAATTTCAATAAACGATATATCCGTAAAAAAATATGTTATCAAAAGAATTCTAAAAGCATTTTAAAGAGAAAGAGTAGTATATTCAGATGCCGTTACGAATCTTGTTAAAAATATTTTTCAAGAAAATATACGATTCGAAATATTTTGAAGAAAAGTTAAGTCTTTCCCATTTATATAGCTCGAAAGTCTGATAAGGAAGGGCATTTCTGAGGCCAGATTTAGATTAAGCGAACCTTTTGCTTTCAGAAAAGTATACTTTAGTCCCCTTGACTGATATTTTTATGACTGCACTTGTAAGTTTCCTCAAGTACTGACATGTACTCAATAATGCTCCCCACTGTATATTTATATGTATCATATCCAGTTACATATGCTATGACAGTTTTAATACAGCGTCATATATAATTAAAAATGGTTTTGTCGGAAAACATATAACGTTTTATATACCCGAGTAAAAAAAATAATATGATGTCATATGTAATGATATCTTATTTAATATAATTGGAGATATGCTATGATCCGAAAAATGGTGGATAAAATTATATCGGATAAGATATAAATATATTGAATCATATAGAATCTTATCCGCATTTTGACCCGATATATTCATATCTAGTTTGATGTAGAAAGACAGAATTATATAACGCTTTATATTGCAGGCTCAAAACAAAAACTAAAAAAATAACACCATTAAGTTAAGGAAAAATACGATCGTGAAAACGTTTTAAAATCATTTTAAAAGGTGGTACAAACGTTTTCAGAACGCGTTTTGACAACGCCCCAAATGATAACCATGATTTACGTTGTGAGGGTGGTATTTTATAACGTTTTCAAAGCGTTGCAGAAAAAAAACTTTAAAATGCTTTTTCAACCGTCAAACTAGCGTATGTAGAACATTCTGGTTTACAATTTCAGAGCGTTGTGAAAACAACCCAAATGATAACCATGATTTACAGCCTCAGGGTGATATTTTATATCGTTGTCAAACCGTTCCAAAAACAAATTTCAAAGTACTATCTCGACGGTCTTTGTGGCCCTTTGTTCCTAATGGAACTATAGGACATAATATATATATATATCTCGACGGTCTATAAACGTTATTACAACATACCAATTTTAACGCTGTCAAATCTTTAGAAAATAAACAAATGAAGTACTTTGCCATCGTTTGAAATACAAATATGGGAATCATTTTTTAAAACATTTTTATATATTACCATTTTTTAATAAATTACACTGCCATACCAAAAAAAAGGGTGAATGTTACTGCAGTGGTTCTAGGATAATTAGGGGGTGCTGATTTCGAATCTGCAACCAGTTTTTTTAAATTGGCTCTAGGTTTCAAACTTAAGTTTTTCAAACTTAAGTGTGTATCAATATCTCAATAACTTTTCTAAATATAGTCGCTGAAAGTCAAAATTCCAACATTTTTTAAGGTGTTTTAAAAAAAAATTTAAATATAAGTCGAAGTTTGATTTTAAATATTAAAGCCAATTTGGAAAGAAAAAGGTCCAAAATTTATATATATGTCATATTGCATTAACAAATTATGTGCAGTTTTAGAGCCTTTTGTAATTAAAATTAGACTTAAAATGAACAAAAAAAATATTTTACTTTACTAAAAATCTACTGTACTATTACAGAATTTTTTTTTAGAAAAGCATCAGATTTCATTCACTATTAATTTTTTTCCGATATTATTGCGATTTGCAAAGTGGTTCTACCCGATTTGGATAAAATTTGAATATGTGAGAGAGGGAGCAGAAAAAATAAAAAAATATTGACAAAATCTGATATATGTATATTATTTTATAGAAAGTTTTTTCGATTAATCGATTAAATTAAAAAATTTGTTCGATTAACCGGTTAAGAAAAAAACGTTTTTTGCCTATGTCTCTTGAACTAGGTAGAATATTTGCATGAAAAAAAAAACAAAAAACATTTGTAAAATATTAATATACGTACCCGAGTAAAAATAGTTATATATTGTCATATATCATGTGATTGGGCTACATCTGACAATGAATGGAGTCACATTAAGACACATTTCATTATATACAACTACATCTGATATTATTTTTTCAACGAATTTTTTGTACGGTAATTGATATTATTACATATCCCCAAATCTGACTCCATATATAACTACATAAGCCTTATAAAACTAATCAAATTATATGTAGTGATCGATATGATTTGATACTAAGTTTTATAACACTGTATGTGTCATCGTACTAAAAATATAATTTAATTTAACATCAAAATTAGTTATCTGCAAATTCAGAGTTAATTACTCCCTAGCCAAATAATTTTCACATGATTTTTTTGCATGCAAAATCATATTAATAAATGATGTGTACGATTTAGAAGACAAAAGTATTCAAATAAATTTTTAATTTATGTTTTAAAATTTGGGTCTTCTTTGGGTGTTAAAACCATAGACATTTCAATGTCAATTTAATAGCTGGTATGCATAAAAAGTATGCCTACTATCAGACAAAATTTTATAAAATCAGACATTTTTATATCGAATTAGATATAATTTGATGTCCTGGATATGGAAAAATCTCGGATAAAACTGTATCAAATTATATCTAATTTGATATAATTAGACACATGTAGATGACCCATTTTTCGGATCAAGTTGTATATGGGGATTTATCAAAAAAGATATACTTATGTATGACACCATATTAAGATTTTTACCCGGGCATTTAAAAAAAAAATAATGCAATTGGACCATTAGAAAAAGCCAAAATAAGCTAGTAGGTACAAACGTATCTCTCATAGAAAAAGTTGGGTATGCATCGTACGGTTAAAAAAAAACATATTTTAGAACACGTTATTGCATAAGTATTTGTTTCCTATTTTTTATACACACTAATTACTTTTGTAGCTAATATAAAGCCATCAATACCTGCCTCATATGACGTGCCTTCGCCCACAATCGGTGAGTCGTCATTGGCTTTTCTTTAAAGACTGCGTGCAATTCTTGCATCTTTGGATGTAGTTTTTTTCTTTTTGTTCTGCTGTATTATGCGAAACAAGATTTCTAATAAAAACAATGAAATAAAACGCTGCCAAAAAATTTTGTATATAAATTTAATGCATAAAATATTCCCTAAAATATATTTTACAAAAAAAACATGTGGAAATTTCATTTCTTCGAATTCTTTTATTCATATTTTCGGAGCATATACTGAAGAGTATTCTCTATCCAAATAAAATATAAAAAAAAATTGAAAACAAAATTTTTCCTAGAGTCGATACCCACCTTACATGAGTTTATCCCTCTAAACTTTTGTAAAACTTTTTTTTAATACTTTGAAAACAATCAGTTAATTTTTATTTTTACAATTTTAGGTTACATTTCGATTTAACTACTTGGAATCAGTTAACACCAAATAATTTCGAGGCATCTTGCAGAATATGCCTGTTTTATTTGGAATTGAGTATGAGAAGAAACGTAAATTATAACTGGTAAATAATTTAAATTATTCTGTAACAATTTATTTATTCATTCATTCAATTTTTCCTTCTAGTGATTTATGGCTAAAAGTGTTTAATCACTTACTTTTCAATATTGGCAATAGTCATATAAATGCAGCCAGAAATATGGAGATTTATGAACTGAGACTAATATATTTGGAATATTTGCTATTTAACGAAAAGTTCCAGTTTAATGATTGTCTTTTATGCTTGCAACGAATGTTAGATATTTTTTCGAAACAGAAGCCATCATTTATCTTACATTTACCAAATTCCAATAATGTTTGTATAGATGCTAAATTTGTCGAAAATGCCCAATTTCAATACGAAAGGTAATGCAATTACTTTATGTTTTGTTAATTATTTCCTTGACATTAGATCAAAGAGTTATCATCCCAAGAATTTATATTAAATCGTACTCTTATTATTTGCATGGATGCTGGATGCCTTGCAGAAAAAACAGCTACAATTAGGAGATTATCGTGCCTATTCCTACACTCAAAAAATAAGTTCGTAGAAAAATTAGTAAAACGTCTTGTATATCAAGTGCACTAGTTTTCAGCAATTTTTTTAGTTTTAGTTATATTTTTTTAGCACTAAACTAATTTTGAACTAATGCTTTACTAATTTATTTTGCTACAAAAATTGTGCTGATAACCGCATTTATAGCGTGGACGACAACCAGAAAGACAAGATGTAGATGTCGCAGCTTGTCTGGATGTATTACAGACAACGGAAATGATAAAAAAGAAAAACAACTCTACACAATTTCTATATTTAAATTTTCAGCAAATAAATTAACTAAAGTAAAATTTCGCTACAAGTTTTTTGAGTTTTTTTCAGTCTACTAATATTCAGCAAAAAATTTAGTGATTTTAGCAAGGATTTTTTTCATTTGCAGTCGACTAAGTGTTAGCAAAACTTTTGCTGAAGATTACTATTTTTTTGGTAAAAATCAGCTCGCTGATTTTCAGCAAACCTTTTGCTGAAATTACCAACTTTTTTGCAAGCACGCTCCTGACTAAAAACTTGCTGACACAGCAACATTTTTTGCTGACTTTACTGACTTTTTGTGACTCTGAGTTGTGACAGTATTCCCCATATATTTGTTGTTGCAAAGTCACAATAAAATATATATTATTCAAATTTTTGTTTGAAAACTACAAAAAAATTAAGACCTGTATCGGTGTTCTGTAACTATGTGAGAAGTTTCTCTCATAAAAATTGCAACTCTGCCATACTTAAAACAGAGTGAGTATCAAAATGTCAAATTTAGTCAGAGGTATGTAAAAAAATTTACTTATATTCAGTTTGAAATTTTGTGACTCACCCTGTTTTATATGTGAGTAACTTCTCACATAGCTACAGAACACCGGTACTGGTTCCACACAATCATAACATTGACAAATAAAATTTGAATTTCTTGAATTTAATTGTTGTTTTGTATGAAAAGTTATGACTCCAGTCTTAAAAATAGTCTTATGACGGTCACAATGAGTCACAAGTAGGAATTGGCACCTATATTTTCTAAATATTAGTAGGATGAAAAAATAAAACTGTTAAATATACAATATTTTAGTTATAAACGAAACTATTAAATATACAAGAGTTCAGTTATTTTCACACAAAAAATTAAAAACGAGCTTAAATTACGACATTGATATTGATATAATAATTGATTTTGATTAATTTTGCACCAATCACGTACTTATTTCTCAAAACTGTGAACGATTAAAGTGGCTTTAACAATTGTAGAGTGACCCCACTCTGAAGCACAGATTGAAATGTTAACTGCTCAAAATGCAGAGTAGAGTTACATCAGGCTCTATGCAAGTCACTCACGTACTGTTACGCTCTCACTCACTGGTTCTGACAGAGATTTTACAAAAAATTAAAAAGAAGCTCAATTACAAAATTGATAATATCAATTACTATTTTCATTGATTTTGCATTATCACACTGAACCAAAAACAGCTGTGAAATCAACTAAAATCAAGGTTGGCAAACGTTTCATAAAGTTAGTGATAAGTGATAACGTTATTTCAACATTATTCCGTTGGGTTATTTTAAGGTTATCGGTATTTTAAGTTATATCGTTAAGTTATTTTAGGGTTAACGGTATTTTAAGTTATTTCGTTAGGGTATTTTAAGGTTAACGGTATTTTAAATAATTTCGTTAGGGTATTTTAAGGTTATCGGTATTTTACGTTATTTCGCAGTATATTTTAAAGATATCAGATTATTATTTTTACCCTTATTAATAAGGTATTATATAACACAATATCAGTAACATATTATTTTAAAGTCTCCAAATAAGTAGTGATATATGTATATCGGCAACTCATAATTTCATACCTCCCACATAAGTATTGATGTATCGCAATATAAGTAACGTATTATAAGTTTATAAGTAAAACCAAGGTTAAGGGGTACCCATTGAGATCTTCCATCCAATCAACAACTCAACAGGAACGCAAGCAACTTCAAACAATTTCTATTTGAATTTTTTAAACAGAATTAATTTTGTTTTCTACAATATTGACAATTTGTTAGTCTAATTAATATATTTATTTATGCAACTATTTCTGATTTTTAGATAGTTTACGTTTCTAAAGCATATTTAGTGTAATTCTAAGTTTTTCTTTAAATATTTTGCAATATCTGTTTTTCACAAACTGCTTTCCTGTACTTTAATTATAAGATTTAATGTTGTTGTACAGGATATGAGAACACAACTAAATAAATAAATAAATTGTCAGGCAATGCGTGAAAAATGTCTAACCCATTACCAAGGTTTTGCTGGGTGGTTTTGTGCGTTCCCGGTATTATGAGCATTTTTCCCATTTTTTGAGATAATTATTTGTTTACTCTCATTTTACCAGACTTTACCCAAAATTTGTAATTAATCAAAACAAACTCATACAAACTTATTTTTTTTAAATTTAATTTTTATGTTTTTTTAGAAAAAAAAAACTAATTCTATTTCGTTAGGGTATTTTAGGGTTAACGGTATTTTAAATTATATCGTTAGGGTATTTTAAGGTTATCGATATTTTAATTTATTTCGTTAGGGTATTATAAGGTTAACGGTATTTTAAGTTATTTCGTTAGTGGTATTTTAGGGTTAAAAATAGTTCGTTGAAAGGGTTAGTGTTTGCCAACCATGACTAAAATCCATATTAAATTGATGAATGGATGATCACTATACAACTAACAAAACCTGTCCATCAATTTAACGCATTGTTTAGTAGATTTGTATTTTGACGTTTAACTATTTTATGTGGTATTAGTTTGACAAAATATCGTCAAATGTATTAACAAAAATTAGTTGTCTTAACAATTATATTTAATTAAATTGCATAATGATTTTGTTGGTTTTCCAATGCATTTTATTAAATTCAACAATGCAATTTATTTAATTAATTAATTTTTTATCGATTTATTATTAATTTTTAGACTTATATTTAATTAGTTTTTATATTTCACCAATTTCAAATTTTTTTAAGCAATATACATACAATATCTTCTTTATAATGAATTTGATAAAATATAAAAAATAATGAAATATAAAATTGAAATTATAATATAGCACATACTGAAAACTCTTTATTTAAAATACATGTACCATTTTATATACAAAAACATATAACTTTATTTAAATTAATAATTCAAATACATTATATAACATTCATTAATAGTTTTCCTTAAACAAAATAACAAAAAGATAGATAATATCAAAATTAATGACAGAAATTTAAATGTCCGATTTAATTGAGACCGTTCAAAATTTATTTAAATTAAAATTAATAAATCTTCAATTAGCAATTCACTTGAAGTCACTGAATTTGTTAATTATCTATACTTTGAAAAACAAAAACACTTAATGTCAATTTATTGATATTTCCGACAATTACAAATACACATGCTAGCACGAGCAATGACGCGACAAAACTAACCTCACTAAACTTTTTTCAAAATATTTAATACTTTTTTTCAAATTGAAGAAAAATTATATCAAATTTGCGTTACTTCCTTTTTACAAAATTTTTTAGAGTTAACAAATTAAATTTTGTTAAAAAATGGACAAAAATTATCAAAACAATTGATTTGTAGAGAATTATTGACGGAAATAAGTATGTTCATTTAAAAAAAAGTAGTTGATTTAAAAAAAACACATTAAAAACATCAAAATGCAAAGTAGAGTTACATCAGGCTCTATGCAAGTCACTCACATACTGTTACGCGCCCACACACTGGCTCTGGCTGAGATTTCAAAAGTTTAAATTGCAGTTAACGGATTTAGTTTTTTAATTATATTTTTTCATATTATGCATATTTACTGCAACAATTTTTAATATCTATTAACATTTAATCATAAAACTTAACATACATAAAATTTCTTCAAATGTCGGCCAGAGCAGTTAACAGAGGAAGAGACGCATGCATACTATTGAGAGTCTGTGCTCGTTGGTTATATCAAAAAAAATAATTCAATTCAATACTTACACAGTTTTCGCGATTTTCTTGCCATGGTTTCCAATGCTATTATTATTAAAAAAACTAAAATATTGGGATTATTTTTTTTTTATTATACACAAAAGTACCCAAAAATGTTTTATTTCTAAAATAGGAGGTAATGTGGAATACTTTGGCGGGTAATATGAATTTCCCTTTCTGCCTTAATTTATCTATGCCCGTTTTCAAATTTCTGCATCTTTGGGCTTATCTGCATGAAATTCTTTAAAAAAATCATTTTCGCGGTCAGGTATAATACTTTTGTGGTGTTGGTTTACATTGAATGCTTTTATTTATTTATTTATTCATTTATTTAATCAAAAGCTTCCAAATATTGGATACATTGATAGGAAAAGATTCCAAGCATATACATTTTGTCAGTAAAACATTTAAAAAAAATATATATATATTAGGCCGGGTCGATTTGTGGGGAGGCAAATCCATGGCTCAGGGAAAATCGTATTCTAGGGATCAAAATAAGAAACTTTGCCGAAGGAACCATACCTCTAAAACGAATTCTACTACCCCCCAACTGTTGACTTTTGTCCCGTAGGGTCAAGTTTTGAAAAATCACACTTTGACCCATTTAGAGTGCCCCAATCGAGTCCAAATGTATGACCGACCCCCACTAACTTTGGAGGGCCGATCCACCCATGCCAGTGGCACACCCCCTGGAACTCCCCTGGGGGGTTCCCCATACAAACATTTTAAAAAATCACCATTTTTGGCACTTTATTTTATTATTTTTTATTTATTTTATTTATTTTTATTATTTTATTTACCCGAGTAAAAAAAATTGATCTCGCGCAATATCTAATTATATCCAATTTGATATTGTTTAAGATCTGCTGTAATATCTAGCTGATCCAATTAGATCTCAAAATTGGGTGTATCCAATCATATCGTATTAGATCCCATTGTATATATGGGGATAAACTAAGATCAAGTTATATCTCAAAATTGGGAGGTCCAGTGATATCTTTGGGGATAAACCTAGATCTATTTTGATCCGAAAATTGGCGGATCCAGCTATATATTTGCGGATATTTTTAGATCTAATTTGATCCGAAAAATGGCGGATCCAATTAGATCCAGCTATATATTTGGGGATAAACTTAGATCTAATTTGATCTCAATTTTGGCAGATCAAATTAGATCCGGCAATATATTTGTGGATAAACGTATATCTAATTTGATCCGAAAAAGTGGCAGATCGAATTAGATCTAGCTATATATTTGGCGATAAACTTAGATCTAATTTGATCCGAAAAATGGCACATCGATTTAGATCCTGCAATATATTTGTGGATAAACTTAGATATAAATTGATCTGAAAAATGGCAGATCAAATTAGATCCAGCAATATATTTGGGGATAAACTTGGATCTAAATTTATCAGAAAAATGGCAGATCGAATTAGATCCAGCAATTTATTTCGGTATTAAAATGGCAGATCGAATTAGAAACAGCAATATATTTGGGGATTGACATCTAAAAGTATCCATAAAAATGACAGATAAAATTAGATGCCGCATTATATTTGGGTACTACGTAAGATCTCCATTTATTTGGGATTTAATAAGATCCCAGACATATATTGCCAACTGTTCAAAAAATAATAGACTGGCAGAGCACTGATTGTATAAAAATTACAATATTTTGTTAAAATAAGGTTTAAACTCAGAAGGTAACGAGTTCAATATGCATTTCTTTTACAAAATGAATTTCTTTTTATATAAATTTTTTTATAAAATTATATATTTATTTTTTTATTAAATTGAAATCTTTGAATAAAATAATTTTATTTACATCTTTTTGACGCTCTACACCATTTTCAATTGTATTAATTGTTTTAAGATTTATCAATTGTATTTCAGAAATAATCAATTGAATTTCAGTTTTATCAATTGTGTTTCAGAACTCATCAATTATTTTTCACATTTATGAATTGTATTTCAGAACTAGTCAATTGAAGTTCAGTTTTATCAATTGTGTTTCAGAAATTATTAATTGTATTTCCGAAATTCACAACTGTATTTCAGAAATTATCAATCGTATTTCCGAAATTATGAAATGTATTTGAGAAATTTTTCTCTATTAGCTATGAAATTCTGAAATAGATTTCATTATTTCTGGACACAACTAAATAAATAAACGAGTAAAAAGGTTAAAGTCGGGCATGCCGACTATACAATACCCTACACCAGTCTGGTGTATTGTTTGGATCCGAAATTCGAATGGGTTAAAATGGGGCTTATGTCAAAATTTTCTATAATGTGAGTCAGCGCACCAAATTTCTTTAAAATATCTTAATATTTGCGACCTGCAGCGTATAAACAATATAATTTTGGGGGGACCCTTATATGGGCACTAGTTCAAAGATGGACCGATGTTCACCAAAATCAATAGGCTTCGTCCTTGGGCCAATATAGGTCTATGTACCAAATTTCATCAAAATATCTTAATATTTGCGACCTGCAGCGTATAAACAGTATAATTTTGGTAGGACCCTTATATGGGCACTAGGTCTAAACATAGACCGATGTTCACCAAAATCAATAGGCTGCGTTATTGGGCCAATATATGTGTGTGTACCAAATTTCATCAAAATATCTTAATATTTGCGACCTGCAGCGTATAAACAGTATAATTTTGGTAGGACCCTTATATGGGCACTAGGTCTAAACATGGACCGATGTTCACCAAAATCAATAGGCTGTGTTATTGGGCCAATGTAGGTCTGTGTACCAAATTTCATCAAAATATCTTAATATTTACGACCTGCAGCGTATAAAAAGTATAATTTTGGTAGGACCCTTATATGGGCACTAGGTCTAAACATGGACCGATGTTCACCAAAATCAATAGGCTGCGTTATTGGACTAACATAGGTCTGTGTACCAAATTTCGTCAAAATATCTTAATATTTACGACCTGCAGCGTATAAACAATATAATTTTGGTAGGACCCTTATATGGGCACTAGGTCTAAACATGGACCGCTGTTCACCAAAATCAATAGGCTGCGTTATTGGGCCAATATAGGTCTGTGTACCAAATTTCATCAAAATATCTTAATATTTACGACCTGCAGCGTATAAACAGTATAATTTTGATAGGACCCTTATATGGGCACTAGGTCTAAACATGGACCGATGTTCATCAAAATCAATAGGCTGCGTTATTGGGCTAACATAGGTCTGTGTACCAAATTTCGTCAAAATATCTTAATATTTACGACCTGCAGCGTATAAACAATATAATTTTGGTAGGACCCTTATATGGGCACTAGGTCTAAACATGGACCGATGTTCAAAAAAATCAAACTTGTTCGTCCTTGGGCCAACATAGGTCTGCGTACCAAATTTCATCAAAATATCTTAATAGGTGCGACCTGTAGAGTGCGCACAAGATTGCATGGACAGACAGACAGACGGACGGACGGACGGACAGACGGACATCGTTAAATCGAAATAAAAAAAAATTCTGAACCGATCGGTATACTATAAGGTGGGTCTACGACCAATATTTTTTGGTGTTACAAACATCAGCACAAACTTATAATACCCTGACCACATAGTGGTGTAGGGTATAATAATTAAATTTGCGTAATATTGTAGTTTCTGAAGCGCAAATAATATTTTGTGATATACAATTAAAATTTTCTAAAATACATTTAATAATTTCTGGAATACCTTTTTTCGATGCTTATAAGTTAGCTCGAAATGCTTTTATCATTCATTTAATTTGTAGCTTTCACACATCTATAACAAGTCTCGTTAGATAAGAGTGTGGAGGTCTTGGCTGACAATCTGGTGGACTGGGTTAAATTTCATGTTTTTAAAAGCAAATATTAAAAAAGTTTTCTCAATTTTTTGAAAAATGTTTTTTGAAATCTATTTTTTTGCCAAGATAGTTAATGCAACGTTCTGCCAACGCATAACCGACCATCGCCAACGGTTTGCCAGCACTGTGCCGATTATATTTTTCTGTCTGGGATGTTAAACTTAAACCTATTGTATATTAACATTAATTAACACTATATTTTTATTTTTAGGAAATACATTTTTATTTTATTATAAGTTAACATTAAATTAAATTTTAGATAATTGCACCAATTTGTAGTTGTAATTATTATATATTAAATCGTATATTCATAAACATTCTATACAGTTAGACGAGGTTTATGGAACTATTTAACTTTATAAAGTGTTTATAAATTATAACTTAAATGTACAAATATATATGTTAAATGTACGTGAACAAATTGTTGATATGGACCCACAAATTGTATCTCAACTGATATTGGAATTATTGTACCATTACCATACATCAATATATATTGAATGATATACATATATTACAATATATGACACTGTATTATAAATATTGTTAATGAAGTAACATATCTGATAATATTTTTTATAGCGCCATACAGTTTTACATTATTCAAATTAAACCATATATGGAATTGTATTCAAAATGTTGATGTGGTACCAAATTTGACCATATATTGTTTAAATTGTGCCATATATGACAATATATTGTTTAAATGATACCATATATGTCTATATATTAATATTGTTTAAATGACACCATATATCAATATATATGGGACTATATATGGTAGCATATATTATCATATCTGCATCTGTATTAAAAATGTCGTTCATCAGGTACCATATATGAGCATATATTGTTGAAATGGCACCATATATGACAATATATGGTTTAAATGGCACCATATATGGTAATATATTGCTTAAATAACACCATATATAAATATATATGGCACTATATATGGTAGCATATATTATCATATGTGGAACTGTATTAAAAATATTGTTCATGAGGTACCATATATGGGCATATATTGTTGAAATTGCACCATATATGATAATATATGGTTTAAATGGTACGATATATGATAATATATGGTTTGAATGGCACCATATATGATAATATATGGTTTGAATGGCACCATATATGATAATATATAGCTTAAATAACACCATATATAAATATATATCGCACTATATATAGTACCATATATTATCATATCTGGAACTGAATTAAAGATTTGGTTTATGAGGTACCATATATGACCATATATTGTTTAAATGGCACCATATATGATAATATCTAGTTTAACTGTCACCATATATAATTATATATTGTTTAAATGATACCATATATAATTATGTATTGCTAAAATGCCACCATATATATTAAGATATAGTTCTATATATAACTATATATGCAATAAGATCAACCATGTTATGTAATATATAATTATATATGCCATATCTAATATTATGAAGGCCGATATCTAATTAGATAAAATTATATATGGCATAATATAAGGAAAATTTATCGGAAAAAACCTCATATATAATTATATATGGATATACATAACCACATGTCTAATTATATATTGTAATATATGCCACATATGATTATATATAATTTTTTTTACTCGGGTATTTTTTTTCCTTAGAAATTTATTTAGTCAGAACATATTTATGTAAATGAAAAAATTAATTTAACTTAGTAATAGAAAAGAAAAAATAAAACATTACTGTTTGAAGTCTTTTTTGCTTTCAAGTCTGGGCAATTTCGCACGGCTCTCTAATGTCGTCGCCTTAACAGCCTCTACATTTTCCGGTATAACTCGTTTGGAAACGCTAGGTAGCAATTGAACGTGTCGTTCTGTTTCTTGTATGTGTGATGGAATTTTTGGATCATTAAACGGTGGATCATCTTGGTTTAAATATTCTTTCAAAGTATCGTATGGAATGCTTCGTGTGAATGGTGGTTCAAATACGTCATTTATGTCATTCATATTGATCATTTCCGTGTAACTTGTGCAATAAAAGTTTATATCTGGTTTTTTATAAGCTCTAAGTCCCGTTGGGTCGTCAACATCGGTTCGATAGCGTAGAATTATCTTGATAGCACAGTCGCGCTTTTCTTTGCTATCATCAAACAACATTGATAACAAGATATTTTCCGAATGCGCATAATATGAATTATCTGTAATTACTTTATTGACAATTTTGCGTAAACGAGGTTCTAGAAATCTTGACCAACTAATGAATTTGAAAAATAATCTACTACCGTACACGACAGATCTGTAATACTTGATATTGAAGTACATTGGCACATAACATGTAATTATAAATTCAACCAGTATTCTTAAATTTGCATCTGGATTTTCCGTTGTCACATATAATCGTAATAGTCTAGCGGCCTTGGTGAGCCACCGAGAATGTACAATTTTCCCTGGTTTGATGTTTGCCAGATCCACTGAAACCACGCCGCTAGAAATTGCATGGGCCATGTCGTATAAGTACTCGGAATCGGTGGAAAATTCAATTTTTTCTGGAGCAGGGGGCATATTTTTCAACTCAATTTTCTGAAAGCCGTCCACCACCTGAAAATATATAAAAATAAAACAATTAAAAACGGTTGACAATTATAATAAAGAAGTGATAGCAATAACTTACCGGAAGAGTTTCACAAGTTTCGATTTGACGGCTCAATTTTCCGGTTGCCGATCTTGGTCCAGTGCTGGTTGATTTATCCAAAGCTTCAAACAAATGCCGAAAGTGTAGAAGGCAAACGAACCAATGCAATGGTCTTTTTAACAGCAATTCGAATCGTCGTATAATTCCACCGTTTGGGCCAGTGTTTGTTGGCTCACCGTCAGTGCATATGCCAATTAATGCATCCAGTGATATATTTTTATCGTTGAAAAAATCATTTAATTTGGTTGTTTTGTATTCAGCGGTTTCATGTTCCAGTCTTACGTAACCAATCAATTCAGAATTCGGTTCTCTCAAAATAACAAGATGAGGTTCTTTTACCATTCTAGTATGATACTTCTCATCAATTGTATCTCTCGTTAAATTATCATCTTTTCTGCCATCGAATGAAAATGCTAACAAATTGGTATCATCTAACCGTTTGCGAAGCACTTCTTGTCTGCATTTCTCTTTTTCTCGGCGAACTTTCGATTTATCCATGATGAGAGGTTTACCATGGATATCTTTCATTTTAAAATCTTGGAAAAGAGCTGTTCCCATTGCTGATGCTACTCTATCAGGCACGCCAAATCTGTCACATACCAAGGCAAAGTTAAAACAATCGTATCTCTGTGTGTATTGTGAACTTGTGCTTATATCCAAATCTTCTTGAACCGGTGGCGGTGCGTATGTTGAATCATCGGGATCTTGGTATGTTGGCATTGATGACATAGACGTTGCTCCTTGCTCTTCAATTTCCATCGCAAATCCATCCATTGTTAGACTTCTCTGATTATGTTGATCGTGCATAAACTCTTTGAGGCGTTCGGGAACCAAACCGCATGCACATGGAGCTGCCTTCAAATCGCATTTACATGTTCCAATGAAAAAAATTGTTTCCAGAGATTTTACATACTCTGTAAATTGTTGGGGTTTGTTTCTTCTCTTGATTTGCTCTTGATATTTGTCAAGCAATCTATTCAATTTATTACATACACTTTTTTTCAGCATTATTTCCATACCAAGTGAATAGTGAATGCTTTATAGGACAACTTTTTTTGTTCGCTCAAGTAAAAATAATATCTCAAGATATCCAGATGGGTTGGTAAATTAAGATCAGTCAAATCAGTAGACACACCAAAAACAGTAACATCATGCCTGGGTATATGACTCATTGGGTTTTCGATAGTTGTTGATGTTGTTATTGCTTCATCTTGCGGTGTAGAGGATGGTGGATTCATTGTAAACTTCTTGATTTGGAATGATTTTTTTTTAAAATATTTTTTTATCTCAAATTAGCAATAATGCATTCACAAAAACTGTTGCGTTATATATGGTCTAGGAGACGAGGTAATAAGAATGAAATAGTAATTTCAATTCTACCTGTAACCGATTTTGTTGTCAAAACTGCCCATAAAGTACTTACATGTAAATTAAACGTTAATCTGACTACAAATTCTGTTAAGCAAGTGCGCCTTTTATTACTTCTGGAAAATCCTTTATGATAATTTTATGCTCAATTCTACCTGTAACCGATTTTGTTGTCAAAACTGCCCATAAAGTACTTACATGTAAATTAAACGTTAATCTGACCACAAATTCTGTTAAGCAAGTGCGCCTTTTATTACTTCTGGAAAATCCTTTATGATAATTTTATGCTCAATTCTACCTGTAACCGATTTAGCTTAAGTAAGTTTACGACATGCAGCTGTGTCTTGTGGTGGCTTAAAAAACCCACACAACCTATTTTACGACCTGCAACAGAACGACACGTTCAATTGCTAGCTAGCGTTTCCAAACGAGTTATACCGGAAAATGTAGAGGCTGTTATGGTGACGACATTAGAGAGCCGTGCGAAATTGCCCAGACTTGAAAGCAAAAAAGACTTCAAACAGTAATTTTTTTTATTTTCTTTTCTATTACTAAGTTAAATTAGTTTTTTCATTTACATATGTTCTGACTAAATAAATTTCTAAAGAGAAAAAATAAATAAAATAAATAAAAAATAATAAAATAAAGTGCCAAAAATGGTGATTTTTTAAAATGTTTGTATGGGGAACCCCCCAGAGGAGTTCCAGGGGGTGTGCCACTGGCATGGGTGGATCGGCCCTCCAAAGTTAGTGGGGGTCGGTCATACATTTGGACTCGATTGGGGCACTCTAAATGGGTCAAAGTGGGATTTTTCAAAACTTGACCCTACGGGACAAACAGTTGGGGGGGTAGTAGAATTCGTTTTAGAGGTATGGTTCCTTCGGCAAAGTTTCTTATTTTGATCCCTAGAATACGAGCCATGGGCGATTATTAAATCGACCCGCCCTAATATATATATATATATATATATATATAAAATTAATATAAACAAATCTTAAATACTAAACAATTACAAATATTAAAAATTAAATCCCTAATAACCACCCAAGTAAAAAAAATGATATGGAGCCATATGAAGTTATATTTAGTTATATATAATCTTTTATGTAATTAGATATAATTATATCCGAAAAATGAGAACATCTTATTGTATCTTATTGTATCGAATTGTATACAATTGTATACAATTTGGTACAATTTGATACAATTTTATGCTATTCGATACAATTGTATCCGAATTTTGTCCTCATCCAATTACATCAAATTATACCTTTTTATATAAAATTATATAAAATGTTATAAAAGTGGACATAGTTTGATACAATTATATCTAAAAATTTACCTTATACTTTAGATCATATTATATATGACCACATCTAACAATATACAAAAATTATTTTTTTAAATAAAAAAGATATGCAATATCTGGAGATCAGACCTGGGGGATTTCAATTACAATTGCAAATAAATGTAATTGAAACTAAAAAAAACTCAATTACATTTCATGTACTTTTGAAATTCTAGTTTTGTTTACATTTGTTTTTAATAATAGTTGTGTTTGTGTGGCAAGCTATCAACGTTTGCTTATGTCATTCCCATATAAATTTGACATTAGCCAACGTTTAGTGTTAACTGTTAACGTTACTAAATAATGTAAAATTTGTATGGGAATGACATACGCCAACGTTGATAGCTTGCCGCACAAACACAGCTAATATAGACTGAGTTTTCAAATAAACACTTAACATTTTTTATTGTGATTAGAAATCGTAAACATAAAATATTTTAAATTCCGTTAGGTAAATGGACCTAATGATCTCAGTAAGAGGAAACTATCGGTCTAATCTACGTTTCATCAAAGAAAAATCTTTGATTTCTATATATATTATTCAGGTCTTAACCAACTAGTACAGTACTATTTCCAAAGAGTCACTTCAGAACTGGTTCCGCGAGTGTTACATTAGCACCAGTTTTGTTCCCTATTTTTGTAATTTTCAAACTAGTTCTACAACTAGTACCGAAGTGAGCGTTTGGCGACAATTGCCCCCATTCCTATGACATCTCCATGTTAAATTCTACAGTTGTTTGTATGGAGAGGCGGCAGAACTCGTACTAGTTGCCTGGTTCAAATAAACTAGTACATAACTGGTTCTGAACTAGTATTTTTTGCTACTGGGGTATAATTGAAAATTTTCAATTTCTTGTAATTGTTTTTTTTTTATTACAATTACATGTAATTGTGTAATTGCATGTGTAATTAATTTCCAAATATAATGATTAACCCAAAGGTCTGCTGGAGATCCTATAATTTCGATAAATCTTCCATTACTTTTATCCAGATTTACCATGACAGTGCATTAAACATGAACAAAATTTTCTTTATTTTTAGTAATTTTAAAATAAAGTTAACAGGACTGAAATTTTAAAGTTAATAGGATTATGTTATACAACCAAGATATAAGAAAAATAGTAAAATATTACAAAATAGTAAAAATGCCTAAAAATATATGATGCAAAAAATAAACTCACACACGAATCATGCACGGATCAAGTACGAATTATATATTCTCAGACTCACGCACGAATCACTTGAGTATAGTAATTATTACTCACGATCACGTCTGAATAACGTGACTCACGAACATTTCTAGTCACGCGCCAATCCCTAGTAATTACTAAATCTAAAACTAGTTCAAAATCATTGTTAACATAGAACCATATAATACAATACGGTTTTATATGGACCTTATATATTTTTATATAAAATCACTTTGAAATAATTGCTTATGTGGGATGATATATAATTATAGATGTTGTTATAAAGAACGTTATATTGTTATATATTAAAGAAATCATGAAATATTGTAGATATGGAACCATATTAAGTTATATATGGGTTCTTATTCGTCCATATATAATCATATCTAACACAAATTATGAAATATTTCTTATATGGCTCCACATATAGTTTTATATTATTATGTATAGTGTCATACTAAATTATATATAAACGTATACGTAATTATATCTGTAATATGTTACTTTATGTACTTATATATAGCACATGCAATTATATGTAGGCCAGTATGTAATAATATAAAATCACATATGTCTCCATATTAAAACCTTTGAGGAAAAAATATCTAACATATGACTATATAAAAGTATATCTGCTTGAATTTAAAAGCATATGTGGCCATATGTAACTATAACTTACTATATGCAATTACATAAAATAATATATGGTTATATCAAAACTTTTTTACTCGGGCATACACTCCTTTCGCAAAAAAAAATATTAAAAATACTAAAACTACTGGCGATAAGTCATTTGTGTGATAATTAAAAAATAAATTTAAATACCATCAGCGGTGTAGAAATGCGCAGCTAGATTTCTCCTGAAGCCACTGACTGAAAGAGAAAATGATCGCAAGTTTATGGGTAGGTTGTTCCATATTCGAGTTACCCGAATTTGGAAAGAAAATTCATAGATGGTTCTATAAAACGAGCCAATGTTAATTTGAGTATTCCGGGTTGAATAAAGAAAATCAAATTTACGTGTGATATATGAGGGATTACGATATTTTATGGATCTGTAGAAGAGGCAAAGGGTTCGAATTTTTATGAGATTAGAAAACGAACATCCTAAAAAGTTTATTGAGAATTGGGAAATATGATCCCTATATCCTAAATTATAGACAAATCTAATAATTCTGTTATAACACATTTTACATTTAGAAATAAATTTCTCGTTTGTACCACAATATAATTCAATACAATAAAGTAAATGAGGAATTAGAATGGCATGAGCAAGACGATATCTTACTTGAAACGGTAAGTAACAGGATAAACTATAGAGTTTCCTGAGAGTATAACCAATTTTAGATATAGTATTGTCAATATGAGTACAAAATTTAAGGTTCCTATCAATAGTTACTCCAAGGCACAATATATTATCGGAGAGCCCGATTTCATTTCCATTTAATAATATATTAGGTAAGGAAGAATCACGAGCCCGACCAAAAGCAATAGCCTGAGTTTTACGTGGATTAATTGCTATACAATTCTCACTTGCCCATGCAGAAACTCTTTCAAGGTCATCATTCATCTTCAGAGAACAGTCATTGTATGAGTGAGTATCACTAAAACTACACAGCTGAATATCATCTGCAAAAATATTCATAGAAGAATTCCTTATACAATCACTAATGTCGTTAATAAGTAAAAGTAGTGGTGGAACCTTGTGGGACCCCAGACGAAATATCAAGTAAATCAGATTTGTGATTACCGTATGCAACGAATTGAGACCGATTAGATAGGAATGAGGAAACTAATCTACAGCTGGACCAAGAAAGATTAAATTCATTGTAAAGTTTAGATAGTAGTCTGCAGTGATTAACTGACTCAAAAGCTTTCGTTAAATCAAGAAGAACAAGTAAGCAAGGATTTCTCCTATCAACGGAGCGGCGAATCATGTCAGTAACATGTAATAGCAATGTGTTAGTACTGTGATGTTCTCTAAAGCCCGACTGACACGGATCAATTAAATAATACTTTTTAAAGTGTGTCTCCATTTGATTCTTAATTACATGTTCCATAACCTTTGATAAAGCTGGTAATATAGAAATCGGTCGATAGTCGCAAGTATGGTTAAGGATTGGAACAACTCTAGAAATCTTCCACGAATGGGGAAAACTATTAGTCATAAGTATAGTGTTCATAAGATGTAGCATGTGACAACTTACATAAGGATAAATCAATTTGAGGAAACGTATAGGTATTCCGTCAGTCCCAATAGCATTAGATTTCACTTTGTTAAGTGCCTCAAAAAGTTCGAATTCGTCTATACTACGGAAAGATAAATCATTATCGCTAAATTCAGCCATCAAGTCATAGTCCTGATCAAAATTATGATTACTTGAAGTCGCTGAAACAAAATAATTATTTAAGTGATTTGGATTTATTAAAAATTCATCACTATCGCAGCCAATTGCCCCTATTTTCCTAACTTTGTTCCAGAATTCCCTAGCATTACTGCATCCACTAAAATACCTAATTCCCAACCGACGCCGGTGTTTTCTGATAACACTACGAGCTATGTTCTTGCAGTTTCTATAAATGTTCCTATTATCCTCAGTCTTATCATCAAGAAAGGCTTTAAAAGCCAAATCTCTATTTCTGAGCGCAGTTGCCACCTCCCTGTCCTTATACAAGTCGTTATCACTACCCGAGTAAAAAAAATTTATCTCGCGCAATATCTAATTATATCCAATTTGATATTGTTTAAGATCTGCTGTAATATCTAGCTGATCCAATTAGATCTCAAAATTGGGTGTATCCAATCATATCGTATTAGATCCCATTGTATATATGGGGATAAACTAAGATCAAGTTATATCTCAAAATTGGGAGGTCCAGTGATATCTTTGGGGATAAACCTAGATCTATTTTGATCCGAAAATTGGCGGATCTAGCTATATATTTGCGGATATTTTTAGATCCAATTTGATCCGAAAAATGGCGGATCCAATTAGATCCAGCTATATATTTGGGGATAAACTTAGATCTAATTTGATCTCAATTTTGGCAGATCAAATTAGATCCCGCAATATATTTGTGGATAAACGTATATCTAATTTGATCCGAAAAAGTGGCAGATCGAATTAGATGTAGCTATATATTTGGGGATAAACTTAGATCTAATTTGATCCAAGAAATGACACATCGAATTAGATCCAGCAATATATTTGTGGATAAACTTAGATATAAATTGATCTGAAAAATGGGAGATCAAATTAGATCCAGCAATATATTTGGGGATTAAGTAAGATCTAAATTTATCCAAAAAATTACAGATAAAATTATATCTAGTAATATACTTCGGGATTGCGTAAGATCTTAACTTTTCCGATAAATTGCAGATCGAATAAAATCCAGTGATATATTTGGGGATTTGGTAGGATCTTAATTTATCCCATAAATTGCAGATCGAATTAGAAACATCAATATATTTGGAGATTGACATCTAAAACTATCCAGAAAAATGACAGCTAAAATTAGATCCCGCATTATATTTGGGTACTACGTAAGATCTCCATTTATTTGTGATTAAATAAGATTCCAGACAGACAATATTGACAATAGTTCAAAAAATAATACACTGGAAGAGCACTGATTTTATAAAAATTACAATATTTTGTTAAAATAAGGTTTAAACTCAGAAGGTCTCGAGTTCGATACCTTTCACGGCTATGCATTTTTTTTTATAAAAATGCGCATTCTCCTTGCTGGTCTTATCGAAATTTTTTCAATAATTTTTATTCTTTGTAATTTACTTGTAAAAATTGTATCATCTTTCTGTGATTTGAAAATAATTTAAACAGAAAGTGATATTAATTTATGATCTTGAGTCAAACTAAAATAACATTTATTTAACAGATCAACTAAAAACATTTCCCCCATTCAAAAGAATTTCTTTTTATAAAATTATAATTTTATTTTCTATAAATGTTTTTATAAAATTATATTTTTTTTATTAAATTGAATTTTTTTTAAAAAATTATTTTATTTACATATTTTTAACGCTCTACACCATTTCCAATTGTATTAATTGTTTATAAGATTTATCAATTGTATTTCAGAAATAATCAATTGAATTTCAGTTTTATCAATTGTATTTCAGAACTTATCAATTATTTTTCAAATTTATGAATTGTATTTCAGAACTAGTCAATTGAATTTCAGTTTTATCAATTGTATTTCAGAAATTATTAATTGTATTTCCGAAATTCACAACTGTATTTCAGAAATTATCAAACTATATTTCAGAAATTATCAATTGTATTTCAGAAATTATGAAATGTAATTTAGAAATTTTTCTCTATTAACTATGATAAACCATCAACAAGTTCTGAAATAGATTTGATTATTTCTGAAATACAATTAATAAATTTCTGAAATACATTCCATAATTTCTAAAATGCATTTAAAATTTCTGAAATACAATTAATAGCTTCTGAAATACAGTTAATATTGTAGTTGCTGATGAGTTACCATATATGATGGCACCATATATGACAATATATTGTTTAAATGGCACCAATATGGAGCTTTATATGGTAATATATAACTTAGATTCATCCATATACCATTTGATCCGAAAAATGGCCCGATAAAATTGTATCAGTTCTTATTTGTATCAGTTGTTATCTAATTGCATCAGTTTAGATCTGACCTGATTAAATTATGTGTTAATCAGATGAAATTGTATCAGATTTTTGACCTGATACAATTTTATTGGTTTATATTATATGGTAACAGTTTAGGTCTAAATAGATATATTTGTATACAAAATTATGTAGTTATATCCCAATTTTGATCTGATATCAGTTTAAAACTTTGATAAGGTAAATGTCGGATACAATTATATTTTTTTTATATAAAATTGAACCAATTACGATCAAACCGATAAAATTGTATCAGGTCGAAAATCTGATACAATTTCATCTGATTAACACATAATTTAATCAGGTCAGATCTAAACTGATACATTTAGATAAAAATTGATAAACAATTGATAAAAATATATTGGGCCATTCTTCGGATGAAACTGTATATTTATACAGATATAACTTAATCACATATATGACTATATGTAACTATTTTTCCTCGGGTTGTTTAAATGATACGATATATAAAAGTATATGGTACAATATATGGTAGCATATATTATCATATCTGCATCTGTATTAAAAATGTCGTTCATCAGGTACCATATATGAGCATATATTGTTGAAATGGCAACATATATGACAATATATGGTTTAAATGGCACCAAATATGTTAATATATTTCTTAAATAACAGCATATATAAACATATATGGCACTATATAGTAGCATATTTTATCATATCTGGAACTGTATTAAAAATGTTGTTCATGAGGTACCATATATGAGCATATATTGTTGAAATGGCACCATATAAGATAATATATGGTTTAAATGGCACCATATATGGTAATATATTGCTTAAATAACACCATATATAAATATATATGGCACTATATATGGTAGCATATATTATCATATGTGGAACTGTATTAAAAATATTGTTCATGAGGTACCATATATGGGCATATATTGTTGAAATTGCACCATATATGATAATATATGGTTTAAATGGTACCATATATGATAATATATGGTTTGAATGACACCATATATGATAATATATAGCTTAAATAAAACCATATATAAATATATATCGCACTATATATAGTACCATATATTATCATATCTGGAACTGAATTAAAGATTTTGTTTATGAGGTACCATATATGACCATATATTGTTTAAATGGCACCATATATGATAATATCTAGTTTAACTGTCACCATATATAATTATATATTGTTTAAATGATACCATATATAATTATATATTGCTAAAATGCCACCATATATATTAAGATATAGTTCTATATATAACTATATATGCAATAAGATCAACCATGTTATGTAATATATAATTATATATGCCATATCTAATATTATGAAGGCCGATATCTAATTAGATGAATTTATATATGGCATAATATAAGGAAAATTTTTCGGAAAAAACGTCATATATAATTATATATGGATATACATAACCACATGTCTAATTATATATTGTAATATATGCCACATATGATTATATATATTTTTTTTTACTCGGGTAGGATAAAATTTGGTTTTTGTAATTTCAGGAACATTATTATTATAAAGAAATAGTGAATTTAGAAATGTAATCTGTTAATCTGTGTCACTAGTATGATAGATAGGGCTAAAATCAGCAGTTCTAATATCCCAACATAACAAAGTTAACAGCATTATAATCCCTGTACATTTGATCCATCAATAGCAAATTTATAAGACAATAACATAAAAGCATGCCCAGAATTAAGAGCTGGGAAAACAAATTGAGAGCTATGATTTACATTCGAAGAGTTCGAAACGAAGAAATAGTCGATAAGAGTAGATGTATTATGTCTTGAATCATAATGGGTGGGAATATTATTGTGGACAGTATATAAACTGCAACGCTGAGCAAAATCATGTATACCCGAGTAAAAAAAATTTATATATAAACATATATAGCATATATTACAATATATAATTATACATGTCGTTATGTATATCCATATATAATTATATATGACGTTTTTTCACAAAATTTTTCCTTATATTATGCCATATATAATTTCATCTAATTAGATATCGGCCTTCATAATATTAGATATGGCATATTTAATTATATATTACATGACATGGTTGATCTTATTGCATATATAGTTATATATAGAACTATATCTTAATATATATGGTGGCATTTTAGCAATATATAATTATACATGGTATCATTTAAAAAATATATAACTATATATGGCGCTAGTTAAACTAGATGTTATCATATATGGTGCCATTTAAACCATATATTATCATATATGGTGGCATTTAAACAATATATGGTCATATATGGTACCTTATGAACAAAATATTTAATACAGTTCCAGATATGATAATATATGCTACTATATATAGTGCCATATATATTGATATATGGTGTCATTTATACAATATATTACCATATATGGTGCCATTTAAACCATATATTAATATATATAATGCCATTTAAAGAATATTTGGTCACATATGGTACCTCATGATCAACATTTTTAATACAGTTCCAGATGTGATAACCCGAGTAAAAAAAATTGATCTCGCGCAATATCTAATTATATCCAATTTGATATTGTTTAAGATCTGCTGTAATATCTAGCTGATCCAATTAGATCTCAAAATTGGGTGTATCCAATCATATCGTATTAGATCCCATTGTATATATGGGGATAAACTAAGATCAAGTTATATCTCAAAATTGGGAGGTCCAGCGATATCTTTGGGGATAAACCTAGATCTATTTTGATCCGAAAATTGGCGGATCCAGCTATATATTTGCGGATATTTGTAGATCTAATTTAATCCGAAAAATGGCGGATCCAATTAGATCCAGCTATTTATTTGGGGATAAACTTAGATCTAATTTGATCTCAATTTTGGCAGATCAAATTAGATCCCGCAATATATTTGTGGATAAACGTATATCTAATTTGATCCGAAAAAGTGGCAGATCGAATTAGATCTAGCTATATATTTGGGGATAAACTTAGATCTAATTTGATCCGAAAAATGGCACATCGAATTAGATCCAGCAATATATTTGTGGATAAACTTAGATATAAATTGATCTGGAAAATTGCAGATCAAATTAGATCCAGCAATATATTTGGGGATAAACTTAGATCTAATTTGATTCGAAAAATGGCAGATCGAAAAAATGGGTTAATCTAATTATATAAAATTAGATTTAATACAAAAAGTTACATTTTAATTGATACCATTAGACAAAAATAACCCAATAAACCATGAACCGATACAGTATCGTTAACGAATTCATATTAAGTATCATATTTGCTATCGTTTATGATACAAAAATATGAACTCATAATGATATCATAATTTTTCAAAATAACGATAAATTTTCTGAAAAAATCATATTTGCTTGTTCTAATTTAATCGTAAAAGATATCATATATACTTCTTTATTTCGATATTGTCAATGATATCATATTTTCATAGAATGGTGATAAAATAACGACAAAAATTTTGCAATATGACTGCCTGAAATTTTCGATATCAAAACGATATCGTTATTTCATGAAAAAACGATATCATTAACGAATGTGCACTTTTCTTCGCAGTACCTATTACTTATGAATCGTTAATGATATCATTCTCGGACAAACGTATCATCGAAATGATATCGTTACGAATTCGAAACGATATCGTTTGGTTTGTTGGGAAATCATTCAGATATCGCTCAGATTGCATTAAATGTAAATGTCCATTCTTGATTATCATTATGTCACATCCAATTTTATATAATTAGATAAACTTGTTTTTCGGATCGTATTTCATCATATTAGATCCAAGGTGGATCTAAATTACTGCAGTACGATCCACCATTTTTCGAATAAAATTTTATTTTGGCCGGTATCAAAAAAAGATATGATTGTATGTTGTACTTCATTAATTTTTTTAATAGGGTATCCACAGAAATGACAGATAAAAATAGATCCCGCATTATATTTTGGTACTATGTAAGATCTTCATTTATTTGGGATTAAATAAGATGCCAGCCAGATATTGCCAACTGTTCAAAAAATAATACACTGACAGAGCACTGATTTTATAAAAATTACAATATTTTGTTAAAATAAGCTTTAAACTCAGAAGGTCTCGAGTTGCACGGCTATGCATTTTTTTTATAAAATGAATTTCTTTTTATAAAATTATAATTATTTTTTCTATAAATTTTTTTATAAAATTTTATTTTTTTTTTTATTAAATTGAATTTTTTTAATAAAATAATTTTTTTTTTTTTTAAAGAGAAGCAACACAGGAAATTCTTCCTATTAATTAACGTGTTGCTTCCTTTGGAAAGGGGATAGAGAAGAAGTGAAAGGTGGTGAAAGATGAAGGGCTTCAAATATGGCAACACTGTAATTGCGCGAGATGTTGAATTTTAGAACAGTTGTTGCGCGCCATCTGATGGTGAGTTGGCGAACTTTGTTGAAGCTTTTTAGTTCATAGCCCTGTTATATTATTTTACTTCGGTAGGGTTAAGTGCTATGGGAACACCGAAGGAGGACACTGCAATGTGTATGAGGGATAGAAAAGCTCATACATATTACAATTTTTTATAAATTGATGTTGCCTTGGTTGGAGCTCGAACCCGCAACCTCACGTGTAACAGTCCAACGCGCTAACCATTACACCACAGCGCCCATTTACATCTTTTTGACGCTATACACCATTTCCAATTGTATCAATTGTTTTCAAGGTTTATCAATTGTGTTTCAGAAATAATTAATTGTATTTTAGAACTTATGAATTATTTTTCAGATTTATGAATTGTTTTTCAGAACTAGTCAATTGAATTACAGTTTTATCAATTGTATTTCAGAAATTATCAAACTGTATTTCAGGTATTATCAATTGTATTTCAGAAATTATGAAATGTATTTAATAAATTTTTCTCTATTAACTATGAAATACAATCAACAAATTTTGAAATAGATTTGATTATTTCTGAAATACAATTAATAATTTCTGAAATACATTCGATAATTTCTGAAATACAATTATAATTTCTCAAATACAATTAATAGATTCTGAAATACAGTTAATATTGTAGTTTCTGATGAGTTACCATATATGACAATATAAATGGCACCATATGGTATGTTGTTTAAATGATATGATATATCAAAGTATATGGTATTATACAATATATAGTAGCATATATTATCATATCTGGAACTGTATAAAAAATGTTGTTCATGAGGTACCATATATGAGCATATATTGTTGAAATGGCACCATATATGATAATATATGGTTTAAATGGGACCATATATGGTAATATATTGCTTAAATAACACCATATGTAAATATATATGGCACTATATATAGTGGCATATATTATCACATCTGGAACTGTATTAAAAATTTTGATCATGGGGTACCATATATGACCATATATTGTTTAAATGCCACCATATATGATAATATATGGTTTAAATGGCACCATATATGATAACATCTAGTTTAACTAGCGCCAGATATAGTTATATATTGTTTAAATGATGCCATATATAATTATATATTGCTAAAATGCCACCATATATATTAAGATATAGCTCTATATATAACTATATATGCAATAAGATCAGCCATGCTATGTAATATATAATCATATATACCATATCTAATATTATAA